>VDFB02168118.1:19933401-20082621 GCA_007258455.2 Sequoia sempervirens
TGTCAAGTTGCCTAACTCTGATTTTTCTAAATTTTTTGCCACTTAAGGGCCTTTTTTTTCCATGATGATCCTTCACATACCCTATCGTTTTAATGGAAATTTTGATCTTTGAACTCATTTATGAGAAATAAGGTTATTCTAACTTCTATTATCAACAATGAAGTGTACTAGTTGACCATGATTTGTATTTGGGAATAGAACAATTATTTTGTTTTGTCTATGTCCACAATAGAAGTAGAGATGTGTTTGATACACAACATAGCACTAGGTTCAAATTTCATGATTTGTTGACCCTTACCCAATGCCACAATTATAGTAACCACTATATCAAGTTATGCAAGTACAGTCTTCTAAGCATAGAATTTGTCATAAAAATGAGTGTTGGAGTTGTGAATTGAATGCCACTTCGTAGTCCTATATTTATTATTTTGGTCAGTAAGAAACTATCACTTCTTCTATAGATGATTTTGAGATTCATTTGTTAATTTGGAATTTCACTTTGAGGGTTTAGGCTATGGCTTGCTCTAGAAATTAAAATATTTGGTCCTGATCTTGACTTTGGTTGTATTTTCTTAAAATTTTATAAGAAAATTTATAGTCTTCTCCAATTGAAAAGATTGATAGGAAATCCATATCTAATCAAATATGTTGTCTCAATCCTAGCCTATAGTTCAAAAATATTTTTTGATTTGAATCCTAAATACCTAGCTTAGAAACAAAAGTATGAAAAGTATATGTATATTCCTACACAAATTGATCCTGGCCTTGGTGCAATTAATATAACTTAATATACTAATCATCAAAGTTTACAATAGGGTAATAGGATTATTTGATGGTCACTATGAATCCCTTCCATTTATCTTTAGTTGTGTCTAATTTATCCTCTTGTGTTATGAATTTTTATTCCACCATTAATTCACTAAGAGAGAAAATTTCAAAAATGTGAATACAATATTTTCTTGGTCAAAGAAATGATTAACTACATAGTATGAAAGTATTAGGTTTAGCTAATTATCTTGGGCATCTACATCTATCTTTCCTTCAAATATATATATGTTTAGACTGAATTGCATCTTATATGGTGGGTGACCACAAAATGGTTGATGTAAATTAGATGGGTTCTAAAGTTGCTTAAAGAGTAGCAATAATTGATCAAAAAATATTTGATCTTTCACATGCATGGTCTTATTCCAATTCTTATCTTTATTTGTGCAATGCATCCTCTATCATTTTATAGAACATATCACAATTTGGTCCTACTGATGATTTGTCTCTCATTTGAGGACATGTAGAAGTTATGATGAAGGGTCATGGGTCTCAAGCCCTAAAATTATTCTTTCAAACCTTTAATGAGTGTGCATACAAACATAGATATTATTATAATACCACATGGAAATGATATGAAGTGTGTGTACACTCTAATACTATTGATTCCAGAGAACACTATGGATAACCATAATAAATGGATTCAAGTAGGTTATGCATATAAATAGTTTGTGTGCATGCTAGAGGTTAGAATAATACAAAGTGCCAATTGGATAATGAAAATATAAAAGACATTTAATAGCATGTGCAGAACTAAATAACAAGGTTGTATTATACTGGTTCTATAAAATATCTATTAGAAAAAATGTGCGATTTGTTTCTTCTCCTCTAGTTACTATAAATGTCTTACTACAAAAAATGCTTGCATAAATTAATATACAAATAGGGTAGTTAGAATGTTGGTTGGAATTTAATTTCTCTAGATAGTAGTCCCCAACTACTCAATAACCATGGAAGTCAAGTTAGGACTTATAGTGTGATACATGGGTGTCAAATACAATAAGGATCCTAATAACAAAACCACAACTATTATTGAGTGACACCTAGAATTTCTAACATGATTTGGTGACCAAGATCAGGACTATTTTATCATATGGTATACAATCAACTAAATTTTAATTTAGCATGAAATAACAATACTTTGTAGTTTTTGGATAACTTTACTATGAAGGAATTTTTAGAAATAATACTCCTAATTTATGAATATGATCATCAATGTTAAAATATGTTCATGAACACTTAATTCTATTCTTTATAATTATAATCACTTTTTGAACTATCTATATAAAACATTGGAATAGAGCTCATAGAAAATGTGATGTGGGCTTGGATCTTTAATATGGTTGTAACTCTTGATTACACCCCAAGATGCCCCATTAGCAACACATAGGGGTGAGTTTAGTTATATATTTCAACTTAAATTCAACCCCTACTTCAAAACATTCATATGACCATTACAAGAAGCTCCATTTGTGAAAGTGGGACCTATTTTTCATGTAAAATCTATGATTCCACATAACTTAGCTCAAATCCCTCTGACTATAAATAAAAAATTAAAGAGACATCTACTTATTTTAATTATTTTCATATTTTTTACATAAATCATGTATAAATTATATATTTATCTATATGAAATTGATAATTATTTTTTAAAATACTAAGTTGATAAATCTCACATATCAAGATCATATATATAATTTAATTGGCCCTTTTATTTTTACTATGTGGAGGTGTTTCAAGATTTGAATATCCAAATACAAAAAATATTTCTTTTATTTGGTAGATGTTATTTAAGCAATGTGTATTTATTTTATTATACTAATAAAAAGCCTATAGGTGCTATTGGATGACCAATATGAACATATGAATACTCCTATTAACCAAGCACTGCATGAAATGATTTTCACAAAAAAAAATGTGTGATGCTTGGCTAGAAAGACTATTTATATGTGCCTATCAACCATCTAGTGGCACCTATAGGTACTTTTACTATTTATGTATATCTTTTCAATCTTAGTTGAGATTTTTTCTATCATAGAGATGTAAGATTTTTATTCTTTTGTTGTTGGAGGATAAATGTGTTATTATTATAGGAAAAAATGACTTATTTAGCTTAGCATTAAGGATTGGGGTTTCTATTCTACCAAATTTATGCAAGATTCAAACTAAATATCATCTCTATCATATTAAACCTTTACAATCAACAAGATAAGAATTATCATTCAAAAACCAACAACCAATTGACTAATGCAAATAAAATATGAACCCTTTAACAAAGGCAATCATATATGAAATGCATACTACAAAAATCAAGATTCTATGTGAATTATATAGCATATAATGAAATTATAGTTTAAATAAATTTAGAAGAGAATGATAATTAACATCATTTGTTGAGGAACCAACCAACTTAGACAAACTTTGAGTGCAATCTTGGTACATATAGCTATTTATGTACAAGCTACACATGTGTAAAGTTTCTATAGAGCCTATCACAAATGTTTAATCATAGATATCTATTTAAAATATGCTAATTTAGGATGATGAATATGTGCAAGTAAACATTAATTTTTACATAAAAACAAGTTTATTTACAATTCCTTTACAAGTAATTACAATTTAGTGCTAATTAGTCCAACTTCAAGCTACAAATAATACCTAGCAAGAATAATTTCAAAGAGGGAAGAATTTCACTTAGTCATTCAATTTATTACCATGTAATAAAGTGTGAAGCAAGATTGATACTAACCTAACAAAAAGGAGTGTATTGTCCATAAATCCAAGATTTTAGGGACTACTTTGTACTACCCCTCTATCTCGACCTTTGAGTTGACTTAAGGTATAAGACAACGGACCCATTCTATAAGGATACAATCAATTTGTACTTCTCATCATAAATTAGATGATTGTAAGCTCTACTCCAAGAGTAAGTGATGCTAAATGACATATAAATATTGTGTTGTATCATTTGTATCAATTTTGAATTAAAGCACCATAGGCCCACATACACCATAATCGATGACAATTGTAGGAAAAGGTTATAGCCAAATAGTCTAGGTTTGGATGCACAAAGGGGGAAATAAGGTGGTAATATTGTTTAGAGAAAAAAGAAGTCCTCATAGATAGAAAATGTCCTCTCTGTCAATTATTGGAGCATCTAAGATCCTTTCAATCATCTTCAAATCACAAAAAAAAAAGACATAAAAGAAGTCTTTGTTCATTTGTTTGTACCTATCTCCTTTGTAATCTTTGAGGCAATTATAACACTCTCATTATATACATAATCTTCTCATTAAACATATGGTCACTTGTCTTCCTTTCCAATGACGATTTTCCCCACTTTAAACATTAGTGTCAAACTATAAACCCATGTAAATATATATATATATAGTGAGTGAGAAAGAATTAAAATGAAGCGAAACAAAGAACCTTTTCGATATTAGAAAGAAAATCTATTCAAAGACAAGATCCAAATCTACATAGAAAACCATCAACAACAGTTTACAATGCTTAGCATCATGCATCCGCCACCATAACATTTAATTGTTGTTTAGGGCTTTGAGACCCATGAAAGAGGAGAAAAATATTAAATTTTGTTCTTCCAAAAAAAAAAAATTACATCATAATCTTTCTAATCCAATTAAATTATATCAATATATAATTAGAAAACATTATATAAAAACAATAATTTGAAAATGCTAATTAATTCACCAATTCGAATAACTTAATTTCCTAAGACCTTCCATATCAAACTGTCTTGAAGGGACAAACTAGTGAGTTGTCAAATCTTTGAAAAATAGTAAGAAACCAAATATCATTCAAAAGAAGAGTGCTTGAAAAACGTAATGGAGTTACGTAAATAGGGCATCCACACAGACAGCCATTTCAACTCATGCAAAATACCGATTTTGACGATAAAATTATTTGAAAGCATTGACGGAAAGATAGGGATTCTGCAACAGCGGAGATGTAAGGATTGGTAGATTGGGTGACGGTTATATATTTTTAAAACAAGGGAACGAAAAGAATTTGGAGATGCGGGGAATCGAACCCCGTGCCTCTCGCATGCGAAGCGAGCGCTCTACCATATGAGCTACATCCCCTTTTGTTGTGCTTGAACTTTAGATTGTTTAATTTAAGTTGAAATATTTTGCACTTTTATATAAAAGATTGAGTGCTGATTAAGAAAATAAGCTTACGTGCTATTCCAATGTTTATTTTCTCCGGATTTCTAATGTCACCAAATTTTCTTGTGCTCATAATTTCTAGGTTGCTTGGCAATTAGGGGAGAGGATCTAGTAGTTGAGCACCCTAACTTTGCGCTTCTCAAAATCTTATGTGGAAATTTAAAAAAAAATCCAAATTTTTACAAAAGCTTCCTTGGCAACACTCGTGCTTATAACTAAGGTTTCAGGGCCACATCAACATGCTTTTTTGTCGAGGTGTCCAAAAAGGTCCAAAAAAAGTGAGGTCAATACTTGTGCACTAAATCATGTTTTATTGGTGCCATGATGTGGCATCACATGATTTATTGCTTTTTAAATCTAAGGAATACATATTATTCAATTATCGGTAGTTACCATCAACACTAACAACTTTAAAGTCACAACTATTGATTCAATATTGTCAAAAATATTGGGCATTAAATCAACAAATGCTATAACAACTATTGGAACATGCTCAACTACTAGGTCCTTTCTCCTAGTTTAAGAAAACTATGATAAGATTGTATATAGAGATTGTCCGCAAATTATCATCTCACTATTTTAACGTTTATTTTTTCCTAATTTTTTAGATTACTTGTTCATAATTGAAAGTTTTTTTACTTCTATTTTTAAAATTTAATTTGGTGATTATAAATCAAAAGTTCATTGATTGAATTGAGGGATGTTGATTTTCAAGTTGTGTTTGGTTTTGACATGTTTTTCTTAATTGTAGTTTGAGATATTTCTAATCATGTGTATTGTTTTAGTTTTTGCAAGGAATAAGATGAGTTAGAAGAATTCTTATTAAGTTATTTGATATATGAGTTAGAAGTAATTTTAATAAGTAATTTGATAGGTGGAAGAAGCTATGTATGTTGTATTGAAATATAGGTTATAAAAGTCATGCATAATGTGGGTATGTGAGAGGTAAGAGAAGTAAGATGGTGTGAAATAAGACAGATAAAGAGATTGATAATTAGAAACATAAGAAATAAAGTGGGCCAACATTAAGGTGAGAAAGTGATGGTATGCACAAAGGATAAAGTATGAAAGCAGGGATATTGGCATACACTATATGAATTAGGCTACACAACACTTCTATCCCTTGCACATTATTGATTAGCTTCCTAAGGTTATCCATAGAGGAACTATTTCTACAAACAAAGATTCAGTGCTTAAGTATTGGGAAACAACAACCTCCAAGTCCACATAAATATTAGGTGACGAAGAAGAAATAGGCAATGTAGGAGTAGGGAGAGAACCAAGGATAGATTATGTAGTTGTAACTCCTTGAGTGAAAGAGTTAATAAGTCTTAGGCTCAACATTGGATGTGATTGTAGCAATGGAAGTCATAAGTCTATAACTATGTCTCACATGAGTATTAGATATGGGAAACAAGGCCGTGAAGCTCATAAATTTGTTATAAGATTCAAGACATTTAAGTTCTCATATAATGGAGAAAAAAATAGATGAAAATGACATAAACTGAAACAAATTTCAGAAACAAGAAACAAATTTGCACATAGATCACAGAGACAAAACTGAGACTGAAATTTGGACAAAATTTAGCTGGACAAGGGCAGTGGTGCCCTAGGCTAGAGGTGCAAGATTTTAACAATTTAAAAATATAGAAATGAACTACAATGTTTGAGGATTTGAGGTTGCACAGGTTTAGGTTTGAAAGTAAATAGATTTTTGAAAATGCAGGAAAACCTAATTTGTTTATGTGAAACACACACATGCATAAAATTTTATGTTGTTAAAGTAATGCAATTTGTTCAAATGATAATATCCAAAATTTAAAATGATGTAACTAACTGATTTTATCTTGAAAATGGTGAAAGATAAAAAAAAATGAGCTTTTAAAATAAAAACAATATAAATCTATACTTTTTCAATGTTTTTCACTAAGATGTGCATGCACTTTGGCACATGAAGACAACCTCAGATTGCACTCAAATTTTACAATGAAACTTATGATCTCAGAAGTTTTTACAAATGTAACAAGCGTTGAGTTCACCAAAATGTTATGTGGGAAAAGGGAACTAGGGTTTAAATCATGCCTTTCTCAACATTACATTAGAGATGAACCAAAATTGATCACACAAGACCACTTGGCTACTATCCTCAATGGAAGAGCCTGAATGGTAGATCAAGGGTTTGGTCCTCTTTTGGGGGTTTTGTGTTGTGTGTTGATTAGATAGGAATTGAACTGATTTGATTATGTAAATGTAAACTAGGTTAACCATGTATCTACAACAAATTGATATGATTTCAAAAATGTACAAAACTACAACATATAAACTAATGACAAAAAAATTGAGCGCAAAGATTGAGAAACTTGACATGCAAATTGAGGTTGAAATTACCTCTAGGAAAGGGTAATGGTTCCCTAGACTAGAGAATACCACTTTCTAGAATTTGTGAACAAGTCTCAATAGGTTACAGTTTGTAGGTTCTTCCCTCCTAGACTCAGCTTCAAAACTTTGTTGATGGATAATACTTTTTTCCCTAATTTGTTGAAGTACGAGACTTAAATGCTTGATCTTGCAATTAGGTCTTCAATCTTCTCCCAGGTCTTCAATCTTCTCCCAAATCCACTTTAGATCTACCACCTATAAACAAAATAGGGGAGAAAGGGTTGTGTCATATAGGGGCTTGCCTAAGTCAATCCCTATTTTGGTGTTTCCACCTCCACAATGGTTATGATGATGTAAAGAGTGCTTACCCTCGGCCATGTAGAGGCAAGTGGATGAAAATAAGTGATAAATAAAAAGTGTTACAACTTGCCACTCAAATATGCTTTCCTTGATGGAATGAAGTCATGGTACTCATCTCATACAAGAACAATTGGATGCTTAATTGAACATCTCATAAGTGTTAGTACTCTCAAAATAAATGGACACAAAACATGAATAATCTTACTCATAAACTTGATGCATTGCTAACATGAATCTTGACCGATGAAATTGTTGTAATAATGTTGCTTATTTTTCTCTTGATTTATTTTTAGGATGCATAGTTGGAATTCAAATTGCCTTATTGATTACTTCTAGTTTCAAATGATGAAAAATACTTGTATTTATATGCATTTATTTGTTTTCCCATAAAATTAATTATGAAAAGCCAAGAAATGAATTTAGATTTGCAAATGTAAAAATGGTGATAATAACATATTCAAATTTGGGCCAAAATAGGTTGGTCAAGGGTAGTGGTGCCCTAGACTAGACCTATTTTGGGGCTTATACTGTCGTTAAATAAATAATTAATACTAATTTCCAATTTTATTACAATTTACCGAAAACAACAATAAAACAAGTGAATTATAAGCACAATAAGGTCCAAATACATAGAGGGGAGCTTGATGCCACACTTTCATCTCTAACAAAAAAAGGGAAGATGTGTCATTTGTACACAACAACACCTATAGCAAGAACTTCTTAATTGGGATTGAGAGTGTAATGAATTGAAAGAAACATTCCCATGACTTGAGTTTGATTCATATGTACTCTTTTTATAGATAGCATGGGACCTACTATTCTCATTTAAAACCAAATACCATGGTAAACTACACTCAATCGAGATCTACCGAGTTATATTGACCATCTTTCAAATACACCAATTACTATAGGACATGTTGAGCTCCACGTTCTACTAGCACATTAAATTCACAAATTCTCTGCATTCTCAACATGATCCATAACTAATATGTCACAACCACATGGCACCCCTTATCACACTCGAGCACATGTAAACACCAAGACTATTAATGCAAATGGTCCATTGAAAGGTCAAGAAAATAAATTCTCAAGTCCATATGATCTCTAGTGCAATGAATTCATAGACAATTACAACGTGCACATTGAAATCTTCTTCAACACACGAGAGTTGATAAAAATTAATCTAAGGTTCCCATGGCTTCCAAATAGTCACAAACATAAAATGAACACATGGAGTGGCATGGGTCATACATCTGAAAAGAGATGAACAATCCACACAACCCCACACTAATATATTACAAATATTCAACCAAAAACCTTGCTAGCCAAATGTTCCTTCACATCATCGCAAGATCAAATGGTTTTGTCAATTAATGGTATCATTTTTACACATGGGAGCCCAAGGGACCACCAAGATTCCCCACACCAATAATTTCCAACATAATATTGAGTGCACATGAGCAAACAAGAGAGGGGAACCCACCGAAGATGACTTAATACAACCACAACCAATGGCACAACATGAGCCAAACGTATTTGAATAGAGCTCAAAGGAGGTGCATAGATTGCATGATCATCCATATCATATGATCAAACAATACATAATCCCATGATATTACAGTTATTCGCAAAGCTCAAGGGGCCCATCACAAATGTTGAGATCATCATTCACATGCTAAATAGAACAACACACAATCCTTCCATATAGCACCAAGCATAGAGGGTTGTGTGGAATGTAGATAACATTATGCGCATATATCCAATTGTCCAACACAATGAAAGAGATGCAAGGAGCTCTAACACAACCCAAGGTTGCACCAACCACATGATTCTCCAACATAGCATCAAGATCAATGGCTAGCAATCGATCCATGAGCACATAAACATATAAAAAACAAGGGACCTACCACCAACTACTATGGATGTAAACTAGCCAATGACAACAAAGAACCAAGCATTCTTTGTCTCCCTTAAGAGATGCAAGAGTGCACCACATTGCACTTGATGGCATCACATGACATCAATAATGAAAACACAAGGCCCACATGAGATGCCATGAAACCCATCAACCAATGGTGCAACCATATGAGCATGAAAACATTGGAAAACTTTGATGATTGTGTGGGTTATCAGATTAAAATCTAATCAATTTTTACGGGCATTCCATGATGCATAAAGTCCACAACACACCAAGATTGAGCTTCATCATGCAAACAATGTTTAAAACCACCTCGACCTTGCCACACATAATTATTAAGATCCACCATACAACCCCTTAGCACAAGTGATCAATACCCAATACTTAACTTTGAAGCTCATGATACCATAAAATCAAAGATTAGTAAACATCATCCTTCTCACTTCTTTGTAGCAAATAAGATCACAAAATCATATTATAGGCATTGATGGTTGCAACATGAAGCTCAATAAATACATGACCAAACATGAAGATTAAAGGATATCATAGGGGGACTTGGAGAAAAATACAAAAGCATAAAAAATATTTAATGAGACCCATTAAATTGAACTTCTCATATTGGTTATCAACAATGGGCACATAGAGCTTAAGGGGGGAAATAGGAAAGCATAGATTTAGTGTCTTTTGGCACAAGCCAACACTACAAACTAAACTTATGTGATTTGTAATCAAATTTTCTTCACTTTGCACAAGGTACCTTGATTTAATCTATGCTTCTTGGTATTTGCAAGGGTTGTCAATATTGATAAGTACCCATACTTGGTTGTCATATGACCAAGTCGTTGAGATATCCACCTTGATCAATGCCTTAAGTAAACAAAATCAAAGACAACACTCTTCAATAATGCAAGTGATTCTAGAATGATTGTGCAATGTTAGATTATTTTTAGAACACCAATTGAAGTGTGTAGATGTGAGTGATTTCAAATCATATGCTTGACTTCTAGATTATTTGATGATTAGAATGGATGCATTAAATGCCTTTAAATACAAAGCTATAACAACATATAATGCAAACTTGTGTTTAGTTGGCCCTAAATGAGAGGAGTAAAGATGGGAAGTTGATCAATTTTAAATTTGAAAATTTCTAGTAGGGCAAGACGAATCCACAACTATAAAGATGACTCCACGATTGCAAACTCGTCCGAAGACCAAAAAAAAAGGGCTAGATCTCAATGGATAATGTGTGCATGGAAATTAAGTGACCATGGATATAATAAATAAGAGGATAGGACAAATATATATAGATTTGTGAACAATGGAAAGGGGATGAGTGATAGATGCATAGAAAGATGTCTAATAAAGTAAAGTGGATAACATAGGACAAAATACTCAACTTTACAGAAGATAATGCTATTTATTAATATATCTACATATCAAAACACTCCCCACAAAATAAACAGACATAAGCATAAATTCGACAGTTACAGTAATTGATTGGAAATTGCGACGCATGTCTCTGTTAATTTGAAGAAACCCCAATCAAAAAGTTAGTTCTACAGTAATTGATTGAAAAATATTGCGACGCATGTCTGTTAATTTGAAGAAACCCCAATCAAAAAGATGACAAACTAACTGTACCAGGAAAACAAAAAAAAAATGGATACATGCACGGCAGAGGCAAAATAAGGTTAATTTAAAATTCATCTTTTGAGATTTCCGTTTTAATATTTACAGTAGGTTTTACATCAAACGACAAATTTCTTCCATGCCTTTCCTGCAAAATTGCCCTAACCTTTACGATTATCATCGGAGACTGAAATATTGAGCTCACTCATCGCTGCAATCACACTCTCCACGCTCTCCAGTTCTTTCAAAACCAGGGCATCAACTGAAGTTCGGCTGCCGGAGAAATCTCGGGCACCGTCATCCGCCTGCGTGTCCTTCAGAGAGGACGTGAAAATGTCCGTCAGGGTTCCCTTCTCCAGCTCAGGATCCGTGTTTATTTCCCACACGCGAAAAATATCGGCAATATTTTCTTCAATATCCTCTGCTTTGTCAGAAAGAGAATCAGAACTAGGGTTTTCGTAGTCACCGAGGTCTGCGGTTCGAAACTCGTCGGCAACCTTGTGGAGAATAAGATCCCTCTCTGTCGCCGGGGTTTGGTTGTCCTCCAGCTCCTCCTGTAGGTCCAGGAAATAGCTGGGAAGAAATGGGGTCCATCGGGTGTCCGGTGGTGGCGGGTTCGAGCCCACGGAGGTAGCAGCGTCATCGTGTTCTGCCGCGGTGCCGACCAGCCATGAATCTACCTCCTGTTCGTCCTTGTCAGAGGACATTCTGTCGGGGTTGGGATTCGATCCTTTGCCCTCCGTTTCCTGGACGAGGAATTGAAAATCAGAAAACTTGAGGCTTATGAGTGACAGAAGCCGGGGATTGTTTCGCAGGTGAAGGGGTAGAAGGGCATTTCCTACCTACATGGGAAGAATGATCTCTTTTGGCCAAACTTCACTTTTACACAATGAACTCGTACTTTACTTTTGTGGCCAAACTTTTACGAGGTTTGTGCTACTTTTTGTGGGTCACCATTTGGGCCGCTTATGTACAATGGGCACTTATTGATATAGAAAATTTCCAATTTTCAAATTACTCTAATTTGCTGCAATGGGTTTCTCTTTTTCATTTCATTGATCTCAACAAAGTTAAAAATGTATCTTTAAAATTTCTTTCTATAAAAAAAAGGGATTCTTTTGGAGTTTTATTAGGGTTTTGGTTTGGGTTGAGTATGAATATTCTTGTTCATATTATTCTTTTGTTCCAATCATCTCTCTTACATTCTACTTTTCAATGGAGTTCTTTGTATTTATTACAGGATTTCTTGCATTTCTCTTGTCGGGTGATTTATTTCCTATTTAGTGGTTACAAGTCAAAGTGACCCAACATTTTTTGTTGGGCTGTTGGATTAGAAGTGCAAGAAAATGGTTTTGCAATCCTTTCACAAGTTCATCTCAAAAGTGGTTTACAAGGCAACTCTTTTGTATTTGTTGTTGTTTTACATATTCATGATGTTGACAATGTATGCAAATAAATGTATTGGAAACTCCTCTTTGTTGAGTATTTTGTTGCTAGCATTCCCTCTAAAAGCATGCTAAGGAGTTGGGTCAAGTCTACTTGGGTCAACTCATGGGTTTTGTGTGGAGACCATCCAAAATCTTATAAAGGGTTTTTTCCTTTTCAGTTGACTTAAATTAAGTTTGCCAAAACCATTTTTAAGCATGTGCCCTTAGTACATATACACTCCCTTGCTTGTTTTCTCCTTATGGGCTAAAAACTTTGTTATCTTTCAAAAACACTCCCTCAACATTCCTATTTGGGTCAAATTACCTAGTCTCCTCTTATTGTGGCCTTGTCTATACTATATTGTAGCCTTGCTAGGGCATGCTATTCATGTTGAACAAGAATTATTTTTCTTGCTCATCCTCAAAAAAGAGTTTGTCTCAAGGTTGACCTATCCAAAGGCCTTAAGGAGTATATCGACATCTAGATAGGATCCTAGAGTCTCACACAAAGGGTGATGTATCTTAACTTGATAAACACCTAGTGTCAATCTTCAAAGTATAAAATCCAAAATGTCCTTTGGTTACTCAACACCCCAAGTCTCAAACTATACAACTTGATAGGGATTCTCTTCCTCAAACAAACGAGGATGGATGGACTATGGTAAATAATTGAAGGAATGGTTATAATCCTAGAGCTAACGGTGCTAGTCCCTAGCCTAACATTTTTAGGCCTTAAGCTTCAAAGCCTAATAAGGTGAAGGAAGTTATTGCTTCACAACTCATAGGGGAGTCTTCATAGGTATTGAATCAACCTCAATTTAATAGAATTTTTCTCCCAATGAGCATTCTCTCCTCTCAATTGGCTACTTTGCCACATTCTCCTCTAGCCTCCCACCACTCCCATAGCATATAAATTAGGATTTTGATGAGGGGGAATGTGTCTGATCAAAATGAGACCTTTGTGGGGTCTAAATCTACAAAGTTTGTGCAACTTATTGATTATTTTTGAAGAGAAACAATAGAGCTCTTGACTAGATACATCATGTAAGATGTTTGACAAATATTTCCCAAAATTGATGTATTTTTTTACAAGAGTTAAAAAATGTAGGTTTCATGCTTTCTACTATTTGTCATGTCATTTTGGCCAATGTCACTTTTTGCATAGTGACCATCAGCTAGGATGTGGAGGAGTTGTCACTTTCATTTTTCCAAGGTGGTAGTGACACATTATGGTTCATGGATATGAACCAATTAGCCATGTTGTGTGGTTCCTCTTTAATATCAAAAACCACTCACTTTGGGTTAATATTTATGCCTTCAATGATGTTGAAAGTTCTCATCTATAAAAATAGGGAAATTAATCATCCCAAAAATAGAAATAGGGACATTGCTCCCACTCAACCTTTAATTTCTCATCTCTTGGCTTTTGTGTGGAGACTTCAATATTGCCAAGGTGGTCTAATAAATGTTGCAACCTACCTATTCCATGGTTAATTGACAAAAGAGAGGCTTGGTATTACATAGGTAATAAATTCGGTCTTTTAAATCCTAATTTTGACCCCATCATTCTGATTGTCCTTGGTATATATGGACTAATTTAGGGTTAGGTATGCAAAGAATTATTAAACATCTTGATAAGACCATGATATTGTTAAGACAACCTATATTTTTCTTTGTTATATATTTTTAATTACAAATGGAGATGTTGTCAAATATTATCCTTTTGGATCATCTTCCTATCTAGTTTTGCATTTAGTGACAAGTTATGGTTCTTGAGATGGTCAAAAAGTAATTCTACCTGAACACATATATGTTGAGGACCATTATTCAACTTTGACCCATATTCAACAAATTTTAGAATATGAAGCCATGTCCTCCTCATGAGCTTGGCTAGATTCAATGGTGGAATGATACCATCAAATGGACTACTTGATTTATGCACATATATGGCCACTATCTAGCATTATTCTATCACTACTCCTATGAGGTCATCACCTTGGTGCTCAACCATGTGTCACTATCAAAGCTAAAGGGACTCTCTTTCTTTTCTACTCTATAATTGTATGTTTCCAACCATTGCTAACAAAATTAAATTACAAATAATAATACAACCTAAGGAGCCCAAATGACGACCCATTTGCACTAGCTCAAAATAAGGAATAAATTTTCCAAATATTTCTTTCAATCCCTTCAATTGGCCAAATTCCATAATAAACTAAACATATATAAAAGAAAATCAACAAGTGCTCTCTAAGCTTCCTAATATTATTATCTACCATTACCAATAGTTTTTTCAAGCTCAAATATCTTCCTTTGAAGTTGATCAAGCCCTTCAATAGTGTGTGAGTGTGGCCCTTATAGGCTCTCCACTACATAGTGGATCCTCTAAGACCAAAAAATCACTTTGAATGGTCTTAGAAAAATATTGTTTTCTATGGCTAATGAAAAAACTCCTAGTTGTAATGGGTTCCCTTGTGAATTTTACAAAGCTTTATGGGATACCCTTGGCCACAAACTTCTTCAAGTCTACGTGGAAGATTTTTATATGAGATCCTTAGGTATCATAATAAATAATTACAATATTAAATTTATACCTAAGGTGGGTGATCATGAGGAAATATATGATTGGAAACCAATCATTTTGTTGAATACCTCTTACAAGTTTATAGCCAAATCCCCTACTCTCCACAAGTGCCTAAAATTACATTAGTCGACATGGCATTTCAATTATGATTTGGTAGTCCAAATCACAATTTATATGTCATGAGTTACACATCCTCTTGAAGCATTTTTATAATTGATGATAATTTCCTTATCCTTCTTAGTCCCTCATCCATCTCCTTTAGCCTATGAACTAAGTGTTGGGTACTTGTGCAATGCTAAAAGCCTTTTGCAAACCTTCAATTGAAGGGTTTCTTGAGCTCGACTATATAGTTTTTGGCTAACCTATCTTAAGTTGTATGGTCTCCTAGGTAACTTTCCTTGAGAAAAGGAGTGACCTTGACCCTCAAAAGGGGTAACTTTATCATGTTCGATAGATATATGATCAATTTTGCCTATTTTTCCACCATTTTTTATTATGATTGATATTTCTTTCTAGTTTTGACTAAGTCAACTCTTCCCCTAAATGATTCTCCTCTCCCCTTGACTCTCAATCAAAACATCAATAATTAATCCATTGAATCTCTCCAATATTCTCCCAATCACTTCCTCATGATTGAGAAGCCACAAGCTAATAAATTCTCCTCTTGCCTTTGGCATTTGGAGAGGTTGTTTTTTCTATATTTTGTTAGCATTGTAGCTAGATTATTTGCATTCCCTAAATTCCCTTAATTCCAAACAAAGGATAGTGAATCGCCTTAGAAAATTAAACCTTTTACATTACAACGTCCACCCATAACATTCTTATGCTCAACACAATATTCTATGAGTGTTATCTTATGCATTAAAGCTTCAAAGCTTCCTATATCTTCCAAGCAATATGAAATTTAATTTTTATCTCCCAAAAGTGCATTTCAATCATTTTTGTCATTAGGAAACAACAAACCCCCATCCCCATAGATTTGACTCACCTTAAGGTTGAAAGTCAATTCTATCCTTGGGAGATCTCTTTTTCCAATGAAATAGGAAAAGTGAGGGTGTCCTAGATCATCATTTCATTTTGGTGAACCTACCTACGTCACACACACTCTTTTTCTATGTTTTATTGTGGCGAACTTGACATTCTTACACTATATGCTTTAGGATTTGCATTAGTTTGTATTGCATCTCATTTAGGGTTTTCAAAATTACATCAATTTGCATTTCATTTGTGGTTTAAGAAGTGCATTTTGCATCTTTAAAATCTAAAAAATCCAAAAATTTGAGTACACATTGCATTTATTTTACATAGTAGTCTGCATATTAGTATTGTTCAATCATTTACATCAAAAAATTCAAAAAAAAATTGCATCTAGAAAATTGCCATTTTGCTTGTTGTTTGTCATCAAATTGCACTTACATTTCATCATAAAAATCTAGAAATATGTAATTGAAAGTATCTATGTGCAACTTGAAACAACAACCTTAAACATTAACTCAGACTGGGGTGATCCCACAATACTAGTTTACAATTTTTAGCCAGACTAGACACTGAAATAATTTTTTCTAACTAAATATTCACTTTTGGGCACCTATAGCGGCTAAACCGTGAGGAATTTGAAGATGATGCAAACTAGTGATTTGTGACATTTTGTTTGTAGATTCTAAATATATTTTTTTCAAAATTTTTGGAATCGGATTGCACTTCTTTTTCCATCTCCTTCAAAAACTAGTTTTTTTTAGAAAACAATATTTTTAAGGAGTGACACTCATTGTATAACGCATAACTTTTTTTCCATGACAGATAAAATTCTAATTATTTCAAATTTAGATTTGTAACTCCGATATCTAGTGCTTCCAATTAGTTAGATGGTGTTTTATTGAATATTTTTTCCTTAATCAAGTTTTGAAGTCAAACCAATTACAATTCAGACATAGGTGGACCGTATAATGGGTAATTTTTTTTGTATGTATCAAAATCCAATTTTTTTTTGTTGGATCAAGGACTTCAATATCTGATGCACTCATATTTTTCAAATTTTTTTTGATAATCTACTATTTTTCCACATATGCAGAACATAGAGCTTGATTATCGGTGAAAAATATATGTTTAATAAAACTAAAAAAAAAACATAATAAAACCAAAACATATTAAAATTATAGTCATTGGATAGCTCGTTCGAGGACTACTTGATTCTAGTTGGGTTTGTGAAGTCTCCTCCATTTTCATCCTCAACCCAAGCTTTGAAGGGAAAAAATTGATTTTTTTTGTGCCAAAGAGCAAGAAGGTGGGAAAAGGGGGGTTTGCTCGAACTAGGGGGTTCGAGCGAACCCCCAGGGGTTCAAGTGAACCAGGGTTCATTCGAACCCCCTTTCAAAAGGGATTTTCCTTTTTTTTTGGTGGGAATGGTGGGGCATTTCATTAAATGGGTTTGCTCGAACCTAGGTTCTAGCGAACCCTCATTTGGTTCATTCGAACCAAATAGTTTGCTCGAACCCCAAAAACAAAAAATATTTTCCATAGGGTCATTTTTTTCAAGTTTTCCTTCCTCACTCCAATTGTAAACCACTTTTGTGGGTTTACCCACTGAGAACTTAATTTTTTAAACCCCCATGTAAGGACCCATTCACCCTAGGACAAATCTATCCTTATATAGGTCCTTTTCCAAATTTTTGGGCATAAACCTATCTCTATTTGCTTTATTTTTGGTTATTGGTAGATCTTAATTTCAGTTTATGGAATTATAGGTTTTTGAAATTGTTTGAATTCAAGTTAATTGGTCAAAACAAGTGCATTGTTCAAACATAAAATTTGCATTCAAAAGATATCATTTTCAGTTACCTACATCAAAAAATCAGAAAATTCTTGCATGTCATATTTGAAAATTGTTATATCTTTTTACATTCTTGCATTGTGCTTCCTATTTGTGGATGTTTGCTACATTTGTTTAGTGTTTTTTTTCCATTTTGGGTGCACTTTTGGTTTGGTGAAACTTGTATGAGTATTACAACCTAGTTTCATATTGCTAATACTTCAATGAGACGTAGTTCAAGACTCATGGTATCCCATGCTAGTACATTCATTGTGGATCTTGGGATTTCTAACTCTTTCACTCATAGTGTTGACACTATTCAACCCATGTTCAAATCCATACTTGAAGTAACATGTCCTATAACCTCCAATCCCATTGATGTTGAAACCATTGTTGCTCATGTTCCTCAAAAAAACTTGCAAAAATGGATAAATCCTTAGAAAACCTTCAAAACCTTGTGAGTGGTGAATATATTGTTGGTAATGTAGTTCTTGTCATAGACAACATGAGAAGAATGCTTGATAATGAATTGGGAATTTAAAAATTGTGCAAAGCTTAGCTCATTTAATTGATGATCATGTTCCTAAAGTGGCTAGTTGTGCTCAAACTTTGGGATACACTCAAGGTCAAGGTGGAAATAAAATTCCCCCCCTACAATTGTGGCCTCTATTCCTACATACACTCCTTCAATTGTTACTACAACAAGACAACCAACTAGAAACGTCAATCCAACTTTGGGTATGTCCACTAGGAGTCCTTTTAGCTTTATAAATTAAAACATCATATCTCCTAATCCATCACCTTTCACAAACTTGCAATTCACTTGTCCTCCCAACACACATACACCACCACCTTATTCACCTCCATTTAAAAAAAAACCAATTATTCCATACTCAACCAACTTTTTCAAAATGTTTCAACTGTCCAACAAAAAATTCCCACATTGAACCAAAATCAAAATGGCCAACTTTTGCAATATGTCAAATGAAACCCATTATTATTGGAGATATTGAAAGAACAAATTCCACAAGGCATAAAGATTCCTAGATTTTTAAAATATGGTGGTAAAGGAGATCCTAGCAACCATGTCTCAATATACACAACCTTATGTCGTGACTTCATCTTCAAAGACAAGCTCTTGGCTAAGCTTTTTCCTAGATCATTGAAAGACACAACCTTGGAATGGTTTTAGTTCTTACCAAACAATTCAATTAGTTCATTCAATGAACTTGTTGATGGCTTCCCCAACCTTTTTCAATTGCATATTGGTCCCAAGATGGCCTTACCCAAGTTAATGTAATGTAAAAAAAACAAAGATGAAAAGGTCATTGATTTCATAGCACGATACCAATTTCTTTACTCATAAATTAATATTAAGATTCATGATGTCAATCTTCAAATAATTTTCATTGAATTAAACTTGCAAACTAATATTCAAGATAATCTTGGGATGATGAGATTCCCTTCCTTCACTCACTTGTGCACAACCCTCCATGACTATCAGAATTTGGTTATCGTGAAGTAAAAACTTCCTCCAAGCATCTTGAAAAATACAAATTTGTGCCTCATAATTGTTGTGCCCTTAGCACACACGCCCCGTTCGGAACGGGGACCCTCTTTTTTTCGGCTTGTCGGGTCATTTTTATTGCTGCCTCGTTTTGCGTGCCTCCCTTTTTGATGTCTCCGATGGTCAATATTGCTTTAAGGTCCCACCATAAATTGACCATGCCTTCCCCTTTTAATTTTGCTGCGTTCCGGCGCCTCGCGGAGTTCCTTTGGCAGTTTGACCTTGCCAATGGCCCCTAGCCCTTCCGGGCTCGGCCGTTCGGGATTCCCTCACCAGTTTTCCCCGCTGGAACTGCCGTTCCCAGCGGCATCCGCTCCGCATCCTCCCGGACCTTGGGGTCTGAATCCCCATCCGCCGTCTGCTAAACGGTGGTGAAATTTCCGACGACGTTCTTCCCTTCGGACCCCGAACCTCAGAGTTCCTCTTCCGGGGTTTCGTCTGTGTTTCGTCGTCCCAGACGGTGAACTTCCTGCAGCATCCCGCCAACGATTTCCACCGACCGAAATCTGCGAAGGTCCCTGACTGCCGTCAGGCGTTCCGGGCCCGTCCATCCAGAATTCCGAGTCCAGAATTCCGTGATGGTTCCGCCGTCCATGACAGCAGATCCCTGGCGGCGTCCCGCCCTCCGGACCCCGACCCGCTTCCCGCCACCGCCGTTCGACCAAGTGAAAACTTCAAGTGGCCACCGTCTTGCACCTCCCCGGCCGTCGGGCCCCAGGTTTCCCGCCGTCGTCGCCGATTTTCAAACTCACCAACTTTTTTGCCACTGTACCTGCGTTAAATATGAGCATTAATGGCGGTTAGGGGTATAAAATACCCGCTTTGACCCGTCATTATCATCTCAGAGGATTGCAGAGCGATTGGAGAACCTGCTATTTGGAGCCCACCATCTTCGACAACGTCACGATCGTCACCCTCAGCATCATTTCGTCAATCGTAGGTGGATCCCATGTCTCCCCGCATTGTGTGTTTGAGGTACATCATCCGTTCGCCCTCCCAAGTGTTATTTTTGTGATTTCGAAGGATTTAAATGAATTAACAATCATTAAGAGGGCATAAAGTAGGAAAACATGAGATTGCGCACAAAACCCACGTGTTAAAAAATTGAGAAACCTTCTAGAAAGCCCTCATCACCAATCTGGAGTTTGTCCTTGTCGCGGCTATTCTTCGCACAGGGAAAACGTCCTCCTCGGCCCCGAGACCGTGCTTCGCCGTCCGTTAATAAAACTTTGAACAAACCTACCGACGAAAATGTCACCCTTCGGGCCCGTCCCGCCGGACTTCTCCGTTCGAAGTTCACCTTGGATGTCGCTGTTTGAAACTGCAAACTCTCCCCCGCCTCCCGACCGACGGGCCCCGACCTTCTCCTCGCCGTGAGGACTTCATAGTGAACATACGTCCTGTGGGTCTCTCAGGCCCGGGATCCCGGGGTTCCGCCTCTGGGGTTTCCCGGGTGTTTTTCCATCGTCCACGACGAATCTCGCCCGGCGTCCCGCCTTGTGGACTCCGCCTTCCTGTTCGTTGTTGGCCTCTAGCGATTTACCTCATACTGTCCTTTTGGTCTCCGGGCTCTGGTCTCTGGGTTTTCGTGCCTCATTATACGTCGTTCCCACGGCGAACTCTTTCACCCCGTCCTTCCGATCGCTGGGCCCCGAGCTCCCGTTTGCCGCTGGATGCCTCATGAACTACTAACGACCTTCTGCTTGCCGGGCTATGTGGCCCGGGACTCCTGTCCTTGACCGCCATTACTAACAAAAAATCCTGCCCAGCATCCCAATCTCCAGGCTCCGTCCTGCCAATCGCTGCCGAACTCAAAGCGAAAACCATGCTGCTGGGCTTTTACTGCCAGACTTCCCCCCCCGGACTTTCAAAAGGGACTATTGCAGAATAAACGACGCCTTCATTGGCCATGTTATCAAATTGATTGCTGGAGACTTCGAGAGGAGGGTCTCCCACAGTGCTAGAGTGCTTTTGAAGCAATATGCCTTTCTCTACATTCAATATCTGAAGTTCACGTACATCCGTGCCCAGGGCTTTACTAAAAGGTTGAATAGATTGCCTCGATATCCCAATGATCGAATCATCCTCCTGGAGCTCTCTCGGCAACTCCAGCACCTGTAGGCAATCTTCAGTAGCAAGCACATAGCGGGGATCTCCTATCCTATGACCCTTGGCCAGGGCA
This sequence comes from Sequoia sempervirens, assembly GCA_007258455.2. Taxonomy (NCBI): domain Eukaryota; kingdom Viridiplantae; phylum Streptophyta; class Pinopsida; order Cupressales; family Cupressaceae; genus Sequoia; species Sequoia sempervirens. Next base: position 19,955,269 of record VDFB02168118.1, read on the forward strand.
TGTATCGACTGCAAACTTCCCAGTGTGCTGGTAACTCTGAGAAGGAACTGAAGGATTACCATTTCTACCTACACACTACTCACCCATGGATGGACCTGCATGGCCATGTCAAGAAAGCGCTGGGGCCAGCATATGCCCATCTCCATCACATTGAAGATTTTTGGGCCGACTGTCAGGATGACAAAGAAGTGCGCGCAAGGCACTACATGCGAATGACTGTGCAATTCGTGAGAAGGGTGCAACCATTTCCCGTACCGGACCAGGTTGAGGAGGACGAGTCCACTATCATGCATCTGAGGTACCCTACAGTCGCCAATCTACCAATACCATCAAGTGACTGGGATGAATAGGAGGTCGATGACCTGGACACCATAACCCAGCCAATCTTAACCCGTACCAAAGAGTGAATCAATGGGCAGGTGGCTCATTTAAAGCGACAGGGAGTAATCTTGACTTATGAAGGGCTCAAAAGCGAGCCAAGTGCCACAGAGGATGTTGTTGCCACCACTTTAACTGGCGGGACCTCCAAGTCTCCTCCGGTCACCAGGTCTAAGAAGAGAAAAGGAACAGAAACCGAGCAATCTTCGGACCCCAAGGCCTATACAAGGAAAGAAACGAGAGGTTCACCTCTGAAAAGGCTCAAGCAGGTAAGGGGTACTGCGGGACCACTTTCAACCCAAGAGAAGGAAGCGGAGGGTACGAATCAATTGCAGCCTCCTTTGGCTCTCTCCGCCCCTCCTGTTGCACCACCCACCTCCCTGGCTATGGTCGCTGCATCCCCGCCGGCAGTGGATATTTCTGTCCATCTTGCTCCTTCACCTCCGGTCGAGTCTGTGATAGTTATTGACTCCTCTTCCGACATGAATACTCCCCCTTCCTTTGCTGCCATGTCACTAATCACATTGATCCCTCTGGAAATAATAACCGCACCTGTTCCCACTGCCACTATGCCCGAGGCTCTTTCAAGGCACATGCAGAACCTTCCCCCTGAGCTCTCTCAGATCTTAATGGATCCAACTCTCCAAACAGCCCTTGTGCAAGTCCTTGCAACTGCTCAACCTTCACAACCACCGACAGGGCCACCAACTATGGAGGCCACAATGCTAATCTCAAAGGAGTTGGAGGAACGAGAACGGGAAGCCTCGAAGCCTGTTGAGGAGGAGGTTGATGAGTACCATGAGCACCCAGAGTATGAACACCGAACCATTGACAGGGTGGTTTATGAGGAGGAGGAGACAGACTCTTTTGAGAGTGGGGACGAGGAAGATGGCTCGAGTGCTAACGAAATCATTCAAACCTTTGATGATGACCTTGAGGAGGAAATTGCACAACAGCTGAAGGACATTGGGGCAGAGGCAGAAAGGTCACCCCATGATGAAAAAGGGCAGCCACCAGAAGAACAGCAGCAAAAGGATCTAACTGAGGTTGAAACCCATGTTGTCAAAAGCCCCGAGGCTGAGGGTACTGAGGAAAAGAAAGAAGAAGTAGTAAGAGAAGAAAGTCCCATCCAACAACCATCCCCCGGGCTGCCTGTCAAATGCCTCGTGTTCGTCCATGACTCCGATGAAGAGGAGGAGGATGCTGCCAAAGAGAAAGGAGAATCCCCAAAAGAAAAGGGAGTGAAAATCTTTGCATTGACTGAGAAGGGCGAAGGTGACCACGATTCACCTAAAGGGAAATCAACTATGCCTGAGTGGTTGGAGAAGCAGCTCGAAAGAAAAACCCCTGTGCTGAAGGACCTAAGGGCGAGGTTAGAGGCCATCTTGGCTCGAGCCCAAATCACGACGAAGAAGGAGAAGAAGCCGAAGGTCCAATCTAGGGTAACAATGGATGCTTCCGGCTCTCGAGCAGCAAAAATTGCAATGCCCACGATTGGCCAAGCTGGGGTAAGTTATAACATCTCTACCATTGACTTGGGAACTACCACTAGAGAGCAGAAAGTCGAGCACCTTGAGGAGTCGGTGGCTGCGGTGGTGCATCTGATAAAGCAGGATAAAATCTCGAAGGATGAGCTTAAGGCGCAGGTCGCAACATTAACAAATTACATACAGCAATGGTCTTCAGTAGACGACCTGCTTACCACATCCACGACCGCACCTCAGCTGCTTTCCAAAGAGCAGATCGACAAAATGGAAAGAAGAAAGAACTTGGAGAAGACCACAGAGGATTGGTTCCGACGAGTCTCATACGTCAGAAACATGGGAATTAGTCGGGCTATGCGAACAACCAACAAGTTCTTGGACCTAATGCAGTCTCTGGAGAGCACAAAGAAACTCTGCACCAATTTCCTTGCGGCCTACGACTCCACCTTCCCAAGGATCGAGGCTATCCTTCAATTGCCTGAAGCCACGTGGGAGAAGAAGCTCACATTTAAGAAAGAAGATCACTGGCTAATGAATGTATGGCGCCGAGACTTTGACAACCAGAAAGAGAGGTTGGAGCAAATCATGAGTAAGGTGGATCCAGACATTGAATGGATCAAAGAAATCCGGGCAGAATGTGCTCGATACCTTAAGCTAATGACAGACTATGATATGCCCACTGTACAAATGGATCCGGAAAAGATAAAACCCTACTTCCAGGAGAAGATGAAGGACGGGATGGCTGGAGAAATCACAACGGAATTCCTAAGTTTTGCTGCCCGCGCCTTCGATCAATCAGAACTGTTTAGAGACCAAGACTTAAAGTATGATGAGGATTGGAAAAGGTTGGGGGATAATGCAAAGGAGTGGAGCTACCAGGCGCTGCAATGTGAAATCATCAAAATAGACAAACTCCAGGCGGTCGTCCTCAAGTTCATCGAATACACAGCTTCCAAGGGACAAGAGGACAGCCCGACTAAAGATGAGGAACTTTATGAAGAGTAGCTATAGTGTAAAAAAATAATCCACTAAATGACAAAAAAGCTACAGTGCCATCAGCAAGAGGACGAAATAGGGTAAAGACAAAATGTAATTTTTAAATTGCTAGATATTGGGGGGTAGGTGAAACCCTATTTTGTAATGAATCTTGGCCACACAATAAGAGTTAATCTTGGCCATTCATTGAATCTTTTGGGCACTATAAATAGGGCTCTCCTCTCATTTGCAAAAGAGAGTTGAGTTGTTGTAAAAACATGCTACAGAAATTTATAAAGAAAAGGCATTGACTTGGTGTATTTTCTTAGTTTCTCTCATATTATTTGATTCAATCTCCAATGCTAGATGTTTGACTTAGGTTTTATTGTTGTTTTAGTTGGATGTCTTCTTTCTTTGGATAGATTTAGGGATGTTTTTCTGTGATTATGAAAATTCCTACCATGTTGATGATTTCTTTGTCCATAGTTTTTGCTGTTTGCTGATAGTAGATAGCTGTGCAAAGTTAGCCTGGATTTGATTTCAAAGCTGCTCCAAAACATTTATCTTTAATTCATACATATACATGGTGGATGAAGGATAAAATATCTGCAGACCTTAAAAGATAGCACAATTTCTATGATACTGTGAAATCCCTGGTTAAGTGGGATATTGTTTTGAGAAGTTGTCCGTTGCAGGAACTCCATTGTCACTATTCGCAGTTAGTTGCAGACTTTGAAACTTTCCCTCTTCCTTGCCTTCTTTTGTTTTTTCTTAATAACTGACCTATGCTAAGGTTCATTGCATATTGTAAAGCCAAATCCAACAACAAAATGGAGTCCAAGACTGCTGTTTGAACCTACAACCAATGCATAACAACTTTCCATCCTAAGAACTCCATTTCAAGATCCAATTTCCATGCTTTGTACCCATGCTTTGCATTTTTTGCATAAGACCGCCTTGTGATTCCAGCAAATCACATCAAACAACTGAAATATTCCAAGCATTGTCAAGACTTGACATTAGAGACCTTGGGATAGTGTTTTGCAATCCGATTGTAGAAGATTGTCTTTCAAGAGAGGTAGTGCACCTGCGCACTGCCTGTGTTGAAAAGTGCATAAAAACACCATCAACAAAACTAGCTTTAGAAGGAGGGCTGACGGTGGAAATACCAAGTTAAGGGTTAGAAGTGAAGCTGGATCGAATCGGATCATTCTCCCTGGAAAGATTTCAAAGAGTTCTATGGTCAACGCCAAACAAGGGAGAATTTGAAGAATTGCAACCTCCTAAAAGGGCAAAGCAAGCTAAAGGAAGTAGCATTGCCTCTTCCTCTTCCTCCATTTTATCCACCTCCATTCCACCCTCACCTTCATTTGGCTGGCCTTCGTCCTCCACCCAACCATCTCAAACTGCATTTACACCTCCTATCTCCGGCAGCCAGGGGATTGCTCCTCTCCCGACCCTTCCAGCCCAGGGTACAATCCAGTCAGTCGCAGCTCAAGTGCAGTCTCAGATTGCTGTTATATTGCAAATACAGCCCCAAATTGCTGTTTTCCAACAGCAAACATCACCTCTGCCACCCTCCATGCCTTGGTTAGCACATAACCCTTCGCCGATACATTTCGCTACCTACAATGATATGTCCAATAATCCGGAGGGCTTTTGTTCGAAGTTCCATCCGCACGACCTACAAAGAACAGCTGAGGAGAGTATCAAAATATTTGAGGCAACGATTACCGAAATGCAAGTTGACCATGAGGACGTTGCATGCCGCCTCTTTCCGCATTCGTTAGGGGAAGAAGCCTTCTATTGGTACATCAACCTGCCGAGAGGATCCATCATCTGATGGACTCTAATGAAGAATGTCTTTTTGCAGAAATACAAGATCCCCATCATCCCTTCTGAACTTTACCAGCAGTTCATGTCCATCAGAAGGGAAGTCAACGAACCTATTGGCTCCTTCAATGACCGCTTCCATTGGGCCTACACAAGGCTTCAGGACCCGTACCTTCATAATGATATCGTGGCTCTCCCGATCTATTATGCGGCATTGGACAACCTCACTTTAGCTTTGGTAAAAAGGATGCAACCGCCACTCGCCTCATTGGTGGTGGCCTATAAAGAGGTTGTTGTCGCCAGTGCGGACTTGGGGCAGAATATCTCTGGCCCGCTGCCTTCTTTGGGGCCAGTAGCTCACCCGATGCAGATTCAGGGGCTTAATCAGGCGTTTGCTCATCAAACCCCTCTTATGAACCAAGTACCTCAATTGCCTATGGTACCACATCTAGGGTAGCCATTGAATTACGCACCTCCCACACCTACCTATTTGCAGCCCCAACAACAGTATAACTATTCTTAGGCTGCTCCACAATAGCAGGCATATCTCCAGCAGCCCCAGGAGCCATTGTACCTTTCGGGACCGGATTTTCCTCCAGCCTATCAGAATCAGCCGACAGCCTCACCCCCTTTTCTCCAAAATCCAGCGCCGTCGCCTGGGAACGGGACTGAGAAAGACAAGTTAGAGGAACTAACTGAGATAATAAAGAAAATGTCCACGGAAATAACACACCTAAAGAATCAGAATAACCAGTTGTAGGCCTCCCAGCGTAATTTCCAGGCCAATCTCAACCGGGACAACCGAGACAATAGGGACAGCAGGGATAATCAAGAAGTAGGCACTTCCTTCAGGCAGAACTATGATAGGGGGCAAAACGCTAATCAAAATGTAGAAAGGAGACCCTCTCAGAGGCAGAATCACACATGGAACACTAGGCCCAACAATGGTGGTGTCCCTACGCCTTTCGATCAACCGGCAAGCAACGAAAAAATGACCAGCGGTGTATACCTTACCGAGGCAGCCTTGTCCGGATGGTGTCAAATTCACAAAACCAGTAGACATTCCGAGTTGGATTGTCCCGAGTTCCAGACACCTACTGAAATATTCCAAGTGGAGGTGCAAAACATAGTCGACAATGCCGGCTGTAGGGACATCAACCCATCCGAGCCATATGATTCCTCCTGTCTCATGGTTAATCAAGCGTTATTTCCATGATGTGACCGCAACGAGCTCGAAGTCGAGCCTACTCCTATTGAGGATGAAGAAGCACAAGAGGTAAGTAATGAACAAACCTTGGCTCAACTCTTTGATTTAGTAGATAATGGTATGCTAGATGAAGATGAACCATTTGTAGATGAGGTCCACATGTTCCATCAAAAGTCGACTCCCTACTTCCTTAGGAATAGACAGGCGGGCAGACCCTTTACAACTTCTACCCCACCAAACAATTTCGCCACTCTGCCTGATCCTAATGCCAGCAATAACCCTGAGCTTCCTCACATACCTGTCCAATACCTCAACAAGAATGGATCTCAAAACCAGTCACAAAATTAGCCTCAAGGCCAATCCCAAAATTCGTCTAGTCAAATGAGGGTCCAACCTCTTAGTTCTGCTATAGGCCAAGCTTTTAGTTCAGAAATTGAGCAAACGGGTGAATATGTAGCAGAAGAGTTCAAGAAAGTAAAAATTAGCTTATCAGCCTTTGAATTGCTCAAAGTCCCTGCTGTAAGGCATGCCTTCTTTAGGGTTCTTAATGAGACTCTATCCTCCAGTATGACTCCAGAAATGTCAGCTAAAAGAGTTACCTTTGAAGAGCCCAGGAAAGAACCGGAGATACAGGATAATACCGGGAAAAGGAAGGATGTTCCCGTGAATCAGTCGGCAAGTAAACAAATTGAAAAGGAGTCGGAAAGGGCTAATAGGTAGCTTTCCAAGGATCAGCTATTTAGGCAAACCAGGGATATGGGCAATGATAAGAACAAAGGTCAGATAGCTCACATGGACACGCCTACAACATTTTCCAGGGGAGACCAGAAACTCCCCCTTTCCTAACCACCATTAGGATCTTTGGGAAGAACCTGCACAACTGCCTGCTCGATTCAGGAGCGTCTGCCAATGTCATGCCCTTAGAAGTATGCAAGGATTTTGGCATCACTCCCATGCCTTCAAGGAGGAAGGTCACCCAACTAGACAAAACGAAGATCAACATCGTGGGTGAAATAAACCGTATCCCGATGCAGGTTGCTATAGACCCGCGGATACAACAGGTCATTGATATTCAAGTGGCTGACATTCCTGATGAATATGGAATCATCTTGGGAAGGGAATTCACCAAGGCACTGAATGGATACACCACCACAGACCTTTCTCATATGTGGCTACCATGGAAGGAGCTGCCCAATCAAATCCGTGTCGACCATGAACCCCGTATGAAGTACATGATCACAGAGTACAATAATATCAATGAGGTGCTATTCACCGAGACTGACCTAGGGAATTACCACCCTTTCACCTACCAAAATGAGGTCGAGCTTCAGGAAGAAGGTACAGATGACGTGTTACTGGTGCTATGTAGTCCTTCGACCGGTTCTGCACGAATGCTCCTAGACACAGAAATATTGATAGAAGCCGATGATGAGCCTGATAAGGACGACGACTGGGGACTACTCAGTGGTGTCCAGGAATTCATTGAAAAGTGTGCAAGGGATCAGCTCAGCCTAGGGGCTCGAATGAGTTTACAAGATCTCTTGTTACCGAATGGGTGCAGGGTTCACAATGCTGCACACTCTGAGTTTGATTGTTACTTGTGTCAAGCAGCAGTTGCACATGTTAAAAAATTAGCTGCTCCTCAGATAGAAACGCCAAAGGAGGCACCAGTAGAACCACCTATTGATCAATACATCGAACCAGAAAATTCCCTTAAGGTCACAGGGCCAGCCGTCCAGCTGAAAGGGAACATAAGCTCAATCAGACCTGAAGATAAAGAATCCTCCACGTGCTGGACGCTCTGATTTGATGGATCCAAGTCCAAGCAGGGAGCTGGAGCTAGGTTCAAACTCATCAGCCCAGCGGGTAAGACATTTCTAGCTGCCCACAGATTGCAGTTCTATTGCACCAATAATGTAGTAGAATATGAGGCCTTAGTCCTTGGCCTTCTCATGGCTTTGAAGAAAAATGTAAAAATGCTCCAAGTTTTTGGGGATTCCGAGCTCGTAGTTAAACAGGTTAGGAAGTTGTATTCCTGTCATGATTGGAGACTTACAAACTATAGGCATAGGGTCTGGGATCTCTTGGAGGGTTTAGATGCGTTCAATATATAGTTGATCCCTCGTGCTCATAATCATATAGTTGACGCTTTGGCCCAAGCGACCAACACTCTACAACCCCTCTCTCTGTCTGGGCTCAAGAAATTCACTGTTGAGCTGACATCCACGCCATCGGTCCCAGATAATGTTACCCACTTGCAAGTCTTCAATGATGAAAAACATATCCTTCAATTCATCACAAGTTTCGATGTCTTCGCAACTCAAATAATTGATGAGGCTGATCCACAGGAAGCTGAACTAGACATAGAGGGGGTTATTAACCTCAAAACTAATACAATCCCCAAGGGTATAGTTCAGTTGGAACGCTTATTTGACTTGGACCAGATCAGACATCAGGATCAACAAACGAAAAATGAGGCCATAAGCAACCAGTGCGATGCTCACAACCTTGGGATAGCCAAAGAGATCAGGAATGTTTTTATCGACAAGGTGTGCACGCCAGAGGAAAAGAAGGGAATCACGGATGCATTGCGGAGGTACCATGATGTGGTGGCATGGAGCTATGAAGATTTAAAAACTTATGACACTTCCGTCATTACACACACCATCCCTCGTAAGACGGAAGTGAGGCCATTCCACCAGCGACAGCGCCCTATCAATGCCTTGCTGGAACCTGTCGTTTACAAAGAGGTACAAAATTTGCTCTCAGCAAGAACCATTTTTCTGGTTAGGCATTCCACATGGGCAGCCAACTTGGTCCGGTCAGAAAAAAGAATGGGGAGATTAGATTGTGTGTATATTTTCGCAATCTGAACTGCGCCTCGGAGAAAGACAACTATCCAGTACCTTCGTTGGATGAGGTGCTGCAAATCGTCAACGGATCCCAGATGATGTCTTTCCTTGATGGATACTGTGGGTATAACCAGGTAATGGTACAGTACGAGGATCGCCACAAAATGACGTTCACCACTAAATGGGGAACATTCGCGTACAGGAGAATGCCTTTTGGGCTCATCAACACTGGCGCCACTTTCCAACACACCATGGATATCGCCTTCAAGGACCTAATTGGCAAGTGCATAATCATCTACATGGATGATTTGACCGTGTTTTCTAAAAAGCGGGGCGACCACATCTCTGATTTATGCAAGGTATTCCAGAGATGCAGGGAGTTTGGGGTTTCCCTTAACCCCAAGAAGTGCATTTTCGGAGTGACTAAAGACAGATTTCTCGGGCATATCATCTCAGAACAGGGAATCTCCATAAACCCCGAACGTATCGAGTCCTTACTCAAAATCCTGCCCCTAAGAAGCAAGAAAGAATTAAAATCTTTCTTTGGAAAGATCAACTTTGTCTAGAAATTCATCACACGTTTCGCGGAGATTGTTAAACCTCTCAATACTATACTCAAACAAGATGCCAAAGTTGAATGGACACCTGATGCCAAACAATCTTTTGAAGAAATCAAACGGGCCATCACTGAGGCGCCTGTGTTAGTTAGCTCGGATTATCTGAAGTCTTTCTACATCTACTCATTTGCTTCAGAGCATTCCTATGCTAGCATGTTGACCTAGAAGGATGATGAAGGAAATGAGCATCCGATCACCTTTATGAGTGCTCCCCTCAAGGATGTTGAATTGCGATATCACAACATTGAAAAGCAGGCATATGCTCTCGTCAGAAAGGTGAAGAAATTTAGACACTATATCCTACGCAATAAGGTGTTTGCCATTGTCCCTGACCCAACAGTAAAAACGCTGCTCATGCAAAATGAACTGGGCGAATGAAGATCTAAATGGGTCACCCTATTCCAAGAGTATGACATGGAAATCCAACCGATGAAGCTAGTGAGAGGGTATGCGCTTACCCGCACAATTGCTGAAACAACAGCAGAAGCTGGACCCAAATTCACTCTGCAGCAGTACCAGCTTGAGGATGTTTCCCCTAAAGAGTGGTATCAGAATGTCATCTACTATTTGCTGAACCATAAATGTCCACCGCACCTGCAAGGAGTCCAAAAGTGGGCCCTTAGATTGAAAAGCAATGGCTACATGCTGCAGGGTTCCATTCTCTACAAGAAGAATCATGAAGGCATTTATTTAAGATGCCTTGGAAAGGAAGAAGTAGATCGAGTCTTGAAAGAGTTCCACAACAAATTTGGCACGAGTCATGGTTCTGGTTCTTCCACAGCGCACCAGATATTGAGAGCAGGGTATTACTGGCCAACCGTCTTCAAAGATGCCCATTGCCATATTCGTTCATGTCACATGTGCCAGACCACTGCCACCAAGGAAAAGAATGCTACTACCCCACTATAGCCTGTGTTGGAGGTAAGGCCATTTGCGCAATGGGGTCTCGACTTCATCGGTTTGGTAAGCCCTCCATCGTCTGCAGGACACAGGTACATTCTTATTGCTACTGATTACTATACTAGGTGGACGGAAGCAATAGTATGTAAGTAATGCACAACTGAAGTAGTTATTAATTTCCTAGAAAGCTTCATTTTGAATCGCTTTGGTTGTCTATATGCTTTGGTATGTGATAATGGACCTGCGTTTGCTTCATTGAAATTTGCTAGTTGGGCGTTTGACTATGGGATTGCCCTTAAATTCTCATCTAATTACTACCCCCAGGGTAATGGCCTTGCCGAGTCTACAAATAAAAACCTAATTACCGTGATAAAAAAGTTGCTAGATAGGAATCCCAAGGACTGGCATACCCAACTCCGTTTCGCCCTTTGGGCTGATCGCACTCGCCACAAGGCTGCCCTCAGCGATTCCCCGTTCCACCTTGTTTATGGCCTAGAACCTATATTCCCCATCCATTTGAAGATTCCTACTCTTCAGTTCATCAACGATTTTTATGAGGGAGGAGATCGTAGGGGAGCTCGGCTAGCTGAGCTCTTGCATTTAGAGGAAGTCCAAGACCGTGCAATAGAAAATTTTTCCAAACATTAGGGCGTAGTTAAAAGATGGTTCGACCGTCGAGCCAAGATCAAGGCCTTTAGAATTGTAGATTTGGTCCTGTATTGGGACAAGGCCCATGAAAAGAAAGGGGGACACAACAAATTCGACAAGCTCTGGCTTGGCCCCTTTCAAATAGCTAAGATTTTGGGAGATAATGCCTTCTGCCTAAAAACCTTGACTGGTGAGAACGTCCCATTGTCGGTCAACGGGCAGCACCTGAAGCATTACTTCTAGGCTTGAGCTTGTTCGAGCTCATCATTGTAAATATTTGTACATTGGTTAGGGTAGTTTTCTTTTTGGCCTGCTTGTGTTTTGTTTGCGTTGCTCTTTTGTTTTCTCCCTCTCGACAATTTTGTTTCAAAAGTTGTTTCCTTCCCCTTTGCAGTGGTCGTGCTTGCTTGGCAAGCGGTTTACTTTGCTGTCCGTTCTTTGTGTTCTTCGGCTAAACATTCACTCTCGATTATCGGTCTTTGAAAGCTGCCTGTGAATGATTTCCTTGTTTGAATTCTGTTCAGAACTTGACCCTTGGCTAGATCTTCTTACATACATCTCGGATCTCACACAAAACACATAATAATCATTTCTAAAGGACTGTGCCACAGTTGTTATGACGCCTTAGTGAGTGAAAAATCTGAAGTCTGCTCCAGTGACCACTGCAGTCTCAAACCCATTGTAGGCTTCAGTGCTTACCCGGTCGAACTAAATGATAAAAGAGAAGTGAAATATGAAAGCAAAAGAGCAAAGGAATTCTGAAAATAAATGACCGTATGGGTGTCCGGGTAACTCTACTGGGGCTATGGACGCCCGGCCGATAGTAGAGCAATATTCATGAGATTGTAGCGACAACTTCGTCGGGGCTATGGACACTTGACTGGCAGCAGAGCAATGTCCAGGTTACTTTTGGTGTTAGACGATTTATATATCTCGCTCGGTTGACTTAATAACCGTGGTCACTATCCCGAGGAAAGGAATGAACTCACTACACACACTTCTGAGATGTCCTATAAGCTGACCCAATTAAGGATCTCGTCCTCCCAGATTCATCTTTGGAAGCCACTCCTGGTCTGCGAAACCAGAGATTCTGGGTCCTGAATGAATATTTATCCTTAGAACGCTCGAGAGCGTTCTCCAGCGGAGTCGCCATTTGTTGTGCCCTTAGCACACATGCCCCGTTCGGAACGGGGACCCTCTTTTCTTTCGCCTTGTCGGGTCATTTTTGTTGCCACCTCATTTTGTGTGCCTCCCTTTTTGATGTCTCCGATGGTCAATATTGCTTTAAGGTCCCACCATAAATTAACCATGCCTTCCCCTTTTAATTTTGCTGCGTTCCAGCGCCTCGTGGAGTCCCTCTGGAAGTTTGACCCTACTAACGGCCCCGGGCCCTTCTGGGCCCGGCCGTTCGGGATTCCCTCACCGGGTTTCCCCACTAGAACTGCTGTTCCCAGCAGCGTCTGCTCCGAGTCCTCCCAGACCTCGGGGTCCGAATCCCCGTCCGCCGTCTGCTAAATGGTGGTGAAATTTCTGACGACGTTCTTCCCTCCAGACTCCGAACCCCGGAGTTCCTCTTCCGGGGTTTCGTCTGCGTTTCGCCATCTCAGACGGTGAACTTCCTGCGTCGTCCTGCCCCCCGGCATCCTGCCAACCATTTCCGCTGACCGAAATCTGCGAAGGTCCTTGACTGCCGTCGGGCGTTCCGGGCCCAACCATCCGAAATTTCGAGTTCGAAATTCCGTGATGGTCCCGCCATCCATGACGGCGGATCCCTTGTGGCGTCCCGCCCTCCGGACCCCAACCTGCTTCCCGCCGCCGCCGTTCAACCAAGTGAAAACTTCAAGTGGCCACCGTCTTGCGCCTCCCCAGCCGTCGGGCCCCAAGTTTCTGCCGCAGTCGCCGATTTTCAAACTCACCAACTTTTTTGCTGCCGTACCTACATTAAATACGAGCATTAATGGCAGTTAGGGGTATAAAATACCCGCTTCGACCTGTCATTATCATCTCAAAGGATTGCAGAGCGATTGGAGAACCTGCTATTTGGAGCCCACTGTCTTCGACAATGTCACAATCGTCACCCTCAGCATCATTTCGTCAACCGTAGGTGGATCCCACGTCTCCCCGCATTGCGTGTTTGAGGTACGTCATCCGTTCGCCCTTCCCGAGCGTTGTTTTCATGATTCGAAGGATTTAAATGAATTAACAATTATTAAGAGGGCATAAAGTAGGAAAACATGAGATTGCGCACAAAACCCACGTGTTAAAAAATTGAGAAACCTTCTAGAAAGCCCTCATCACCAATCCGGAGTTTGTCCTTGCCGCGACTATTCTTCGCACAGGGAAAACGTCCTCCTTGGCCCTGAGACCGTGCTTCGCCAGCCATTAATAAAACTTTGAACAAACCTGCCGATGACAATGTCACCCTCCGGGCCCGTCCTGCTGGACTTCTCTGTTCGGAGTTCACCTTGGATGCCGCCATTTGAAACTGCAAACTCTCCCCCACCTCCCGACCAGCGGGGCCCGACCTTCTCCTCACCGTGAGGACTTCATAGTGAACATACGTCATGTGGGTCTCTCGGGCTCGAGATCCCAGGGTTCCGCCTCCGGGGTTCCCCGGATGTTTTGCCATCGTCCACGGCTAATCTCACCCGGCGTCCTGCCCTGCGGACTCCACCTTCTTGTTCGCTGTTGGCCTCTGGCGATTTAACTCATACTTTCCTTTTGGTCTCCGAGCTTCGGTCTCCTAGTTTTCGTGCCTCATTATACGCCATTCCCACGGCGAACTCTTTCGCCCTGTCCTTCCGATCGCCGGGCCCCGAGCTCCCATTTGCCACTGGATGCCTCATGAACTACTAACGACCTTCTGCTCACCGGGCTCTATGGCCCAAGACTCCTTTCCTCGACCGTCGTTACTAACAGAAAATCCTGCCTAGTGTCCCGATCTCCGGGCTTCGTCGTGCCGATTGTTGCTGAACTCAAAGCGAAAACTATGCCGCTAGGCTCTTACTGCCGGACTTCCCCCCCGAACTTCCTTTCGATGTTTGCCTTCCCAAATGGAAAAGTTGGGACGCCTTCCCGGTGTCGCCGGCCCGAACCCTAAAAAATGAAATGACATACTGCCGACTGCCCTTTGGCCCTCTGGGCCCCAGACCCCGGAGTTCCATCTCCAGATTTTCGTCTGCTATCTACCGCTCGAAACTGCTATCTCCCGACAGCTCTCCGGCCCAGGACCTCTGAGTTCTCTTAAACAGATCCAAACGAGCCCAAATCTGGAATCTAACTTCAACTCACATGCTAAATTTCGGTCCTCTTCATCGTGAACCTCTTGAAATACTAAAATTTGACCGAAAGGGGTGCCTGAGAGCCTTCCGCTGTGTTTTCCCTTCTAAAGAGCATTCCTGCCAGGGAAGTCTGACCCTTTGGGCCCGAATTGTCCAAATGCCCTTAATCAAAAGATCAATAACATCTAGAGATGAAAGTTCATGATATGCTTGATTGATTATTTGAAGTAAATATTGTTTTCAAGATGTTGACCCATTGTGCTAACTTTTTCCTTGCTTGCAGAATATATGGAACCGGGTGCAGGACCTTTAGGGGCATCTGCCGAAAAGGAAAAGGGTAAGAAGTCAGGAAGGACCCCTCGCGGGAAGGAAGACAAAGACCAGATGAAGTACCAATTCTAGGGCGAGCCGCTCCACTCAAAAGTCACCACAGACTGGAAAGAGATCACAGACACTAACATTGGCTAGGTGGATATTGATGAATTCATGCAAAGGGTCAGGGTCAACCTGACAACAAAGAATGCAAGATTGATAAGATAGAGTGGAATAGCTAAGGCTGCTGGATTCCCTCCATCCCTCGTGGCGCCCAAATTGGTCATGGCTTGTCGGGAAGCATATCAGGCTGACACAAGAACAATTGTTGATAAAGAGGGGAACATTCTTTCTGACATGTTGCCTGAAGGGATCACAAAGACCTTCCATAATCCCACATTCCAACAGATGGAGGTCCCCACATTAGAAAAATGCCAAGTGGTATGGGATGATAATCCGGGTGGCTGTAAGAAGTCAATAAATCTACATTGGCTCAAGGAAAGATGGGGCAGCGCTGTGAAAGTCCCTCAGGAACTCTTCCGTAGTGATTTCCACAAGGATTACCACGACTTGGTAACCATGTTGAGCAGAGCTATGGGTCTTCCTATGGCCGCCTACTTTCAGGAATGGATGACATACTTCATTGAGCAGATCGTGCGTGGAAACGAGGATGTCACAACAAAGATTTCATTCTACTGGGGAGGAATCATAAGCAACTGCTTCCATGAGCAGTTTGTCAACGTAAAGAAGAGCTCCAAATTTTATATGACTTCCTACCTTGTCTATTCCTTGGTGGATCAAAGATAGTACAATGGGTTGTTTGTGGCACCCGATCAGGGGCATAAGCGAGGACTCAAAACCTTTGATAAATATCTGTAGCTCCAGTACCAGAATTTCAAAAGGGACTACTGTAGAGTAAACGACGCCTTCATTGGCCATGTTATCAAATTGATTGCCAGAGACTTCGAGAGGAGGGTCTCCCACAGTGCCAGAATGCTTTTGAAGCAGTATGCCTTTCTCTACATCCAATATCTGAAGTTCACGTACATCCGTGCCCAGGGCTTTACTGAAAGGTCGAATAGATTTCCTCGATATCCCAATAATCGAATCATCCTCCTGGAGCTCTCTCGACAACTCCAGCACTTGCAAGCAATCTTCAGCAGCAAACACATAGCGGGGATCTCCTATTCTATGACCTTTGGCTAGGGCATGTATCAACTGCAAACTTCCCAGTGTGTTGGTAACTCCGAGAAGGAACTGAAAGATTACCATTTCTACCTACACACTGCTCGCCTACGGATGGACCCGCATGGGCACGTTAGGAAAGCGTTGGGGCCAGCATATGCCCATCTCCATCACATTGAGGATTTCTGGGCCGACTATCAGGATGACAAAGAAGTGCGTACAAGGCACTACATGTGAATGATTGTGCAATTCGTAAGAAGGGTGCAACCATTTCCCGTACCGGACCAGGTCGAGGAGGATGAGTCCACTGTCATGCATCTGAGGTACCCTGCAGTTGCCAATCTACCAATACCATCAATTGACTGGGATGAATAGGAGGTCGATGACCTGGACACCATAACCCAGCCAATCTTAACCCGTACCAAAGAGTGGATCGATGGGCAGGTGGCTCATTCAAAGTGACAGAGAGTAATCTTGACTTATGAAGGGCTCAAAAGCGAGCCGAGTGCCATAGAGGATGTTGCTGCCACCACTTCAACTGGCGGGACCTCCAAGTCTCCTTCGGTCACCAGGTCCAAGAAGAGAAAAGGAACAAAAACTGAGCAATCTACGGACCCCAAGGCCTATACAAGGAAAGAAATAGGAGGTTCACCTCCCAAAAGGTTCAAGCAGGCAGGGGGTACTACGGGACCACTTTCAACCCAAGAGAAGGAAGCGGAGGGTACAAATCAATTGCAGCCTCCCTTGGCTCTCCTTGCCCCTCCTGTTGCACCACCCACCTCCCTGGCTATGGTCACTGCATCCCCGCTGGCAATGGATATTTCTGTCCATCTTGCCCCTTCACCTCTGGCCAAGTCTGTGATAGTTATTGACTCCTCTTCTGGCATGACTACTCCCCCTTCCTCTGCTGCCATGTCACCAATCACATCAATCCCTTTGGCAACAATAACCACACCTGTTCCCACTGCCACTATGCCCGAGGCTCTTTTAAGGCACATGCAGAACCTTCCCCCTGAGCTCTCCTAGATCTTGATGGATCCAACTCTCCAAGAAGCCCTTGCACAAGTCCTTACAACTGCTCAACCTTCACAACCACCGATAGGGCCACCAACTATGGAGGCCACAATGCTAATCTCAAAGGAGTTGGAGGAATGAGAATGGGAAGCCTCGAAGCCTACTAAGGAGGAGGCTGATGAGTACCATGAGCACCCAGAGTACGAACACTAAACCATTGATAGGGTGGTTTATGAGGAGGAGGAGACGGGCTCTTCTGAGAGTGGGGACGAGGAAGATGGCTTGGGTGCTAAGGAAATTATTCAAACCTTTGATGATTACCTTGAGGAGGAAATTGCACAATAGCTGAAGGACATTAGGGCAGAGGTAGAAGGGTCACCCAATGATGAAGAAGGGTAGCCACCAAAAGAACAACAGCAAAAGGATCTAACTGAGGCTGAAACCCATGTTGTCAAAAGCCCCGAGGCTGAGGGTACTGAGGAAAAGAAAGAAGAAACAGCAAGAGAAGAAAGTCCCATCCAGCAACCATCCCCCGGGCTGCCTGTCAAATGCCTCATATTCGTCCATGACTCTGATGAAGAGGAGGATGCTGCCAAAGAGAAAGGAGAATCCCCAAAAGAAAAGTGAGCGAAAATCTTGGCATTGACTGAGAAGGGTGAACGTGACCACGATTCACCCAAAAGGAAATCTGTTGTGCCCGAGTGGTTGGAGAAGCAGCTCGAAAGAAAAACCCCTGTGCTGAAGGACCCAAGGGCGAGGTTGGAGGCCATCTTGGCTTGAGCCCAAATCACGACGAAGAAGGAGAAGAAGCCGAAGGTCCGATCTAGGGTAACAATGGATGCTTCTGGCTCTCGAGCAGCACAAATTTCAACACCCACGATTGGCCAAGCTGGGGTAAGTTTTAACATCTCTACCATTGACTTGGGAACCACCACTAGAGAGTAGAAAGTCGAGCACCTTGAGGAGTCGGTGGCTATGATGGTGCATCTGATAAAGCAGGATAAAATCTTGAAGGATGAGCTCAAGGCGCAGGTTGCAACATTAACAAATTACATACAACAATGGTCTTCGGTAGACAACCTGCTTACCACATCCATGACTGCACCTCAACTGCTTTCCAAAGAGCAAATCGACAAAATGGAAAGAAGAAAGAACTTGGAGAAGACCACAGAGGACTTGTTCCGACGAGTCTCATACGTCAGAAACATGGGAATTAGTCGGGCTATGCGAACAACCAACAAGTTCTTGGACCTAATGCAGTCTCTGGAGAGCACAAAGAAACTCTGCACTGATTTCCCTGTGGCCTACGACTCCACCTTCCCAAGGATCGAGGCTATCCTTCAATTACCTGAAGCCATGGGGGAGAAGAAGCTCGCATTTAAGAAAGAAGATCACTGGCTAATGGATGTATGGCGCTGAGACTTTGAAAACCGGAAAGAGAGGTTGGAGCAAATCATGAGCAAGGTGGATCCGAACATTGAATGGATCAAAGAAATCCAAGTAGAATGTACTCGATACCTTAAGCTGATGACAGACTATGATATGCCCACTGTACAAATGGATCAGAAAAAGATAAAACCCTACTTCCAGGAGAAGATGAAGGACGGGATGGATGGAGAAATCACAAGGGAGTTCTTGAGTTTTGCTGCCCGCGCCTTTGATCAATCGAAATTGTTCAAAGACCAAGGCTCAAAGTATGATGAGGATTGGAAAAGGCTGGGGGATAATGCAAAGGAGTGGAGCTACCAGGTGGTGCGATGTGAAATCATCGAAATAGACAAACTCCACGCGGTCGTCCTCAAGTTCATCGAATACACAGCTTCCAAGGGACAGGAGGACAGCTGGCTAAAGATGAGGAACTTTCTGAAGAGTAGCTACAGTGTAAAACAACAATCCACTAAATGAAAAAAGAGCTACAGTGCCATCAACAAGAGGACGAAATAGGGTAAAGACAAAATGTAATTTTTAAATTGCTAGATATTGGGGGGTAGGTGAAACCCTATTTTGTAATGAATCTTGGCCACACAATAAGAGTTAATCTTGGCCATTCATTGAATCTTTTGGGCACTATAAATAGGGCTCTCCTCTCATTTGCAAAAGAGAGTTGAGTTGTAAAAACATGCTGCAAAAATTTATAAAGAAAAGGCATTGACTTGGTGTATTTTCTTAGTTTCTCTCATGTTATTTGATTCAATCTCCAATGTTAGATGTTTGATTTAGGTTTTATTGCTGTTTTAGTTGGCTGTCTTCTTTCTTTGGATAGATTTAGGGATGCTATTCTGTGATTATGAAAATTCTTGCCATGTTGATGATTTCTTTGTCCATAGTTTTTGCTGTTTGCTGATAGTAGATAGTTGTGCAAAGTTATCCTGGACTTGATGTCAAAGCTGCTCCAAATTTTTTATCTTTGATTCATGCATGTACATGGTGGATGAAGGATAAAATATCTGTAGACCTTAGAAGATAGCACAATTTCCATGATACTGTGAAATCTCTGGTTAAGTGGGATATTGTTTTGAGAAGTTGTTCGTTGCAGGAACTCCATTTTCATTATTCGCAGTTAGTTGTAGACTTAGGAACTTTTCCTCTTCCTTGCCTTCTTTTATTTTTTCTTAATGACTGACCTATGCTAAGGTTCATTGCACATTGTAAAGTCAAATCCAACAACAAAATGGAGTCCAAGACTGCTGTTTGAACCTACAGCCAATGCATAACAACTTTCCATCCTAAGAACTCTATTTCAAGATCCAACTTCCATGCTTTGTACCCATGCTTTGTACCCATGCTTTGCATTTCTTGCGTAAGACCGCCTTGTGATTCCAACAAATCACATCAAACAATGAAATATTCCAAGCATTGTCAAGACTTGACATTAGAGACCTTGGGATAGTGTTCTGCAATCCGATTGTGGAAGATTGTCTTTCAAGAGAGGTAGTGCACCTACGCACTGCCTGTGTTGAAAAGTGCATAAAAACACCATCAACAATAATAATTTCCAACCATTCAAGAAATAGAATAAGGTCTTTACACAAATAAATATGCCTCAAACAAATCAACAAGTTCAATCTCAAGTGGCTGCTATAAAAGCAACAAATCCATATCAATTTAGGGACAAGAATAGATAATTTAATTTGTTACTTGATACCCTTCATTCCATCATGTTGCAAATCTTGGGTAATAACTTAATTACCTTACCTCCTATTAGAACTCTTGATCCTACTAAGCCTTTATTTCAAACTATAATCCAAATGTAATTTTGCATTATCATCAAAAAAATGGACATGATACAAAATGATGTATGTGTCTTAAAAACATCGTGCAAGACCTCATTGATTCTAATCACATCTAGATTGGTGGTGTTAATGATCAAGGAAATAAGTTTTTTGCCCCACCCAACCAAAATTTGCAAATATTTATCAATCAAATAAGTCTATTTCCCAACCCAACCAAAATTTGTAGACCTTTACCAATCCAATTCCCAATCATAACATCTCATTTGTTAGAGCTAGCACGACACCAAGAATGATGTGATGAATGTTGACAATATACAAGACATGAATAATGATAACATGATTGAAAATGGAGATGATATAAACACTATGATAAACTTCATTGATGCTCAACCTCGTAAGGACCAAACCAAAATATCTCTTGACATTTCTTTCTCACAAAATGACATAATTGAACATACACTCGATAGTCCTCTTTACATAACCGAAAGAATCAATGACAAGCCTACTAATGGGATATTAATTGATCCCACGTGTGGAGAGAATGCAATCATTAATGAATTCTTGTTTGTGCATGAAATTTATTAAGATTCTTATGAACAATTGAAAGCATGGATCAAAACACATAATGGTTTTTCTTACCCTATGATAAGTTCGATTACTCTCCCCTTAAAAGTTAGATGGAAGCAATTAAATATCTCATTCTCCATTATCCCATCATCAGATCAATTTCCTATCAAGCTAGGCTATCCATGACTATTCTCCATGGATGTCATCCCGCCAGTAGTGCATAAATCCTTAAAATTTGGAAATGAAATTTTCACTATGCATCATTGCGGTTTTAATCCTATGTCTTCCCATGGAAATTTCTCATTGGATCTATTTTGGCCTAAACCTATGGAAGCTATTAAGCCTCATGAGGACTTCTTTTTCAAATCTTACCAAATGTTCAAGGAAAATCACATAGTAGAATTATCTCTTAGCAATATCCCTCAACCCATGTGTGAGTCTCCTATCATTGATGAAATAATGATTGAACCAAAATCCCTTCCGAATAACCAATACAAATCCTCCACCTATTTCCTATAAGAAACCAAGAGATAACCATACAGTTCCCATCATGCCTCCTAAGAGAAAACAAGTTTATAAACCCAAAGAGAAGTGCTTGACCAATCCCGGATGTTTCCTTCCATTCCTCCCTTGCGGGAAGAAAATAAACCTATGGTTGATAAACCTGTTCCTACATAATCACAACTTGAAAATCGTGCAAAAAGAAACAAAAATGATAAAGAGCGTAGGTGTAGACGTCACGCTATTACTCATAGGTTAAAAGAAGAGAAAAAAACAAACAAATCGAGATCAAGATTTAACTCAAACAAAGCATGATGATCCTCCACCTTCACCACAAAACAAATGCATGAAACCTCTATGGACATTATCATCAAACCTCTTGTTGTGATTAACTTGGATGATGATGATGAGATTGTTAAGACTGATGAGGACTTGTGCATAATGAGCTAATTTTTTTATTTTCCTCTTCCATGAGCTTAGATGATAACAATTGTGATGATCCTCCTAACAAGAGTGCATCACCACATGCTGAACCTAGTGATTGTCCTTGTACAACACTCATTGTTGCCCCTTTGGCTAGTCATCCACCTTCCACATATGATGAAAAATATTGGGATGTAGAGAACTTGCTTTAGATCAAATTGCACATGTCATATTGGCTTTATGTTCTTTCTATGTTCTTTGTGTGATTGCATGTGTGTAATGTGATCCCCCATACTATGCTACTTGATGTGTCTTTATGTTTGTGAGCCTACTTTGGATGACCCTTTTCACTCTATTGGTGCAAGGATAAAAAAGAATCAATTTTTTTGTGACATTCTTCTATTTGTATCTTCATTCTTCTATCTATCATAACCATTGTCTTTTCTTTTGTCTTTTTTTTCCTTTTGGGGATGATGCAAAGCATCGAGACATTTAGGTCTCTTCCATGTTGACCCAAAAGGCTTCTCCTTTGTTTTCTCTCTCTGTGTAATTCTTCCTTTGTGCTTGTTGTTCCATGAGTTATTTGGGAAATGATGATGATTCCAAGTTTGATTATATCACTATAGTAAAGACATACACTGAACCCAAATCCATGGATCCCTAATGTGTTGTCTTAGGATTGCATATGGGGGGAAACCTCCTTTTCATGACATAGCTTTATTTAGAAACATATGTTTGGCAGAGGGCTATCCAAATAAGCTCTCGCGTCTCTTTCATATATTAGCTTTTATCATCTTCTAATTTAAAGTAATTTCTCACAACATGGTGTTTAGCAATTTATTTAAAGTGGGGGGCATTATGCCTCCTGCTTGTTGCTTGTTTGATGACATGACCTCTTGTTAAAAGTGTGGTCTTCTTATTTCACATAATGTTTCTTCTTGTTGGTGATATTGGTTTTATTTCCTTCAAGGTCGTGACCTTTCTTGGCATATGGAAATCCTCCTAGTGGTAGTGTTATGGCTTGCATTCTCTAAGCTTCAAATTTTCTATCTCTCAACTAGTCTTCTCTTGATGGTGATATCAAGTCTGATGTTCCCTAAAGTGAGACCTTTCATGAACTAAGCAAAAACCCTTTGACTATCTTAAAAAAAACTCTTAGCCACCAAGCATAATATAACTTTCTTTTTGTTTCCTTTTATTTCATGAGTGTCTAGCATAATGCAACTTGCTAGCCTTGTGATTGTTGTATGTGGCACCTTATCAAAGTTATCAGGGAGTATAAATTTGGTATGGTTATGGGTACACACCTGGTTTATATTGGACTACACCAGACCGTTGTGTGTTTATCATATTTCCTTGAGGCTCACCAAGTGTATATTGGATTGCACTAGACCTTTGTGAGTGTATTATTGGACAAACAACCTAGGCTTGATCCATTTTTTCTTTTTTATCTTTGAATTAATTTTGACATTGTATGATGTTGTATCTTGTGTCGCTGCTCCATTCATATGTCTCTTTGTGCCTTTGTTGGTTTTCCATGGGATCTTTGATCCTGGGGGCTTGATCATCCTCCTTGATCTTTGATTCTCATCTTTATAAAAATTGTACAATTAGACCTCTTGACTTATTTGTCTGCTTTAGTGTGAGTTTGAGCATGGGCTCATATTCTCACTAAAGTGGGGGCTAAATGTAGTGTAGGAAAATGTACTCCTTTACATTTTCACACTATGTTTGCATCCCCTTAATTAATTGGACTTAATTAAGCTTCTAATTGCCTAAATTATGTATTCCTAAGCCTTATTATTCTTGTTTTCCAAAAGGGAAACTGGCATTAAAAAATTGCTAACATTATTTTAAACACCTTGAAAATTGTGTGTCCTAGATTTAGGTCCTAGGACCCATTCGCCCTTGGGAAAATGGGTCCTCCTTAAGTGCTAAGACCCAATTTTTAATATGTTTTTGGCATCATTTTAATAATTCAAATTCAAGTTTCGAATGTTGACTTATGGAATCTAATTTTTGGGAAATTAGATAAACACCTATAAATACATAGTTATTTTACCAATTCAAATCCTAATACTTTAAGAGATCAATCCTAAGAGAAAATATTACTATCAAGAGCATTCAAGAGTAGATTTATCAAACATCTACAACAACAATCAAGATCATATTGTAATTAGGGTTAAAATATTAAAGGTTAGGAAATAAAGCACATAAATCAAACCCTAACAAACAATGAAGCACAAACAAGCATAAAGACACAAAACATAAAGCAATATTACCAAATCTTCATGCCACCATTGATTCACCTTCATTGCACTTCTCCATTTTCCTTGAATATAATAATTTCCCTCAGATTTTGAGTATGCAAATAGGACTAATAACAATGATAAAGCAAAATATTGAAGATTGTCAATGACTATGGATGCACTTGACTTGATGCTGATAGCAAGATAGCAAGATGAATCTAGATAGCTTGTGGATTCTCCAAGATGTCTAAGATG
The DNA here is from genome assembly GCA_007258455.2 of Sequoia sempervirens. Taxonomy (NCBI): domain Eukaryota; kingdom Viridiplantae; phylum Streptophyta; class Pinopsida; order Cupressales; family Cupressaceae; genus Sequoia; species Sequoia sempervirens. Next base: position 19,979,183 of record VDFB02168118.1, read on the forward strand.
AAGAAATGACAATGATAGAGGTCTTTTATAGGAAAGAAAATTTTGAATGAAAGGCTAAGATTGAATGCTAATAATCAATGGCAAAGAATGAAAGATGTAGTATGGACTAGGGTTAGGGAAAAATTAGGGAAAATAATAAGGATGGACGATCAAGATTAAATTATAAATAATTTAATCAAGGGTGGAGGTTAATTAAGACATGGATAGATAAGGACTTGATGTGGAAGATAAGATTGTCATAGACAAAGAGGTGATGGGAGAAATTAAATAATAAAAATAATTTAATTTAGGTGGCCAATGAATAATTAAATAATTATTTAATTATAGAAGAATGTGACAAAAGATTACCTTTTGAATTAAGTAGTGATTTAAATTAAAATTCAAGAGAGCGGGCTGAATTAAATAAATAAAATTTATTTGATTAATCAAGGAGGAATAAAGATAGAAATGGATTAATTAAATAATTAAAATTATTTAATTAATAGAAGACTTATGACTTTAGGACATAATTAAATAATTAAAAATTATTTAATTATCAAAGACAAAAGGGGAAATGATGGAGAATTAGAAGTCACAGGCCTAGGAAAATTTTTAGTGTCTACACATATTATCATGCCAATATTCATGTGTTTTCATATTATGTTTTGGAGCTAACATTGTGATGTAGCTTTCAAGCATTCAAGCATCAAATCAAACAATCATTCAAGTAATTTAAGCAAGATCCAATCCTTAGAGAGATGTGTTAGACTTTAGTCCTCTAAGGGTAGCCATTAAGGGTATGGTGAGTTGTGACATAACATTGTTCATTCATCAAATTCTTTCCATATTATCATTATTTCATTATCTTGAGGTTTAATTACCAAACCAGGGTTTGGCCAAGGCAAACCCCTATTCACCCAAAAATAAAAATTTTCCCCTCTTTGTGTGTGTATATTTTTAGGTGAAGAAGGACTGGAATTGGATCAAAAGTGCAATTTTGCAAATTTTTCATCAAAGTTGTCAAGCCACAAAAACTCACCTACATAATTTATTTCTGACTTTCCAACAGTAGAATCTGGAGAAATCAGGAGCTAAGATCTGGGATCAAAGGACCGTGAAATCAGATTTTGGACCCTTGTATAGAGACCCATTCATCCTAGGGAGAATCTGTCCTTGTAGGACACTCATCACTTGCTTTTGGAGCATGGTACATGTCATTCAACCTTTCTTAGATCTGCCTAAAAGTTACTATTTTTGTTTGTGCTATCCTTAATATTTGCATTTCAAGTTTTGCATCACATAATTGAGTTCATTAGGAATTTTATTTTTATCTCCCAAAAGTGCATTTCAATCATTTATGTCATTAAGAAACAACAAATCCCCATCCCCATAGAGTTGAATCACCTCAATAGTGAAATTCAATTCTATCCTTGGGAGATCACTTTTTCCAATGAAACTAGGAAAAGTGAGGGTGTCCTAGATCATCATTTCATTTTGTTGAACCTACCTACCTCACACTCTCTCTCTTTTTCTATGTTTCATAGGGTAAGATACAAAGGAATTGCAAACTGAAGTGCACAACTCTAGGGAAAGATACAAATGACCTAATGAGATTCACTATCTTAGAGTAGGATATATGAAGATTTAAAATTTACAACACATGTCCACAATACACTTTGCTGACTGAGGCATTAAGGAACATCTGATCTATCTTACACACACTTTTTGCACTACTTATGTGAGATCTTCAATACATTCCTCACACACTCACTATACAATTGATTTGATCTTTCATTTATACACACCACAAGATCATAAAACATCAATTAGTTTGGTCAAGAAAAAGATAAACAACAATCTCAACAATTCAACCATAAGAAACATAGTGCGATCCTATCCAGGAGATGGAGAGGACCAACAAGCAGCCTTATTACATCTTCCAATGTGACCTAAAACACCTCACATGCTGGCCCACATCAACTCAAGTCAGCAACAAGGAAACATGTAGATACAACATGTAGCACAATACCAGTTGGCCCAAAATACACTTGTAATTGAATTTTAATCAAAGTGGTTCTCAACAAGATGGGTCATGACCCAAATCCATATTAACACAACTTCATATGATAGTATAAACCCCTAAGAACATGACACAAGTAAGAGAACCAAACTTGTTGGCCAGATATCCACAAATTTCCTAGAAGAACAACTCAAACACAATGCAACACCAAAGAGATCAACCATTGATGTGTTGATCAAAATGAAATTTTCCTTGAACATCCAACAATACTTCTAGACACTTCTTTCACACAACCATGCCACCAACACCAACCGCAAACCAGATAGAAACAAAGTACTTCAACCCAGAAGCATATAATGCATAATCATGAGATATAAATTTAACAAAACAACTTTTAGAACACTTCAACACATAAAAACTAAACTGCGAAACTGTACAAAAACTGAGAGAACATCCATGGGTGATCCCACAATAGTGGTTTACACTTTTTGGCCAAACTTGACATTGAAATGAACATTTTGAAAATTTTCTTCACTTTTGGACACCTATAGCTGCTAAATCATGAGGAATTTGAAGATGATGCAAACTAGTGATTTGTGATATTTTGTCTATAGATTCTAAACATATATTTTTTATAAAAATTGGAATCAATTTGCATTTCTTTTTCCATCTCCTTCGATAACTATTTTTTAACAGTAAACACCATTTTTAGAGAGCGATGTGTACTTGCTAACACATAATTTTTTTTCTAAGAAGGATAAAATTCTATTTTTTTCAAATTTAGATTTGTAACTATGATATCTAGGGCATGCATTTGGTTTCATAGTATTTTATTGATTTTTTTTTAATTAAGTTTTGAAGTCAAACCAATTACAATTTAGACATAGGTTTACTTGCTAACACTTTTTTTTTGTACATGTATCAAAATTCTTTTTTTTTGTTGGATCAAGGACATCAATATCAAGGGAATAGATATTTTTCAATTTTTTTGGTAATCTACTATTTTTCCACATGTGTAGAACATATAGCTTGATTTTTGGTGAAAAACCTACATTCACAAGAAATAAAAAATAAATATAATAATCAAATTAAATATATTTAAAATTATATTTTTTGGGAAGCTTATAATAAGGACTACATACTTACAAAAAATAAAATTTAAATGAATTCATTTGATCCCCCAAAAGGTAAATCAAAAGTGGTTTTTTATCTCCATTTTGATAGGTGTAAAGGAGACTCCATTATAGGTATGGTTTAAAACTAGCAGGGTTCTATCCTAGGGGGTTTGATCAAACCCTCTTAAATTGGAATCCTTTAAATGGAAAATTTCAAGGCTTAAATCATTATATTTTCTAAAAATAAGTGATTTCAGCAAAAATTGGGATGTCCCAAAAAGTGTAAACCACTATGTGGGATCAGCCCCACCAAACCACAGGAGTAGAGACATAAATGCGAAGAAATGTGAAGAATTTTATAGACCAATCCAAACAAATAAAAACACTTCCAACCTTTTGCAATTAACTAAAACCTCATCGACAATATTGGTGATCTAAACATATAGGAGTGCAACATCCATAGAGCATAATCACTAAATTCCAAATTACAAGACTATATCTTCAACAATGGAGAAATGTGGAGCATTCTCCCAAACATTCTTCAACACAACTTCCTGGAACAAAAAAAATCATCAACTTGTTGAGGTTGGAACAATATTGTAGCAACACTTACTTCCTCAGGAACAATAGAAGAGATCATATAGCATATTATAGACCATCAACAACATCTCTCTACCATTAGCATTACTTATAATCCTCATCTTAATGATTCTAATCCTCATCTTAATATATCATCATGAAATCAACTCTGCTGATAGAAACCAAACTCAATACTACTTTACTTGTTATCAAACAAGGCATGACATCCAACAAAGAAATTTAGCACCAAATCATCATGCATCAATGACAAACCCAAACTGAATAATGTCAACAATGAAAATTGATTTGAAACAATAATGCAACAACCTTCCCAAGTGTTGAAAACCAATGCCAACAATACAAACAAGTGTTGAAAACCAATGCCAACAATACAACCAATGCAACATTCTCACCAAGTGTTGATATCAATGACAACCAATGCCAACAATCTCCCCCTTTGGTATTGAAGGAAACACAAACCTACTTACTCTCCCCCTTTGACATTAAGGAAAAAGGGCCAAACACCTACACATTCAAAGCAACATTACATACTCTAACTTCAATGACAAAGGGCCAAAGATCTTTAATTGAAATATCAACACATTCTCCCCCTTTGACCAACAACTAGAAATCTTATTTAGGAAACTATGCCAACTCCCCCTATTAACAAAACTTGTTTCCAAAATTTGCACAACTCTCCAAACTCCCCCTTACTACCAAATCCCCTTGAGAGGTAGCACACATCAATCCAAGAGAAAAAGATATGACATGAATTCCCCTTGGATAGATGCACCATCTATGCATCCCCTTGAGAGGTAGCACACATCAATCCAAGAGAAAAAGATATGACATGAATTCCCCTTGGATAGATGCACCATCTATGCATCTATTTAGAATAAGGAGGGGTAATAACCCCTAACCTATGTCAGAGATACTCAAAAGTATCCTTTGAATTTTCCTTAGTGAATATATCTACAATTTGATCCTTAGTAGACACAAACTCCAATCTGACTTCATGCTCAACAATCTTCTCTCTAAGAAAGTGATACTGGATAGAAATGTATTTGGTTTTTGAATGCATCACTAGATTCTTGGAAATAATAATTTCATTGGTATTATCACACATTATAGGCATGGGTTCATCATATACCACCTTTATATCCTTCAAATTCTACTTCATCCAAATCACCTAGGTGCAACAAGATGTTTCAACAATATACTCAACTTCTATTGTGGATAAGGACATTGAGTCCTACTTCTTATTGAACCAAGAGATTAATATGTCTCCCAAGAGGAATGCAATTCCATGGGTAGTTCTCCGATCATCCACACATCCTATCTACTTAGCATCAATATAAGAACTTAGAGAAAAATTATCATCCTTCTTATACCATAAAGCATAATCCAGAGTTCTCTTCAAATATCTTAATATTCTTTTCATTTCTTTCTCTTGGGATTTCTTAGGATTACCTTGAAATCTGGAAACTAAACATACTACATGCATAATATCAAGCCTAGAAGTAGTAAGTAATCATAGACCTTGTAGTGTAGAAAATGTATCCCTTTTACATTTTCACACTAAATTTGGAATTAATGTTAATTTGGACTTAATTGTGCCTTATTTTGGTGTTGTAAAGTGTACCTCTTTACACTTTCACACTTATTTCTAGGGATCCCTTAATTAATCAAGATTATTTTTTCTTAATTGGCTCCTCTAATTCAAATCCAAGCCTATTTAATTATATTCTCCAAAGAGGAAACCTGGCATTCATTAATGCCTTAGCATAACACTTCTCATTGAGCAATGTGTGTCTTAGGGTTAGGGACCTAGGACCCATTCTCCCATGGGCGAATGGGTCATCTGTTAAACCTAGGACCTAAATTTAAATTATGTTTTTGGAATTATTTTAACATATTCAAATCTATATTTAGATGTTGGCTTGTGATATTTGAATTTAGGGAAATTGAGGATACATATCTATAAATATAAGGTTATTTCACTAAGTTTCATCTAAGAAATCTAAGAATTTTCAAGTGAGCATTCCTATAGAAAATTTGATCAAGAGAAATTCAAGGCCTTCAAGAGCATTTTTATTGAAGAATTATTACAGTAATCAAGATCCAATTGTCATATCAAAGTCTTCTTGCATCATGCATGTTACTAGAGCTAATATGATTATGTAGGTTTCATGATCCATTCAAACATTCAAAGCATTAATTCAAGTCAAGATCCAAGGTTCAAGATCCACATCCATTGAATCCATTTCATGCAAGTTGTAGATTTACATTCCAAGGTTTATTCAAGGGTTTGGTGAGTTGTGACATTGATTTGTTAATTCATCCTTCCTTTCATGCTATTTTGTTTCATTTCAAGGTTTGATTACCAAAATATGGTTTGACCAAGGAAAAATTTCATTCACCAAAAACAAAACATTTTCCCTTCTTGATTTGCATTTACAAATTTAGGTGGAAGAAATCTTGAAGATCTCTTGAAGAGAAAAATTGAACAAGTTGTCAAAGTTGCAAAAGTTTTCATAAAAGTTTTCATCTCATGAAAACTCACTTACAAAATTTATTTTTGGCTTCCTAAACCTAAAACCTGGGCAAATTGGAAGATTTAGATCTATAGCATAGGCTCTCAAAAGTTGTAGACAAACCCTAATTCAAGACCCATTCACCATAGGGTGAATGAGTCCCAGATCAAATTCAAAAATTGACTTTTTGTGACTAGTACACATCATCTTACCCTTCTTTGATCTATGATCTAATTCTGGTTCTTCTTATTTTGAGTTTCATCTAGCCATTCCAAGTTGTAGATTGTATTTTGGTGTTGATTTACTATTTTTAGTTTTTCTCCCCAAAGTGTTGTTTGATTAGGACCCCCATCCTTGCATAAAAAGGAAATATATAGATTCTCACCTTAATTTGATTCACCTAAGGGTTGTTAATCAATTTGAGGTGGGGATATCATTTCCTAATGATTTGAGGAAGAATAGGTCCCTAAGTGGTTCGTACCCCTATTTTCATCCCTCAACCTATTTTTCTTCTTTTTATTTTGGTGAACCCAACTTTGATCATTGCATTTTTCTAATTTTGGAGTCCATATTCACCCTATATTTAGATCTTGCATTCATTTTCATTGCATTGCATTGAATTGAATCTCATTTAGGGTTTTCTTAGCTTGCATTAGTTTGCATCTCATTTAGGGTTTTAGGATTGCATTTTTGTATCTCTTAAATTTTGAAAAATACAAAAAAATCAATCATTTTACAAATCATTTGCATAGAATTGCATCATCATTCATTTACATTTGAAAATTGAATCAAAACTTCACATCAAATTAGCTCTCCTAAGCTGTTATTTAGTCATATTTTGCATTTGCATTCAAGCTTAATTGTACAAAAATCTGAAATTGTACCTCACTTTCTGAAGCCATAATCTGGAAAACACAAGAATCAACTCATAAATATGTAAAAACATTTTTAAAAACTCTAAGCTAGACCCATTTTCCCTAGGGCGAATGAGTCCCTTATCAGGGTTATTTCCTAAGTTTTTGGGCATTAAAATCTCTATTTTTTTTTTTCTATTTTACTATTTTCAAATTTTTCTTTCAGTTTGTAGAATTTTTGTTACTTGAAATTGAACATACTAAGCTTAATTTAATATGTTTAGTGCATTTTGTGAGCTGAAAATTGTATTTACAAGACATCATTTTTAGGTTTTTACATGGCATAATCAGAAAATTATCTTGTTTCAAATTTGAAAATTGCTTTTACATATTTGCATTTCACTTTACATTCTAGGTTATTGCATTGCATTTCACCTTCTTTCCATTTTGGGTGCATACCGAGTTTGTGAAACTTGTATGAGCTTCACAACTTGGGGTCTTATTAGCAATACTATTGTGAGATGTAGTTCAAGACTCATATCATCCCGCGATACACCATTCACCATGTATATTGGGTTCTCCAACTCTTTCACTCATAGTGTTGATACTAATCAACCCACTATGGATCATAGTATTCATACCTCATTTTCAATGACTTCCCTACCTACAACTAATGTGCATGATGTTGAAACAATGGTTTCTAATTTCCTGCAAGAGAACATAAGAAGCATAGATGAAGAAATAGAAATTTTTCAAAACTTTGTGACTTCTGAAAATATTGCTAGTAGTGTCATTCCCACTTTAGATAATGTGAAGAAAATGCTTGAAAATGAACATGGAATAGAGATTGTGTGAATTCTAGCTCATATTGTTGATAATAATATCCCTACCATGATTAGTTGTGCTCAAGCTTTGGGGTATACTCAAAGCCAAGGTTGAAATTCAATTCCTCCTTCCATAGCCCTCACCTCTATTCCTACATACACTAGTACTCATGTTACCACAACCATCCTGTTGGAATATGTGCCTCAATCCTTACTGACATGGAGCTCCTAAAAGGAAAAGTTGGTGTGACATCATGGATGTCTGGCCGACTAGCTGTTCTGAAGCTCTTGAAATGTTCATATCACTGTGACAGGGTTGATGTCTTACCAACAAGTCTATCACTGTGACTTTCTGTGTTCGACGTGACCTTCTAGTGAATGGAGATCTTTGGGCGACAGTTTGATCTTATCAGGCTAACTCACGGGTGTCGGGGAGAGGTCCCAGTGAATGGTGAAAGTCTCACCGACAACATCTGGTCATCGGGGAGAGGTCTCAACAAAACCGGAAAGTCTCGCCGATGGGAGTATTCTCGTGGTGCCTTCGTGGTGACAAAATACTTCGCTGAGAAGTCTTGGCAACTTGGATAAGTCACGTCGACAGTCTTCGAGTTAACTTTCGGCGCTCACTGTGAGGTCTTGGCGAAGTCAAATGTCTTGCCGACTCGACAAGACATGGGCACTCAATATGTGGTCTCAGCGAAAGACATAAGTCTTGCCGACTCGGTAAGACTTGGATGAGCTCGGTATGAAGTCTTGGCGAAAGACGAATATCTTGCCGACTGTCAGGTGCTTCGGTGAAGCTTAAGGAGACTCAATTAGAACTCTTGGCGAATGGGAAGTCTTGTTGATGGTAAAGTGGAAATCGATATGATGTCTCACCGAAGAGCGATAGTCATGCCGAATGGCTCACGCCGGAATGACTTGAAGATTTCGATATGAGGTCTTGGCGAGATTGGTATGTCTTGCCGATGGTTTCTCTAAGTTCGATATGACTTGTGGAATTCGATATGAGTCTCTCCGATAAGAGAAACTCTTTCCAATAGGAATGAAATGGATATGGGTAGTTTTGGTATGACTTGTGGCTTTCATTATAACGACTTGCCGACTGTTGGGACTCTTGGCGATATTGATATGAAGACTTTTTGGCATTGGGGATACACTGTTAGTGTCTCACTGATATGCCAACAAAGTTTGACCTCCTTTGACCGTGCGACCATCCTATGTGGCATCTCGTGGACCAATTAGAGGAAGCGATTTTCAAACGGATGACGGTTGGATTTTTGCATTAGTTACAGCACTGGAGAAAAACTGCATGCAAGGAAAAATATGAAAAGGCATGGAAACTTTCTTCGATGGAGAATTGATGGATAAGGATCAACAAGAGGATAAAATCAGAATGTGATAAGAATTCTTTGATGAGTTTTTTCGAGTTGTTGAGAGCATTTTTCTGTGAAAAGAGATTGAACAGTGAAACTATTGTGAAATACCAAAGAGTTGTATTTCTGATTGTATGTAATTGTTGTTACTGTAATACAAAGAGATTCAGCTTGGTGTGGTGGGTTTTTTCCCAAAAGGGTTTCCCACGTAAATCTATTGTTCAGTTGTCTTTGTGTATTTTTTCTATTTCTAAAAATCTTTCATGTGTGTCTTAATTAGATTGTAATTTGAAAATTAAAAGCCCTGCATTGCATTCTTCCCTGTGGATTTGACATTAGGAAAGCATTTCCACACCTCTGCTTTCCTTACAAGTGGTATCAAAGCCTGGCCAATTGTGTTATCCTTGTGAGTGGGTTGGGTTTTTTGTGTTAAATCCTTTTCAGTGGGAGTTTGATAGAGGTCTGATAATTTAATTATAGATTAAGATGGAAAGCACAACCGGAAAGATGGAGATAGAGAAATTCAATGGTAGCAACTTTGAGTTGTGGAAACTTAAAATGGAAGATATGTTAGTAGACCGAGATCTTTGGACTGTTGTGTCTGGAACAATGCCTCAAGGCATGAAGCAAGAGGATTGGGACCTGGCAGATAGAAAATCAAAAGGGATGATAAGGCTCTGTTTAGCAGACTCTGTTCTTTTGAATGTGCATGAAGAAAACACTGCATCTTCCTTGTGGAAAAGATTAGCATCCATTTATCAGGGAAAGTCCTTGGTGAACAAGTTTTTCTTGAGGAAGAAGCTGCACTCTTTGAGAATGCAAGAAGGAGGATTTGTTGTTGATCACTTAAATGCTTTCAACATGTTGATTGCTCAGTTGACATCTGTTGGTGTGAAGATTGAAGATGAAGATCATTGCATGCTGTTGCTATGTTCTCTGCCTGATTCTTGGGATCATTTGGTGATGGCTATAGGGAGTACAACATCCACATTCAAGATGGAATATGTTGTTGCTTCTCTGTTATCAGAAGAAATGAGAAGAAAATCTTCTGAGATGGAAAAGGAGGCTCTAGCTGTCAGAGGTAGACCAAAGGAGAAAGGAAAGAAGAAGGACAAGAAGTCCAGATCGAAATCGAAAGGGAGATCAAAGTCTCCTGGCAAGAAGTCCAAGGTGAAATGCTGGAACTATGGGCAACCTGGTCATGTCCAAAAGGATTGCAAGGAGGAGAAAAGAAGAATAAGAACTCTTCCAGAAATGATTCTTCTTAGAGTGATGCAGATGCCTTCATTGCAGCTTTGGCTACACAGGCATCAGATGATGTCTGGCTGATTGATTCTGGAGCATCTTTCCACATGACATCTCATAGAGAATGGTTCATGAAGTATGAAGAATACAATGGTGGAAAGGTGTACTTGGCAAGTGATTCATCATTGGAAATTGTTGGTCGTGGAAGAGTCAGAATTCAATTCCCTGATGGAAGAGTAAAGGGAATCAATGATGTAATGCACATACCAGGTCTGGCTCGCAATTTACTTTCTGTAAGTAAGTGAATGATATAAGAGTGCAGGTCACGTTCTCTAGAAATGGCTGCAAGATGACTAGAGGCTCTATGGTGCTGGCTAGGGGTGCTCGAATTGGTACTCTGTACAAGCTGGATGCACTGGCTTTCCAATGTAACAGTGTCTCTGCAAACTCACTTAAGGCTGCTCATGGAGAAAAGAAGGAAAATGTTCTTGATGGTGTAAACTCCATGGAGGTTAAACTTCCAGTAGAGAAGACTATGCTCTGGCATCATAGGCTAGGCCACATTGGTGAGAAAGGTTTAAAAACCTTGAAAAATAAAAGCCTGGTAGAAGGGCTTGAAGATTGTAACCTTGAGTTTGATTTTTGTGAACATTGCATATATGGAAAGCAGCACCGTGTTTCATTTTATTCCAGTCCTCACAAATCTTCTGGTTTACTTGATTATATTCATTATGATGTGTTTGGTCCAGTGAATGTTTCTTCTTTGTCTAAATCAAGATACTTTGTGTCGTTTATTGATGATTATTCAAGAAGAGCATTTGTATATTTTCTAAAAATCAAATCAGAAGTATTCAGTCGGTTTAAGGAATTTAATAACCTTGTTGAAAATTAGACTAGTAGAAAAATAAAATGTTTAAGGACTGACAATGGCGGTGAGTTTTTTTTAGATGAATTTGAAAGGTACTATACAGATCATGGGATTAAAAGGCATAAGACTACACCTGACACTCCACAACAAAATGGTGTTGCTGAAAGGTTGAACAGGACAGTAATGGAAAGAGCATGAAGTATGCTAAGCAGTGCTGGCTTGGAGGAGAAGTTCTAGGCTGAAGCAGTCTCTATAGCATGTTACTTGGTAAATCACTCTCCTAACTCTTCTCTTGTTGAGAAGACACCCTTGGAAGCATGGTCTGGAAAGAATCCCTCTCTGAGACATATTCGTGTCTTTGGCTATGAGGCATATGCATATGTGCCATTTGAAAAAAGATCCAAGTTGGAAAACAAAGCTGTAAAGTGTATTTTTATTGGCTATAGTGCTAGCATAAAAGGATACAAGCTTTGGAACCCTGAAACTGAGAAGGTTTTGTACAAAAGAAGCATTATCTTTTGTGAGCTGAAACCTTCTACATTGGATCTATAGTCAGAGAAGAAATCATAAAATGAAAAGGATGTAGCAGGAATTCCTTCGACACCAGATAAAGAGGAATTGAAAAATCAAAATGTACCTGATATTGAGGAGAGCTCCAGTAGCTCTGAAAGTTCTGATGAAGATGAAGAACCACCTTAGCCTCAGCCTGTGAGGAGGTCAACTCGTGAAAGAAAGCAACCTGATAGGTACGGATTTTCTTTGATTGAGTCTACTTGTGGCTATGCTTTAATTTCTAGCACTCATGAACCTAGGACTATAAAAGAGGCATTCAAAATACCTGATTCAAACTCTTGGTTGGAAGCCATGAATGAAGAAATGGCATCATTAGAAAAGTATGTCACCTGGAGTTTGGTGCCATTACCTAAAGGCAGAAAAGCTGTGGGCTGCAAATGGGTGTTTAAAAAGAAAATAGGTCTAGACGACAATGTGGAAAAATATAAAGCAAGGCTGGTTGCGAAAGGTTATTCCCAGGTAGAGGGAATTGATTATGAAGAAATATTTTCTCCTATAGTTGAGTTGACATCTATTAGATTTCTTTTGTCACTTGCAGTAGCGTATGACTTAGAAATTGAGTAGATGGATGTGAAGACAACATTTCTTCATGGTGATCTTGAAGAAGAAATTTATATGTCACAGCTAGAGCACTTTGTGGAAAAAGGTAAAGAAAGACAAGTTTGCAAGTTGAAGAAATCTCTGTATGGTTTAAAATAGTCTCCTAGAATGTGGTACCAAAAATTTGATAGTTTTGTTTTGTCATTGGGATTTGTAAGATCAAAATGTGATCATTGTGTATATTACAAAGTTGAAAGTGATCAAGTCCTTATTATTGCACTCTATGTTGATGATATGTTGTTCATAGGCAATAGTAAGCTAATAATTTTTGATCTTAAGTCTTAGTTGTCTGCAAAGTTCAAAATGAAAGATCTTGGTGCAGCAGGGTATGTTTTGGGAATGGAAATAACTAGGGACAGGAAAAATAGAAAGCTTTGGCTCAGTCAGAGTAAGTATGTCAAGACTGTTCTGGAGAGATTTTGTATGACTAATTGCAAATAGCTAGTTGTTCCAGTTATGTAGGGAACAAAGTTATCTGTTGAGGATTGTCCAAAATCTTCTTCTGAGATGGAGGACATGACCAGTGTGCCTTATGCAAGTGTAGTTGGAAGCCTCATGTATGCTATGGTCTGTACAAGGTCAGACATTTCCCAAGCAGTGGGAGTTCTTAGTCGGTTTATGGCTAATCTTGGAAGGACACATTGGGATGCTGTGAAGAGAGTGTTTAGATATCTGAAGGGGACTTCAGACTATGCTTTGTGTTACCATGGTAACTTGGCTGAATCACAAAGGACTCTCAGTATTCAAGGTTATGTGGACTCTGATTGGGCAAGGGACATTGACAGAGAAGATCCACCAGTGGATATATTTTCATGATGAATGGTGGTGCAGTGAGTTGGATGAGCAAGCGGCTGGTTGTAGTTGCTTTTTCCACTACAGAGGCATAATACATGGTAGCAACACATGCTTGTAAAGAAGCAATCTGGTTAAAATGTTTGTGTTCTAACATTGGTTTTGATGCAGGAAAAATTACTATTTACTATGACAGTCAGAGTGCTACATGTTTGGCAAAGAATCCTACTTTCCATGCTAGGATGAAACATATAGATGTACAATATCACTTTGTACGAGATATGTTGGAGGATGGGAAGGTCTCTTTGGAGAAAGTGGATACTCTAGAAAATTTTGCAAATGCATTGACGAAGCCTGTGAGCACATACAAGTTCAGGTGGTGTGCCAGTTCGATGGGCCTTTTGGATCATGAATTTCAGTAGTTTTATTATGCTCTGGAGGTGTCAGTAAGATCTTCGTCAAGTGGGAGCTTGTTGGAATATGTGCCTCAATCCTTACTGAAATGGAGCTCCTGAAAGGAAAAGTCGGTGTGACATCATCGATGTCTGGCCAACTAGCTATTCTGAAGCTCTTGAAATGTTCATATCATTGTGACAGGGTTGATGTCTTGCCAACAAGTCTATCGCTGTGACTTTTTGTGTTCGGCGTGACCTTCTGGCAAATGGAGATCTCTGGGTGACAGTTTGATCTTATTGGGCTAACTCACAGGTGTCGGGGAGAGGTCCCAACGAATGGTGAAGTCTCACTGACAACATCTGGTCATCAAGGAGAGGTGTCAACAAAACCAGAAAGTCTCGCCAAAAGGAGTATTCTCGTGGTGCCTTCGTAGTGACAAAAGACTTCGCTGAAAAGTCTTGGCGACTTGGATAAGTCACGCCGACAGTCTTCGGGTTAACTTTTGGCGCTTGCTGTGAGGTCTTGGAGATGTCAAATGTCTTTCCGACTTGGCAAGACATGGGCACTCGGTATGTGGTCTCGGCGAAAGACATAAGTCTTTCCAACTCGGTAAGACTTGGATGAGCTCAGTATGAAGTCTCAGTGAAAGACGAATGTCTTGCCGACTGTCAGGTGCTTCGGTGAAGCTTAAGGAGACTCGATTAGAACTCTTGGTGAATGGGAAGTCTTGCTGATGGCAAAGTGGAAATCAATATGACGTCTCGCCGAAGAGCGATAGTCATGCCGAATGGCTCATGCTGACATGACTTGAAGATTTCGATATGAGGTCTTGGCAAGATCGGTATGTCTTGCTGATGGTTTCTCTGAGTTTGATATGACTTGTGGCATTCGATATGAGTCTCGCCGATAAGAGAAACTCTTGCTGATAGGGATGAAATGGATATCGGTAGATTCAGTATGACTTGTGGCTTTCGTTATAACGACTTGCCGACTGTTGGGACTCTTGGCGATATTGATATGAAGAATTTTTGGCATCGGGGAGACACTGTTAGTGTCTCACCGATATGCCAAAAAAATTTGACCTCATTTGACCATGCGACCATCGTATGTGGCATCTCGTGGACCAATCAGAGGAAGCAATTTTCAAATGGATGACGGTTGGATTTTTGCATCAGTTGTAACACTGGAGAAAAATTGCATGCAAGGAAAAATATGAAAAGGCATAGAAACTTTCTTTGATGGAGCATTGGCGGATAAGGATCAACAAGAGGATAAAATCATAATGTGATAAGAATTCTTTGATGAGTTTTTTCGAGTTGTTGAGAGCATTTTTCTGTGAAAAGAGATTGAACAGTGAAACTACTGTGAAATACCAGAGAGTTGTATTTTTGATTGTATGTAATTGTTGTTACTGTAATACAAAGAGATTCAGCTTGGTGTGGTGGGTTTTTTCCCAAAAGGGTTTCCCACATAAATCTATTGTTCGGTTGTCTTTGTGTATTTGTTCTATTTCTGAAAATCTTTCATGAGTGTCTTAATTAGATTGTAATTTGAAAATTAAAAGCCTTGCATTGCATTCTTCCTAATGGATTTGACATTAGGAAAGCGTTTCCGCACCTTTGCTTTCCTTACACATCCAACCTAGTAGCAATGTCAACACTTCCTTAGTTATTTCCACTAGGAATCCTTCTAGCTTTGTGAATTCAAATCTCATTTCTCCTCAACCATCCCCCCTCACAAATATACAATTCACTTGCCCTCAACATACATACACAACTCCACCTTATTTGCATCCATCTCACAATACTAACAATGATCCAATCCTTAACATACTTTTGCAAAATGTCTCATCCCTCCAACAAAAAATCACCACATTAAACCAAAATAACAATGGACTGTTGGTGTAATTAATTATTTAATTAAACTTGCATAAGTTTACTTAGGTAATATTTTAATTCCTAGGTTAATTATTGTCATCCTTGTCTTGTTGAGCTATCTTGTTGCTCAAGATAAGATTAGGGTTATGCATACATTGCTTTTATAAAGAAAATCATCTCATGTAATTAACGAATTCTTGAATAATATTATTTGCACATCTTCATGCAAAGGTCTTGCTTTTTCTATTTTTCTCTTCTGTGGAAGGCTTTTCTAGTTTGCATGTCTGATCTTGGTTTCTAACATGGTATCAGAGCACTATCTTGTGGTGCAATTTATTTTTCAGTATTTTTCTGTTTTCTTCCCATTTATTGTTGTTTGAAGTCAGATGGTCATTTATGGCTTCCGATCTCATAACTTTTTGCCACGATCTCTAATTTTCATCTTCTTTGCGGAATTGGAAAGGTATTGAGGAGCTCTATGATGTTGTCCATGCACTTTTTTCTATATCTATCCTAGGTTGATTGTTATTCTAGATTTTCCTCGATGGGTGTTTTGGAGATTACTTGGATTGGCAGTTGGAAGGGTGAAACTTGAATCTTTGCACTTCATTTCAATATCACATCATTTTATTTACTATTTATGCATGTTTAGTATTCTCTCCTTTTTCAATCATTGGGTATTGTAATAAATGAACTGATATAAAGTTCCATCAGGGGGGTTTCTTGCATAATAATCTAATTAGAGTGTGCATGCACTTTGATCTCATCTTGATTTGTTGATAGATCGCATGGGTTATATATGGTTTCTTAGTTTCTTTTGGCCACATCTTGCTCTAGATTGACACATATGAGATTCACATTGGTTCATGCTTCAAATTGAGAGCCTATGGTTATTGATCCGCATTGGTTCAGATCCATCTCAGTTTGAGGGCCATGTTTTTATGGTTAATGTTCCAGAGTCTTTATGGTACTTGTTCCCATGGAAGATTTTTAGTCACAGTTTGGCATCGACATCGAGATACACGGTTTCCAAATTCTATCATCATTTCATCTACTGTTGCTTCATAGATTCTAGGGTTGTTTGAGTGAACGAGTTTTCCAGTGTTCTGTGCCATCAGGTCTACTGTTGCATTATTATGATTCCGCCTGAGTCCTTTAGTGACTCTCATTTGGATTCTTGTAAACATAAGTATCTTTCCTTGCTTGTCGGATTGTGGTTCCAGTGCTTCTTTGCAACAGTCATCTCATTGTAGGGGGGTTTTGTCGCACTGGGTTTTTCTTCTCTACCTCATTATTGCATTTGTACATGGGTACCTGATCAATCCTTGTTGTCGGGACCCATTCATGCTTTCTTGCATTCATCCTAGCATTTAGGTGCATTCTTTTTTAGTCTCCCTAAGTTGCACTTATGGGGGGGTGTTGGTGTAATTAATTATTTAATTACACTTGCATAAGTTTACTTAGGTAATATTTTAATTCCTAGGTTAATTATTGTCATCCTTATCTTGTTGAGTTATCTTGTTGCTCAAGATAAGATTAGGGCTATGCATACATTGCTTTTATAAAGAAAATCATCTCATGTAATTAATGAATTCCTGAATAATATTATTTTCACATCTTCATGCAAAGCTCTTCCTTTTTTTTTTTTCTCTTATGTGGAAGGTTTTTATGGTTTGCATGTCTAATCTTGGTTTCTAACAAAACCTTCACAATACATCAAAAACAATCCGTTATCATTGGAGACATTGAGAACAAAAATTCCACAAGGTATAGAGGTTCCTAGGTTTGAGAAATATGGTGGGAAAGGAGATCTTGTTAATCATGTTTTTGCTTACACAACCTTATGTAGTAACTTCATTTTTGAAGATAAACTCTTGGCTAAGATATTCCCTCGATCCTTGAAAGATGCTACCTTAGAGTGGTTTTGTTCTTTACTGAATAATTCATTTGTTCATTCAATGAACTTATTGATTTCTCTTACAACCACTTCCAAATTCACATGGGTCCTAAGATGACCTTAGCTGATTTGATGACATTTAAACAAAAGGATGATGAAAAGGTCAAGTATTTCATAGTGCAATACCAAATGCTTTATTCACAAATAAACATTAAGATTCCTAATGCCAACCTTCAAAGAATGTTTATTTCCAATTTGCAAGATAAAATCCAAACTAAGCTAGAGATGCTAAGGTTTCCTTCCTTCACATAGTTGTATACAACCCTTCGTGATTATCAAAATTTGGTTAGTAGTTGTGAAGTGAAAACTCCCTCTAACCATCCTAAAAAGTATGAATCCACACCTCAAACCAACTACCAACCTTTCAAGAAACAAAATAAGGGATTTCTACAACTTAATCCTCTCAATCAAATCAAAATATTAACAACCAATTGGATACTATAAATACAACAAAACCATATGCCTTTGCAGATAGAAATTGATAGTTTACACCTCTACTTGATACCCTTCATAATATCATGTTGCAGCTCTTAGAAAAAAAAATTATTTCCTTACCTCCCGTTAGAGCTCCTGATCCTACTAAGCCTTTTCCTTCAAAATCTAGACCAAATTCCTTTTACCATATCCACCAACAAAATTGACATGATATGGAACATTGTAAGCATCTTAAACATCTTGTGCAAGACCTCATTGACTCTATTCATATTCAAATTGGAGGTGTTAATGATCAAGGTAATAAGTCTATAGCTCCTCATAATGAAAATTTGCAAATCTTTACCAATCCTATGCCTAATCATAACATCTCCTTTGTCAAAGTTAGTGAAACAAAGAATGCTGTGATGAATGTAGACACATATGATGATAACATGAATGATAATGAGGGACACTCTATAGAATCTATGGTTGGATTTATTGACGCTAAACCTCATACATGCCTACTAAAATGTTGCTTGACATTTCTTTCTCACAATAAGACATACTTAAACATCCACCCAATGGTACTTTTTACATAGCTGGAAGAATTAATGACAAGCCTACTAATGGGATATTAATTGTTCTCATCTATGTAGAGAACATGATAACTGAAGAATTCATGTTTGCACATGAGCTTAATCAAGATACATATGAAAAACCAAAAGAATGGATCAAAACACATAATGATTTTTCTTTCCCTATGTTTGGTTCGATAAATCTCCCTTTAAAAGTTGAATTGAAACAATTAAATGTCTCATTCACCATCATCGTAACTTTGGATCAATTTTGTGTGATGTTAGGTTATCCATGGCTTCGCTCCATGAATTTTGTCCTGTTGATTGTGCGTAAATGCTTAAAATTTCCATTTGGAAATGAAATCTTTACTGTGCATCATAGTGGCTTTAATCCCATGTCTTCATGTGGGAAATTTTCATTAGTTTTCTTTTGGCTTGAGCCTATTGAACCTACTAGACCTTGTGAAGATTTATTTTTCAAATCCTATCAAAAGTATAAGGCAAAGAGCATAGTAGAATTATCCCTTACCAATATGCCTCAACCCATGATTGAGCCTCCTATCCTTGATGAAACCATGATTAAAAAAATCTCTTCCAAGTAACCAAGACCAACCTTTGAAAAATACTCCCCCTATTTCATATAAGAGACCACAAGATAATCAAACAAATATTGTTGTGCCTCCTAAAGTCAATCAAATTTTTTTATAAAGCTATAGAGAAAGTGGTCGAACAACCTCCCATGGTTCCTTCAGTTCCTCCCTTAAAGGAAGAAAATAAACCTATGGTTTATAAACATGCTCCTACACAATCACAACTTGAAAATGAAATGAAAAGAAACCAAAATGCTAGAGAGTGTAGGTACAAATGTTGTACTATTGCTTGTTTGTTATAAGAAAAAGAAGAAAATAACAACATAGAAAATCAAAATCCAAAATTTTCTCACGCAATGCATGATGCCTCTCCACCTTCACTGCAACATGAACAAACTTCTATGGATATTGTCATTAGACCTGCTATTGTGATTAACTGGGATGATGATAATGAAACTGCTAAGATTGATGAGGAAGTGCATAAAGAACCGAATTCACGGTTTTCCTCTTCTATGATCTTAAATGATGATCCTCCCAATAAGAGTGTTGAACTTGGTGCTTGTCCTAGTTTGGCACTTGATGTTGTCCCTTTGGTTAGTTATCCGAATTTCCCATATACTGAACAAGATTGGGATGTAGATGACCTGCTATAGGTTGACTTGCATGTGCCTTACTAGTCTTTTGCTTTGCTTTCTTTTTCATGTTTCTTTGTGTGATTGTATGTGTGTAATGTGATCTCCCTGTGCTATTTTTTTTTATGTATCTCTCTTCATGTGCATTCCTCTATTTGTACCTACATTATTCTATATGTCGTAAACACTTATCTTTTCATTTGTCTTGTGTTTTCCTTTTGGGGATGACGTAAAGTGTCAAGACATTTAGGTCTCTTCCATGTTGACCCAAAATCTTTTTCTTTGTTGTCACTCTATATGTGCCATTCTTCTTGTTCTATGAGTATTTGGTGAATGATGACATTTTCAAGCTTTATAATCACATTGCAGCAAAGACATACTAACCCAAAATCCATGGATCCCTTATGTGTTTTGGGATTTCATTTTGGGGGAAAACCCTTCCTCTCTTTTTCATGATGTAGCTTCATTTTGAAACTTATGAATTGGCATAGGGCTTTTTGAATAAGATCTCATGTCTTCTTTATTATTTAGCATTGATTATTGGCTACTTTAGAGAAAATTTCTCGTAGAAATGGTGTCAACAATTTCTTTAAAGTGGGGGCATACATTGGCATTATTTTTAAAAATTTTAACATTCCTTATGTTTCATTGTATGATTTTATTTCTTATTGTGACACTTCTTTTTCTTGGTGGTGTCATTGGGTTTGATTTCCTTTGAGAGTGTGATATTTATTTTATCCTAGACTTGTCCTCTCTTGGAGACATTAGGCATGATGTTCCCTAAGAAGAGACCTTATATGAACTAAGCAAGAACCCTTTGAAAAAATTATATTTATATTTTTTTCATAAGTGTTTAGTATAATATAACTTGTTAACCTTGTGAAGCTTGAAGTTTTTGTTTTATTTTTGTGGTGCCCTATCAAAGTTATCAGAGGGATAGATTTGGTATGGTTCTAGTACAGTGAGATCCTATAGACTTGGCATGAATTTGTCACTAAGCCACTTTTTGGGGGCTCACCTAGTGGACAACTTGAGGTTCCATTAGCTCAGAGAGAGTGTGCGTTGTTGTTTGCATAGTGGACATTAAGTTCTGCTTGTGAATATTTTTGGACAAATAGCCAAGACATGTTCCACATCGTGTTGGATAGTTAATGCTTGACTCACCCTTTTCTTTTGGACAAATAGTTGAGGTGTGTTCCACATTTCATTGGAAATTCGAGGCTTGATTCTCCTATAGAAACTTCAAATCATCTTGATCAATATTATGCACCTGATCTTAACACCATTTCCTCTTAAATCACCTATTTTCTAGCTATTTAATTAGACAATCCAATTTTTTTAATTAAAACTCCTATGTCTTGTCATTTGATTAAATAATTCTAATTATTTAATTAAATGTCACATTCTAAGCTAAAAACCCCTAAACCCACCCAAGTTAATAAATCCTTGATTAATTAATCTTATCCACTTGCTAATCGTCATTAGCCCTTTCTCTAGCTTTTAACCCCACTAAGGTTAAATAAACCTATGGTTTATTAACCCCATTTACACAAGTAATTAATTTCCTCAAATTAATTAAATGGTTATTTTCCTCACAAAGGAATATTCTCATGGAATATTCCTCCATTTACTCCCCTCATTGAATTTCTCTCCCCAAGCCTTAAATGCTCTTACAAGCCATCATGTCTCTTGAATGAGAATCACTTCTCTTACAAGACTTCAATATATTTCACCCACATGTCTTAAATCCTTCTTACATGCCCTCTTCCCAAAATGTTCACATACCTATGTGGGCACATATCCCCATCACCTCTCTTAGCCTTGTGACACTTTCCACAAGGCTAATGATCCTCCATTTAGTCCCACATTTCTTAGTTTTCACCCTTCTTCTAACCATTTCTTCCTATAAATATAAGTCACTTCTATGGGAAAGGGATCCACTTTCATGAGAGCAAAGGCATTATACTCATTTTCATCCATCATTCATCCAACTGCTATCATTATCTTTGAATTAAATTGACATTTGTCACATTTATTTTGGATCCATAATCTTAGGAATTGTTACTCTACTCATTTTTCATTCATCCACAACTTCATGCACAATTAATATAGCCATTTTATCTCACATCTACTTACATCTTCATCATTTTAGCTTGAATTCATCACCACTTTGGAGACATTTCATCACATTGCATCAATAATCTTGGAGCTTATCAAATTGGGATTGGGAAAGGACCGCTTTCCACATCAAAATGACACCACTCCCCTTATGGGATGGGGTTTGAGTAGCTTAGATTAGGATTTCATGTTTATTTACTTGATATTTCATGTTATTTTGATCATGTTTTCATCTTCTTAGCATGCTTAATAATCTCATAGGGAATGCTTATTTTGCTTGTTTAAATGACTAATACTCTTGGGTTTGTCCATGTTTGAGCAGGTATAGGTTGGCATTCACATTTTAGCACTAGAAGGAGGAATAATTCTCTTGTGCTTGTTGTTGTGCTTGGGTTTGATAACACGCCTAGTTTGATAACATGTGCGGTTTGATAATATGTTTGGTTTGATAGAATGTTGTGTTTGAAAACACACCACATGTAATAACACATCACGTTTGATAACACGTGTTTAATAACATGTCACATTTGATAACATGTCGCATTTGATAACATGTTTGGTTTGATATTATTTGTAGTTTGAGGAGAAGCATGGATAATTAAAGATAAAAAAACATTTGATATTCATTGTAATAGTGTTTTCAAACAATCATGGGAAAGTAACCCATCATATGTCATTTTCCTTTCATGCTTTAGGACCACTAGTTTTCAATTGGGCTCTAAAATTAACCATTACATTGATTGTTTTCAAAGTTGGTTCAAAATTGAACCTACAAACTCACTAGTCATTCCTATGTTGGGCTAAAATTAAAAAAAAAAAACTCACACTCAAATTTGGTGCTTAAAATGAAGTCATTTTGATTTGAAGGATAAAATGAACAAGTGTTTTATGTAAGTGATCTTGTCTTTGATACACTTTAAGTGTGTATCCTCTCCCATTGCACTTTGTGTGATCTTGGGTGAAGAGAAACACTCAAAAGTGTATTTTTTTATGCTTTGAGTCACCCATAAGAGAGGACTTACTATGAGATACATCCCACAACAGAAAAATCATAGGAAAGTTCTTGAAAACACGTTTACCAATGGGCTATATTAAAGGAAGTGAAATCATGAGATAACTTCAATTTGGGGCGTCCATAACACACTGCACCTAATCCCATGCCTTAAGTGGAATGGGAATGGTTGAAGAGCCTTAAGTGGCCAAGTGGGTGAATATACATAATGGTATTCTCGAATTGTTGTCATTAAGAACCTTGTTTAAATAGTGGCCAACTTTTTCCATTCAAAGAGTTCTTCAAAGTGGTGTATTGGAATTTATTTCCAAGAAGTTACTTTCCATGTCCAATTTTGGTTAAAGTGTAGAGATTAAGAATTCATTATTAACATATCTCTACACTCTTCCCTCAATTTCATGTAAAACCATCTCTTCTACTATGAAGGGAATGAGGCAAGCCCACCAAGAAAAATGTACCCACTTGAGCTAGGGATGTTATATTGCTTGTGAGTTAGTTTGACACATTGCTTGGTTCCAAAACATTAAAAAAAACATCGAGCAATCATTGAAATTTCAAACCCTTTGAAAAGTGTGAATACCTTTGAGGGGTCCAATATTACTGCTTGTGCCTAAGGATTTAATCTTTAGAGGCTTCTAAATATTTGGACTCATATCTTAATTCACACTCTCCAAAGTCAACATAGGGAAAAAATGGCCTTAGCTTCTTGATTTTCACATAATGGAATTTGTGGAATGAGGGTTTCTTAGACATATAAATTTAGTTTGAAATTTAAGCAAGACAAGTGCATGTGGTAAAAGCAAGTCATTAATCAAGATTAATTCAAATTGAACCCCACACATTTGCTTGTTATCTTTTGTTATATATGCAAACATTGGTCTTTTGGCTTGAGTTACTCGTAGGGTAAGGCATGTTCTTCACTATCTTGGTCTTGTAAAAAAATTCCTTTCTAAGTTCACTTAGGATCAAACCAGGCCTTCCATCCATCTCAAACATCTATCAAAATACATCCCACAAACAACTTTTAGAGCTTTGCAAAACATCAATATTCTAGACTTGGGTAAATCCTTAAAACACATCAAAATCACCTTGTTTAGTTAGGAGTGTGAGAATGCATCCTTTCTCATACCTCTAGTTAAATTAACACCATTTTGAGAAAGTTTATCCTAAGATCACATGTCCATCTAAGGATTCACAAGTTCATTATCCAATCAAAATAATCAAAATCAAAACCCGAGTCTAGTATTGACCATAGTTCTTAAAGGTCAACACCCATATCATTCATCCATTCATACCATCATCATTTGATCCTAATAACTCTAGATGATCTTTTTGTACCTAAAATTAGATCAACCAAAGGAGTCAAAAGTTCATCACACATAATTCTAAAAGTTGATCCCAAATTTTATGATACAAACAAGATCACAACACAAGAAGAACATGGAAAAAAACAAGGAAACATCAACTATGAGTGATTTAAGTCAAACCAAATTTGACCCAAGGGCATCTACCAACCCTCTACCTAATCTCCCACAACCACCTCAAGATTCTCAAGAGGGATGATTTCAAGTAGAGGATGTTACAAACAATTTCAAAGAGATGACCCATGATGAGTTGCTTGAGTTGATACAAGATCCCAACACCCACAAGCTTGTCAATACCGTAATGAAATTGAACTCCACCCAATACATGTTGGAGTTGGAAAAAGGAGCTAAACTCTGTTATAACTTTGATTTTGACACCATTAGAGAGCGAACCTTGGGAATCATTCCCCAAACATCATTCTCCCCATCATTTCCAAAAATCGTCCAACCCATCTCCCAACCATCATCATTACACACACCAAGTCAACCTATGATCACAAAAGGGAGTTCACTACTTCAAGCCCTTCAAGGGAATCCACTTGTCAATAATAAAAAATTGGAAGCAAACACGATCTTAGATATTGCAAACACCGTCCCACAAGACCCCAAACATCCATATGTACCACTCATTTTCCATTACACAAACACATCATCCACTTTTCATGCCACCCCATCTTATACCCTAGATGCACAAGGTTATGCTCCTAACATCCACAAGGACAAGTGGATCTATTTGTACAAGTGCGCACCTTTGATGCTTCATCTTCACTCCTACAAGGTCACACCTCACAAACATATCCACTAGTCCCTATCATAACCCCATCACCCATATTGATCCAAGGTCTAAAACAAATCACTTCATCAAGCACATTGGCTCCCAATCAAACTAATCAAACCAATCCACCAAACACAAACCAAATCAATTCATCCATCACAAATCCAAACATACCACTAACATCGCAACACCAAGTGGCCTCATATCAAACATCCCAACCATTAATCACACCATTAACAACATCCCAAACATCCTAAAGTCAAGTATCACAAGGGTTGAATACCTTATATCCAAATCCACCATCTATCACCCAAGCCCTCATCATTACAGAACAACCACCCCAAAAACCTCTCATCACACAACAACCTGTCATCACACAATCTCACACCATTCACCAAAATCCACCACTTCCACCTCAAAATGCAAACATAGCCAACCAATATAGCATAATGTTGCAAGCAACACAACAAGCATACCAAAAATCATTGCAACAACTACAAGCACAACAAGCACAAGCCCAAATGCAAGCCCAAGCAAAAGCTCAAGCACAAGCACAAGCCTTGCTACAACAAAAACAACTACAAGTGTAACATGCACAAGATCAAGCCTTGCAACAACAACAAGAACAACAAGCACAAGTGCAAGAAAAATACCAAGCACAACAACAAGAACAAGTGCAAGGCTTACAAAAAAAGCCTATAAACAAGCCTTAAAACATCAAGCATTGATAGCACAACAACAACAACAAAAAGAAGCCCAATGACAAGCATTGTTGGCACACCAACAAAAACAAGCATATCAACAAGTGTTTCTTACGCAACAAAAAAATCTTCAATACACGAACATGCAACCAAATTCCTTGAATCTCAACATGCAAGGAACATAAGTCACTGCAACACCATCACCATTCCTACAACAAGCCAATCCCACACACAATTCATCAACCATACCACCTCGAAACATGTATGTTCCACCACCTAATCCACAAGATGATCTTTCCGCACAAGTGAAAGTTCTCTCACAACAAATACAAGACATTAAAGAGGGGAATATGAAAATATCATATGCCCAATGAGATTTGTGCCCCTATCCCTTTGATAGGAACAATGCCATGGTCCTATTCCCAATAGGATTTTAGATGCCAAAATTTGATAAATACTAAGGAAAAGGAAATATCGAGGACCACATCAGAGAGTTCTATGTGCATTGCATAGAAGTGGCCTATGATGAATCTTATCTAATGCAACTCTTTCCACGAAGATTGGCCGACCTCGTAATCAACTAGTTCTCCCGTTTACCTCCTATAATCCAAAAATTCCAATACATCATAAATCTATTCATAGATCACTTCTCATTAATTCTAGATATGGATGTAAGCTTGGAGGAGTTATCCGACCTAAAAACAGCTAGAGGAGAATCATTTGCAACCTTCCTATAGCAATGGAGGTATAGAGAAAACAAAAGCAAGTGGTCTATGTCTGAAGAGCAACAAATAGGAATCATTATTGATAATATTGAGGGAGAGTTGTCTTTCCAATTAAAAATGAAATGTTTCACAACATATGATCAAATTATCCTTAAGGCTCTTAACATTGAGAGAGCTCTCATAGCGCAAGGGCACACACCAACATACAAGGATAATCTACCATCATCTAGCTCTAATGACAAGCCTCGATTTTGGGATAAAAACAAAAATGTCACTAATGATGGTGTTGTTGATGTGAAAATGGTCATAAGTGCCCCACGTACCCAATCAATGAACAAATGACAAAACACACAACCAAACAAGCAACAACTACAAAAAAATCAACCAATAATAAATGTTGTGAACACTCAAAGGGCACCATGAAGAACAAATAACAAAGCACCTAGAAAAAAATTCACTCCCTTAGGGGAACCTATGGATGCAATTTTGAAGAAGTTGATACAAGCTAACCTTATCACACTCTCAGATTTCTCAAGCTATCAAGACCTACAATTCAAACCTCCTAGCTATAAAGAAGATCATTTTTGTGAATTTCACTAATACAAAGGTCATAATATACAAAGTTATTTTAGACTCAAATTCCTTATTCAAGATATTATTGAACAAGGAGACCTTTAGGTTGATCAAAAATATAGGAATCAAGACTTGCAAATCTATAAAACCCCTATGCTTGATCATGAAAAAAAATATATATGGGAAAGGAATCAAGTTCTAATAACATAAACCATACCCATGATACCATGGTAATAAACATTTATGTTGCTCATCCATTACAGGAAGAGGAATTAGCCAAACATCAAGAAACATTCTTAAAACATATTCAAGATGAATCAACAATGCCTAGCAATGTTTCATATCAAAATGGTATCAAATATCTTTCAAATAGCCACATTACCCCTTTGTATGACTCCATAATTGGCCTGGTTGAGGAAGTTCCAAGACAACAAAAAGTTTTTTGTGCTCCATCTATAGAACTTACAACTTGTGAAGATTCTCCTATCAATGATACATCATCTACCCAAGAGTCATGTCAAGAAGATAGTCTGGAGGATAATAGAAGTTACTTTGAACTAAGTCAAGATCAAGTTTCCTCACAACATTTTCATGATCTACATAAATCTGTAAGTGATGTTTTCCAAATCACAAGTCATGCTAAGAAGAATCAACTCCTCGAATAATTATCATTACTTAATGAGCATTCTCCAAACCTTCCAAAATTTCAAGGACACACCAGATTCCACCAATGAGATGATTTGTTTGGAGGGGGATATAGACATCCTTCATACAAAAAAAGAGTCTCCCACTTTTGATATTCTGACACAAGAGCAAGCAACGGTTGAGATTCTTGATTATTACAGTGATTGTACATCATCGACATCTTATGAATCAATACCAATATCTTTTGAAGTAGAATCAAGAAATAAAGGTATCATCGAATAAAAAAAAATAGTTAATATTCCTCAACAAGAAGAACCCATAGCAATATCATGTGCTCCATGACAATTCATGTTCCCTGGCTATGGATCAAAGGACATATTATCAGGGAAAATGGCTAGGTATCGTTAATACCTCCACAACATCGGGGGCAATCTTGTCTAATGCAAACGTCAACATAAGGGGCACAAATGATCCTTACGATGAAATAATTTCAACACTACAACTATTCGTATCATGAATCATCATCCACCCATCTCTCATACACAAAATTAGACCAACGTGAGAAGAAATATTCCAAAAAATGAAGTAGTAAATCAAAGAGGACAAAATTGATACAAATGGATACCAAAGAATACAAAAGAAAATCATCCCAATCATACTCCATCGGTCAAAGAAACTATGGGAAAAATTAAAAAGGGAAAAGTATCCATCAAAGATGTCCTCAAATACAAAAGCAGGCTTCTCAAGCAAGGAACAAAGCATATCGAGTAGTTGGTTCCAATTCCACTCAAAGCTCCATTTCTACTCGTCATCACTCATATTCCCAAGTTTGGAGAGTCAAAAGTTCCAAACCATCAACCAATCCATCTCATATTCCTCCATACATAACACCATACACCCCATGCATGATATCTAATTATCACATTAACCATGTGTTGGAAACTACTCTTCATCATAAGGATTTGGAAGGCACTTTATTACGATGTGCACACATAAACAAAGCTAATTTCAGTATCGATAGGGCAGATCAGAGTTCTTCAAAGTTGCATTCAAGTGCTCATATCTTAGCAAAGCAGCTTCTTCAAGAAGGATATCATTGGCATGCTATGATAGTGGGCTCTACATTAGTACCACTAGGTGGTTCAACATGAGGGTAAAATTTTCAAAAAATAAAAAATAAAAAAAAATCAAGAAAATAGTAAAAATAAAAACCATCCTCCAGTGAAAACCGTATTGTCCGTGCTTTGGGTAATTACTATGATGAAAACCTGGAAAAAGGAATCGTGAGTAGGATTGAGCATAATATGGACCTTTTCAAGTGAAGGCATCTCATCTCCTTCATGACAAATCTAGTATTTCCTCCATCTATCCAATCCATCTTTATCCAAGATCTTCCAACATATCTTGATATTAAAAAAGGTTTGATGTATACTTTGACTTTACTAATGGCTAAAATAATTTTGACATGGTCTTTACTATACATCCCATGTTGTCCTATTGCATGTCAAAACTCTTCGCATGGTTTTCCAACCAATATCTTGATTTTTCCATTATGTTATGAAACATTGCTAGACACTAGGGGCGGTTTCTTGTGCTCTCATTTTTTAATTACTCTTGATCCATGTCTTATATCTCACAACATGATATCGGCATCATGATCTATGCATTTTTTAAAATTAGAAAATCCCAAAAACATTCATAAAACTGAAAATCCAAAACACCCAAATCACATCAAAATCCAAAAAATAGGTCAAAACTTAGAAAAGTTCAAAAGCATGGTAGTCAAACTACATGGTTTTTGAGTGTATAATGTTGGAAAGGATAATCTTCGATAAGCCCCTAAGGCCTCTAGGATAGTCTTTTAGGTTTGGTTCTTGGTAAAAATCTCAGGAAAACACAAACATTCGAAAACTTAAAAATTTAAAACATTTTTAAAACAACCCAAAATCCCAAAACAGTCTCAAAACATTGCGAAAACACCAAAAACATTGAAATATTCCAAAAAATTCGAAAATCACCCATCCCATTTTGCTTTCACCCACGATAATCTCATCTATAATAAATTGGTCATCAAACTCACCCTTTGGTAACACAAATAGAAAACAAGTACAATATTCAACAAAAGTAAAACCTTTAAACATAAAAATCAAACCCTTGATCATTATCGAACATGACAATCAAACCTTATATCAATGACCTTTCAAACAACCTATCAACTTGCCACCATCCACTAACATGTCCTAGGATGCATCCTTCCTACAATGGTCCTTATCTTTGGAAATCACTTTGGATACTTATCCTAAACAAAACACATCCCTTTGGCTAGAGGTATGAAGAACATTGACTTGTTTGTTCACTTGATCTTTTCTTATGATTTATCTTATTGCACCCATTCCAATGACCTCTCGATGATGTCTATCAAAATGATTTATAGAGAAAGAAATGGGGAATTGATCATTATCTTTCATTTTTTGTGCTTGTGGGATGTTCTTGCAATATAACCTTGGCGAATACTTTCTTTGTTAGGTGTGTATGGAAGGTGTTTTGGACAGCTTGTTGACTATTACATAGATATGTTATGCCTTTTTGTGTTTTGGTATGAGAATTTCAAAACTTCGGAAATACATCCTAGTTAAGTTTCCACATGTCAAGTGTGAACAAGAATATTCCTATCTGTTTGTTGAGTCAAATTCCATCACACTAGATACAATGCCATCCTAGTTGTCCATACCTTGATGCATCATTTCTATGTGTTTTATCAAACATAAGGAATATTGTGTTGTTCATGTCCAAGTGTTGAATATGTGTGATATATCAAAATATACATGAGGCTACCCATGGTCGATGACTAAAAATACACCATCAAATCTATCTACATTAGACATGTGAGATTCTTAATCCTCTTTGAGCTGAATTGATCTTAAATATTTATCATAAGCTCAACCCAAAAATTGTAATCTCTTTCCAATCTCTCGAGGGAGAAATGTACCAGCCTGTTTCTTTCCACTGGGGTAGTAGTGGAGCATCCAAAAAAATTAAGAAATTTTTGAATTTTGATCTTGACAACAACATTGATCCTGAGAAGTGTCAATCTTTGAACTAATGTAACAGGTACCTCACTTCAAAGAGGGGAAAAATGTAGACACTTGAAATCATCCTGATCGATATTATACACTTGATCTTAACACCATTTCCTCTTAAATCACCTCTTTTATAGCTATTTAATTAGATAACCCATTTTTTAAAATTAAAACTCCTATGTATTCTCATTTGATTAAATAACTCTAATTATTTAATTAAATGTCACATTCCAAGCTAAAAACCCCTAAACCCACCTAAGTTAATTAATCCTTGATTAATTAATCTTATCCACTTGTTAATCCTCATTAGCCTATTATCTATCTTTTAACCCCACTAAGGTTAAATAAACCTATGGTTTATTAACCCCACTTGCACAAGTAATTAATTTCCTTAAATTAATTAAATGGCTATTTTCCTCACAAAGGAATATTCTCATGGAATATATTCCTCCATTTACTCCCCTCATTGACTTTCTTTCCCCAAGCCTTAAATGCTCTTACAAGCCATCATGTATCTTACATGAGCATTCACTTCTCTTACAAGCCATCATGTCTTTCACCCACATGTCATTAATTCTTCTTACACGTCTTAACTCCTTCTTACATGCCCTTTTCCCAAAATGTGCACATACTTGTGTGTGCACATATCCCCGTCACCTCTCTTAGCCTTGCGACACTTGTCACAAGGCTAATGATCCTCCACTTATTCCCACATTTCTTAGTTTTCACCCTTTTTCTAACCCTCGCTTCCTATAAATAGAAGTCACTTCTATGGGAAAGGGATCCACTTTCATGAGAGAAAATGCATTATACTCATTTTCATCCATCAATCATCCCTTTATTGTCATTATTTTTTAAATAAATTGGAATTTGTCACATTCATTTGGTATCCATCATCTTAGGCATTATTAATCTACTTATTTTTCATTCATCCACAACTTCATGAACAATTACTATAGCCATTTTATCTCACATCTACTTACATCTTCATCACTTTAGCTTAAATTTATCACCACTTTGGAGACATTTCATCACTTTGCATCAATAATCTTGGAGCTTATCAAATTGGGATTAGGAAAGGGCCACTTTCCACATCAAAGTGACACCAATCGCCCTATGGGATGGGGTTTGAGTAGCTTAGATTAGGATTTCATGTTCATTTACTTGTTATTTCATGTTATTTTGATCATGTTTTCATCTTATTAGTCTCATAGGGAATGCTTATTTTTCTTGTTTAAATGAATAATACTCTTGGGTTTGTCCATATTTGAGCAAGTATAGGTTGGCATTCACACCGCCTTTTTTTTGTTTTTACCTTTCCTTTTAGTCTTTGATGTTGTATGATTTAGTAATCTTGCTTTTGCTACATACGTATGTTTTGAATGTCTACTTTAGTGTGAGTTTGTGCTTTTTCTCATCCTCTCACTAAAGTGGGGGCTAAAAGTAGTGTAGAAAAATGTAACCCTTTTACATTTTCACACTTAATTTGGAATTAATGTTAATTTGGACTTAATTGTGCCTTATTTTGGTGTCGTAAAGTGTACCTCTTTACACTTTCACACTTATTTAGGGATCCCTTAATTAATTCAGCTTAATTTTCCTTTATTGGCCCCTTTAATTCAAATCCAAGCCTATTTAATTTCATTTTCTGAAGAGGAAACTTGACATTCATTAATGCCTTAACATAACACTTCTCATTGAGCAATGCGTATGCTAGGGTTACAAACATAGGATCCATTCACACATGGGTGAATGGGTCCTCCCTTAGACCTAGGACCTAAATTTAAATTATGTTTTTGGCGGTATTTTAACATATTCAAATCTATATTTAGATGTCAGCTTGTGATATTTGAATTTAGGGAAATTGAGGATACATATCTATAATATAAGGTTATTTCACTAAGTTTCATCTAAGAAATCTAAGAATTTTCAAGTGAGCATTCTTATAGAAAATTTGATGGTTAAGAGCAATTCAAGGCATTCAAGAATAGATTTATTGAAGAATTATCAAAACAATCAAGATCCAATTGCCATATCAGAGTCTTCTTGCAAAATGCATGTTATTAGATCTGATATGATGATGTAGGTTTCATGATCCATTCAAGCATCCAAAGCATTATTTCAAGTCAAGATCTAAGGTTCAAGATCCACATCCATTGAAGCCATTTCATGCAAGTTGCAGATTTACATTGCAAAATTTATTCAAGTGTTTGGTGAGTTGTGACATTGAGTTGTTCATTCATCATTCCTTTCATGCTATTTTTGTTTCATTTTAAGGTTTGATTACAAAAACGGGGTTTGACCAAGGAAAACTTCCATTCACAAAAAACAAAACATTTTTCCCTCTTGATTTGTATTTGCATATTTAGGTGGAAGAAATCTTGAAGATCTCTTGAAGAGAAAAATTTAAGAAGTTGTCAAAGTTGCTAAAGTTGTCATAAAATTTGTCATCTCCAAAAACTCACTTACAAAATTTATTTCCGGCTTCCCAAACCTAAAAACTAGGAAAATTGGAAGATTCAGATCTATAGCAGAGGCTCCCAAAAGTTGCAGAAAAACTCTAATTCATGACACATTTTCCCTAGGGTGAATGAGTCCCAAATCAACTTCAAAAATTGACTTTTGGTGACTAGTACACATCATCTTACCCTTCTTTTCTCTATGATCTAATTTTTGGTTCTACTTATTTTGAGTTTCATCTAGCTATTGCAAATTGTATATTTCACTTTGGTGTTGATTTACTATTTTTAGTTTTTCTCCCTAAAGTGCTATTTGACCAAGACCCCCATCCTTGTATAAAAAGGAAATATGTAGATTCTTACCTTAATTTGATTCACCTAAGGGTTTTTAATCAATTTGAGGTGGGGATATCATTTCCTAATGAATTGAGGAAGAATAGGTCCCTAAGTGGTTCATACCCCTATTTTCATCCCCCAACCTTTTTTTCTTCTTTTCAGACCTATAAAAAGTTTAATCAACCTTTGGAGACTCATAAGTTTTTCTCAAATGGCATATAGTAACCATAAGGGTACTAATTGGTTTGGAATCCTCCATGCCAAACTTCTTCAACATATCTTTAACATACTTAGCTTGAGATATAAATATACCATCATCTCGCTGAACAATTTGAAGCCCAAGTAAGAAAGAAAACTCACCAAGCATAGAAATCTCAAAATATTTCTACATCTCTCCTACAAACCTCTTACACATATCATCATCTCCACCAAAGATGTTATCATCAACATATACAACCACAACTAACAATTTTTCTTCCTGAAACTTAACGTAAAGATTGCTACCTACAATACCTTTCCTGAATCTTTGCTAAAGTAAATGCTTATCCAATTGAGCATACCAAGCTCTAGGAGCTTTCTTGAGACCATACAAAGTTTTCTTGAGTTTGCACACCATGCCTAGATCTTTTGATAACTAAAAACCATCTGGTTGATCAATATATACCTCTTCCTCTAGATCACCATTCAAGAAGGCTGACTTGACATCCATTTGATAGACTTTGAAGTTCTTAAGAGCAGTAAAAGCAAGAAACATCCTTACTACCTCCATTCTAGCTACCAAAGAAAAATTCTAGTCAAAATAAATACCCTCAACTTGAGAATATCCCTTACATACCAATCTGGCCTTGTTCCTTACAACTTCACCATCTTCATTCAGTTTGTTCAGAAACACCCACTTTGTTCCTATCACATTCTTATCAACATGTTTGGGAACCAATTCCCATGTATGGTTCTTATCTATGATCTAGTTCTTCTTTCATTTCCTTTATCCAACCATAATATTTTCTAGCATCAACAAAGTTCTTGGGATCTACTTTTGACAATAAAAATAAATTTACAAGCGCTCACTTTCTCTTGCAAGCCTTCTCTTGATCAACACACCTTCATTCTTGTCTCCAGTGATCTGATCTGTAGAATGATTCTTCTCAACATATTTTGCTGGAGTCTTGGGAGCCTTTACTAGTTATGGTTCTTTCTCTTCTTTCTCTTCTTCTTCTTCTCCTTCTTCTTCTTCTTCAATCTAGGGAGGTATATAAGATTCGCAAACCTTTGGCTCTTAATTGTGAGATTTGACACAAATCTTCATATACCTTAACATTTGTGCTTTCCATCATCTTTCCCAATCTCTGGTTGTAACATCTATAAGCCTTACTTCTAGTTGAGTAGCCAAGAAAGATCCCTTCATCACACCTTGAATCAAAATTTCCAAGGTCTCCATCTCTCTTGATGTAAAATTTTCTACCAATTTTTTTGAAGTATCTGATAGTGGGAGGTCTTTCATACCACAACTCATATGGGGTCTTAGTGCTATTAAACCTCAACTGTACTCTATTAAGCAAAAAAAGAGTAGCGTGAATTGCTTCCTTCTAATACATATAAGGAAAATCAACATCTTTTAACATAGCCCTAGCCATCTCTTGCATAGTCTTATTCTTCCTTTCCACTACCCCATTTTGCTGAGGGGTTCTAGGAGAAAATAAATGTCTCCTAATACCATGACCTTCACGAAAATTTCAAATTAATTTTAAGTAAATTCACCTCCTCTATCTGATCTTAAGCATTTGATCTTAACATCCATCTCATTCTCTACTTTTTCTTTGAATATTTTAAACTTATCAAAAGCTTCTAATTTAACTATTAAAAATGAAACCCAAGTCATTCTACTATAATCATCAATGAGCAACATGAAATACCTTTCACCTTGTTGACTCCTTGTTCTTGTAGGTTCACATAGATTAGTGTGAGTCGACTCCAATGGAATTATAGAAGAGTACTTCTTGCTCTTGAAACTTGACCTTGTTTGCTATCCTATTTGACAATCCTTACATAAAATATTTATAGGCTTGGTTATCTTAGGCATATCTCTCATAGTATGAGAGGAATTTATCTTTACCATATTTTTAAATTTTATGTGTCCCATCCTTTTGTACCATAGCCAACACTCTCTAGCCTATTTCAATAAGAAAATTCTTCCATTAGCCTCCTTTAGATGATAGAAATTTCCATTTTTCCTTGTACCTGTAGCAAAAAATCTTTTGTACCTTGCCTTTTTGATCTCACAACAATTGGAATGAAATACAATATTGTATCCCTTGCTACACATATGAATGACAGTAAGAATATTGTGCTTTAGACCTTTGACATAGAGGACATCCTTAGTCCTATTATTTCCATCAATTGATATAACACCCTTTCCAAAATTTTTTGCTAACTCATTACCACCAAACTTAATAGCTCCACCATTAACCTTCTTAAGACCTATGAACCTTCTCTTATCATTAGTCATTTCATTAGAGCAACCACTTTCAATCACCCAAGCATTTGATTCTTCC
Organism: Sequoia sempervirens; assembly: GCA_007258455.2. Lineage (NCBI taxonomy): Eukaryota > Viridiplantae > Streptophyta > Pinopsida > Cupressales > Cupressaceae > Sequoia > Sequoia sempervirens. The sequence goes on from VDFB02168118.1 coordinate 20,015,323, forward strand.
TTTGCATGAAAGGAATTCCACACAACCATAGACCTTTCATTATTTTTATCAACTTAATAGTTCCCTTTTTATCTTTAATAGGGTTTCATCATTTGAATCATTATCATCATCTTCTGAGGAACAATTTCTTTCCTTGGAATATAATTTTTTTTTAACCTTATCTCTTTTGTTACTATCATCAGTTTCTTTATAAGGACATAAGATGTAAAATGACCAATCCTTCCACAATTGAAACACTTGAAAGGTAACTTACCTTTTGTATTTGTCGATGCATTTCTTCAATATTCTTACAAATTTTGCTTCAATCTCATAAAAGTCATTATTCTGATCCACAAATTAATTTTCTTTATTTTTATTGGTTTTGACTGCAGCTTCCTTCTTAGAACATCTTTGTCAAACTCTCTTATTTGAAAGGTTGTGAGATCACCAAATATTTCATCTACTTAATACTAATACAAATCCTTAGATTCTTCAATAGAAGACACCTTATGACTATAAGATTTAGGGAGAGATCTCAAAACCTTCTTCACAATCTCATCTTCTTTTACTACACCACCAAGACCTATGATGCCAATAACTACTTCATGCACCCAAAGCATATAACTTGCAATGTCTTCATCCTTTTTCATCCTCAAGGTCTCAAATATGCTCTTGAAAATTTTCATATTGGCTTGCTTTACTTTATTATCTCCTTCATAGGTGTTGTTAAGTTTTCCCCATACATCCTTAGTAGAACTACAATTCATCACCTTCAAAAGTTTTGAATCATCCAACCCACATAATATATCATGAACTTAGCCTTGCCATTATTTTCATAAAACCTAATTTCAGCTATATCAATAGGAGGATTAGCAGGAGTGTATAACCATCCTTGAAAAATTGACAAACACCAAATACTAGAGAGTTTAGATGGCCTTCCATTTTCAACTTCCAAAAGGTGTAACTTATCCCATCAAACCTAGGACCTTTTTAAGCTCCATCATCTAGCATCCTAAACCTTTCCTCAAGCAGTTAAGCTTCTTTAGAGGAACTTGGCTTTGATACCAATTTTTGAACACAACTAGAGACTAAGAGAGGGGCTCAATCATTCTTTCAAAAACAAACCCTTCACCAAACTCAAACTTCTTTATGAGATAAAAAAACTATCAAATAGATCAACAAAAAATAAAGATATAGCAATTTAGTTCCTTAACAAGGTCAAAAACCCTTATCAATGAAAGATATAACAATTCCACCCTTAACCAAATCAATAACAATGAAAAGATAAACTAGGAACACACTTCCACAAGATAACACTAGATTTACGTGGAAAACTTAATGAGGGAAAAGCCATGGTGAGAGTTAACTCACAATATATGAAGCTCACTATTTACAAAGGTTACAATAGGGCTTACTGCCAAAAGACTTGCAAACTAGGGCACAAAACCTTAGGGTAAGATACAAAGGACTTGTAGATTGAAGTGCACAAATCTAAGACAAGATACAAAGGACTTGATGAGATTCACTATCTCAAAGAAGGATATATGAAGATTTAGAATTTATAACATATGTCAACAATACACTCTATTGACTAAGGCATTAAGGCATGTCTGATCTATGTTTCACACATTTTCACACTACTTCTATGAGATGCTCAATACATTCCTCACACACTGACTATGTAATTGATTTGATCTTTCATTTATACACACCACATGATCACAAAACATTGAAATTAGGCTGGCCAGGAAGAAGATAAACAATAATCTCAACAAGTCGGACACAAAAACATAGTGCGGTATTATCTAGGAGATAGAGAGGACCAAAAATATAGCCTTATTACATCTTCCAATGTGATCCAAAACACCTCACATGCTAGAACACATCAACTCAAGTTGACAACAAGGAAATGTGTAGATAAAATGTGTAGCACAATACTAGTTGGCCCTTGAAATACACTTACAATTGAATTTTACTCAAATTAGTTCTCAACAAGATGGGTCAGGATCCAAATCCATCTTAACACAAATTCATATGTTGACACAAACCCCTAAACACATGATGCAAGCAAGAGAACCAACCTTGTCAGCTAGATATCCACAAATTTCCTAGAAGATCAACTCAAACACAATGCAACACCAAATAGATCAAAAATTGATGTGTGGATCACAAAGAGATGTTCCTTGAACTTCCAACAACACTTCTAGACACTTCTTTCACATAGTCATTCCACCAACAACCACCGTAGACCAAACAAAAACAAAGTACTTCAACCTAGAAGCATAGAATGCAAATCATGAGATATGAACTTAATAGAACAACTTGTGGACCACTTCAACACATAAAAACTAAGCTGAGACACTACATATACATTGAGATCACGTCCACCAAACCATAGGAGCAGACTACGTCAATGCAGAGAAATGTGGAGCATTTTCCAGACCAATCCAGAGAACCAACAACACTACCAACCTTCTATAATTAATAGAAACCCTATCAGAAACAATGGTGACCTTAAAATATAGGAGTGCAACATCCATAGAGCTTAATCACTAAATTAAAAACGACAAGACCATATCTTCAACAATGGAGGAATGCAAAGCATTCTCCCAAACAGTCTTCAACACAACTTCCTAGAGCATAAACTTTTCATCAACTTGCGGAGGTCAGGACAATCTTGCAGTAACACTTACTTCCTCAAGAACAATAGAAGAGATCATATAGCATATTATAGACCATCAAAAATATCTCTCCACCATCAACATTACTTCTAATCCTCATCTTAATGCTTCTAATCCTCATCTTAATATATCACCATGAAGTTAACTCTACTGACAACAACCAAAATCAATACTAATTTACTTGATATCAAACAAGGCATGACATCCAACCAAGAACATCAACACCACATCATCATGCATCAATGACAACCCAAACTGAATATTTTGAACAATGACAACCAATGCCAAACAATAATTCAACAAAATTTTGAAGTTTTGACAACCAATGCCAACATAAACACATATAGATCAAATTTTATTCATAATATAATAATATAAATATATTAAAATAGATAATTTAATAAATAGAAAAATATTTACAATAAATTTAATATACCGAGATTAAATAAATAATTGAGAAAATATTATTTATAAAGGTCTCAATGTTAAGTTCTTAGTTCAAGCTTGGATACAAGTTTGGAGTTTGAGTTTATTAATATGTGGTGAACATTTTCCCTAAGTTTGGTCACACAATATATATTAAATATTTAAAATGATAATAATAATAATAATATGAATATTTTTTAGCAATGAAGAGGAGAAATTTTGTCTAGGAAGATAAGGGAGGATCAATGTGTGAGCTATAAGAGTGTTCACCTAAGAGAATTACAAGTCAGAGGAGCATTGATGGAGTAGCAAGTATGAGGAATGAAATCCCTTCAAGAGGAGGGAGTGATTAATATACAAGAGGAGATAGGGGATACAACATTCATGATAGAAAAACTATTGGTAGGATAATATTGTAAGTTCATCAATAATTCCATTGGGTGAGCATTAGATAGAGTAGTATCCCACATAGTGTATAAGGGTAAGACCCTGATTACCAGCCTTTAAGTAAATAATCTAATTAAAAACATATAATTTAATATAAATTATCAATAAACCAACAATTGATAAATAATATAAAAGTAATAGATAAATATATATATAATTTAATAAAATTGTTTATTTATTAAATTAATTAATAGAGTTATGATTTATAAGAAAGTAATTTTGTTTAAAATTTTGTATTTTTCAAAGTCCTAACTCCCATTCAAATGCTCATAACAAAGTAATATATTTTTCTTAAGTACTTTGGTAATAAGTATGTGAAACTAAAATTATTTTTTTATGATGGGTTATTCAGTGACTCAACACCTCTATCTATAATCTTTCTATCTAGTCTAGATCTTTTTTTTTTTTGGAATACATGATTTGTCTCCCCAAGTTGACATATTTAAAAAATGGTTTTGTTTTCTTATCTTAGGAAATTAGTAATGACATTATAGAAAAATGCAAACATTTATGATACTTTATAAATCATCTTAGTAGAAAAAATACCTAAAGAGAAATTTTAACTAAAATTAATTTCTCCAAGATAAATAAATGATGGGATTCCTCAAGCTTGTTGGGAGTTTATGATAATGGTCCACAAATCAATAAAGTGGGATCAAAAGAAATATTAATAGTGGAAAACAAGGTGAAAGTATTTTATTTCTTGTTGTTTAAGGTTTTGCAATGTATAGCTTCCACCCAAGCATGACTTAGACAACCTAGGGTAGACATACTTAGGGTTGTTATGGATTTACCTAGTAATTTAGGTTTTATTATTTTAATTATGTCATATATCTATTTTCTCTAGTGTGATTATTATTTTCTTAGATAGGTTTTTTTATTTTACTTATTTTGTATATTTATGTTGGACTTTCCGTTGCACCAAAAGATTGACCTATCAATGTCCGATACAAGCTTCGGTTAAGAACCACAAGAGGTGGTCAAACCATGTCACAAACCCAAGCACTAGTGCTACAAGGAAGACCAAGGGTCACACCTTGCAACAATCCCCCCTAGCACAAGCGAGGGGTTTGAACCTGTGACCAGCTCTGATACCAATTGTTGGACTTTCTGTTGCACCAAAAGATCGACCTATCAATGCCCGATACAAGCTTTGGTTAAGAACCATAGGAGGTGGTTAGACCATGTCACAAACCCAAGCTCTAGTGTTGCAAGGAAGACCAAGGGTCACACCTTGCAATGATTTATCCACCATATTTCAACAAGGTGTTCTAATTTATGTAATATACACTAGAACAATTGATCTTGTTAGGGTTAGAAGGAAAATATCTAACAATTAAATACAGATTTGATCAATAAAACAGATAAATAAAACACAAAAAATTATAATAGAAACAAGACAACACAAAGAATTTAACGTGGTTCACCCAATCCAGGCTACATCCACAAAACCACAACCATCCAATGATTTCATTATCCAGTGTAAAACATATTACAATCTCGCTAATGATGCCCTATTGCAACCCCCATCCAAACCACTTATAACAAGCTTTTTAGAACCTTCTAGAATTAGGGTTCTACAAAGTCAGTTTTTTCTTTTGACAGTGATGAAGCGAAAAATGAGATTTTTTTTTTCTTGGGGGTTGCCTCCCCAGAACCCCTGCGTGGGGCCTTGTCCGACCCCAGACCTCGATGAGGATACATGAAGAGTGTACAATATAGCATGATCAGTCACCACATACCAACAATCTCCCACTTGGAGACTGATCAGGCCCCACACCAAACAATCTCCCACTTGGAGACTGATCCTAGATGACACTGCTGCACTTATAGTTCCCACTGGAAATAAGTACCTTGGACCCTGCTGCTCTATTATAATTTTAACCATGAAGACCAACTAAAGTTGAAGAGGAGCTCAAATTCTTCCTTGTCACTACCTTTGTAAACATATTTGTTGGATTGACATTTGTATGTATCTTTTCTAGCTTTACTTGTCCATCCTCCAACACTGACTGAATGAAATGATATCTCAACTGTATGTGTTTGGTTTTAGAGTGCAAGGCATAATTCTTTGCAAGATGTATAACACTATGGCTAGCTGTAAACAAGTGATTGTCAGCTTATTGTTTTCCCAACTCTTCCATGAAAAATTGCAACCATATCATCTCAGCCATATCATCTCCTTTTTCACCTTTGTTGCAACTACATACTTTTCCTTTGTGGTGGATAAAGCAACCACCTTTTGCAATTGAGAAATCCAACTCACTATTGTCCCACCAATTTAAAGGCATAACCTATGGTACTCCTCCTAGTATCTATATCCCCTGCTAAATCTGAGTCAACATAGCCTTTTAAATCAGTATTAGAGCCCCCAAAACCTAAACATTTATTGGATGTACCTCTCAAATACCTGAGAATCCATTTTATCAGATTCCAACGCCAATTCCAGGATAACTCATATACCTACTAACAACTCCTACATCATGTGTAATATCTAGTCTCATGCACACCATGGTGTATATTAAACTACCTATAGCTGAAGCATATGGTACCTTGGACATTTTTTCTTCCTCCTCTTGTGTCTATAGACACATATCCTTAGTCAATTTGACATGACTAGGAAAAGGTGTGCTGAAAACTTTTGCATTCTCCATATGAAATCTTTGCAACACCTTTTCAACATAATCAGACTGAGATAAAACAATTTTCTATTTTTCCTATCTCTTATAATCTTCATACCAAGGATTTGTTTTGCTGGCCCCAAATCCTTCATAGCAAATGAATTTTCTAACTACTATTTTAACTCCTTTATGTGATCCATGTTAGACCCCGCTACAAGCACATCATCAACATATAAACATAAAATAATGTAGTTACCATCATCCAACCTCTTAAAATAAACACAATGGTCTGAATTACATCGACTGTGGCCCTGCTCAGCCATAAAGCTATCAAATTTAATATACCATTGCTGAGGTGCTTGCTTAAAGAATATAAACTTTTCTTCAATCTACACACCAATTTCTCCTAACCTTTGACCTCAAATCCTTGTGTCTGTTCCATGTATATTTCCTCTTCAAAATCACCATGGAGAAAGGCTATTGTAACATCAAGCTATTCTAAATGCAAGTCTTCAACAACCACAATACTTAAAACAATACAAATATAAGTCATTTTAACAATTGGAGAAAAAATTTCATCAAAATCAATACCTTTTTCTATGCAAATCCCTTTACAACTAATCTAGCTTTGAATATTTTCTTACCTCCATCCTCTTCTTTCAACCTATAAACCCATTTGTTTGGTAAAACCTTTTTACCTATAGGAAACTTGCGTAATTCCCAAGTCTAATTTTTCATCAAGGAGTCCATTTCTTCTTCCATTCCATACTCCCATTGAACCTTGGTATCCACCTACATAGCTTCATCATAACATTCTGGTTCACCAAAATCAATTAATAAAATATAATACAAAGAGGGAGAACATATTTCTGGAGGTCTAATTATCCTTGAAGATCATCTAACATTCACTAGAGTTTGTGGTATTTTTTGTTTCTATTATTGCAGAGCATGAGGAACCATTGGAACATCGCTATTTGGTGCATCATCCAACACTACATAATCATTTTCTTTCTTCTCATGTTGTTGCAACTGATCTTTGTACATCCCTGCTTCTCAATTTTTTTTAATTTTCAAAATCCCAAATCCTATAACCAAATTCATCAATGCCATATCCAAAAAAATACGTTTCTTTGATTTTGCATAAAGCTTGGTTCTATTTTTAGAATCTACATGTGCAAATGCTTCACAACCAAAGGTCTTGAGAAAAGAATAACTCACCTTCTTACTTGTCCATGCTTTCTCTGGAATGCCACAACCCAAAGGATTAGAGGGACCTCTATTGATTAAATAAACATCTATGTTTACAACCTCTTCCCGCATGTTTAAAGGCAGCCCAACATGCAATCTCATAGTCTGTGCACACTCCATTATTGTTCTGTTCATGCGCTCAACCACTCCATTTTCCTATGGATTCCTTGGAACCGTTTTCTGCCTACGAATACCATTAGAGGAAAAAGAATCTTCAAACTCTTTACTGCAATACTCACCACCATTATCGGATCTCAAACATTTTAACTTTTTACCTATCTCATTCTCAACCAAGTTTCTCCATTTCTTAAAATTTTCAAATACATTAGATTTCTTCCTAAGGAAATAAATCCATACCTTCCTTTTTGCATCATCAAAAAAAGTGACATAATACTAAGAGCCATCGAGAGAAGATACTTGAGCTGGTCCCCATACATCCACATGCACAAGCTCTAATTTTTCATCTTTCTTTTGCTTCCCATCCTTGAGAAAACTAACTCTCTATTGTTTTCCATATACACAACTTTCACAGAAATCCATATTAACACATTTCAAACCTAGTAAAACATTCTTTGAATGAAGTACTTTCATACCTTTTGCAATCATATGCCCAAGTATATTATGCCATAGTGCTAATTCAAAATCCATAGCAATTGTCTAATTTTCTGCCTGTTGAACTACAACAACTGTTCCTGAACATTTATTTTTATCTGCAATAGCTAAAGTAGAAGGAACAATATGACCTATACAAAGATATAAGGTGCCTAATTTCACACCTTTTGCTACCACTAAAGAACCTTTTGTAACCTTCCAATTTTTATCACTAAATGTAACAACACAACCTTCATCATCTAGTTTCCCTACTAAAATTAAATTTATTTTTAACTTTGGAATGTGCCTTACCTCATGTAGTAGCCAATGATTCCCATTCTGCAACTTAATCTTGATTCTTCTCTTTCCAACAATCTGATAGGGTTCATTATCTCCCAAATAAACCAGCCCAAAATCCCCTTGGACATAATCAAGAAAATAACTTCTATGGGGTGTAGCATGAAATGAAGCCCCTAAATCTAACACCCAAGAATCATCAACATTATCAAGGGAAAGAATCAAAGCATCCTCATCAAATTTATTACTTACCACATTTTCCTCTTTATTGTCTTCCTTTTTATCTCCTTTATTTTCTTGAGACCAACAATCTTTATTTAAATGAACCGACTTACCATAGTACCAAAAATCCCTATTGTCTCTAGATTGGGACCTTTTTTCCTTTGATTTTCCTCGTGACTTCCCATGACTTCTAGAATTTTTTCCTCTCTTCTTTGTTTTTCCCCTGCTTTCTGTATTCAAAAAACTGCTTGATGTGGATGTTCCACTTGAGCTTTTCCTATGAATTTTCTTGCTCAATATAACACCAACAACATCATCAAATTTCAATGTATTCAAACTAGAAACAAAATTGCTAACAACCATTACCAAGCTATTCCAACTTTCAAGCAAAGAACACATAATCAAAAGAGCCCCAAATTCTTCATCAAAGTTTACATTTACAGAAGTTAATTGACTGGTAACTGTATTAAACTCATTTAAATGATCAACAAATGACCCACCTTCTACCATTTTCATATTAAATAAATATTTCATAATAAATACCTTATTCGAAGCAGAAGGATTTTCATATAACTTCGCTAGGGTTTCCATCAACTCTTTAGTTGTCTATGTTGTTGTAATATTGAATGCCACTGATTGTGCCAGGCATAAAAAAATGGCTCCCAGTGCCTTTCTGTCTTGAAGTTTCCAATCCTCATCACTCATTATTACCAGTTTCTTGGCTATTCCTTCCAATGGCCTCCATAAATCCTTTTGATAGACATAATCCTCCATCTGCATCTTCCATAACTGATAGTTCTACCCATTGAATTTATCTACCTTCAATTTACCCTCATCCATCATTGCTCCCACTTAACCGTGAGACTCCCACTCAACCGTGAGACTTTCTTGCAGATGATAATTGAACACAACCCTCTCTGATAGAACTTGTTAGGGTTAGAAGGCATATATCTAACAATTAAATGCAGATTTGATCAATAAAATAAAGAAATAAAATACACAAAAAATTATAGTAGAAACAAGACAACACAGAGAATTTAATATGGTTCACCCAATCCAAGCTACATCCACAAAACCGCAACCATCCAATGATTTTATTATCCAGTGTAAAACATATTACAATATCGGTAATAATGGCCTACCGCAACCCCCATCCAAACCGCTTATAACAAGGTTTTTAGAAGCTTCTAGAATTAGGGTTCTACAAAGTCAGTTTTTTCTTTTGTCAGTGACAAAGCAAAAAATGGGAAAAAAAATTTCTCGAGGGCTGTCGCCCCCAAACCCCTGCTCGGGGCCTAGCCCAACCTCAGACCTCGACGAGGATACATGAAGAGTGTACAATATAGCATGATCAATTTCCACATACCAACAAATCCAACCATTAGATTAAAACAAATGTAAAGTATAGATTATAAAACTTTAGATGTCAATATTATTTATTTTCTTTTCATTATTCATCAAAGTTTTTTCATAGGTAACACAAGGACCCTATTGATATTTTTTCTTAATTACAAGTCCTTGCAACCCTTTATTTCATTTTCCCTACCTAGTATAGTTTTAAGTGGTTTTCAAGTCTCAAGAGATAAACCTCTATATTATTTCCCCTAGTACTGGTTTGAAATTATAGTGCTGTGATTTATTTCCTTGCCTTAGGGAAAATTACAGTAGTATGTCACACTTTTCACCAACGTATCAACACAAATGAATTTAAACTGATGTTGGAGAATCCATGGCATAGTGGCTATCTTGTGCCAACAAAAGATGTTTGTTTTAATTTAAATTTTTGGTGTGAGTTGAATTTCATGTGAAATTCATATTTTGGAGTGAATTTAGATGTTATGCCATGTAAATTTAAGTTTCAAATTTGGAGTAAATTTGAAGAAGATAAGATGAGTGGAGATAATGGAGAATCTGCCTTGAAAGCAAAAAAAATCCTAAAAAAGAAATGAAGGCATGGGTTTCTTGGAGACCACTAATTTGACTTGTAATTCCAAATTTGAAATTCCATAACTCCTAAAAAATAGGGAATCAAGAGGTGGGCGCTCAAGTTTGGGAAAAATATATTTTTGCTTTATTCTTGAAAATGAGAGATCCTTTAAAGCACTATCTTTCATATTTGCCAAAGTCTGGAGGTTTGGAAGTTTATTTTATTCATTTTTATTGATGAATTTAAATTTCATTGGCTGCTCCTGGAGATGGGCATTGATTTTCCTAGGAGTGGGTTGGAATGTAAGAAAATCAAAACTAAATGAATTTAGGGTTGGAATGCAAGAAAATTAAAACTAAATGCATTCACATTGTATTTCATTTGACAATAACTTGTGTTATGCAAAAGTAATTTCATTTTTGAATGAGGTTTTTCCAGAATATAGGAAAAAGAGAAGAGAGGTTGTAGCATACCTCTAGAAAGGGGTTTCTGATGGTGTTGTTGTAGATTTGAGGTTGTTGAAATTGGCATAAACATCATCCGTAGTTGCAGATTGAAGGGTTGAGATTGTGGAGAGTAATTGTTGTTGCAGGTGTTGGAGAAAAGCTTTGTTACAAAGCTTTGTTTTCTTGATGGAAAATCATTTTTGTTGTGTTTACCAATAGTTTGTAAGGTCTTGTTGCAGCCCATAATTCTTTTTGGATTGATTGTAATTCATTGCAAGTTTAATCAAATTTGAGATAGTTGGTTGCAAGTTGTAAACCAGAGCTTCATTCCTGTTGCAAGCAATCTATTTTCTCTTTGAAGGGTGTTTATTTTTCAGTATTGTGTGAGCTTTTAAAATTAATTTCCATTGAATAATTTATTTTAATTAGATCCATACATTAGTGGTATCAAATAAAGTTGATCCTGAGTGTGTAAATAGACCACCAGAGAGAGGTAGTTTACACTAGGACTTGTGAGTTGTGGTGTTGCAAAGATGTATGCTAGAGGAGCCCCATGTGGTAGGGCTAAAGGAAGATGCAGAGGAGAAAATTTTGTCAAAGATAATGATTTTAGAGCCTTGAGAAGGTAGGTTGAAACTTTACAAAATGAGATAAGGAGAGGATTTACAAGAATGAGAGACCCAGGAAGTGATGATGATAATGAAAGCACAAAGAATGCTAGTTTAGATACTAAGCAAAGAGAGGAAATTATAGCAGTTGAAAATGGACCACTACTAAAAGCTTTAACAAAAATGGGAAAGAGACCAAAAATGGAGGTTCCTACATTTAGTGGAAGTCTGAATCCTGTGGAATTGGTAGATTGGCTTTAATGAAATGGAAGAGTATTTCAAATTTGTAGAGATAGATGATCCTGATAAAGTGAAATTTTCGAAGACAAGGCTGAAAGGACATGCTTCAATATGGTGGAGAGAGGTACAATTAGAAAGGGTAAGAAGAGGAAAATATAAGATTACCAAATGGGATAAAATGGTGGATAAATTAAAAAGACAATTCATTCCAGTAGACTATGAGCTGGAATTGCTTAAAAAGATGCAAAGCTTGAAGCAAGGAAGAAAGACAATAAAGTACATAGAAGAGTTTCATAAAATACTCATTAGAATTGGACATTTTGAGGCAACCAAGGAAAATGTTGCAAGATACATAAAATGGGTTGAGATCAAGTACTCAAGAAGAGTGCACTAGTTAGAGTTGTGACAATGGAAGATGCTTATCAAATAGCATTGAAGATTGAAGAAAGGATGAACAAGAGGTTTGAGAATAAAAAAAAGGGAAAGGATAGAGATTATGTGCATCAAAAAGAGGATGAAAAAAATATTAGAGACATTAAGGACAACAAGGAGGAAAGATGTGAAATCTCAAGCAAGTCCCATGATCAAAATTTTGAGGAAGAGGAAGATCGGGTAGAGGATTTGAAAGAGATAATTACAAAATAACTTATTTGAGATGTGGGGAAGAGGGCCACAGAGCATATGACTTTCCTCATGAAGAGGAAAGACCGAGAAGAAGAACTGAAAATCATAAGAGTAGCAAACATAAATGGAGAAAATGCACACTCAACACCCGAAGAAGCGGAATATGGTGAAACTTTGATGGTGAAGAGAACCTTCTTGAATGAAGATGAGAAATAAATTCAAAGGAGATGTTTTTTTAGGGAAAGATGCAAGTGTGAAGGAAAGGCATGTAATGCCATTAATGATAGTGGAAGAATAGATAATCTTGTGTCTAATGAAATTGTAAGAAAATTACAGCTAGGAAGGAAGAAGCACCCAATTCCATATCATATAGCATGGGTACAAGATGACAAGAAGCTCTTGATCAATGAATAATGTGAGGTAAAATTTAAGATAGGAGGCTATTATGAAATTTTTTTATGTGATATTCTCCTAATGAATGCTTGTCATATTGTTCTAGGAAGACCTTGGAAATTTGACAAGAAGGCGGTGCACGATGGTTTTTCCAACACATACACATTGATGAAGGACAAGGTGAAACACAAATTGAAGCCATTAAAAGAAGAAATGGGTAAGGTTTTCAGTAATGCAAGGTCTTGTTTAGTTGATGAAATCAGACTTTTAGATGATATGAAGCATGAATATGTTGGTTTTCACACTAATCGTGATGAAGATGAGAAAGATGATTTGCTAATGCGATTGGGAGCAATTGAAAGAGAGTGGAATGAGAAAATTCAGCTAATACAAAGGTTTCAGCCAAATGTAAAGAGGCAATTTCAGATTTTATTACATGTTTTGATGATATCAAGAATGTAAAAGTAGAGTCAAAGGTTGCAACAATAAATCCTTTGGAAGTAGATGAGAGTGGTGAATAGACTGAGGTGAAAATGAAGTTTTCTTATGATTGTTTGAACGGAATTATTGAAGATGAAGGTTCCTTGATAACATAGCTTGACTATTTGTTACAAAATGTGGAGAATGAATCTATGGATTGTGGTACTAATGCTAAATGGGGTGTTGAAGATCAAAATGCAGCAGCAGTATGTCTTCCTGAAGGTATAATAGGAGTGACAAACCACATTGCAAACCAGGTAAAGGAGGAGGAAAAAGGTATAGCAGCAAGAGAGGTAATAAATGATTTGTGCTTTACTAAAGAGGGAGATATAAGTACACTTGATTATTCTAATTTTGATAAAGCACATTGGTGGGAAGTTAATTTTGATAGCACAAGTTTCATGAAGAGCATAAAAAGAGGAAAGTTGAGAGTGACTACTAATGCAAAGTTGTAGAATCACTTGAGCAGGATATTTCCAATGAGAAAAGAGGAGAAATAGATCCAAGGAAAACATAAAATTCACAAATGTTTATGAGGTTCACTCATGAAACATTTCTTTTCTACTGTGGGTTTCTGATGCAAGAGCACCCATGGCATAGTGGCTATCTAGTGTCAACAAAAGATGATTGTTTTAATTTCAATTTTTGGTCTAAGTTGAATTTCACATTTTGTCATGTGAAATTCATATTTTGGAGCAAATTTGGATGTTATTCCATGTTGTAAATTTAAATTTCAAATTTGGAGTAAATTTGAAGAAGATAAGATGAGTGGAGATAATGGAGAATTTTCCTTGAAAGCAAAAGGAAAAAGCCTAAAAAGCAATGAAGGTGTGGGTTTCTTAGAGACCACTAATTTGACTTGTAACTCCAAATTTGAAATTCCATAGCTCCTAAAAAATAGGGAATCAAGAGGTGAGCGCCCAAGTTTGGGAAAAGCATATTTTTGCTTTATTCTTGAAAACAAGAAAGCCTTTAAAGCACTATCTTTCATATTTTCCAAGTAAAGCCTTTAAAGCACTATCTTTCATATTTTCCAAGTCTAGAGGTTTAGTTTATTCATTTTTATTGATGAATTTAAATTTCACTGGCTGGTCCTGGAATGGGCATTGATTTTCCTGAGAGTGGGTTGGAATGCAAGAAAATTAAAACTAAATGCATTCACATTGCATTTCATTTGATGGCAGCTTGTGTTATGCAAAACTAATTTCATTTTTGAATGAAGTTTTTCTAAAATATAGGAAAAAGAGAAGAGAGGGAGTATCATACCTCTAGGAAGGGGTTTCTGATGGTGTTGTTACAGATTTTTGGTTGTTGATAGAGGCATAAACATCATCAGTAGTTATAGATTGAAGGGTTGAGATTGTGGAAAGTAATTGTTGTTGTAGGTGCTGGAGAGTAGCTTTGTTACAAAGCTTTTTCTTGCTGATGGGAAATCATTTTTGTTGTGTTTACCAGTAGTTTGTAAGGGCTTGTTGCAAACCATAATATTTTTTGGATTGATTTTAGTTCATTGCAAGTTTAATCAAATTTGAGATAGCTGGTTGCAAGTTGCAAACCAGAGCTTCATTCCTATTGCAAGCAATCTATTTTCTCTATGAAGGGTGTTTATTTTTTAGTATTGTGCGAGCTTTTAAAATTAATTTCCATTGAATAATTTATTTTAGTTAGCTCCATACATTATAAACATTTCTAACTACAAATTATTTTTTGTCAAACATATGGTCTAGCTAGATTCATTATAGCTATGTTAGACATGGACCAAAAATTTTTCAACTAGAAGTGTCCACTAAATGCATATTTTGCACCACTTTGGGGCCAATTTATTAGAAAAAATAAAAAATAACTTAATGTTTCAACAAATCCTACTCTTGTAAATATATATTTTTTAATTACAAAAATACTCTTTTGTAAATCCATAAGTTTAGTTTTAGAAAAAAAATGAATAGTTTAATTATTATTTTTTACTAAAATTAGGTCATCAACACCAAAATATAATGTTGATTATCATATTAAGAAAAGAATACTAAAATTTATTATAAAAAAATAAAATAAAAATATGATGAACTAGAGAAAAGATAATATATCAAGGTGATACTAAAAAATGGATAAATAGTTAAGGAAAAAGGTGATGTCCCATGGAATCAATTGTGTTTTCAATACACACAATTTTAAGATTTATTTAGAAAATTTATATCAAAATGAGAAAAAAAAAATCCATGCACTAAAGTTTCAAGTTATAAATACATTAAAAAAATTGAAGGAAAAAAAAAATAATTTATTATAAGGAGTGACACCCCATTTAACTTCACTTTTTAGCATTTTATCAATAACTAAATTAAAGTGTCTATTTTATAAAAAACAAATTCAATTTTTTAAAAAGAATTATAAACATAAAATACACTAAAAAAAACATTTTATTACTGTACATCATTTCAAAATTTAAAACATTTATGCCACTTTTAGTGATTCAAGTTTGAAATTTGAATCTTTGTTTATTGTTTTCTTTATAAAAGTGTGACCTAAATTTGTGCTTTAACCCCTTGTAGAACGATGCTAAATGTTTAAGTTTTGACACTTAATTTATTTACTAAGAAAACCCCTCTTTATATACCAAACTAATGGGGTGGTTCATAGAGCTCATTTTCCTTACCTCCTAATCCTTAGATTTTTTGTGTCATCTTATCCTCTTGGCCCATCACTTATATGTGTCACTTGAGGTTACTTGTTACGCATGCTTCCCTTTCTCTACATAAGCGCTCACTCAATTGTTTATCATCAAACAATATGAGCCTTTTGTTTTCATCTAGGAAGGGTGCTACTTGCTGTTGGTAGTATCAATATGGTGGTATATATTTTCACATGTGTTATGAAGTGACTTTGTATTAATCAAGAAAAAACATAACAAACCAAAAATGGAAAACTTTCATTCAAATTATATATGTCTATATACGAAACTTTGGTTGGTGGATTTTGATTTCATGGGTCCTACATGGACTTTTTTTCTCATGTGTCTTAGCTATAAATAAATAGTGGAGACATGGAAATTTCTCATTTGCAACACTTTTATCTTGTAAATCATGTCAATTCACTTAGGGATAATCTTTTCCATAATGGTGTGATGGCATGGCCACTCAACGAGCTTTCCATTTAGTAATTAATTTTTCAATTTATTTTCCCCATGGTCACTTTATTGTAAAATTTCATGAGAGCCCCACCTCTTACTAGTTCATTTTAAATCACATGTTTTCCGAATGCAAGGTCTTACATGTCATGGTAAGCTAGTGAGACTCTCATGTTGAGGTTTGTTGATCATGTTGAGCACATTCCTCATAAAATACTAAATTATTATGGTCACATGGTTTTTTAATTTCAAAGGAGAAAAGGGATATAAAACTAATACTAATAATCCTTTAAATTTTTAAATACATGCTTTTATTCCTAGTAGATAGTTTTGAATGCTTGGATCTATTAATGAGGGACACATTTTTACATGGAAAATTAGACTGAAAAGACTTTATGTTGTCTACATTTCACTGCCTTTCCCTTTCCTCACATTGCATCCATAAGATTTGGTGAACTTGGAAGAATCTCTCAAACTAGAGGTATCAAATTAATGGTCAATCCAAAATTTAGCCATCTTTAGCTTGCTCTAGTATTTTCAAGGGACTATCTCAATGAGTATTTTCCCTTGTGTAATTTCTCTATTTCCAAAGAAATATTATTTCCCTAATAGAATTTATGAGGCTCTTGCTGTTATAAGTTTTCCTATAACTTGTATGCCAAATTGTATTTGAACATCTACACAATGAGCCCTATCCAATTATTTTTTATTTTTAATTCACCATATCCTCTAAGGGAAATTTTACCCAATACCTAATTGATTCAGATCCCTAGATTATGAGTTCATTTAAAAGATCTATTTGTAGAGGGGTTTTAACTAGTTATTTGTAGTATTATAAAGCAAAAAAATTAATATGTGACCACCTTTAAAATTTGAGGAGAATTATTCAATATCTTCTTCACTTGAAATCATGTAGAAGGATATCACTCCATAATTCATGAATATTTTATTTAGGAAAGGTGTTGGTCCTGAATTACTTTGTCAATCCCAAACTAGTCAAGTGGATAGATAAAATCTAAAACCCTTGGGATCACACTATATATGGTGTCAAAGATAGAAGGGTATTCAAAATAAATAATAATCTATATTTTAAATGTTTTCCCTCTTGAATATCGAAGCTAAAAGATCATTACACATGAATAAATTGGGTTTCAAATGCAACAATCTTAGGCTTAGCTATAAAATAATTTTTTTATCCAATTATAGATAACTCATAAGCCAAAATTGATTCTAAAGTTCGAGGTTAAGATTTTGTCCATGTAATCCTTTATTTATTAATTTAAGGAAGCATATGAATGCATGTGTCAAGCCACATAATTTGATTTCCAACACTTTATTTTTAAAAGGGATTTGGTCTTTTCCTCTCATGTTCAAAAAATTCATGTAAACACTTTGTAGGAAATGGGAGATTTCTAATCAACAATTTAAGTGAGGGCTAGGAAAGTGTCAAGAAGTAAATAAAAAACAATAATTTCAAGTGGTATTAAATTTTGTGTCATATATATATTTATGTGTTGGTAGGATAATAAAATAACAAGTTACATGTATAAATCACCTCTATAAAAGAACCAAGAAATGTTCTTAATATTGTGAAATTATAGACTCATCACATAGAAAGGAATAATATTGGTACTCATTATTTCACTTTTGAATAATTTTTCTTCACACATATATTGAAATTATTTTGTTTCTATAAGATAAATCTCTCACAAAATATCATTGGTTATTTCAAACCTTTATATATTGAGAAATCTCCAATAGAAGGACATCATTGGAGAGACTAATTTTTACATGAGGCCAACATTGTTATTAGAGTATTTGGTTTAAATATTATGAATAATAAGTTTTCAATGTATATCCCATAAATACTTACATATCTTAAAGCAAGTTGCTAAGTGAACTAGGCGAATTGTGAAAAAGAATAAATAAGAGGAAAGGAATAATCTCCTTTCAAGATTTTTTTAAATATTTTATTATTCTTGGCAAGGACATGTATGATAGGATGACTATTATCATATGCAAGTATAATATGGAATATTCATAATCAAGGAAATATGATCTTGATTGATTCATTCACTTGATAAAGAAATAGGTTAGTATGGCAAGATTTGAACATTAATATTATGAATGTGAACACATTATTAGAAGCTACATGGATAAGGTAGACAAGGATGTGAGAAGAAAAGGGTGGCATAGGATCAAATTATTTGAGGCTAAGAGGATGGAAAATAACCCTAATTTCAAGGGATCCTATGTAGATATTTAAGATCCTATTAAGCTTTTGAAAATCATGCTAAAAAATGTTGACATGTTATCATCATGCCCAAAAAATTTAAGACAATTAAAATACCAAAATCCTATGTGGTTAACCTTGATTTTCTTGCATGCATGTTCCTAGGGATAGAGTTCATAAATAGAGTGATAATTTGTATCAATACATTGAAAGGATAAAAAAATAATAGTAGATGGTGGGTATGTGCAAGATCATCATGGAAAAAACAGGCCCTTAAGTGGCAAAAAATTTAGAAAAATCAAAGTTAGGCAACTTGACATCAAAATTTGAATAAGTTCTCTATATTATTTCAAAAATATGTAAGAATAGAATCTATAGAAAATTGAATGTAGTTTCTAAACTACTAGGTTTATTTATTTTAAATAAAACCTATTTGGTGAAAATTTGAAATTTCAATGGAGTGGTACTTAAATTTAAGGAAATAATAAGTAGGGTCTGTCTGACCACCTTAACCACAATAAAATGATAATATTTTTTATAATATTTTAGATATAAGTAGAGGACTCATGCCCTGATGTGATGCATATTTTTTTGTAATTTTTTTCCCAATAAATAATTAATTATGATTTTTTTATTACAACTTAAAAAAAATATAAAAACTCATATGTCTTACCACCTTAAATTGGTCAAAACTTCATGAAATTCAATTTTTTTTTAAAACCTATAGTATGTGAAGCATAGAATGTGACACATGTTTCAGATTCAAAAAATGTGATACCGTTTGAAAGCTATAGATGTTTTTCAACCAGCCTATCAATCAAGACTTTAGTCGTAATTCAAATAGAAAATGAATAATAATTATTTATTAAATTCAAAGTAAAGCATAATTTATATTGATGGAAAGATGAGAATATCCTTTAAAAACCCTTTTTGTTTCATCAATTTTTGGTAAAAAAAAGTCGTTAGCCACATGGGCCATCATATCACTTACATATTGTCACTTTTTGGCCCATCATGATCCTGCACATACCCTGTACTTATGTAAGAGTTGGTAAAGAATACTCTACACCATGCAATATTTGGATAAATATTAAATAGCCACCCAAGATTTAGGAACTTCACGAAAGCACAAGAGAGATCAACTATGAGAGAATAATGTCATTTTATCAAATGGTGCAAATGATAGGTTATGATTGTATGATTGTTGATTTATATGTATGGGACCACCTAATTATATCTAGCCAAGGCGAGGAATAAGATTAGACATAATCATGACAAGTGTCTTAATCTTATGTCAAGAGACAACTAATATTAAATGACTTTAGACACAATCATTTAATTCCAAAAGATAAGATAAGATATTATGAAAACTAACAAACTTCTAGAAATAAACCATCTTGTCTTTTAGAAATAAGCGGTGTGCAGGCTGATGGAGTTGGATGGGAATCTCTTGGTTCCCGTCCTCTGGTGCAAGTTGATTCTAGAACTTCTATCGGGTAGGGTGGGTCTCCCAATGGAACTCATAGGCCTTTTGGGTCTCCTCCTATCCCTTCTGATCAAGTAAACGTACCCACCACTTAAATATAAAGAGCTTTTTCCCAAAAAATATTGTGTGGTCAAGGATGGGGTCCAAATTATGTTTTTGGACCCTTCCTTGGATCATTCATTAGAAAAAATGGAAAATTATCTCATTGGTAGGTTTGTGGGAAGGAAACTTAATATTGAGTCTGTTCGTAAGTGGGATTCTTTTGTTGGGATGTTAAAGGTTCCTTCACCACTTTGACTCTTTCGAAAGGTTTATTATGCTTTAGCTTGACCCTTCAAGGGGACTTCTCATCTAACTTAATTGGGGGTCCCTGGTTCTTTGGTAAATAGAGTCTTGCTTTGTGCAAGTGGAGACCAAGCTTTTATCCCTCTTCCCACTTGGTGGCAGTGCTCCCAACTTGGGTCTAGCTCCCTAGCCTCCCACTAGAGTTTTGGGACAAAGAAATTATTGTGGGAGTGGCCAAATCCAGTGGCAACTTACTTTCTCTTGATTATATCATGAAGGAATGTACTAGGTTGGTGTTTTCTCGATTTTGTGTCAGAATTGAACCAAATAAGGTGCTCTCGACCTTAGTTATTCTTGAATCCAGACTTGGTAAGTGGTCTTAAGCCATTAAATATAAAACTCTACTTTTTTTTTTTAATCAAAATTGTTCTTTTATTGGTCATTTTTGTAATGCTTTCCCTAAAGGTTTGCTTACGTCTCCTTTGGGTAAACGCAAGTTTGTGGTCCCCCCTCCCCTTGGTCTAGATGTTGGTTGCTCCAAATTGACGTCAATGTTGGCCTCACTAGATCCTCTAATGTCCCCTCTTTTTCCTATACCCACAACTTGTGAGATTTCCCTCCCTACCTTGCAGGTCCTCTTCCCTTCTCTGGTGCATGTGCACGCTGAGATTGATCTCTCTACCCAAATTTCATTTTCCCTATTTTTTCTCGATCTCTTTTGATGGACCAGTGTTACCCATTGGATTCCCCCTACTATATGTAGCTTGGTGGTGCACCCTTTAGCTTTGAACTCGACCCCCTTGCCTACTGCTACTCTTGAGTTGAAGTTGGTTGATGCTCTTGATGAGATGCCGATAAGGTGGTGTCTCTATTTATCCCTTTTGTGGTTCCCCCATCACCTATGGTTGTATGCTCATCTAGTCTACTTAGTCCTCCTAAGCTGACTAGCCCATGAAAGTTAGCTGATGTTGAGATTGTTGCCAAGGTTGGAAGGAAGTTTGCAAAAACCACCAGACAAAAGAACATGATGAGGGATATTACAAATGGCAATTAGACAACTTTAGGGCAGGTTAGCTCTAGATGCAGTAAGAAATGTTGAATCCTCTCTTAAAATATATGAGGGCTCAATAGCCTTCATAAGAAGCATATTGTCAAATATTTCATTAAATATTTCAAGCCTGACATTCTCCTTTTACAAGAAACTAAGATGACTGCTGCTAGGTTTTAACAAATATAGCAGTTTTATTTGGCTCAATGCACTTCATTTGGAAATGATGCGACTAGGGCCTCTGGTGGGATGGTTGCAATGTGGAAACCATTTCTCAAGGGTTCCCTAACCTCTAAGGATACAAATATTCCCAATGTTAGGTTCTCGCAAAGTTTCAACCTTCATGACTGGTTGCTATCCAATATCTATGTGCTTAACAATGTAGTTCAAAAGAGGAATACATGGCTCGATCTATTGGGTTGTAGGAGTGATATTTTTCATAGTAACTGGATGGTGATGGGATATTTCAACATCCCCCTTTTTCCATTTGAGAAGTAGATTGGTATTTTGGATCTGCCAGATCGTATGTTGGACCTTAGCTCCTTCTTGTATGATGGTGGCTTGTTTGATCTAGACCTTGAGGGAAGCTCTTTTACTTGGTCCAATAAATGGGTGAGGGACAACCTTATTCAAGTTAAGCTTAATCGTTGCTTGGTGTCCTCCAACTGGGACATGTCCTCCCTCTCCTTGTCTTCTCTTCTAAGGATTGGTTCTGATCATACCCCATTGCTTCTATGCTGGAATATCCCTCCTCCTAAGGCTAAGTGCTCAGTTTGGTTTGAGTTGATGTGGGCGTACCACCCATAGTTTAGGGATCTTCTCACCATGTGGTGGAATGTTTGGGGTTGTGGCTCTGCTATGTTTAATTTGGAATTTAAAATCAAAAACCTTAAATTCAATCTGAAGGAATGGAGTAGAAGCTTCTTTGGTAATATCTTAAAAAAATCTCTTAAAGATAAACTTAGATATGTTCAAAAAGAGATGGAATCCAATGTGCAGGCTGATTTGATTGTTAAGGAAAATACCTTGCTAAGTGAGCTTCATAATATTATTGGAAAGAAAGAGGTCTACTAGAAACAGAGGTTCAAGAATCAATGGCTTCAGGAGGGGGATACAAATTCTAGGTTCTTTCACATGATGGATTCACGACACATGAAGTAGAACACCATTTATGAGTTGTTCCTTGGTGATTGTTATGTCTTGAATTATGAGGATGATTTGGCTGGTGCTAGTGTTTCTTTCTTTCATAGCCTTCTCAACCCACCCTCAAAATTTTTTTGGTAGGTGACCTCTTGGATGTTATTCCACTTTCGTTATCCTAGCAAGAGGTTTTGTTTATGGAAAGAGGTGCTTTGGCTAATGAGATTTGGGAGGTTATTTTCTCCCTCAACCCTTTTAAGGCCCCTAGTCCGAATGGCTTCCCACTTGTCTTCTTTCAGAAGTTCTGGGATATCATTGGATAGGATGTCACTGATGTTGTTGCTGAATTCCTCTCTACTCGAAATATAAACAAAGAATTCAATAACACTTTCATTGTTCTCATCCCCAAGCATCCGAAGGCCAAACAAATATCTAATTTTCAGCTCATCAATCTCTATAGCACATTCTATAAAATTTTCTCCAAGCTTCTAGTCAATCGTATTAAACCTTCTTTGAACAAATTGATCCATCCTACTCAAAAAGGCATTGTTCTGGGGTGCCAAATTACTGATGCTATTATGTTGGTGCATGAAACCCTCCAGTGCATGGGAAAAAGAAAAAGAGAAAGCATGGCTCTTAAACTAGATATATCCAAAGCATATGAAAAAGTGTCTTGGAATTTTCTGTTTGAAGGTATACGCAGGTTCGAGTTCTCTCGTAAATTCTTGAAACACATTCAAGGTTGTGTCACCTCCCCTAGGTTCTCTATGATTATCAATGAAACCCCATAGGGAATTTTCTTGGCATCTAGAGGTATCTACCAAGGGGACTCCTTGTCCCCTATCTCTTTATTATGATGGCTAAAGTTCTTGGCCATAATTTTGAATGTAAAGTGTTGAATGGTACCTTGACTAGTTTTTCCCCCTCGTCTATCTCTCAACCGATTTCCCAACAACAATTTGTTGATGATACAATCCTGCTAGGGGAAGCCAAAATAGAAGAGGCCAAAGGATGGGATTATTTTCTCAAAAAAAATTCTACGGCTTATGGGCAGTGCATTAATTTTACTAAAAAATGCCATATTTTTTCTCAATGTTGACCCTGCTCTTCAAATTAGGATTTCTAGAATCCTCAATTGTTAGATTTTCCCCCTTCCCTCGACATACCTGGGCATGCCACTAACTGTTGGTAAGGTGGATAATTCAATCTAGTCTACTCTTCTTGAAAGAGTGCATAAAAAGCATTTTTGTTGAAAGGGTTCCCTCCTTAGTAATGTTGATAAGCTTCTCCTCAAATCCACCCTTCAAAGTTTAGCTGTGTACCTAATGTATTTATTTTTTATTCTTGTTGTGTGGTTAAAGAAACTTGAGGAAATCTAGTGAAGATTCATATGGTCGGGTACTAAAGAGAGGAGTCACTTCTCTCTGGTGAATTAGGACACTGTGTGCTCTAGAAATCAGTATGTCATCTTGGACTTGAGATGAACCAGACAGATGAACATGACCCTTATAACTAAAATCTATTAGAAGCTTTTGAACAACCAGGTAGAATGGATCTCTATCCTCAAGTATAAGTATTTGTTGGCTCATGATTCCCTCTCTCTTCTAGACAATAGTGTTCTTCCTTCAAGTTCTATTTTTTGGAATAACCTCATCAAGTCCAAGAATTTTCTTTCTTTGGGCTCCTCTTTGGCAGGTAAGATCTGGTACTTTGGTTTCTTTTTGGGATGAAAAATGGCTTTCCTCTCTAGTTCTTGGTGTTCATCTAGTTATGTCTATGATAAAGTCAGATCTTTTTGCTCAGTTGGGGCATAAGGTTTTTGATTACCTGGATACTACTTTTGAATCACCTAGATGGAACATTGATCCCAATTGCTTTGAACCCCCTGCATTTGGATGCTGAAGAGCTTCTTGGAGCCATTAAGAATTACAAGTTCTTTAACTCCAATTTATCAGACTCTTTGGTCTGGGAGGATTCTAAGGATGGGAATTACTCTATTAAGACTGGTTATAATATTCTTTCTAGCAATTGGGATCCCCTATTTGACTAGATGAGGATTTGGTGACAAAGTTCTCTCCCCAAAGTTAAATTCTTTTGGTGGGATGTTTATCATAAATGAATTCTCACTGTGGATAAATTTTAGAAGAAAAGTTTACATCTTGATAACCATTGTTTCTTGTGTGAGAATAAAGCTCGGTCCCTTTCCCACCTGCTTTTTCATTGTACCTACTCCTCGTAGGTTAGGCAAAGAATCCAATATATTTTCAATGCTAGTTGGGTTTGGCAGAAGGATGTTACTGGTATTTTGGATAGTTGGTGTTCACTTTTTTCTCACCCTATGCTCATCGAGCTCTAGTGGAAATCACTTTTCTACACTAGGTGGGCACTCTAAAAGGAGCACAATAACATGTTATTTAGAGACAAAAATCTCCTTGGTTAGTGTTGGCCAATAAGATTATTAGTTAGGTTGTTGAGAATATTACCATGATCTCCTGCATGCCTAAAAGGAATCCTAATAACCTAGAATTATCTATTGTGTCAACCTAGAACCTATTTGAGGCTCTTAATGTTCTTTTTTCTCGCATTCCACTAGACAAGAGTAGTACTCCTTGGTCCCCCCTTCGAACTTGGATGGATGAAGCTTAACTTTGATGGCTCAACCAAACCTAACCTAGGTCAAGCGAGTGGGGGTGGGGACATTCATGATCATAATGGTAAAATGAATTTGTCTTATGTGGTGAACCTTGGTGTGTAGGCTTATAGTTTTTCTCAGGTGGCAGTGACTTTTCATGACATTCAGATTGCCACACATGCTGGGTTATCCAACTTGGTCATCGAGGGTGATTCTAGAAACACTATTCTTTTACTGATGGTGAAGGCTAATCATTGTTGGTCCCTCTAAGACCCTTGTTGTCAACTCATAATCTCATGATTTCCCTTGCGAATAGTATATATATTCACATGTTTAGAAATGGAAACAAAGTTACAGATGTGCTAGCTAACCTTGTTGTTTTCACCCCTAATTTAGTTATTTGGGGTAATATTTCTCATATCCCTAGGCCTGTGTGAATTAATTTTTCATGATGCTAAAGTACCATCAAAATGAGATCGAGTTGGATTTGTTGGCAGCTCCCTTAGATATTTGCCAAAATTTTCACTTATGGCAAATTACTCCCTCTAAGAATTCTTTTCATAGGCCTACTTGTCGCTCTAGTACTCTTCTCGAAATTTCTACATACTTGATTTATTTTCTTTGTTGTCAACAAATTTTTTGATGGGGGGTGAACTCGTCCAAGATGAACTTGCTAATTATGAGATGTGGAAGTAGGATAGGGAGGTTTGTGGTGCAAGAGCACCTAGTGGAATTCATGCCTCCATGAGGCCATTTTGTAAATATTTTATTTACATGGTGTTTGGGTCATGTAATTAGGTCATTTAGATATTATTGAACATGTTTGAGTCATTCAATAGGTTATTAGGTGATTAAGAGTTCATTTTGTAAAAAAATGGAAAAATTGTCAAAGTTGTCATATTGTCATATTGTTAGAATTGCAAAAATGCAAAAATAAGAAGATGAAGGGTCATATGAGGAAGTTAGACAGTTGTAGGTGGTTGGGTAGGCTTAGAAATGGTTTAAACACCCTTGTATGGTCAAATCTTAGTAGAGAGGATTGGGAAAAATGAAGATGTAATGAAATGAAGGTAAGGGGCCAAAGAAAATTCTGAGTTTGTATGTTGTTATCCCTGTTATTTGATATGGTACGGTATATATGGACCATTAATGGGCTTGAAATTGGTTTGGTTTGAAAGTGTAATGAATCTAGTTCATTTTGGTCTTTGTTTCACTTCATTTCATGGAGTAGAATGAAAGTTATGAATGTTTTTGTGGCTGCAATTCCCAGATTTTCCCTATAATAGTCATGTAGCAGCTTGTTGTACATCCTTATATGGACTGGTATTGGATTGAAACCAATGGGAAAAGAAGGATAAATGAATCTAGTTTAATTTTCTTTTTTTTTGGTTCAATTTCATGAAGATTTGCAGAAGTTATGATCATTTTTGTAAGTGCAAGTCTGAAACCTCCTTAGGGTAGACAACAAGTAGTTAAAATTGTGTTTGTCACAATTGGCATGGTGGAATGGCTTGAAAATAGGTGGAACGGATCATTTTAACATATATTTACATATTCCTAAGTTGTAGATAAAAAGAATGAGGTTTTCTATCAAAGCAATGATGCCCTAGGATTGATTCAATGTGTTTGCAGACTATTATGATAGTAACAGTGGGAGTTCTTCTGTTTAGTTGTTGAAATAAAATGTTCTTTGTAAGTATAATGGATTGGAAATGGTGTTAAAGGTCCCTTGGGACCCTTTCAATGTGCATTGGTTAAAAATCATAAGTTTTTGAGTCTTTTGTTAAAGTAGCATGAAAAATGCATGGGAGATAGTGTGTTTAGTATGTGCAAAGATATGTGAGCATGTTAGAAGCCTTAAGAAGGTGAATGAAAGTGTTTGGTATGGTTGAATTTTTTATGAAAATCTTGTGTAATGTCTTCTAAGGGCCAGTTGAGTTGTTTGGTTAGTGATTTCTCAATTTATGTTATTGCAAAGTAAGCCAAGAATGCTTAAGAGCAAGGATTTTGTAACATTGCCTTAAATGATTGGTTGAGTTGAGTTGTGATCCTCCTAGAACTACATCAGTTGGTATCAGAGCCCAATAAGATATGGGTAGAGAAAGATTTTGTGTTTGTGTGAGTGTTGTGTAGGTTGAAGAAAGAACCTGATTGCCTAGGTAAGGCAAAGTGAAGTGGAAACAAGGGGAGACTTGATTGTGAAGATGGATTTGTTGAGAAGGTGTTTGCAGGTAGAGGAAGAAAGAGAAAAGAGAAAGAGGCAAGATAATTTAGACAAATATATAGTGGAATTGAAGCAAGAGATGAGAAGATTGGAGGAATATTTTAGTGATTTTTATGCAAAGTCCATGATGAAGATGGAGCAGATGATTAAACAAATGACAAGTTGGCACATGAAGATCAAGAAAAGAGTTACATGGCCCATTCAAGAGATAGAAAAAAGAAGGAAAAGACAAGCAAGGACAACAACACATGAGGCAGAGGTAAAGTTTGTTGAGCAAAGTGATATTCCAATTGTTTTTGAAGATGAAAAAATTTCTTTGTTTGTTGATGAACATATTGATGTTGAGATAAATTATATGGTTGTTGTTGGTAATCAAGTAGTTGATGAAATTGTTGCTGATGAACAAGTTGAGAAGGTTGTTGATGTTGCCGATAAAGTTGGAATTGAAACTCAAGATGTTGTTGACAATGAGGTTACTAATAAAGATGTTTCAGATTTGTTTGCTAATGAGGTGTATGAAGGTTTGCAAGAGTATGATGCAGGTTATACTAATGGTGAATATGTTGTCATATGGTGTTCCAACAATGAGGATAAAGACAAAGATGCAGCTACATAGGTATATACACAAGAAATGGAGTTTTAGAACCTAGAAGTTGAGAAGATGATGGATAAGAGATGGTTTAAGAAGAAGAAGAGGAAGAAGGACCCATCAAGAGTTACAAAGAGGAAGGAAAAGTTGCAAAAAAACTAAAAAATCACAAAGAAGGAGCAGACCGACATTCAATGGGACTTGAATTTTCTTTCTCACGGAGTATGGTGCAGGAGCACCTAGTGGAATTCATGCCTCCATGAGGCCATTTTGTAAATATTTTCTTTACATGGTGTTTGGGTCATGTCATAAGGTCATTTAGACCATATTTAACATGTGTGAGTCATTCAATAGGTTATTAGGTGATTAAGAGTTCATTTTGTTGAAAATTGTAAAAAATTGTCAAAGTTGTCATATTGCCATATTGTTAGAATTGCAAAAATGCAAAAATAAGAAGATGAAGGGTCATACAAGGAATTTAGGAAGCTATAGGCGGTTGGGTAGGCTTAGATATGGTTTAAATACCCTTGTATGGTCAACTCTTAGTAGAGAGGATTGGGAAAAATGAAGATGTAATGAAATGAAGGTAAGAGACCAATGAAAATTCAAAGTTTGAACATTGTTATCCCTATTATTTGATATGGTATGGTTTGTATGGACCAGCAATGAGGCTAAAATTGGTTTTGTTTGAAAGTGTAATGAATCTATTTCATTTTGGTCTTTGTATCACTTCATTTCATGGAGTAGAATGAAAGTTATGAATGTTTTTTTGGTTGCAATTCCCATATTTTCCTTATAATAGTCCTATAGAAGCGTGTTTTACATCCTTGTACAGACTGGTATTGGCTTGAAACCAATGGGAAAAGAAGGATAAATGAATCTAGTTTCAGTTGATTTTTGTTTGGTTCAATTTCATGAAGATTTGTAGAACGGTGATCCCACAAAGCTAGTTTACAATTTTTGGGAGACTCTGATTTTTGATGAAATCACACATTTTTAGAAGATATAATGATTTAAGCCTTAAAAATTTCCATTTAAGCATTCCAATTGAAGAGGTTTTGATCAAACTACTTTAGATCATAACCCCTTGGATAGAACCCCGCTAGTTTTAAACCATACTTATAACATAGTCTCCTTTATACCTATCAAAATGCTGATAAAAACCACTTTTGATTTACCTTTGGGAGGATCAAATGAATTCATTTAAAATTTTATTTTTGTAAGTATGTAGTCCTTATTATAAGCTTCCTAAAAAGTATAATTTTAAATAAATTTAGTTTTATTATTATATTTATTTTTTATTTCTTGTGAATGTAGGTTTTTCACCAAAAATCAAGCTCTTTGTTCTGCACATGTGGAAAAATAGAAGATTATCAATTATTTTTTTTGAAAAATATTAGTGCACTAGATATTGAAGTCCTTGATCCAACAAAAATAAAATTGAATTTTGATACACACAAAAATTTATGTGTTATACAGTCTGTCTAAATTGTAATTGGTTTGACTTCGAAACTTGATTAAAGAAAATATATTCAATAAAACACTATGAAACCAATTGGAAGCACTAGATATCGTAGTTACAAATCTAAATTTGAAAAAATTAGAATTTTATCATTCATGGAAAAAAAATTGTGTTATACGGTGAGCGTCACTCCTTAAAAATGGTGCTTATTGAAAAAAACTAATTTTTGAAGGAGATGGAAAAAGAAGTGCAATCTGATCCCAAATTTTTTGAAAAAAAAAAATTAGAATCTATAGAAAAATGTCACAAATCATTAGTTTTCATCATCTTCAAATTCCTCCCAGTTTAGCCGCTATAGGTGCGTGAATGTGAAGATTTAGTTAGAAAAAATCAGTTTAATGTCAAGTTTGGAAAAAATTGTAAACCAGTATTGTGGGATCACCCAGAAGTTATGATAATTTTTGTAAGTGAAGGTCTGAAACCTGCTTAGGGTAGACAACAATTAGTAAAAATTGTGTTTCTCTCAATTGGCATGGTGGAATGGTTCATTTTAACATATATTTACATATTCCAAAGTTAAAGATAAAAAGAATGAAGTTTTATATCAAAGCAATGATGCCCTAGGATAGTTTCAATGTGTTTGTAGACTATTATGACAGTAACAGTGGGAGTTCTTGTGTTTAATTGTTGAAATAAAATGTTCATTGTAAGTATAATGGATTGGAAATGGTGTTAAAGGTCCCTTGGGACCCTTTCAATGTGCATTTGTTAAAAATCATAAGTGTTTGAGTCTTTTGTTAAATAAGCATGAAAAATGCATGGGAGATGGTGTGTTTAGTATGTGCAGAGATGTGTGAGCATGTTAGAAGCCTCAGGAAGGTGAATGAAAGTGTTTGGTATGTTTGATTTTGTTATGAACATCTTGTGTAATGTCTTCTAAGGGCCAGTTGAGTTGTTTGGTTAATGAGTTCTCAATTTATGTTATTGCAAAGTAAGCCAACAATGCTTAAGAGAAAGGATTTTGTAACATTGCCTAATTGAATTATTATTTGAGTTGAGTTATGATCCTCCTAGCATTACATCAGTTGGTATTAGAGCCCAGTAAGGACTAGGTAGAGAAATAGTTTGTGTTTGTGTGTGTATTGTGTAGGTTGAGGAAAGAACCTGATTTCCTAGGTAAGGGAAAGTGAAGTGGAAGCAAGGGGAGAATTTCTTGTGAAGATGGATTTGTTGAGAAGGTGTTTGTAGGTAGAGGAAGAAAGAGAAAAGAGAAAGAGGCAAGAGAAGTTAGACAAAGAGATAGTGGCATTGAAGCAAGAGATGAGAAGATTGGAGGCAACGTTTAGTGATTTTTATGCAGAGTCCATGATGAAGATGGAGCAGATGATTAAATAGATGACAAGTTGGCACTTGAAGATCAAGAAAATAGTTACATGGCCCATTCAAGAGATAGCAAAAAGAAGGAAAAGACAAGCAAGGATAGAAACACATGAGGCAAAGGTAAATTTTGTTGAGCAAAGTGATATTCTAATTGTGTTTGAAGATGAATAAACTTCTTTGTTTGTTGATGAATATATTGATGTTGAGATAAATGATTTGGTTGTTGTTGGTAATCAAGTAGTTGATGAAATTGTTGCTGATGAACAAGTTGAGAAGGTTGTTGATGTTGCCAATAAAGTTGGAATTGAAACTCAAGATGTTTTTGACAATAAGGTTACTAATAAAGATGTTGTAGATTTGTTTGCTAATGAGGTGTATGAAGGTTTGCAAGAGTATGATGCAAGTTATACTAATGGTGAATATGTTGTCATATGGTGTTCCAATGATGAGGATAAAGACAAAGATGCAACTACTGAGGTATATAAAAAAGAAATGGGGTTTTGGAGCCTAGAAGTTGAGAATATGATGGATAAGAGATGGTTTAAGAAGAAGAAGAGGAAGAAGGACCCAGTAAGAGTTACAAAGAGGAAGGACTAGTTGCAAAAAAAATGGAAGATCAGAAAGAAGGATCAGACCAACAGTCAATGGGACTTGAATTTTCTTTTCTCAAGGAGTATGGTGCAGGTGCACCTAATGGAATTCATGCCTCC
Source organism: Sequoia sempervirens (assembly GCA_007258455.2). NCBI lineage: Eukaryota > Viridiplantae > Streptophyta > Pinopsida > Cupressales > Cupressaceae > Sequoia > Sequoia sempervirens. The sequence goes on from VDFB02168118.1 coordinate 20,046,863, forward strand.
ATGAGGCCATTTTGTAAATATTTTATTTACATGATTTTTGGGTCATGTCATAAGGTCATTTAGACCATATTCAACATGTTTGAGTCATTCAATAGGTTACTAGGTGATTAAGAGTTCATTTTGTCAAAAATTGTAAAAAATTGTCAAAGTTGTCATATTGCCATATTGTTAGAATTGCAAAAATGCTAAAATAACAAGATGAATGGTCATATGAGGAAGTTAAATAGTTGTAGGTAGTTGGGTAGGCTTAGAAATGATTTAAATACCCTTGTATGGTCAAATCTTGGTAGAGAGGATTGGGAAAAATGAAGATGCAATGAAATGAAGGTAAGAGACCAATGAAAATTTAGAGTTTGTATGTTGTTAACCCTATTGGTTGATATGGTATGATCTGTATGGACAATCAATGAGCTTAAAATTAGTTTGGTTTGAAAGTGTAATGAATCTAGTTCATTTTGGTCTTTGTTTCACTTCATTTCATGAAGTAGAATGAAAGTTATGAATGTTTTTGTGGCTGGAATTCCCATATTTTCCTTGTAATAGTCCTGTAGCAGTGTGTCTTACATCCTTGTACGGACTATTATTGCTTGAAAGCAATGGGAAAAGAAGGATAAATTAATCTAGTGTCATTTTCTCTTTGTTTGGTTCAATTTTATGAAGATTTGCAGAAGCTATGATCATTTTTGTAAGTGTAGGTCTGAAACCCGCTTAGGGTAGACAACAAGTAGTCAAAATTGTGTTTCTCTCAATTGGCATGGTGGAATGGTTTGAAAATTAGTGGAGAGGTTCATTTTTAACATATATTTACATATTCCAAAGTTGCAGATAAAAAGAATGAAGTTTTCTATCAAATAAATGATTCCCTAGGACTATTTCAATGTGTTTGTAGACTATTATGACAAGAAAAATGGGAGTTCTTGTGTTTAGTTGTTGAAATAAAAGGTTCATTGTAAGTATAATGGATTGGAAATGGTGTTAAAGGTCCCTTGGGACCCTTTCAATGTGCATTTGTTAAAAATCATAAGTGTTTGAGTCTTCTGTTAAAGTAGCTTAAAAAATGCATGGGAGATGGTGTGTTTAGTATGTGCAGATATATGTGCGCATGTTAGAAGCCTCAGGAAGGTGAATGAAAGTGTTTGGTATGGTTGAGTTTGTTATGAAAATCTTTGTGTAATGTCTTCTAAGGGCCAGTTGAGTTGTTTGGTTAATGATTTCTCAATTTATGTTATTAAAAAGTAAGCCAAGAATGCTAAAGAGCAAGGATTTTTTAACATTACCTTGAATGATTGGTTGAGTTGAGTTGTGATCCTCCTAGCACTACATTAGTTGGTATTAGAGCCCAATAAGGTTTGGGTAGAGAAAGTATTTATGTTTGTGTGTGCGTTGTGCAAGTTGAGGAAAGAACCTGATTGCCTAGGTAAGGAAAAGTGATGTGGAATCATGGGGAGACTTGCTCGTGAAGATGGATTTGTTGAGAAGGTGTTTGTAAGCAGAGGAAGAAATATCAAAGAGAAAGAGGCAAGAGAAGTTAGATAAAGAGATAGTGGAATTGAAGCAAGAGATGAGAAGATTGGAGGCAACGTTCAGTGACTTTTATGTAGAGTCCATGATGGAGATGGATCAGACAATTAAACAAATGACAAGTTGGGACTAGAAGGTCAAGAAAATAGTTACATGGCCCATTCAAGAGATAGAAAAAAGAAGAAAAAGACAAGCAAGGACAACAACACATGAGGCAGAGGTAAAGTTTGTTGACAAAAGTGATATTCCAATTGTGTTTGAAGTTGAATAATCTTATTTGTTTGTTGATGAACATAATGATGTTGAGATAAATTATATGGTTATTGTTGGTAATCAAGTAGTTGATGAAATTGTTGCTAATGAACAAGTTGAGAGGGTTGTTGATGTTGCAAATAAAGGTGGAATTGAAACTCAAGATGTTGTTGGCAATAAGGTTACTAATAAAGATGTTGTAGATTTGTTTGCTAATGAGGTGTATGAAGGTTTGCAAGAGTATGATGCAGGTTATACTAATGGTGAATATGCTATCATATGGTGTTCCAATGATGAGGATAAATACAAAGATGCAACTACTGAGGTACATACACAAGAAGTGGAGTTTTGGAGCCTAGAATTCTAGAAGATGATGGATAAGAGATGGTTTAAGAAGAAAAAGAAGAGGAAGAAGGAACCGTGAAGAGTTACAAAAGGGAAGGACAAGTTGCAAAAAAATTGGAAGATCAGAATGAAAGAGCAGACCAACATTTAGTGGGACTTGAATTTTCTTTTCTCAGGGAGTATGGTGCAGGAGCACCTAGTGGAATTCATGCCTCCATGAGGCCATTTTGTAAATATTTTCTTTACATGGTGTTTGGGTCATGTTATAAGTTCATTTAGACCATATTAAACATGTTTGAGTCATTCAATAGGTTATTAGGTGATTACGAGTTCATTTTGTAAAAAATTGTAAAAAATTGTCAAAGTTGTCATATTGTCATATTGTTAGAATTGCAAAAATGCTAAAATAAGAAGATGAAGATTCATATGAGGAAGTTAGACAGTTGTAGGTGGTTGGGTAGGCTTATAAATGGTTTAAATACCCTTCTATTGTCAACTCTTAGTAGAGAGGAGTGAGAAAAATAAAAATGTAATGAAATGAAGGTAAGAGACTAATTAAAATTCAGAGTTAGAATGTTGTGATCCCTGTTCTTGGATATGGTACAGTCTGTATGGACCATCAATGAGCCTAAAATTGGTTTGGTTTGAAAGTGAAATGAATCTATTTCATTTTGGTCTTTTTATCACTTCATTTCATGGAGTAGAATGAAAGTTATGAATGTTTTTTTGGTTGCAATTCCCATATTTTCCCTGTAACAGTCCTATAGCAGCATGTTTTAGGTCCATGTACGGACTGGTATTCACTTGAAACCAATGGGTAAAGAAGGATAAATGAATCTAGTTTCATTTTCTTTTTTTTTGGGTAAATTTCATGAATATTTGTAGAAGTTATGATCATTTTTGTAAGTGCAAGTCTAAAACCCGCTTAGGGTAGACAACAAGTAGTAAAAATTGTGTTTCTCTTAATTGGCATGGTGGAATGGTCTGAAAATTGGTGCCAAGGTTCATTTTAACATATGTTTACATATTCCAAAGTTTTAGATAAAAATAATGAAGGTTTCTATCAAAGAAATGATGCCCTAGGACTGTTTCAATGTGTTTGCAGATTGTTATGAAAGTAACAGTGGGAGTTCTTGTGTTTAGTTGTTGAAATAAAAGGTTCATTGTAAGTATAATGGATTGGAAATGGTGTTAAAGGTCCCTTGGGACCCTTTCAATGTGCATTTGTTAAAAATCATAAGTTTTTGAGTCTTTTGTTAAAGTAGCATGAAAAATGCATGGGAGATGGTGTGTTTAGTATGTGCAGAGATATGTGAGCATGTTAGAAGCCTCAGGAAGGTGAATGAAAGTGTTTGGTATGTTTGATTTTGTTATAAACATCTTGTGTAATGTCTTCTAAGGGCCATTTGAGTTGTTTGGTTAATGATTTCTCAATTTATGTTATTAAAAAGTAAGCCAAGAATGCTTAAGAGCAAGGATTTTCTAACATTGCCTTGAATGATTGGTTGAGTTGAGTTGTGATCCTCCTAGCACTACATCAGTTGGTATCAGAGCCCAGTAAGGTCTGGGTAGAGAAAGAGTTTGTGTTTTTGTGTGTGTTGTGTAGGTTGAGGAATGAACCTGATTTCCTAGGTAAGGAAAAGTGAAGTGGAAGCAAGGGGAGACTTGCTTGTGAAGATGGATTTGTTGAGAAGGTGTTTGTAGGCAGAGGAAGAAATAGAAAAGAGAAAGAGGAAAGAGAAGTTAGACAAAGAGATAGTGGAATTGAAGGAAGAGATGAGGAGATTGGAGGCAACATTCAGTGATTTTATGCAGAGTCCATGATGAAGATGGAGCAGATGATTAAAAAAATGACAAGATGGCACTTGAAAATCAAGAAAAGAGTTACATGGACCATTCAAGAGATAGCTAAAAGAAGGAAAAGACAAGCAAGGACAACAACACATGAGGCAGAGGTAAAGTTTGTTGAGCAAAGTGATATTCCAATTGTGTTTGAAGATGAATAAACTTCTTTGTTTGTTGATGAACATATTGATGTTGAGATAAATGATATGGTTTTTTTTTGTAATCAAGTAGTTGATGAAATTGTTGCTGATGAACAAGTTGAGAAGGTTGTTGATGTTGTCGATAAAGTTGGAATTGAAACTCAAGATGTTGTTGACAATAAGGTTACTAATAAAGATGTTGTAGATTTGTTTGCTAATAAGGTGTATGAAGGTTTACAAGAGTATGATGCAGGTTATGCTAATGGTGAATATGCTATCATATGGTGTTCCAATGATGAGGATAAAGACAAAGATGCAACTACTAAGGTATATAAAAAAGAAATGGGGTTTTGGAGCCTAGAAGTTGAGAATATGATGGATAAGAGATGGTTTAAGAAGAAGAAGAGGAAGAAGGACCCAGTAAGAGTTACAAAGAGGAAGGACTAGTTGCAAAAAAAACTGGAAGATCAAAAAGGAGCAGACCAACATTCAATGGGACTTGAATTTTCTTTTCTCAAGGAGTATGGTGCAGGTGCACCTAATGGAATTCATGCCTCCATGAGGCCATTTTGTAAATATTTTCTTTACATGGTGTTTGGGTCATGTCATATGGTCATTTAGACCATATTTAACATGTTTGAGTCATTCAATAGGCTATGAGGTGATTAAGAATTCATTTTGTAAAAAATTGTAAAAAATTGTCAAAGTTGTCATATTGTCATATTGTTAGAATTGCAAAAATGCTAAAATAAGAAGATGAAGGGTCATATGAGGAAGTTAGACAGTTGTTGGAATTTGTATATGCTTAGAAATGGTTTAAATACACTTGTATGGTTAACTCTTAGTAGAGAGGATTGGGAAAAATGAAGATGCAATGAAATGAAGGTAAGAGACCAATGAAAATTCAGAGTTTGAACATTGTTATCTATTCTTTGATATGGTACAGTCTGTATGGACCATCAATGAGCCTAAAATTGGTTTGGTTTGAAAGTGTAATGAATCTAGTTCATTTTGGTCTTTGTTTCACTTCATTTCATGGAGTAGAATGAAAGTTATGAATGCTTTTGTGGCTACAATTCCCATATTTTTCTTGTAATAGTCCTATAGCAGTGTGTTGTACGTCCTTGTACAGACTGGTATTGGGTTGAAACCAATGGGAAAAGAAGGATAGATGAATCTATTTTCATTTTCATTTTCTCTTTTTTTTTTTTGTTTCAATTTCATGAAGAGTTTTAGAAGTTATGATCATTTTTGTAAGTGTAGGTCTGAAACCCGCTTAGGGTAGACAACAAGTAGTCAAAATTATGTTTCTGTCAATTTTCACGGTGGAATGGTCTTAAAATTGGTGGAAAGGTTCATGTTGACATATATTTACATATTCCAAAGTTTCAGATAAAAAGAATGAAGTTTTCTATCAAAGCAATGATGCCCTAGGACTATTTCAATGTGTTTGCAGACTGTTATGACAGTTACAGTGGGATTTCTTGTGTTTAGTTGTTGAAATAAAAAGGTTCATTGTAAGTATAATGGATTGGAAATGGTGTTAAAGGTCCCTTGGGACCCTTTCAATGTGCATTTTTTAAAAATCATAAGTGTTTGAGTCTTTTGTTAAAGTAGCATGAAAAATGCATGGGAGATGGTGTGTTTATTATGTGTAGAGATATGTGAGCATATTAGAAGCCTCGAGAAGGTGAATGAAAGTGTTTGGTATGGTTGAGTTTGTTATGAAAATATCATGTAATGTCTTCTAAGGGCCAGTTGAGTTGTTTGGTTAGTGATTTCTCAATTTATGTTATTGCAAAGTAAACCAAGAATGCTTAAGAGCAAGGATTTTGTAACATTGCCTTGAATGATTGGTTGAGTTGAGTTGTGATCCTCCTAGAACTGCATCAGTTTGGCCTATCATTCAATGGGGAAAGATGGCCTCGCATGCAGATGGAATGAAGGGGCATGATCCCAAGCTTTCTGTGGAGTTTTCTACCCCCTAGGTGAATGGCACTATCACCATTGGTGGGTGCTCTATCATGATGACTATTGAGGTGACGAGGGTTCTATTGGAGGGTGCTTGTATTCCTCATAAGCCTAAGGGTCACTATTAGAAAGATATGGAGCATTTTTTGAAAGAGGGAGAAAAGGTTAATAGACTCCAAAATGGCTTCAATAGGGCCGACCTTCCCAAGGTTTGGAGTAAGATTGCGGAAGTTCTAATGTTGTATGTTACACTTGAGGGCCTCTTCTATCATTTTAATGTCCATTTGTTTCCTATTCTTAATCATCTCCATTATAATTTAAAGATGAACTTTTCCTTTTGGATTTTTTCCTCTCTTGAGCAATCTATTAAAAATGTCCAAGGTAAAATTAAGAATCTCCCTATTCACTAGGGTTTAATATTCCACCTCTACTATTACCAAGCAACTTTGTTACCCTCTTTGGCCACTATTAAAAAGAACACCTTGGTCATCCATGACCCCACCGAACCCCCTACAGAACCTAGTCCCTCTTTCACCCTGGATGAAACCCTGGCCACTACTCATCATATCACTCATGCATGTGGTAAAACCCCTGCCAATGAGGAAACCCCTCTCGACCCCATAAAATGTTTTCCCTTGTCAGAGCCTACTCATATTTCTACTTGTAGATCTGATAATTCATAGAGAGGGTTCTGATGTCCCCAATACCCCTTCTATCATTACCCCTAGCCTTCAAAATTCCCCTATTTTTGGCATCAATTTGTATTGGACCCATGTTGAACCCAAGGTGGGTTTTGGAAATTGTGCCTCCAACAATCCCCTTCATAATAAAATTAATGAAATCATGGAGATTGTTAATGTCCAGAATGATATCCTCAAGTGGCTTTTGGGTTAGTTTGTTACCGTCAAAGAAAGAATCTAGGTTCTGGGAAACAAGGTGCTGCAACAATAGGTCCCATGACTAGGTGAGGTGGAGGATAGTGGCCATTGGGATATGATTTCCTCCCTGGCTAAGTCATTTGAGCATTGAGCCAATTGGGACAAGGAGGTGGAAGATCTCAGAGCTCTAATGAGAACAGAGGAGGATAAAAAGAACTTACAAATGGAGATTGATGCTATTCAGAGGAACAAGAAAAAACCATGCAATGTATCCAAGTCATTACTAATTACATCAAGGAGGCTGTGAAGAACACCGCTCTAACCATCCAATTCTTTCAATAAGAGATAAGGGAAAGTCATAGTAAACAAATGGTTGAGGGTGGTTTTGATGATAGTCACATGTAGAAGAAAGGAAAGGTGGTGGACAACTTAGCTTTGGACACTATAGTGGATACTCAAGCTATTCAAAAGGGTCCCCTATCTTTCAAAGAGAAGCTCCACTTCTTGGCTCAAGAGTGGAAGGAAATTAGTGGTCTCAAACTGTTGGGAGACTAGTAGCTATTTTTTGGTCTTTTGTTTGTGTGATGTCTCTATTTTTTTGTGGGTCACATTGTGTCAGTTTCTTTTGTTTTAGTTTTCTTGTTGTTTCACTTCTCGTGAGCCCCTTGTTGGCCTCGATGGCTATTTTTTAATGGGTACTGGCCCTTCTAGTTTTAATCTAATCAAAAAAAGCTTCTAGAAATATTCCCTAGGACCTAAGTAAACTTAACATGTAAATTGGACCCAATAATAAACTAGCTAGGTAAAGCACATATTTACACCAACACCCCCCCCTTTATGTGCAACTTAGGGAAAAGTAAATTATTATGAAAATGATATAAAGATGGGTCCCAATTATGAGGCCATGTTAGGTACCCATGCACAAATGCAATCTCTCACAAAAAAAAGAAAATAAGAAAACCTAGTGGGAAAAAATCCTCCCCAAAAGAGAGAAAATAAAAATGCTCTCAATAAAGAATTATAAGGACAAAAACTCATGCAATAAAAAAGGACACCCCATAAGCAATGATAACTTTAAGAAACCCCCCCCCCCCCTCGGAGAAGGTGTAAAATCCTAGTGAATCTTGTATACTTCATGATAAAAATATTAATTTTAGTGGCAAATTTTTTCGTTTTTCAGGAAAAGAAAAATTTCAATTGGTGAATCTTTTCTAATCACTCGAAGTATGTGGAAAATCCTAGTGAATTGAAACATTTTTTAAACTAATAAAATATTCTCATTAGTGATTAAAAACCTATTTTCAAACTAATAAAAAAATTTCATTGGTGAATTAAACCTATTTTCAAAATCGAGAAAAAAAATTGTTGGCGATTCAACTTTTTTTTCAAACCAAAAAAATATTTTCACTGGCGAATTAAACATATTTTTAAATGAATAAGAATTTTTTTTTGGTGAATTAGCATAATATTAAACTAATTAAAAAAATTTAGTGGCGAGATGTCAACGCAAATCAATATTACCACAACCGTTGGATGAATTTTCGATTGACGACTATAGTTGCATTCTAGAAGTATATCTCTGAAGCACTAGATTTGCAAATTGAAACTTTCAGAATTACACTAGAACCATTAGATGCGGACATGTGGCGAGATAAGGGATCATCGCTCATCATGGTAATGAACCCGATGGGTTGAAGGATTTTGGTGATGAGCAATAGAAGAATTTAAGTGGTAGAAATATGCACGTGCATAAATTTTTTTTTAAAAGAGGGACCACCTAGGAAGAACGTAGGACCAGGGCTTAGAAAGTTAATCTTCCATATGTGCAAAGGATATTCCATATTTGTTGCTAGATGTTAGTGCAAATCAATATAACCATGACCGTTGGATGAATTTTTGATGGACGACTATATTTGCATTCCAGAAGTATATCTTTGAAGCACTAAATTTGTGAATTGAAACATCTAGAATTACACTAGAACCGTTAGATGCGAACACGTGGTGATATTAGGCTCATCACTCATTAATGCCATATCTTAGTTTTTGAAGAAAGTGTGGCTGCAGTACTACCAGCGGCTGCACAAATTAATGCCATATGAACATCCAAAGCAATTGATTGGATAACTTTATATTGAAAACTACATGATATACTGTAGAATCATAGATGATGATGTCAATAATCCAATGACCTAGTGAAACAAGATTTGTAATGATTTCATATCATTTGAGTGACACTGGTGATTTTGACAATTGATAGCTTTTCAGCTTGAGGTACATTTTGCATGTAGCCAAACTGTCAGAGTCTAGATGTCAATCAAATTAAACATTTAAATTGTAAATGTAAGGCTTAAGTTACACAAATTGATTAAGTTGGTTTTTTGGTTTGCACGAATCACGATTATGACTATACCCAATCTCACACGTGACACGTGTGAGGTGTACACAGGGACCAGGCTAGTAGTGGAACTATTGGAAGCATTATTGGCCCATAAATGAGGATAGTGAACACAACTGAAATCATTCATTGAAGGCTAAAGGCTATAATATTTTGTGAAATGTTTGAGTTGTCATAAGGGTTTTCATTTTGTAGGGTTAATAAGGATTTAGGAAGAAGATGATGCGGTATTATTAGGGATACTCTAAATTCTCCTACCTCTAGTTATGTAGTTACAGAGTAAAAGATGAATTTCCTTCAAGTTCAGAATGGGTGGAATTGGAAAGAAGTTGATTTGGTTCACCTGACTTCTTAGATAGGTTTTGAACCAGGATGAGGAGCTTTGATGCAGATAAGTACTTTCCCAATGCATGGAGGTTGCAAGTAGAAGATGCGAACAATTTTACTACCCCTCATCTTCAACATGACTCTGATTCTCAAAGGGGATAAGTACATTTTGTATCTTCATAGCTCCCGATTCCCCAACATGGTTGGCCAGGCAAGCCCCATGCATTTATTTTCAAAGCACATCTTCTGCATGGTAGCAATTTTACAACCCCTCATGTTCTGCATGAGTCTGGTTCTCAAAGGGGATAAGTACATTTTGTATCTTCATAGCTCCCATTTCTCCAGTTTGATTGGCCCCTCATTCCCCATGCATTTATTTTCAGAGGGCATTGTTGATCTGACAAGTCCCATGCATTTATTTTCAAAGCACATTATTGACATGGCAAGTCCCATGCATTTATTTAAAAATTTGTATTACATTTACATTGTCACCAGCGGTCCAGAAGAATCTTGGCGCTTATGTTTGTATTTGTACTATGTAATGATGTGACATTGTAATTCAGTTGTAATAAAATAAATGGTTCTACTATTAATGTGACATTGTAATTCATTTTATTAAGTCCTTTGCAATGTTAAGTTACTGGCCCCTTGGCCTTGATGTCAATCCTAGCACATTATAGTTTAAAGCAACTTTAAAACACATGTTTATTATTTATATCATAAATTACTCAACTGTTCGATGAACATTTGATGTATGGTTGTAGTTGCATTCTAGAATGAAATGCAAAGAGCGTTAGGTTTTCAAACTTAAACCTCTAGAATCACCCTATATCCATTATATTAACAAAGATCAATGGTTTATAATTTTCTGTCAATGCAAGAGTAAATAATAAATGGCTTGTTTTAAATGTTGTCAGTCATGTACTAATTGTGTAGTCTGGAAGTAACACATAGACGTTTTGGTTTCATTCACTTTAGTGTTTGAAAAAACAACACTTTCTATTACTAAGTGATTTTATTTTGAACTGAGAGGGTCCACACATAGGGAGATTTCAATCTTCAGTTTTCTCATTGCAGTGCACCACCCTATTTTGGGTTCCACAATTCCACTTCCAACAAAGCCATTCTAGTAACCTAGTTTCAAGAATCAAAATTTGAGTAAGTTAAAGAATTCTTGAGGCTATGTTTCATTATTTGAAGTTTCTTAAAATCTTATTTTGTCAAAATTTGAAGTTTAGGTTTAGGGTTAAGAGGCTTAAGAATTAAGAAAAATAAAGGAGGACTAATAGGGAATTCACAATTTCACATTGTATCAGCATGTCTACCACTAGTAACACTAGAGAAATGTCGGATAAAAAAATACATTATGCAAAATTGCTTAAAATCTCAGGTTTCACTAATGAATACCATGATATTTATGATCTTGAAACCTATGGTAGGCGTACCTCAGAACTTATATTTTCATCTCAGAATAAGGTTGTAAAGAAAATGCAAGTTAATAGTATTAGTGCATCGTGGGTAACTGGATTAGGGTGCATGATGTTACATGAGGTTTTCCCTTGCCCATAATTTATCATGGTCTATGCCCTAAATTATGATGATAAGGAAAGAGAAATTGTTAATAAAGATATCAAAGAAGAATTGTAATCTATTAATGTAGAAGAACTTGGAAAAGTGTTGGGGTTTACAACTGAAGAATTTGGAAATGTCCACATTGACCTAGAAAATATTGCTAGTGATTATGAAGCAGTGGATGAAATGGAGAAAGATTCTTTCTTAAATAGAATAGTTAAGGATAGAAACAAATTGAAAGGTGATCATAAGCCTCCTTATGATTAGGATATTTTTAAACCATGGTTTTAGGATATTATTTCCATGCTAGCATTTTGCCTCGGACTGGATAGCAATTTGGAAGTGGGTGCAAGCCTCCTTGAAATGGTATATAATATCCATTATGGTGTTCTACATGTCAAATATAATTTTATTGGGAACATTGTAGAATCCATGCATAAACAATTTTTAATGATTAAAGGATGTTCCACCAAGACATTTAGGTTCACAACCTACTTGTGCTATCTTTTTCTATTCAAATTTAGAGGAATGTTTTAGACCAACAAGCTTCAGATTCAACCCTATAATAATATCAAGGAAAAAGAAATGGCTCCAGTATATGAATGGACCATTGTGATAAGGATGCATGATTCTCAAAGGAACTACAACCATTTTGTAGACTACTTTTTGGCTCCATTGCATCAAGCAATTACAAATACTCCAATGCCTAGATTGCCTATGTTATGTAGAAACTACATTCAACTAGGAAAAGAAATATAATTGGTTGATTGGTACTTAATGGAAGAATATACTGTGCTAATATTTTATGGATCGAGAGTACAACCATACAAACTTCCAATACATGTGACATAAAGGGTTTTTGCTTTGGAATATGTAAGGCAGATGCAGAGTATTGATGAACTACACTTTGTCAGTCAGTAAAAGAAGACCTTATTTCTTTATTTACCTTTTTCATGTGGAGGGTTCACATTCAAGAGAAAAACCTTTAGTGTGGCACATAATCTTTTGATTTTTTTTTTATTTTGATGCTATCTGTCACTGGCAGTATGATCCATGTGACACCATTAAGTCAATGATTGTGCTCAATAAGAATGATGCAAGTAGAATTCAACATCAAAGTAAACCCTTGCTTGAAAAGTTGAGAAACAAGGATTCTTGGCATGAGGTCAAAATTACAATGGAGAAAAGTGTTGCTAAGAATGGTATTTCTTTTGAACAATTTTTAACAGAAATTATGGCATTGCATCGAAAGACAATTAGGAGGTACAACAATTTTTATGAAAAAAGTGATAAACCATCTAGTAGAGTAAAAATGTCATATTTTCTAGAGAAGGAAGCTACAGAAAAAAATGGTCAAGATAAAAAATTACTGCCTTTTGGTCTACGAGGAAGGAGCTAGGTGATAATGAAGAAGATCATGAGTTTAGAAAATTGAGGAATATAGATAATCCAGATGAACAAGAAGATAAAGAAAGTGATGATGAATCTAATGATGATAGGGAGGAAGAAAGTCATGTGAATTTCAAACTTGGTTTAAGTGAGGCCACAAAAGAAGCATATACTCTAAGAGCAACCATAGTTGAAAAAATGGGTTATGAAGGTGGTCCTTTAGGGTCCCAAAGATAAGCCTCTTGGATGGTAATAGATGTAGAGCATAGAAAACCAGTTGATAAATCTGGCCTTGGACTTGGAGGTGAAAAAGTAGACCTAGGGCATACAAGTCAATTTTTTAGAGTTTGAAATCCTCATCCTCATGGTTAGACACAATCACAACTAGGACATGCCCATGGTGGAGAGCTTAGTGCAACTATCACTACCTCTGGTAGCGATGGTATAGGTAGTAGGACTAGTAGTGGTCAAAATGTGCTACAACAACAAATTACACATAAGAGGACAACAATACAATATACCACAAAAACACTAGGTGATCAAGGCATACAAAAGAGGCAAAGGATTTTGACAAGTCCAAGTCACACTACTAGTGGATCCACCACAAATAAGTTATTTCTAGGCACTCCCCCACTTCCAGTTAGTCTAGCTATGACATCATTAGCAACTACAAGTACTCCTATTCCTTCGCCATTCAAGCATTCCATTGTTCTTGCATCCCTAGGTTTTGATTAAATTGAAGAGTTTAAAAAGAAATCAGACATGAATAAAAAAGAAAAGAAGCAACTGATGGAGAGTGTGTCTACTGTAACTTCAGAGCCTGCAACAACCATGGTATTAGCCACATTTGACACAAATAAAGAAATCATGGAGTACACAATTCTTGTTCCCACAATTCAAAACAAACCAACAAATCAGATGGCTCAATTTGAATTCCAAGCATGAACAATATTCAATTGGATTTTTTTGGACTAAAAAATATTGACAAAATTAATGTATCAAAGAAGAAAAATGAATTGGTGTACACATAATTGCTAAAGCAAGATAGAGAGAAAAAAGGGTTGCAAACTCAAATTGAAAAGTTACAGCCAGACCTAGAAAATGAGAAAGCAAAGAGGAAATCAACAGATAACAAGAGCAATGAATTAGAAAAAAGAATAAAAAAATCTACCTCTACATCAAGAAGCAAAGAGGATAAGCAAAATGAGACTGTAGTGAATGAACTACAACGAAGGCTAGATGAGAGCAACAAGAAATATGATGAGGAAAAATCCACTTCAAAAAAATTAAGACGCAATGTGAATGGAAATGCACAGTGGGAACAAAAATTAGAGGAGAGAAAAATAAATTAAATATTGGAGGCAGAGCTGATGGAAGAAAAAAATGAAATTAAGTCTTGCCAAAATTTTAGTTATCTACATTTTGTAGAGAAATAATGAGGCATATGAAACAAAAGATCTAGGATGAAATAATGTAGAGGATTGAACATTTGTGTGACATGTTTCAATTGATTGATGCTATTAGACAACATCATAAGAATCTCAAAAAAATTTAGTGGACAACAAAAATGTGCTGGCATTAGAGAAATATGCAAATCAAATTCAATAAATAGTCTACAAAGCCAATGAAAATGTTTTGAAATCAAAAGGGATTACTAATCGGCTTGCTACATCAATGATGTTGTCATCTATCATTGAAAAGTGTTTGAGAATGTGTGAAACAAAGGAATATTTGCATTTGGCTACAAACAAGATGAAGAAGGTGGATGAAAAGGTAAGGAACTTCATAAAGCTTGGTTTGCCAAAGGATTTTGACACAAATGAGTGATTCATTGCAAAAAATGATTTTAGTAAGAAGATGGACGATGCAAGGAAGATTGATTTGGGCCAGTTTCCTAAGAACCCAGATGTGGTGAACTATTTGGATTCCATCAAACCATTACTAACACTGAATGCAAAATTGAATGAAGAATCCAAGTCAAGTTCCAATTTGAATCATGAATTGTTAACAAATCTTCAAGTCAAACAACATCAGTTAGAAAAAATGACAATTCCACCACCTGAACAGTGGAAGTTGCTAGAAAAGGTGTTGCAGTGATTTGATTTTTGATAATATGAGTTTCCAAGTTCTAACTCAGCTCTGTGCAGAGTTGTCTTTGAGAAATATTTTGCATTTCCAATGCCTCTATGTATTCCTTCATGTGATAATCAATAAAAAAGCTCAAATTCAGACTTCACTAATGTGTTGATGTTCAATTATTTGTATTATTTATTTTATCATTTGAAGAAAAAGTCTGGTAGTGGTTTCAACTACTAGATACACTTTAAACAATTGTTGATGTTCATTGCTATATATGCTACTAATACTATTGATAATATGTTATTAAGCATTGAGTTGAGTGATGAATCGATGAGTACTTCAAATTTTACTTTTAACACAATTAAAATATAAAGTATAAGGTGATTTTAATTCCAGGCATCCATAATCTTAGTGAAATTGCATTACAATTCACACATCAATACTCAATCTCCATGACTACTTATCAAATCCACTAAACATTTATATGAATTCATGCTTTAATTAGGGTACTTTAACTAGTTCATTAAACTAGAGCCAAAATTAAAATATACATCAATGCATACTGACAAAGAAGATTAATGAAAGATCATTGATCAGATTTCATTAATAATTCATGTAAAATGTTACAACTGGAGAGATGATAGACTCAAAATAAGGGAGAAAAACAAGCTTAGTTGCTAGTTCTATGAGTTTTATAACCTTGTCATGGAGTTCTAAATTTTCATAACTTCCCGATTCCCCGACTTGGTTCACTATGATGAGTTGCAAGTCTTTGTTGGTCATCTTTATAGTCGGTGGAGGAGGAGAGAGTTATTTAATTATAGAAAGACAATAGGGAAGTTCATGCATACATAACATTTGAGTTATGGTGTGTGGATTTATTCTGCTTTTGCTAAGTAGTTTGCCGGTGGATTATCTATTATTGGAATTGGAATGATAGATTTTTGGTTAGTTTCATTGTTGTGGTTACTATCACTCAAAGTTGCGGTTTTTGTGCTTTTCCTAACCTTATTCAGTAGTCCTCGGAGTTTTATAACCTTGTTGCAAAGTTTTAAATTTTCATGACTTCACGATTCCCCGACTTAGTTCACTTTGTTGAGTTGCAAGTCTTTGTTGGTCATCTTTGTAGTCGGTGGGTTGGAAGTTTCAAAAACTTCAAAACTTCAAACTTTGATTCTAAGGTTCCAAGTTTTAGTGACCATGCAACATTATGGACTTATCTTTCCTTTCAAAGGCACCGATCTCATTGAATGCTATGTACAGACTAACCTTGAGTTGTCTATTTAGGAATTTCAAAAAGCATGTAGGTTTAAAGGCTATCTTTTCGAGGAATGAAATTGAATGCCATATTTAATGCACATCCTATCAAAAATAATGACATAAGTGGGTGGAAAAGTTTTACTCAAACATTTAGCCTGCATTCTCATTCTTTTCCAATTCTAGTTCTTGTCAAGTGCAAACATTCTATCTTCGTGAATTTGCGCTCATGCAAAGTGGAATTCAAAATGATTGGTCTAGTGTGAGGGACATTGAAATTGGGAACATCAATTTGGAGGATTTTTTGGTGTGCCTGGAGCAAAGGGAGAGAATAGCACTAGAATATAAAGTTCTACAGAGTGGTTTGGCACACACAAGAGGTTTTCCTAAGGCTATACAAAGTGTTGACCTGGTCATTGCGTGCACAAGGGGCTACATTCTAGAGACTCAGGAAATTAGATTTGTGGATGGGTCAGTCATTACAAGAATTACTCCTGAAGTGATTTCCCACACATTAAGCATTCCAGAGAGGGAAAATGTAGAGGAAATGTTTGTAGCTATTGGTGACGAGTTTTTCAAAATGAATGAGGAATGGTGCAAAAATTCCATTGTGAGGAATTGGTTGAAGTCTGAGAAAAAGGGTAAGTCTCAGTTGCCCACAAAGCTTAAAAGGGTTCATTTTAAGGATGAAATTTTAGATGCTATCACCTTGCTACATCATGTGGTTGGTAATGCATGTTCAGACTCTTTTGAATTTTGGATGTGCTATTTTATTCTGCTAATTTGTAGTGAAAATAAATTCATTGACTAGTCTAAGATTATTTGTTATCATTTAAATGAGCAATTGATAAATTTTGGGCAAACTGTTTCCTTCCACATGTGCTCATACCTGGTTTACATTCTAGCCAGTCAAGAGGCTTTCTGGGTAGGGTTGGAACCACAAAGGTCTCCAACGCCAGGCACGCCTGTGTATAGAACTTTTCCACAACTTACTAAGGAGGTTGGAATGAGGAATTTCTGCCATGTCAATGACACATTTCTAATGGAAATTGTGAGAAAAATTGATGGAAAACCTGAGCTTAGGGTTTCACCTAAAGCAACTGCTTTGGTATTGAGGTTTGGAAGTTTCTACATTCAGTTCAACAATTTTACTTATCTTAGAATTGGAGGAAGGCTCCATTGAAATTGCCCCATTACCCAAGTGATTTCCTAGTTTTTCTTGAAGTTTGCTGGCAGATGGCCATTGTAAATGTTAAATATTCAAATAGGGGAAAGAAGGGGTATGCTTTTCCATTATCCATGCCTTCATTTTCTTGCAAAAGTAATAATATTGCAAGGGGTGTGTAGAAAGCCCTGAATGAATTCAATTTTCAGTGTTTTCCCATGAGAACTAATTTTGATAGCAAGGGTTATGCTAAGAAAAATTTGTATGGAGCTAGTAACTATGAAAACTGCCCTAATATTGAATATTTTTGGGAAGACTATAGAGATGAAGGTGAGGTGTATAGAAGAAATTTCATGAGATTGACCCTAAGGAAAATACAAGCTTTTGGTATTTCTTTCAATATTCCAAAAGATGCATAATAAGACTCGGTGATCATTGATCCCAAATATCGGGCCCCTTATAGTAAGCCCTTGTACAAAATTAATTGGTCAGAGGATGAAGTTTTAGAATTAATGGTCCTTTATGCCCCTTTTTTGAGAAGAACTTCAGACTAGTTGAACGGAAAATGGTGCCAAAGTGCGGGTTCTCCCCATGAGCAAAGAGTTTCACAAAGAAAAGAGCAAGGGACTATGCATGCCTTTGGCATAAATGTATCATCTACCAAGTAGTCAATTAGGCTATCTGGCACTGGCTCATAGTCAGGAGGAGATAGGGAGAAGCTAGAAGACACTAGGGCCAAGCTAAAATCAATTTGTGAATAGGATAGTGTACCCTCGGAACTTAAGAAAAAGGCTAGTCAAGAAAAGCCAGTGCGTACAGACTGTGAGGGTTTTTTTCAACAAATAATTGATGATATTTATTTTCTTTTCCCACATTCTTTGAAGTTCCCCCTTCTCTAGTATGAGATACTTTTGTTTCTATTCAATCAACTGAAAAACCTGTTTCTTTTCAATCAACTAAAAAATCTATTTTTGTTCAATCAACTGAGAAAAAAGAAAATGTAAGTGTTGTAAGTAGAGACATTGGATTAGTGCTGGTGGCGTCTTCCCTAGCATGGTTAAAGAAAATAGTTAAGAAGAAAAGAAATAATATTCTCACAATGACAATTGAAGTAGATACAGTTGCCATGCTACTACAGGGTCACTAGAAGCCCATAAAGGCGAAGATGATGTCATGAATTGTCACCGATTCCACTACTAGGCATCAACTATTGGAGATTACTAATCTAAAAAAGGACCTAGATGAAAATGAGATAACGGAAGTTGACTACAATGTTAGTCATGTTGATATGGGGCCATCTATTTTAGGTGATTTATATCATGTCGATTACTCTGTTAATGCATTGTCAAAAGAGAAAAAGAAATGAAAAAGGAGAACCTTCAGTTGCAATCTCATAATATTTATTTAAGAAATTTTATTTCATCAATTGTGACTCCGACCACTGAGGAAGCCTCAAGCTCAAATGTTCAAGGTATTTATTCTGACACTGTGCAACGGGTTAGGAAAAAAATGCATTATGCTAAAGCTTCCAGCGAATGGATAGAAGGGATTTATCAAGATGGCCTTATGCACATTACTCAATTTAGGAAATTCAATGTTAATGTGTCTGATAAAAGAAATGAACTGGTAGGTGAGCTCAAGTAGATCAGGAGAGAACATGGTAGCACATTTTTGCTTTCAAAGGAAATTGAAAAATTAGTCTCCATGCAACACTCTTTGTTAATAAGAGAAAAATTGGTGGATGACCCTAAAGAAATTGATCCTTGGTATGATTCATTGGAGTGGAAGTTGATAGTATATGAAGATTATATAAAGGAAATCAATAAAGTGTTAGAAAAATACTTTGACATATTGGTGTAGATCAAGGACAACTTCAATGCTCTTGAAGTGGACCTCATGGATGGGTTCAATGAAAATGTACTAGATCCTGTAGAAATATTGAGGGAATTTAAAGAGGTGTATCATAGAGAAATAGTTGATCCTAAGACAACCACTACAAAATCCTTCAGAAAATTGAGTAAGTTACAGACCTATATGAGTGCATACAAGTCAGAAAGTGAGAACATCTATGAAATGCTAGCTGAGTCAGACCATGTACTTTCAAGATGGAGGACAAGGCTGCAAATCACCACGACTCTAGGAAGCAAAAAAATCACCACAATTGTCACCAAGTATCCAGAATACTGGCAAAGAGTAAAGGAACATGAGGTGTTATTGAAGGAGCAAGAGGTGGAAATAATTGAAAGCGAAGGAGTCGGTGCTGGGAGTGACACTGTTGTTAGTTTTTAGTTTTTATGTTATTTTCTTTAATTTGGCTCTCTTGATACTACAAAGACTTTTTTATTTTAATTTCTAAAATAGTTTTCTTCAAGAAACCATTATCAAGAAAAAAAAACTCTGCTATTTTTACTACTTTTCTGTTATTTCAATATATAAAGACAATGGTGAAGTTCATGCATACATAATCTTTGAGGTATGGTGTGTGGATTTATTGTGCTTTTGCTGAGGAGTTTGATAATGGATTGTCTATTATTGGAATGATATATTTTTGGTTAGTTTCATTGCAGTGGAATGTTCATCTGTGAATAAATATTTTATGGTGATGGATGCATAAGGATTTCTCAGTATAATTTAGGTGATTTGGTAGTTTAAGCTTTTATTGTTTAAGTTGTGTCGATGCCTTTATAAGTTATTTATGTTGAACTATTAGCTTCTGTTAGCTTATAAGTTATGGATGTTGAACTGTTAGCTTCTGTTTAAGGAATGGATTAATATTCCTTTCAGTTATTTATAAAAGATTGTGTGAATGACAATGCAATAGAAATTTATAAGTAGTGTGATAAGTTTTGTTCTTTAAAAATGATGTAGAATCACATACCAAATTCAATACCATGGAATACAATATAAAATATTAAATATCACAATTTCATGGAATACAATATAAAATATCATCAACTATAGTTTGGAATATGATTCATGAAGTGCACTATAAAATAAAATATCATGAAGTGCAATGATTCACAATTTCAATTTTCCTTGAATACAATATTAAATATCATCAACTACAGTTTGGGACAATGGAAATTGATTCATGAATAATGAAGAATAGTATAAATACCTAAAATATTCTAATTCTCTTCCATTTTCCAAATGAAGTCAGGGTCCTCAAACTGACGTTCATCTTGAGATAAAGTAAAAGAGTCATCTTGATTCTGAATCTGCTCTTCATTTTCTTTAGCTTATGTCTCAAATTCAACATTCATTGTGTGATTTTTTTCAATGTCATCTATCCCAGTCCCATTGCCACTGATAGTGCCACTAGTACCAGCCTTTGGAATTGGAGTGTTGCACAACCTAGCCCCTCTTCTTTCACATGTGGACCTCCAGATTGTGAGTGCCCTTTCAAAAAGAAAATTAAAGACATTATACGCAGTTCCTTTCATCCTCAAGAAATTTTCCAAATTCTTGTCTATTTTGTTTCGTAACTTTTATTTCAAAAACCCCAATGTACTAAAAACTCTCTCATCCTCCACCGACCCCAATATCATTGTTTGACATAAATAAAAAATTGAAATATTCTGATATCGAATCACACAATATTTCACTCTGACCTAAGTTTTTCCAAACCTTTTTTATTCATCCTAGTTCAAAGGCCTTGTCCATGTCCATGGATTTATACTGGTCCCTCATAGTTGTTGCAAAACTCCTAGACTATTCTCTAAGCTTAGCTTCATTTAAAATTCCTTCTATTTTCTACTCATTGTATGTTAGAGTTTTTGAAAAAAATTCGATCAAGATTTTTACTTGATCATGAAAATATTTTGGGTTATCTTAGTTTTCCCAAAATTGAGGATACAAAACACCCATGGCTTAAAATATTTCATGTTGAGGGAATCTTTCACAAATGTCTGAGGAAAGAGATTTTGCAATTTCCTTCAAATTATCATTAACAGATTTAACAATGCAGTTAAAATATTCCTCGTTAATGCTACTTCTCTACTAGAGTGCTTGGTTGTCTTACAATGGTACATTGGTATCTCATATCCACGTACATAGATACAAAAGTTCCCGCTTGCATTAAACTATAAATAATTATCAAGATTATTCAAATCAGTAATTTTCTACCACATGAAATAATTTGGGCCTTCTTGTGTTAGATCTAGATATAGATGATCAAGGGCCAAGCATGTATGTTTACATAGATTGGCATATTCATTAATATACATAGTTATGTCTTAGCATTTATTCACAAGATTATTCATCACATCCAGCATGGGGAGAAGACTAGCTAAAGTCAAGAGTGTCTCTATATCGCTTCACATATGTAATAGGTCAGGAGCTTTGTCTACTATGCTGCGATGCTCATACACCACTCCAATAAATGATTGATATTATGA
The DNA here is from genome assembly GCA_007258455.2 of Sequoia sempervirens. NCBI lineage: Eukaryota > Viridiplantae > Streptophyta > Pinopsida > Cupressales > Cupressaceae > Sequoia > Sequoia sempervirens. The sequence goes on from VDFB02168118.1 coordinate 20,068,396, forward strand.
AAGAACTTGTTGCGCTAGTCCATGTAGGGAGATCCATCTGGTATCGACATCCTTGAGAAGCTTGTTTCCTAGTGTTATTCCCTCATCAAAATTTTGAAATTTTGTGAAATATTTGGGACTTCGGTAGAAGTATGCATGGATTTCACGGACTAGATTTTCAACTTTTGATATTGTAGGAAACTTTATTACAATTTTGAATGCTAAATTCATTATGTGGGCCATGCAGTGAATGCCAAGCATGTATGGTGCACAAGTAGTTTGTAACTTTGTGCAAACAACGGTCCTTTAACCTTGCAGCTCCATCATCTCCTACACACAATTTTTTTTTGGAAATTGTCAACTCATCCATACCTACAATTTCATTCAAAGATTTCTTGTCTAGTTCAAATAGATTGTGTGATGTTGAACCATCCTTCATTTTATGAACACAGAGAAGATAATCTTGGAAAACACGTCATTCTATAGTATACAAATGCATATAGACCCAAGAAGTATTGTCTATCACAGTAACTTCATCTAAAGATAATGCAATGAAATTTGACTCTTTTACTTTATCCTTTAAATCTTCCTTTTCCATTGCAGCAAGATAGTTTTCCCATTCCCATCTAAAATTTACTAACCAATGTGAGAAGGGATAGTGAGGAGTATTCAAATAAGATAATAAACTAGAATATTTGGGGTAGTTTGTCATAGGATGCCCTCTGGAGAAAATATGAAAAATGACACTCATCTGAATAGTTTTTGATAGATTTGTTGCTTCCATTGCTTTTCCAAATTGAGCCTCAAGTGTACCTTTACATGTAGCAAGCTTCGACATTATCTGGTCATGCTCTTCATAATTCGTGGCATACCTAACATGAAGATAGTCTTCCTTTGATTTCCATCGTACAATTGATTGTTCCTTTCTGTCTATGATTTTTTTTTCATAAACTTTACCGATATTCTTTTCTATAGTGTCAATCTTCAGCTGCAATGTCTTGTCTCTTCCACATTTCCAACTACAAATCATACATTTGGCTAATGTTGCATTTTGAGTATTGTTTTCTTTCCCCAATGGTACAATGAATGAGTACTTTCACAACCAACCAAGAAAATTCCTTGTCATTTCCCACTCGTGCCCCATTTTTTATTTTCTTTTTATTTTATTGCTACCAACATCATCCTCATCCAAGTCAATTATCTCATTCTGGCTAACCAGGGTATCCCTTGGAACATCTTCTATGGTATTTCCATCCTCATTTGATACATTTTTATTTAACTCAATGAAAATATCAACTTGACCTTCTAGTGGTGGTGAGGTATTGTGAATGCCTTATTCATTAATATTTGGTGGAAGAGTTGATGATGTAGCTCCATCTTGACTTGATGGATCAAAAGATTTGGAAATTCCAAAGTAAGACTGTATGGTATGTCTAAGTTTTGGGCGTTTTGATGGCCTCCAGTCTCCTCACTACCTTGAGGAGTGGAAGGAGCCTTACCCTTACTACTCGAGTCACTCAACATATTGATCTCTCACTTCAAATAAAAATTGGAAAAAAAAATCTTCTTGTTTAAGAAGGACAGAGAATATAAATCCCATTCCCTACTCAATATCATCTTTAAAACTAAAGCAAGAATGGAAAAGAGATAAAGAAAACTTATTATTATACCTAATAACACTATGAAAAAATGATCACTCACCTTTAAGTCTACATTTTCGGCTTTCGCTGACTTCCAAATCGAGAAATAGAACCTCAAAATTGAACAAAATGTGTAATAATAAATGACACTTTTGATTGTATTTATATCAATCCATGATTCCATGTTTGGTGAATTCCATGGGATTTTTAAATGGTATATTAAAAATTTGGAGAATCCCACGTGCTTATATAATGATACGCTATAATTTTCAAGGAGAAATGTGCCTCAAATGTAATTATTTTTTAATGTTATTGGCAAAATAGGTCCTCATAAGCAACTATTTATAAATTTTAATTGGAAAAATGGGCCTTCACAAGCAATTATTTTTAAATTTTAATTGGCAAAACGGGTCCTGATACAATGTTGTTTTAATAGTATTGGAAAATATGTAGGTGTTTTATTACATGCTTCTGAGATTTGAGGAAAAAATATTAGTTGGTCCATTTGAAATGCGTAGTTTGTTATGGAATTTGTTTTGCTTAAATATGCCTCATAAAAAAAAATCATTGACGAATGGACATGCATTGGACCTATAGTTCGTAAAATCTAGGTGATTTGGACACCCTGTTGGTTTGCGCAAATTCGTCGATTTCTAAAATTCACCAATTGGTGAAGATTCACCACTAAAGTTTTCCCTGCCCATAAGAGAGAAGAAGAGAGACTATATGCAACCCCCATCATTGTTTAGTCTCTTACAATGATGGTAGATGCTTGACATGGAATGCTAAATGTGAACCCATATTGTCAAACAACATTCATCCCCTTATGAAGAAACAAAAAAAAGATGGCATACAAGATGTATTACCATTTTTTAAAGGAATATGAGGTAAGATGAATGATGTGTGGTGTCTCTTAAGTATGATCAAGTGTCTCCATGTCAATGTTGAAAGTGTTCACACTCCAACTAGGCATTCTAGGCCACACTAAAAAAGATGACAATCTAGAATCTCCTAGAAAGGATTGTAGAACACAAGACAAAGATAAAGAAGCCTCCAAATGATATCCAAAAGAATCCACACTCATTTCAATCTCTAATGATTGATCATGTAGAGATGAACAAGAGGGTCAAAGTGTTCCCTCAAAACAACTAAAGAAGGATCATCTTCATCAAAGAGAAGATGTATGCAATCAATGGTGTCTCCCAACTCTGAAATATGAGACTAAAATAAACTAGCAATGTGACATGTATGTCAAGTACTCATCCCAAATAGATGTAGTTGGAAGAAAATGACCGCCCCACTACACTAAATCACAAAGAGCCAAAACTGTTCAACATAAGCAACATTAGAAGAAACAAAAAATGAAAAAGGTGAGATTTTAGTGCATTGCATTCAACTACACTTATCACCCCCAAATGATATGATGTCCTCAAAATCTAATGAAATAAGAACACTAGATTATTTTTTGATGTTTTCTCATAGGAATTAGGAAATTGAATCCATTAGCAATGCAAAGCTATTGCAATTGATGAATTTCATAAAGAAGTTTAAAATCATTAAGTTTTTCCATCAAGAAGACATGATTACAACCAACAAAAAAACATAATATTACCCTCGAATTACTCAACCAAGGAACCACCCTTGAAATATATAGGGTTTGAACTTTATATTCAGTGCTACTTGCCAAAAATAGCAAATTGGACTTGATCTTAGTGCTTATCTATGCCAAATTTGGCCAAAAAATAAAATTAAAAGTTTTGCATAGATTGGGATAAATCTGATCACACAACTACAAGAACACAAAAAATTATGCAATTTCAAAAAAAAATTGCACCCAAAAATGTTATCGTAGGAGTGAGAATGGAGCCTTAGAAGTTCCCAAAATGAGAACATCTCAACAAAACCTATGCAAATCTGAAATTTATAGGAACACTAGGCACCAAAATAAAAAAAATAACTACATAATTGCAAAGAGTACAAATTTTTACCCTAAATAAAAAATATTTGAAACAAAAAGTTGAATGATTGAGTTATGAGCCCAAGAAGTTGAACTACAAAATAAAAAATTGCATTGGAGAGGAGGGAAAATATTTAAAGGGTTGTTGATGTAGTGTTGAGATTAGTAACCTACATGATTAAATTTGATGGTCAAAATGCCATCATTGGTAGAATATTCTCTAGATAGAATATACTAAACAATATTCTTGCTCTAACAGAATCTATGGACTATCAACACAATATACCTTTTATCTAGCTAGCAAAATATTTGGGTATGTGCAGGGTCATCATGGAAAAAATAGGCCCTTAAGTGGCAAAAAATTCTGAAAAATCAGAGTTAGGCAACTTGACTAAAAATTTGAATAAGTTATATATATTATTTCAAAAATATGTAAGAATAGAATCTGTAGCAAATTGAATGTAGTTTCTAAACTACTAGGTTTATTTTTAAAAAAGAAAAACTATTTGGTGAAAATTTGAAATTTCAATGCAGTAGTACTTAAATTTCAGGGAAAAAATAAGAAGTAGGTGTATGTCTGACCACCCTAACCATAATAAAATGATAATAATTTTTTATAATATTTTAGATATAAGTAGAGGACTCATGTCCCGATGTGATCCATATTTTTTGTAATTTTTTTCCAACTAAATAATTAATTATGAATTTTTATTACAACTTTAAAAATATAAAACTCGTATGTCTAACCACCTTAACTTGGTCAAAACTTCATGAAATTCATTTTTTTGTTTTTTAATCCTCTAGTATGCGAAACATAGAATGTGACACATGTTTCAGATTCAAAAAATGTGATACCGTTTGAAAGCTATAGATGGTTTTCAATCAACCTATTAATCAGGACTTTAGTCATAATTCAAATAGAAAATGAATAATAATTATTTATTAACTTCAAAGTAAAGCATAATTTATATTGGTGGAAAGTTGAGAATCTCCTTTAAAAAACCTTTTCGTTTCATCAATTTTGGGTAAAACAAATTTCGTCAGCCACATACCCTACACATACCTATCATATCGCCACTTTTTGGCCCATCATGATCCTGCACATACCCATTTGGCTACCTCAAAATATTTTGTTTAGCAATAGGCACTGGTGGGTGATTTGAGGCCTACATGCCCAACCCTAGGCTTTCCATGTGGCCATAGGGCCCCCGAATATTTGCAACCTTGCAACGTACCTACATAAGTAGGTACTTCACAATAGCTCCGCATAATTTTAATATTTTATTTTATTTTGATTTTTAAATTAAAAAAAATAATTTAAAACACAAAAAAAATTATAAAAATATTTTTCCACCTACGTGACCTATAAGGATTTTTCGATGACACGACCTATACATGTAATTATGATGATCATGAAGTCATATAGATGGGCAAGAAAGGAAATTTTTTTCTTTGAGGACCTAGGGCAAGTGCACAGATTTTGACAATTTGACAATCGAACTTGAGGTTTTTGGCCTCCTGGCTGCGATGGTAGGGTATATTTTTGACCCAAAGTGCTCCAATATTTTAGCTACCTCCTAGATTTGGTAACCACTTTCTAACATCAAACCCTCATATATTTTTCTTCATAAGTCCGATTTGGACTAAATAATAGGAAAAACAAACTTTCTTGAACCATCTAAACTCAATTGAGAGTACCAAAAATATTTGATTTAAACCTACAATACAAATCCACAAAGAGGAAACCCTCAAATATGGTATTTATTTTGAAGTTTTTTATTCTCTAGGTCATCATTCGATGCAAGAGAAGAGCACACTCAACTTTTCAAGATCCACCAAGATTTGAAACCTAGATATCTCAATAAATAATAACAAGAAGTAATCCCACAAGGTCTAATACCATATATGAGTTTCTATAAAATATTCTACACCATGAAAGATTGGCTAAATATTATAACCACCCAAGATCTAGGAACTTCATGAAAACAAAAGAGAGATAAGCTATGAGATAATAATGTTATTATATACCAAAGTATAAAAATGATAGATTATCATTGTATGGTTGTTGATTTACACATGAGACCACTTGGTTATATAGCAAAGGTGGGACATAGGATTGAATAGGATCATGAAAAGTGTCTTAATCCTATGTCATGAGACAACTAATATTAAATTATTTAAGAAACAATCATTAAATTTTAATAGATATGATAAGATATTATGACAACTATGTTGGGAATATGATGCCATTTAATTACAATCCTAAACATATTTCATGTATCTCCTAAGTCCTTGGAAAATGTTCCCCAATAATAGGATTAGAAAGAGATTAAATTCAAATGAAATGAACATGTAAATTGACATTTGTAATTATTCCTAAATGATAGGAACATGTGAGGACATCCAAGAAGAGCTCCTACAAAATAGGAGCACATGAGGTACCCACATAGGAGGTGGGACACACCTTGTTTCAGTTAACTATTTGGTGAATTGATAACTCTTATGTAATGCATGTCTTTTTCCTACAAAGTAGGGATTGATATTTACAATGTATGTGGAGTGACACTAGTAGTTCAATTTTAGTTTTAGTTTTAGTTTAGTTTAGTTTAGTTTAGTTTAGTTCAGTTCAATTATAGTTCAGTTTAGTTATAGTTCACTTATCTTCAGTTGCATGTAGTTAGTTTGAGTTGCATGTAGTTGACTTCAGTTGACTTGAGTTGCATGACTAATGACTTCAGTTGCATGACAAATAATAGGTTGATACTTCTAGTTAACATGGGATGATCAATCATGCATGATGTTTGCATGAATGGTGGAGAGATATGTTTCAGTTAAGAAAGATTGACTTGGACCCACCTTGGGTGCCCAAGTTGAGATTTTGGAGTTAACACCTTTGCATGAGAAGATATTTACAAGGCTCAGTTAAGTGGGGCCCATTCTTGGGTGCCAAATTTGAGGAGAAGCTTACAAGATATCTTCAAAACCAACAATTAGTTAAGACTTCAGTTTGGGATGCCCAAATTGATGAAGGACTTGGTTTGACATTTTTTTTCATGGAAGAACTCTACTTGCACAAGAATGGCGTAGATATTTGTGAGGAGCTTTATCCTCTTGTAATTGTCAACTCTTTGGAGTTTACAATGTTCACAATTGTCTATTTATGGTAGCAAGTTTAAGAGAGTTCTAAGAGAGTACTTTTGTGAAGCATGGCACAGGATGTGTGGATTCATGCTTGGACACATGAGAGTTTATTACAGGTTGTGAAGAAGAGTTTTGAAGGAAAAAGAAGCATCTCAAGAAAGGATTGATAAATAATTATTGTAATCTTGTTCTAAGGTTAAATAATACAAGTACTATTGATTCTAGTGGTGGAGTTTTTTCCCGAAAGGGTTTTTTCCACGATATATGTTGTGTCACTTCTATCTTATGGTCTTATTCTTCTACAATCTTCTATCTACTTCTACAATTGGTAAAATGAATCTAAATAGATAATCATCCACAAAGAAATTGTAACAAAAAACACTTAATTAGATCTACAATCTCATAGTTTTACAAGTTTTAAAGCTACATAATTACCTTCATTTTCAACATTTGGTATCAGAGCTAATGGTTGGGTAGAGTTTGTGGCACCTTTCTCTTAACATTTTGTAGGTTTCTTGGCTTTAGTGGGAGCTTTACTATTGTGTTATTGAAGATTTGTAAAAGAAGTATGTTATAATGTATTTGGGCCAAGTTGATGGCTGTAAGACCTGTTATGGATTGCTCAATCCCTGAAAGGAAAGGCCTAGTAGGAGAGGAGTTCTCCCAGGTGGTAAGGGGAGGGAAGTTGGGTTAAACTAGTTCTTGGGTTAGAGTTAGTGGATTAATCTTTAGTGGTTTTTGGGTATGTGGGTATGTGCAAGATCATCAGTATAGCGATATTATGGGTATGTGTAGAATTATATAGTGATGACTTTTTTTCTTACCCAAAGGTGATGAAGCGAAAGGGTTTTAAAGGATATTCTTAGCTTTCCACCGTATAAAATTAGGCTTTGCTTTGAATTTAATAAATAATTATTATTCATTTTCTGTTGAATTATGACTAAAGTCCCTGTCGATTAGGCTAGTGAAAAACATTTATAGCTTTCAAATGGTATCACATTTTTGAATTCAAAACATGTGTCATGTTTTGTGCCATGCTATAGGATTACAAAAGAAAAATTAAATTTCATGAAGTTTTGACCAAATTAAGGGTGAATTGGAACATACGAGGGATTTTTTATATTTTTTTAAAGTTGTAATAAAAATTCATAATTAATTATTTACTTGTTAAAAGTACAAAAAAAATATGCATCACATGAACATGAGTCCTCTACTTATATCTAAAATATTATAATTTTTTTTATAATTTTATTGTGGATTAGAATTGGTCGAATGAGACACCTGCATATTTTTTCCCTAAAATTTAAATTATCTGCATTGAAATTTCAAAATTTCACCAAATAAATTAAAAAAAAAACCTAGTACTTTAAAACTACATTCAATTTGCTATAGATTCACAATTCTTACATATTTTTTAAAATAATATAGATAACTTATTCAATTTTTTTTACTTCAAGTTGCCCTAACTTTGATTTTTAATTTTTGCCAACTGAAGGGCCTATTTTTCCATGATGATCACGCACATATCCTTTTTTAACACATGGTTTGTGCTATTTGTATTGGTCCATGGTTTTGGAGCTCATGGTTTTGAGCCCATGGTTTTGCATGTATGGATGATCTTCACTTAGGAGATGGTTATCACAATGTCATGGATAGCTTGGTTACATGTTTATGTGGGAGTTTTTGACAGCGATGGTTTGATGTTTATCTTGTTGCCATTATGGCTTCGGTATCACAATTAAGTGGGAGCTTTGGTAGGATAGTTTATCTTCATGTGATTTTGAAGAGGTTTAAAATCTTGTTTCATGGAGGACCCTTAGAGGTATTTGGTAAGGTGTTATTGTTCTTCCTTTGGAGGATGTAGTTCTTTTTGGTTTGAGTATTAATCATTTTCTTGGGCTTCATGATTGTCACGAGGTTTGCATTTGAAGTTGGCATGGATTGATTAGTTGGTGCAGGAAGGCCATTGGTCTTGAGTCTTGTGCATGATTTATAATAATGATTCCTTGTTTAGAATAATTGCAATGTATAATGTCAAGTGGGAGAATATTGAGAATAGGATGCCATTTAATTGCAATCCTAAACATATTTCATGTATCTCCTAAGTCTTTGGAAAGTGTTTGCAACACTAGGATTAGAAAGAGATTAAATTCAAATGAAATGAACATGTAAATTGACATTTATAATTATTCTAAATGATAGGAACATGTGAGGGTGTCCAAGAAAGTCTCCTACAAAATAGGAGCACATGGGGCACCCACATGGGACATAGGACACCTTGTTTGATTAACTATTTGGTAGTGTTAACTCTTATGTAATGCATGTCTTGTTCCTAAAGTAGGGATTGATATTTACAATGTATGTGAGTGGCACTACGGTTGAGTTTTAGTTTGGATTTAGTTATGGTTAGGTTATCTTCAATTGTATGTAGTTAGTTTGAGTTGCATGTAGTTGACTTTGGATTGACTTGAGTTGCATGACTAATGACTTCATTTATCTGGGGATGAATAATCATGCATGATGTTTGCATGAATGGTGGGAGAGATACATTTTAGTTAACAAAGATTGACTTGAGACACCTTGGGCACCCAAGTTGAGATCTTGGAGTTAACACCTTTGCATGAGAAGATATTTACAAGGCTTAGTTAAGTGGGGCCCATTCTTGGGTGCCAAATTTGAGGAGAAGCTTACAAGATATCTTGAAAACCAACAATCAGTTAAGACTTCAGTTTAGGATGCCCAAATTGATGTACTTGGTTTGACATTGTTTTTCACGGAAGAACTCTACTTGCACAAGAATGGCATAGATATTTGTGAGTAGCTTTATCCTCTTGTAATTTTCAACTCTTTGGAGTTTACAATGTTCACAATTGTCTATTTATGACAGCAAGTTGAAGAGAGTTATAAGAGAGTACTTTTGTGAAGCATGGCATAGGATGTGTGGATTCATGCTTAGACACATGAGAGTTTATTGCAGGTTGTGAAGAAGAATTGTAGAAGGAAAAAGAAGCATCTCAAGCAAGGATTGATAAAAAATTATTGTAATCTTGTTCTAAGGTTAAATAATACAAGCAATATTGATTCTAGTGGTGGAGTTTTTTCTCGAAAGGGTTTCTCCACGGTATATGCTGTGTCACTTCTATCTTCTAGTCTTATTCTTCTACAATATTTTTTCTACTTCTCCAATTGGTAAAATGAATCTAAATAGATAATCATCCACAAAGAAATTGTTAGAAAGAACACTTAATTAGATCTACAATCTCATAGTTTTACAAGTTTTAAAGCTACATAATTACCTTCATTTTCAACAAACTAACAACCTTCTAGAAAGATTCCCTAGGAAATAAGTAAACTTAACATGTAAATAGGACCCACTAATGAACTAAATAGGTAAAACACCTATTTACACCAAAAAATTTATAGTACCAAAAGAGATAAGCCAAGGTGTGGATCCTCAACATAATTTGGTCCCTTTCATTGAAACAAATAGATTGATGATCTTGATCTTGTGGGATTTGAAAAATCATAAAATCCATTAAATCCCTTGAACATTATGGATATTTTAGGTCATCACCCTTAATATTATCACAATACTATGAAACCTTGAAGGGATGATCTTTTTAATGATATAAGAACGAAAGCATGTTAGAGGCTCATGTTTTATGATCAATTCACCAAAATTCTAGAGTTCAAAAATTTCCTCATAAAATTAAAATTTGATGCCAATTTAAATGATTTAACTATTCATAAGGAATTTGTATAATGTCCTAGGCCAAGATAATAATGTGAGTCTGATTCTTAACTTTTCAAAGAGAATTATTATTTGATTAACAACACTATTGGAACTAGCACTCAATAATATCTTGGATAACTTAGATAACCTTCTATTCCCTAGTGATTATGAGGAGAAGGGGTATTTAATATACAAAAAGAGAAAAATACTTAGGTTGATTGGTGTGACATACAATCTTAATGCAATTGATATTTATTGTTCTAATAAGGATTGTCTCTTGCTATCTCGTTCAACATCTAGGAACAATATGCAAATATTGGTTTTCTTCTAATCACTATATGACATAATCTATATTAAATTAAAAATTAGAATACATATTCACAAAAAAAAGTGGGTGGTAAGAAGGCACACCTCGAAAGTCACATGGGTAAAACCCAGAAAACCAAAAGATAACTAGTCACATTGGAGTAGCCCAAAAGTCCATAATAACAAACAAGAAAAAGGCCATTAAGTAGCAGAGTAGTGCCAGTAGAGCTAGGATGGTCTCTTTCATCCAATTTATTCCTCCATGTACATCTGCGGGGTTTGGAGTGACATTAGGAGGACCCCAACCATCATCAACATCTTTTTCTTTATCTTTATTTTTCTCATGTTGAGGGGAGATTGCAAGTGCAAGCCGCAGAAATCTTTTGCCAAAGTCTGGCCAGCCAAAGCCAGAAGTAGGAGGGTCATCATAAGGCCACTCGGAACTGCCACCGCCACTCCCTGCAACTCCCCTTAAGGGCCACCCCTAGCCAACCCACGGAGGAGGAGAGTAGGTTCACCTAGGAGGGAGAGAACCACGCCGAGTAGGAGGTTAAGAGCGGGGGCACGCAGAGCCACTTCGTTGTTGGCCTCGAGAGGGTGACTGACTGTGGGAGGAGGTGGGTGAAGTGGACACCTGAGCAATATTACATGTGGCATTTCCCCAGTGATCCAAAAGCACCTGCAGGTGAGCCACCTCAAGTGCAACTTTATTCGCTGCACCTGAATCTATAAGAGCACATTAGAGCAAATAATAGCTTTAGAATAGAAAAACATGTTTATCCATTTGAGTGTGAGTAAATATGCAAGAATTTTTGTATTTCCAGATAGTGAAGATGATTTCCACCTGAAAGTGTGCCAAAGCTGGGTATACTTAGCAGGAAGTCTGGGCAAGTCACCCAAAAAAATCATATGCTAGGAAAAGGCTCCGGTCTAAAGGGCCAAAAGAAGTCATGAATCCAATTTTGAAACTATTGGGATCTAGTGTTCTCTTATCAAAATATGATAAGAGAACACACTCATTTATTGCTAATCTTATATTTTGATTATTTAACTTCAACAACTCCTATTCAAAATTTAAATGCTTCATCTATTTATCTTTAAGTCGCCATTTTAAATTTTAGGATTCTCTAACCCCTTGTATATTTATTTATACTTCTGAATTTAATGTAGAAATATTGTGGCATGATTAGTGTACTCACATGTCATGCACTAATTTTTCATCTTAACTTGCTACTTTGATAGAGATCATGACTTCTGTAAATGTTGCATTAGACTCTCTCAAGAACACATTCATATTTTTCTTCTTGATAATTAGGATATTATTTTATCAAACTAAAATGTAGTAGAGTTTATTCCATTAAAATGTTTATTTTTCAATTAACTATGTTCCTAGTTAAGATACATACATATATACATATACATACATATACATATACATATACATATACATATATATAGAAATAGAAATAGTGTTCAAATGAGATATACAAACTATTAAGGTATTTGATCTCATATAAGTGCATTTAACCTATATAAATAACATTTATTTTCCCTCACTAGAAATACTATTTTTTCTTCAAAATAAGGAAAATAATAAATCAGTGTAAAAAAACCTAGTTGTTGAGTTGAGAAGTAGATGTTTAGTAAAACTAGGAATCTAAAATTAAAGTTAACAAAGAGTGAAAACATAGATAATGGTGCAATTATTGGATTACAACATAGCCATAGTAAATTTTGTATAACTACATTTTAGTTTGTCATATATAAACAAATAGTCTATTCAGGAAGTGGAAAGTATGTTAAAAATTAATAGTGCACACATAGCCAACAAGAGTAGATAGATTAAAGAATAATAAAAAATTCATTTTTTTTAATCAAGTAACAAGGGGATTACAAGCAGTCCCACCTAATACAAAATATTATAAATATTGTGAAATAAAAAATATGGCATTTAAACGATGTTAAATGATAAAAATATAATAGCTAAGAAGAATTATTAAACCTCCATATGAAGAGGCCACCAAGAGTACCTATAATTTTGATACAGAGAAAGGGTGATTGGTGGGGAGCTTTCCAAGATGGTTAAGCCCTAGTTTGGTCTTTCAACCTACACATGTAGTCAAATTAGAGAATTTATTTAATTTGAGTGTGTTCTCTTATCATGCATACATATGAAATTAATAGGAGAACTAAGTGAATGAAATATAAGAATAGCAATAAGTGCATCTATCACTATCATAATTCATATAGAAAAATAAAATCTTAGAAGATGAATCACTAAGAATTTTCAAGAGAATGAATCCACAATAAGAAATCTAAGAAGCTACAAGAAAATTAAATCCATTATAAACTAGAAATAAAATGACATTACCTTGAGAAGATGAGGAAGAGGTTATGGTTAAAGGATCTTCAATTGAGGAAGAAATGATAGAAGGTTCCCACACAACCATAAATAAAATATAATATAAAAGGATAGGTGGAATAAAGTATAACATTGAAATAAAAAATACCTTCCAACATAAATTATAAAAAATCCATAAAATTTTGGAGATAATTTATTTACAATTGAAAAAGAGATGGATACACCAACATGCATGCATAGTGAGTAGAAGAACAATGCGATATCCAAAATGAAAAGAGAAGTATATAAAGACCAAAAAAATGAGTTATAAACTACATGCCTTTTTTCAAATGTGAACTTAAAAAATATTAGTAGGGGAAAGGAATTTTTTAACTTCTCAAATATAAATTCACTTGATAACAAGAAAGGTGTTACAATTGGATTTAGAAATGATAAAGGTGGCTAAGGATATTTTTAATTTATGAATATATATGATAATATTCTGGTTGTGTGGATTTCTACACACCGATATTATCATGTTGAAATAAATGTAGCTAAAATTAATGCTTGAAAGTTTAAAATATATATATAGCAATATCAAAGATAAAAACTTAAAAATTAGTGAGGGGGAAAGGATATGGTTATTAATTCAATTAAGTATAAAACATTACAAGGATACAAATACTAAAGTGAGTGTAAAATATAATACAATACATGTTTATAAAGTCACATACTCAAGATCTTGATTGTGCTATTGAGAATATTTGTCTTCTCTTTGATGATGATTCCTGTAGATTTGCATCTTCATCTCTAGATGTTCTAGGGTTCATTTATCCTTCATATTCTATCATTTCCTCTGCATGCTTCTAAGTGACACATCTTATATAGTTCCAAAGTTCACATATGAAATTACCACCATTGATACTATATACAAGAATATTTGATTATCATGAGTTTCTAGATCTCATACCATAGTTAGGAGTCACCCATACATTGTTATTGTATCTAATAAAATTATTTATCACCTAATTTGAGTGATCAACACTTGTTCTAAGTTAGAATTAATTTACATATATGTGAGTATATTTTAGATATCTTCTCCTTGATTGCTTTCGTGTTTCCCCCTCTT
>VDFB02168118.1:20091625-20181566 GCA_007258455.2 Sequoia sempervirens
AAACACACACCTGAGAGTGAGAGAGAGAAGAAACAAGAATGTACCTTGTTTCTTTCTATGATAATTTTCAAAGTTTTGATCACGCCTCTTTTGTTCTTCTTTTGACAATTTTCGTTGAGATGCATTTTTTCTTTTTCTTTGTTGTCCCATTTTCTTCTTCAACTTAAAGATGACTCTAAACAAGTCCTCTACCAACTTAGTTAAATTATCCTCCAAATTTTTCCTTGATTGATAAAAATGAAAAGTTGTCAAGCTCCAATATTTGCCTCGATAAATGTGCAAAAACTTCTCCAAAAATCTGCACTCCAAGTGATATAAATGAGAATTAATCTTGGCAATTTGATATCCTAATAATGAAAAAAATAAGCTTCTATTTATATGCATATCCAGGATGGGAAAAAAATTATTCAAGTGTACATGGAATAACTAGATCCCAGTTTAAATGAATCAAGTAGTAAACAAACAAGTTATTTCATTGTGGAGTTTGTTGTTATTTAATTCATAGGTATGCACAACATATCTAGTAATTTTAGAATTTTGTTAAAGTTTCAAAAATGTATATTAGAGGTATAATTTGAATTAAATTTTCTTAATTATATTTGAATTGAATTTCAAGTTACTTTTCAAAAACATATAATAGCTCGATATAATTTGAATTGAATTTTCTTAATTATATTTGAATTGAATTTCAAGTTACTTGTCAAAAAGATTATTTCTTGTTCTCAACTCAAGGGTTCATGTTGCTTAAGTCATTTTTTTAAAAATATTTATTGTGATCAACATGAATGAACTTAATTATAAAGTGGCATTGATTTCCCTAAAATTCTACTAGAGATCAAATGTATATTGAATATAAAGAAATGTAAGTTGTAAGATATCATAAAATAAGAAAACATGTATGTATATTGAATATTTAAAGCAAATGCATACATATATTATGTGTAAACATGTTTAAACCATAAGCAAACACATGTACATACATGTAAAGGGATTCAATACATATAAACATAACATGTATATTATAAGAAAAGAGGCAAATGTATGTATATATCATATAAGAAAATATATGTACATATCATAAAAGAAAAATGTAAATTAAAGATCATCAAATGTCGAATACTAAAGATTAGCAAATAAGCAAATGTATGTATATCATATAAGCAAATGTAAGTTAGAGATCACCAAATATCAAATACTATTAAAGATCATCATATAATCAAATACATGTGGTAAAGATCATAAATCTAGAGTGCTTGGCCTAATATGAATGTCTACTCCTAGACGAATGGCCATCTAAATGAGAACGGTCCTGCTCTGATGGATGTGTTGAGCCCTGCAAATAAAATTGTGTACAAGATGTGTTAAATACATATAATTTATATTAAATAAATTTTATGAAAGTTATTTTTAAATGAACTTGTATTTTTAAATATCAATCTAGATCTATGTATACATAAATATATTACATGTACATATACACGTGTGATTATATAAAAATGTAAAACTCACATGTCCACTGACAGCAGATTCATCCACAGAGTCACATCGATCATGCACATGATCTGGACCAAGGCTAGGAGTAATATGAGGTATGTCCACCTATAACAATATATATACACATATATATCAACTTACATGAATATCTAGTTAAAAAAAAAATGAAAAAAGAATTGAAACATGCACATGCACATCATTTGATATCGGATGACTTAAGTCCTCTAAAACAGTCGCCTCCACCATATCCACCAAATGATCAAGCGATGAATCAACATCTGCATCCATCTAATCTATCCCATGTCATGCCATAAATGATGAATGTAGAGGACTATGAAGGTGAGATGGCATCGGTGATGATGAACTAGAACCAATCAACATATCAGTTAAACCCATAGTCTATGCAGCTGTTGTATGAATTGTAGGTGGATCCTGATGCACACTAGTGCTCAGCTGAGAGTGATGGGATCCTGGAACTGAATGACCTCTGCATCTCAAATGCTCTCTAACATTTTTTATACCGATCCCATTGTCTAATGCAATGTGGGCATATGCCTCCAACAAGTCCTCAGCCAAACAATGCAGAGTCATGCGTGCCATATCTCCTATAAGTGCATCAAGTTGTGTAGGAGTAGGGATGTCAGCCATTGTAAAAGGATCCATGGTGGTCGACTGTGTTGAAAATGGTGTGGATCAGGAATGTCTGGACATCAAATACTGACCTACACAATCATCAGATATCCTAGTGGTGGCAGCAGCAATGTCACCTACAGTGTCAATTGCTTCCTTTTGGGAAGCAATGACAACCTCATCTTCTATGGGGGCTAGATTTGGGATGAGAGAAGGAGACCTGTCACCAACCAATACCCTAAACACTGGGGGTGGTCTATCTCCTTGACGATAGGTGGGCCTATCAGCAATCCTGCCACGCCCCTAACCAACATATGGTGGAATGTCCAGGTAGTTAACTTTGAGGCCCAAATAGACCTTAGCATACAATTGCTGAACAAAATACAATGGAATATGGTCATTGTTTGGGTATAGACCATGTACTGCAAGAAATCGTGGGTAGATCAATGAGGCCATAGCATGATCGACACATCTAGTGACCTGGTATCACCTAACCTTATGCACATTTTGATAAAATGGAAAACAAGTGGCTTTTATCATTTCTTTGGTGACACTATCCTGTATTTGTTTAAGGGGAACACCACCATGTACTTCTTCCCGCATGCAGGAAAGAATAACAGTTACTCTATCTGGGGAATATGCACTAGTCCTCTCAAGTTCATCTTTTAGTTTTTCTAGACTATGCAATATTATCATTAATGGTTCACTATATATCCCCGGGTTTGCACCCTGTGCTAATGAATCTCTCAATTTTTTAATCTCATTACTAGTATTTTCAAACAAAGAATTTGGCACAGGTGGAACATGATCTGCATATATATATATATATATACATACAGTACACCTAAAAGATCAATGAGACTTTGGTAAATAATATATCTAGATAAAGGGAATACAAATCTAAAATAGAACTTGTAATAATTCATCTACTCATCAATAATATTTTAATGCCATTAACAATTTAAAAAGAATTGGGAGACAACTATAATCTATAACATAGCATCCTTAAATGGTTCAAATTTTAAATGAAACAATGAAAGAAAGAATAAGAATACAAAGATTAGTATAAAATTATTTGAAAATAATTGGGGATAAAAATATTTAATCTAATAGTTGTTAACATAAATGAACTTCAAAATAGGATTATGTAAGTGAAAAAAAGTTCTATTTCCTTCATTGAACTTAAATTTATCTAGCTAAGATATGTCTAAAAATAAGAATTCACACTAGAATATCAATATTCCTTAAGAATCTCATAAAGAGGATGAATTTAATGGAAGATAATATAAAATCCTCCATATGAGGATGAATTTTATCATTACATTATGAGTGAATCATCTCAATTATATAGCCAAGAACATAAAAAAATTATAGATTGGAAAGCAAAATAATCAGACATTTATCATATTTTTATATGTATAAAGTTTAGATACCATCAAACTATTTAAACTTATAGATTGCATAAAGCTATAAATTGAATCGTTAAAACAAATTTATTAAGAATCAAATCTAATAAAGTTTGACTTCATATTGCATACTTTTTATAAATATCTCACTAATCCAACCATACATTTTATATATGTTAAAAAATATATAATTTTATGCCCATAATTTTTCACTAGAAAAACCCAATATTTTTTTTTTTGAATCCTTTAATTATGCTAATTAATGCTTTAAGCATTTATGATGCAACAATAACCATCTCCAATAGAATTAAGATCCTTTGTTTAATTAATTTGTTGGTTTAACTTGCTAATGCGACACTATTATTAATGCATCTCTCACTATTAACTATACTTTAAATATTAAATTTGCAAGTATCACAATTTAATGGTTACACTAATAATATTCTCATTATAATGGTTATGTCATCGTAACCCACAATGAGTTGTTCCTACTTCTCTTTTTTGTTGACAGTAAGGTCAATATGGTATTATGATTATTAGGATAGTTCCTCATGACCCAATGATGACATTTAAAGTACTAAATATGTAACTTTTGATGGTAATAACAACATGAATAATTATATGGTTTGCATTTATTTATTTATTTTCCTCTCATATTTCAACATCTATAAAAGGTTTTGCCAAAAATGCTATCCAATTATCGATGAGCATTAATAAGGTTAAGTATTCTAACACTAGTATTAAGGTAACTATCGATATGAATATATTGATAAGAGTATTAACAATACTAGATGATATTAAGGCTCCCTCTACAATTAATACAAACATTCTATCAATTTTATTACTCACAAATAATATTAAACTTTACTCATAATAGAAATGTTAATGTGATAGTGATATCATGTTTACGCATACCCTCATTTATACTATAATAAATTTTATTAATAATATTAATAATGTATATATATATATATATAGATTTACAATAGCACATAAACACTATTATTTTTCACCTCATTGTTGCTTGCAAAATTTTTATTACCATCTTAGCATCCCTAATAAGATTATCAATAAAATACTTTTCTTACTCGAGTGATTTTGTTTGCGACTTATTTTAGTATGATGATCCCCCTTTATATTACCCTCAATAATAGTATCACTATTTGTTATTAATATATTTAATTTTAATTCTTTTATCTAACTCTTATATATTGTTATAGCATTTATTTAATTATTCATCTCTATTACAAAAATAATTATATGAGTAAATATATTGCATACTTGTTATAAATATCTCACTAATCCAACCATACATTTTATATATGTTAAAAAATATATAATTTAACAATTTATACAACTTCTAATTATGATAAAGACAAGAATCTTAATCTATACCATTATTTTGAGTTTGGTTTAATAGAAATTGAAAAAAAATATAATCATAAAAAAAAACAATGAATAAACTAAGGATAATTTTAACAATGGTGAATTAGTGCCTAAAGATTGGCCTAAAAAATTATAATATTCAACATTCTCATCACAAATTATATATGAAAACTAAGGATCATTTGGTTATATATATTTTCATAGATTTAAAATTTGAATATTTATTACTATAACATACAGTTCATTACAATTAGATTTTTAAATAATATTGTAATAATTTATTATGTCTTTGAAATTTGTTTTGTGGATTTTAATATTGTTTTTTAAATTTAAGTTAGAGTAAGTAGAATCTAATGAGATACCTTAAAAAGATTCAAGTTTTATAATTTAAATCTCCCTCTTATAAATATAGTTTTTTCTAGTCTTACAATTTCTTGTGTCATTTGTTCAATTATTTTAGCTATGGATTTAGCCGCAATCTTGTAGGAGGTATTAAGAAGAGTAATTAGTATCCACCCTCAGATAAAAAAACATATGTTTCCTTTAGGAATTAATTTATCAACCCTTGATTAATAGAATTTAAATGATGGATCCCTTTGATAAAGCTACTTTTTATACCTCATAGAGTCCTCCTTGATGAATGGACATATTGTTTTAAGGAATTGTGTAGCTAAACCATCTATTCCAAGACTTTTTGGGTATTCAAATCCTTCAAAGAAATATCAACCTCCTTAAGGGTGAATAAATTATCTAATTGTGCCTATTTTTTGAGACCAATTATTTTGGGTATGCAAGTGCCAATCAATTCCTCAACTATATCTTGAAGTGGATCTCCTTCAACTAGATCAATTAAAAATTATTTGTAATGTTGGAGGAAAATGGATTTAATGTCATTAGAGTTGTCATGGAACTACCTCTCTTGATCAACGATAGATATTATCCACTCTTGAGAATGTAAATATGTTCAAGATAACTAAAAAATAATTTGTATCCCTTATATCCTTTCATCCAATGTAGCCTATCTCTTAATTGAGATCCTCTACAACAATTATGTTCAAATCTTCTAAGTTTTATTTCAACAGAAGCAACCACTCATTGTAGAAAAGTTATTAGTAAGTGCTAAATCCAAAACAAGTTTTTTTTTTCTATTTGGATCCATATTTTTTTTCCATTCTAGATCTCTTTCTAGCCATATTCATATTGTAAGATCATAGTAAGGTAGTGCAATAGATTTAATCGCATCATTCCACAATTGTATCCACTTACCATTTTGATGAGGTCTAGGAACATCAACCAAAGGGATATTAGGGAAGCAAGGTGATCAATTTGATTGAGGTGGGAAGTGTTGAGCTTGAAGGATAGATTAGTAGGTATGAGGAATAAGAAGTTTGAAAAGTTTAAAGAATTGGGAGGTGATATGTGAGATAGGTTTAATAGAATCTACTTAAATAAGGGTGTTTTGTGGAGAGGGGAAAATGGAAAGAGAAATAACTAAGTTTTAATCTATCAATACAACTAAGTTTTCCTTAGTTCACCATCTCTTTAGTTGGTCCAAGTGAACTAGTGATGAGTATAAGAATATTTTTTGTCTAAAATGGGATCTAAACCCCTCATGGTATTTCTAGTTAGGATGTAGGAATTCAATTATTTTTTAGAGAGTTTATGAGAACTAAACCAACTTGTATCTTGGTTTTTTCCACCATATCATATTCACCTCTGTGTAGCCATTTAGTCATAGGGAGGGCATAAAAATCCATTCCCACAATTTAACTTGAAATGAGGAGTCATTAGGCATACAATAAAGAAAAAATGAATAGGTATTACTTGGATTAGTAGTAAGCACTAAGCACAATTGTTGTTGGGATCCACTCCTCAATAGATGATAAACTTAGCCAAGTATTGGGAAAGGTGCGTCAACCTTGCATCCTAATATTTTGATTTATTATTTTGTCCTCATATTAGTAAATGAGGCATCTCACTTTGTGTTGGTAGTTATTTATCATTTGTTGAATGCTTCAAGGGAGGTGTCTAAGATGTTCTAAGAGCATATAATATCATTATAGCTTTATAAGATGAAACCCTCTTATGACATATTCATATGACATTTAAGAGCATGACTATAGAATATTTACAGTAAAGTATTGACCAACATTATGAAAAATCATAAGAAATATTTTAAGAAATAGCAACTGTGTCAAGGAAAAAGATGTGGACATTTCCAAGAACTTTTTTTTTTAAGCAAAAGTGGGAGACCACTTATAATTTTATTTATATATAATATTTTACATATAGCTAGTTCAGGCGGACATACTGGCGGGAAAGAACCAGCAAGAAAACCCCCAGTTGCAGTCTGAGTAAATTTTTTTACAAAATATCAAAAAGACCAGTGAGGTCCTAGTACAAATGACCAATTGTCTGATTACAACATTACAAAAGCACATTGGTTGAATACATCAGTACATATGCACATTCTCTTATGCACCCAAAATACCCAAAAGAAGACATCATACTAGATATACCCATGACCCGAATACATAACACAATGGAGATTACAAAACCTTACTAAACATAAGACTGATAAGCTAGGAAGCCACTTTCAAAAAGATGTGGATTTTCCACCAACATGTTGAAAGCCATTAACCGAGCTTTCTTTTGTTTCCACTCGTTTACCTTTGTGTTGGCGATCATGCTCAAATGAAGGTTTTGATTTGTTAATATCAGGCACATAACGATAACAAAATTTATTTTTGGATGAAGATGGAAGTTGCAAATCATGAATGCAAACATGACTGCTCAAGAAATAAATGGCATGATATTTTCTTTTTAAATCATCAATCTCCTCCATGGAAATGGAAGATCTGTATCTATTTAGAACTTGGTAGAGATGTGAAGAAGTGTCATGCATTGTGGATAATAACATGCCTTGGAATATGTCAACATAGGTCTCTTCTTATGAAACAAAACCTTCTTTGAATAATTAACATTAGAAATTAATACAGCTTGGCGAGCATATTGTATAATCACACTAGAAACCAACAATGGAAGATTGAGAGTCTCAACTAAGAATTCCACCTTATAGATAACATTCATACTAGAAGCCAACAACTAAAGACCAAATTTCATAAATAGAATTTCATGTGTTATATATCATGCCTTTTGAGGGGTCCACAAGTACCATGAGCCTTTTGAAATCCTTCTCCATCTAAATGCATCCATTTGAAGACCATTGGGAGGTGGGTATACAATATGAGCCAAGTATTAATTTCTAATGTTAATTATTGAAAGAAGGTATATAAATTATTCGAACATCTTAATTCTCATACAGAGTTACATCTTAGTCGATTTCTCAATGTATGAGTTCCATATATTTGTGAATTTTTCTTAATATAAAAACATATTTTATTTCATTAAAATTAACCTATCTATTCCATATATTACGAGATGCTCTTATTTTAAATTATAAGTATATAATTCAAAACTAATTAGTAATTTTCAAGATAGAGTACACACAATTTCTTTGGTTAAAATAAAATAATATTCTTATTTCATGTGAGAGTTATGTAGAATGGTAGTTTGATGTCTCAAAAAATATTTCTTTCATACATACTAAATTTTTATCATTACATTATGAGTGAAGCATCTCAATTATATAGCCAAGCACATCAAAATTTATAGAGGTGGAGAAAGAAATAATCACACATTTATCATATTTTTATATGTATAAAGTTTCTACCATCAAATTATTTATACTTATAGATTAAATTATTTTTGAATTTGGTTATTTGGGTTCAACATGTCATGCTATAAGATTTTCTTGTGTTTTCACCATGTTGTCATGTGTAGATAGCTATGTATTTTATAGGTTTAGGAATTTTAGAGGAAGGAAAGGTTGAACAAAATGCATAAGGATGAGATGGAGCCCTTGTTTACCTTAGGATTTGGTTGAGACTCCCTTTGAGCAATATCGAGGGGTGGTTGGTCCTCTTGTAGATATGAATAATTTAGAAGGTCTTGTCAAGAGAAATTTAGAGGAGATTGGTAGAGACAAGAATAATGTTACAAATGGATTAGTTGGAGTTCATTTCCTCTACCATTCTCTTGAATTGCAACATTCACCTCTTGGCATTTCTTCTAATAATTTAAAAATATGAAGAAGGTTCAAGTTTAGAAGATTATAGGAACCCTTTATTCCCTTTGGTCTCAAGTTTGGAAACTAATGATGGAAACTCCATTACAAACCTGATCTAGGTTTGAATTCATGGAAAAGGATAAGGTTCACAATAAGATATAGTTCCTTGAAGAATTTTGGATTCAAGTTGTGAAATGATAGATCTACTATTTTTTTTGGGAAAATGACCCTCTTTATTAGATACATTGCCACTATTGGTGGATTATTTCCTAATTGGATGTTATTTTTCTAACTTACAACTATATTTTTTCTTGTTGTTGTTTCATGCCAATATGATTGATCATTTTTTGTCTCTTTATTGGTCTTTGTAAAATGGTGGTTCCCTTTCAAAATTTCTATTTCTAATTCATAAATTTAACCAAAAGTATTTACCCTAAAATTAAAATATAAATTTAAACTTTACAATAGTCTTTTTTGATATTATATAATAGCCTCATGTATTTAATTTATAAACCCTATTATTCTTTATGTTTAATTTCAAAATTTTAATGCTCTCAAGTATAGATTACAAGCACACATTCTTTACATTTTTTCTCTTTCTTTTGTACTATTTTGTATATGGGTGTCTTATATGCATTGCCTCAAACATATAATTTTGATGTCCTATACCTAGTTCTAAATGTAGTTTTATTAATGTATTCCTCCTTTATTCTTTGCTAATTGTAATTGAATATTAGACCTATTTTTTAAAATATGGCCACTCCTCTCAATTAGTAAAATAAGTCATCTATTTTAGGTGGTGGATATTAATGTTAATTGTTTATTTATTGAACATACATAATCAAGACAACTTGGAAAAGTGTCTTCTCTTTCTTTTTCATAAAAATAGTTGGAGCATCCCATGACAAGACACTAGAACATATAAATCCTTTCTTTAAAATGTCATTTAGGTTCAATCCTTTAATTCATGCAATTATGAAGTGTTTGTTTCATAGGGATCTCTAGATATAGGGGCTAATTCATGCATGAACTCTATTAAAAAATAAAACACCCATTTAGGAGGAAATATGAGGAATTCATTCTAGGATTTAGACATCCTAAGACTTTTGTAATGGAGGTTTATTTTCATTTTAATGGTTTTTATTCACTTTTACTAAATAAAAAATAACAACAAACAAGGCACACCCTTTTCTTTATTCTCTTTTGAGTTGTAAATAGAAAATTTAATAATACCTTCATTACTTCTAATCCAAATAAAATTATTTTATTATACATTTCATTCAAACAATCTAGTTTCTTTCCTCTAAATTTATTCTTCGATTCATACATTTAGTTCACCAACCATTTTTGGAGTAATGTCATAAGACTCAAAGGAAAAATGAAGAATTTTATCAAGCTTCCATTGTATGCACCCTAAACTTTATATCATGAGCTGACGATATAATGTCTCGAATAAATTGTTAATGAATTGTTTGATATAATGCCTCAAATAAATTTCCAATAGTGTTTTTGATGGAGTATGATAGAAATAGTGTGTTTGATATAATGCCTCAAATAAATTTCCAATGGTGTTTTTGATATAATGCCTCAAATAAATATGTTAATGAACTGTTTGATATAGGGTTCATACAATGGAAACACTATTTCTATCATACTCCATCAAAAATTACCATGAGAATGTTTGGAGTATAATGCCTCAAATAAATTTGTTAATGAATTGTTTGATATAGGGTGCATACAATGGAAACACTATTTCTATCATACTCCGTCAAAAATTACCATGAACTGTTTGATATAATGCCTCAAATAAATTTGTTAATGAACTGTTTGATATAATGCCTCAAATAAATTTGTAAATGAAATGTTTGATATAATGTCTCAAATAAATTGGAGGTTCCCTGGTAGAAATGTATGCAAAATGTGGAAGCATAGATAGGGCATGTTAATTTTTTGACAGAGTAGAAATGTATCATAGAAATAGTGTATGTTGAAAAGGCTTTAGAAGCTTTCAAACAAATGCAGTTTCAAATCAACAAATTTGAAAAAATTTTGCATTTAGGGTTTAGAAATTTAACAAAAAAATGCATTTTGAAGTCTATGAAATTCGAATTTGACAAACCTGGTGAGATATGCAAGTCGGGTTGATGAACTATGGAGAGATGAAGTTGATTTTTCCGTTCATCAGAGAGATGAAGTTGAGTTTGTCATTTTCTGTTTGTTGTTCACGTTCACCATTCACCGCACGCACAAAACACAAGGAAAGCAGAAGAAAATGATAGTGACAAGTTTGATTTTTTTTTTATGCCTTATTTGAGGGGGTTTGGTCGAACCCATTTTCGACTGAACCCCTTAAAATATTAATGTTTTTTGTTTGTGTTTTAGGGTTCGGTCGAACGAATGGTTCGACTGAACACATATGTTCATTTGAACATAAAAGGTGGTTCAGCCAAACCATAGAGTTCAACCAAACCCATTGAGTTTGGGGAAAGGAAGAAAAATCAAATTTCCTTCCTCATAAAATTTGTAAACCACTATTGTGGTTTGACCCTTACTAAGGTTAGCACTCTTTCTATTTTGAAACCTCACTATTTGTTCATAGTCATACTTTGCTTCCTCAACATTCTGATCCAATCAATTATTTGATCAAAATTCTAAGGCTTTAATTCCTTAGGTCACAACCTTTTAGGGATTTCTAACAGAGAATCTAGAAACCTTGCTAGTAATTTGTATGGCGATTCCTCTTTACTCCTTTTCATACTAGACAGTCTTTGGTTTATCAATTCCTAATCATTATTATTTGAACACTTTTGAAAACTATCTTCACTTTTCTCAAGATCAATATGATGTGAGAAAGAATAAAATGAGACATCAAGATTATCATTACATTAATCATCATTTTTCTTTCCTATTTATTTCATCTTAATAATCTGTACCAGGAGAACAAACACTTGCAACCATATATCCTTTCATCATTGAGTAATTAATACTATTTTCTATGTTCATAGCAATACAATATGTTTTATACAAGTTATAGGCTCCTTATCCCTTATCAAATAACTCATTTTATTGTCAAAAGCACCTAGATATGTAATTAAACACTCTGCATCACTACATCTCAAATACTCAGGAATATCATTTGTTGCTTTCATGAATCTGAGATTAAAAGAAGGAACTGACTCTTCTTTATCTTTTTTGATTTCCCTAAATCTTCTTCTTACCTCATTGGGACTAATCCTTTCACCAAATTGTTCTATAAATGCTATCATGAAAGTAGTCCATGAAACTATAGGACATTCTCGTAGATATGAGTACCAGTCTTAGGAATTCTCTTTTAATGACTTAGCAAACAACTTCATGACAACATCCTCATGATTTATTTCAAAATCATCCATCACATCTATAAATACATTTAAGTTCTTAGAATTTGACTCAAATTTTTTCCCTGTAAACTTTGGTACTTGTTTCCTAATATCAATAGGAATTTCATTAGGGAAACCTTTGATACCTTCAAAGCTCAAAGACTTATATCTCTCAATAGGGAATTTCCTTTGAGGTTATTCTAGGGATTCCATGACTGGAATATCTTTATTTGATATTTTACTAGAGAATATAGGGGAACAGTGTATCTTTATTATACCTTACTCTTCAAATGTTAACCCTATAGTAAATGCCCAACTCAAATGTATTTTATGTCTTAACACCTTTAAAAGGCACATTTCAACTCAGATGTATGCAACATAACTGTCACTATTCCATTCCTTAGTGCTTTAACTCACTGAATTATAAATAAAGTATTTCTTCCACATTGCTAAAATGGCTTTCATACATAATTATTTCTTCTTTTAAGTCAAAAAAAGGAGAAATACCTAGATATATTGGCATATATCACACTTTATCAGGTTCTTTGCATAGAGTTGCCACCTTCTTTTTAGAGAATCAAACTTCAACCATATGAAGTTGCTTCCACTAGTTGTTTTTTCTTTAACATTCCTTGTCCTTCAATATTTTCACTAGTACAGAGTTCTTCGGGGTTGCCACTCACTGTTAGTGAGAACTTTGTATTAAGAACCTCTATGACTCTATCAAGGAAAACTGATGTACTACAATTATTTTCCCAAGTAATTTTCCCAGTGGAGCCGCCATTTCTATTGGTTATTTTTTAAGAACTAAACATAATCAAAGTCCTTTCTAATGAGTTTTCAAAAACTCAATTATCAACAAGGTTGAGGATTGGCCAACACTTAAGTGAAGCACTTAAAAATTCACTTCTTCTCTTCGGGCTCTATGAGACCCAAGAGGGTAATCCTATTTATGGTCATAATATCTTAACTTGATCAAGAGAATTTCCTCACATAGATGTATTCCTCAAGAATCCAAAATCATTTAAGGCTTGGCAGACCTCTTATGAAATTGCTATTTGTTTCAGGGAATACTTTAATACTTAAAGGTTGGTGCAGTGTAATTTAAGTTATGAACATTAAGAATTCATTTCCATCTTAAATCTTTAGCTAGATTCATTACTAGCTCATTCAACCATGAGATAAACTAATAGAACAACCAGTGCCTTATCTGAGGGAACAATGGAGTCATAGCTTGCAATAAATCAGTAATACAATTATAATTGAATATAAGAAATCAGTGGACTATCAGCATGCTACTTTGTAGCATCTAACTCTCTTTGTTTTTAAAATATTGCTTCCTTACCAAATCCTATATCCCTTTCCCACAAACTAATGGTCTCATTTTAGCATTTAATCAAATCATTGAATTGAAGTGCAGACAAGCCCATTCATACAGTGCAAATGACAGAAGACAAATGAAATAATAATTAACAATTTCATTTATAATTTGGAAGAAAAAAATACAAGAGAACAATGTTTTAGAACTAATATTCTCTTTAATTACTGATATTCCTTTGTAAGACTATATTTAAAATCTTCATACAATATAAATTTTTCCCTAGATTGGCTTCTTATATATTCGCTAATTTATCTATTTACAATATATTTTCTCCCTGAGCGTAGCTTTCACCTAGACCTTTTTCGAACTCAAAATTTTTGAACTCTGTAACTTCAACCATGAAATCCCTTTTATAAATAGGGGAGAAAAAAGACTCCGACTGAGTTACAATTTCAATTCATTAACCTAATTTCAACTGCATCCTCAAAAAACACCCCAGGTGGTTTCATTCAATCATTTGAGAACAAGGGAGGAAAAAAGATAAAACACATGTGTTGGATATTAGTCGTTGTCACCATGTTAATTTGCATCTAATTAGCTGGAAGACCTCCACATCAACATGGAAGAGTGAAAGGCCAACCATGGACATACTGAAACAAATACCTCCTATACAATGGCCATGGTGTTATAAAAAAAAAAACAAGGAGAAGACCCTATTCTAAGTCGTCATCATTAGAGTATGCTCGACCACTCCTTGTTCCTGATGAAATTGGAGGAACCATCACCATGTCATCATTAGAGCACCCATATGGCACCAGAGAAAGAAGATACTAACCATATCCTGAGTTAGTGTCACCATCAACGTCTGAAGTACTTTCAAAGAGTAGAATGGGAGAATTATGTTTTCCCAAGAAGGCTCTATGAGCCTTGTCTTTTTTCCTGGCCTTTTTTGTTGGCTGAGCCAACTCCTTGCCTTTAAACTTGACAATTTCTTCTATAATGGTCTTGTTTCTCAAGTTGTATGTACTCTGAACAATTTCTTTCTTCTTATGACCTCAATCCCTCTACTTACCCTTTGAAACCTCAAGGGATGGATGGTTTGATTGCTCAGTTATGGACATATCCTCATAGCACTCAAACACATTGAGCCGGCTAGACCTCCTATCAGACTGAATTGTCACACCAGTCTTTCCCATCTCTAAAATGAATAGAAGATGATAATTCAAAAGAATCTAAATTAAAGTTGCAAGGAAATAAACCTACAAATGTAGACAATTACACCCAGTATGAGAAAAGGAATTCCTAAATAGACTAGAGCATGAACAATAGAGAGACCAATTGAAAACCAACTCACCCAAGACACAAATATTCACTATTCAACATAGGGAGAATTAACACCTTCATAATCTTCACTAACCCACACCTCACATTCGTTGCAGACTAGAAAGATGGTGAAGATGAATAGCAAACAATCTGCATTAAATAGGAATTTTAGAGCATGCAGGAATTAATGATTCAAGAACTCCTCATGCAAGTGAGTTGACAACCTAGTAGCTCGGCTCTGAATCTGGGATGTTGATCTTAAATCTTTTAAAACTTCATCTATGGAAATCATGAGCATCATTTTTGGCCATTAGCAACTTGTTCCTAGAAAATAGAAATGCCACCTCAAATGTTGCCACATCCTCAATCCTGATTAATCATACACAATCTAGCAATTAACATGCATTGCCAACCTAATCTGTGCTCCTTCATTAATATCGGCGAAGTACATATGACCTGCGTTTTGAAGAGAATTGTTCCTCATACACTTCATCACTCATCATTGGCCTCACCCAAATTTTTAGGGTACAATCAGTGATGAGAATGTTATCACAATGTAGTTTAGTTCATTGGATCATCTTATTCTAAAGTCAGATCAACGATTCTCCATCCATCCCGCTACTTTCCTTTTTTCTTTATACGATGTCCGTAGGATTCTGCCACGTTGCCCTTTCCAACAATAGCCCTTTCCTATCACGAATACATCTTGTCCTTCATCAGATTCATTGGCAATGCAAGCATCCATGCGATGAAATCTTAGCCCTCGGATCTATGTCCCATCTTTGATCTTGTTCATTTCCCCATTGCACATCGCTAATTCCAACTTCACACCTCAGATCCTATTAGCGATGGGAGATATAGTGAATAGAAAAGATTAAGACATGTACACCTACATGAAAATGAACAGTACAAAAGACATTGCACATAAGATCTTTTCAAATTAGAAAAATGAAACCTTTCAGAGAATCTCATCGCTCATCGTTGTTTTGAAACTTAAGTTTTGGAATGAATCCTCGATGATAGATAAAGTAAAAAATCAATAGGCCATTGTTCATCAGTAATTATACACATATAGTTTGCAAGCAATTAGTGATGAGATATCTTCATAGTGACATTGTGTATCATGTACTGCTAATATAGATCTTAGCACTTAAAACATATATGTGATACAGAATGCAAGGGAAATCATCATATCACTCATCACTATTTAAAAATTATCATTTTATGACCATTCGCCATGAGTGATGAAGATAAGAACATAAGGCTAGAGGACATCACTTATCACTATTACAATTCTCAAGGCTCAAAATCCATTAACAATAAGCGATTCCTCAATAATATATGGAACATCGCTCATCGTGAATTGATATCTAGAGCTCCAATAGCTATTCGCGATGAGTGATAACAAAGAAATATCACTCATCACTTGTCACCAATTTGGGACATACACTTCTAAAGTAATTAGCGATGAGCGATAAGGATAAAAGGCCAATGGGACTTAAGTGAAGACTTTTAGACACGTGCTCATAAGTCATTCTAATGAAGGAGACCCTCTAGGATCATATGACAGAAGGGGCTCAAAACACCTAAGTCATAAAATGAAAAGGATGTAAAGGCCAAAAAGGCTCTTCACTTAACCTTATAAATGTTGGACACTAGGAACACTGAGAGGCGGGGGTGAATCAGTGTTCCTCAATAATTGATTTTTGAATCAGATCTTAAACTATCAACAACAATAATTAAACCCTCAATAGCATTCACAACATATAAACAGAAGAAAACATGCATAAACATTAAAGAACACCATAACACCATAATTTTTACATGGAAACCATGTTAGGGGAAAAACCACAATGGATATTAATCCAAAAAGTATACTATGTTAAAATTATGATAAAAGGGAATGCACTTGCATTCAGGCACACTGCCTAGAGCTCACTGTTAGAAAGAGAAGGTTGACTGCCTTACAAAATATTTTTGATATTACAACAAAATGTTGAATTGAGAGTATAGCATCTACAAATGCTTGGAATCAGTTCCAATTAAGTACACAATCATATTCTAAATCTTTTATCCAATTCACACTTCTGCTCTACTTTGCTTTGCTCTCCTACAGAAACCCTTTTGTAGCACAAACAAAATTCACTCAACATATCTTCTAAAATTAACCCATATAGTTGTTCTGCACTTTTTCACACACACACGCCTTCTTACAACTTCATACTCACTTATATCATCATATCAAAATAATTTTCCGATCTCCTTTATATATCCGCTAATAAGAATTTTATTATATGTTGGCTTCAAAACAAAATATAATATTCTTGCTCATGTCAGCTCAAATCACTAATTACAATTGATGCGTTCCCTCACAAGTCAGCTATACTATAGTAGGGACTCAAACCAAAATTCCAAAACATAAGAAATAGTAAACATATACTCTTTATACATCTGTGACACGCCATACACAACAGGTCGGCCAAAATGAGAAAATAGATAATAAATCATTCTTCTAAAAATCTTAACTCGTACTTCAACTAATGCAACACCACAAAAATTTCCAATAGGATAAAATACATGCTAAACAAGATTCCCTGGGGATCCACACCACAAAATAGTGATCCAATGAAGTATTCAGATCAACTTGTCAACCGGATACCCTGTACTTCATAGTTTTTGTCGGTAGATTATAGTCTCTTCTCTTTCCAGTAGGAGCAACTTCAACACTATGGACCATACTGTTGGCTCCAGTTTCCATCAATGACAACACAAGAATCCAAAAAAAATCACTCAAAGCCATATGCCAACAATAAAAATTAAGATACTCAAACCTAGGCATGGGGGATCTGTTACCTAATGACAATGAATGACATGAGATGTTTTTAAGGTAATCAACAACAAGCAACAAGAAGTTAATAGTGAAATAGACTATTTTTTTAGCATTTAAATCCAAGGGTTTCATAAGAAAGGACTCTAATTCAATACAATAACCCTTCAACAATGATACAAGTAGAACCCTAAGCCCCCAGATATCAACCCAACAAGATGAAACAAGGACTTGAGATGGAACATAAAAAATTTGTAGGTTCCATCAGTGGCTCTAGTTGGGGACATTTGTTCCTCAGTGAACAAAGCGAGAATCCAGAATGTCAGGTGAAGTAGACCAAGAACAAAAAAAAAAACCAAGGACAAAGCAAGAGAACAAAAACTGAACAACATATGTACAATATTTTATAAAATACAAGGCCAAACCAATCTGAACATTGGTGTTTACCTCCATCAAAAACCCTATTTTCCACTTTTTGCACCATGCCCAACTTAAAAACATTACCATGAAGAGTCATTTATTTTATCCTTTAGTGATTGAATGATTTTTTTTGCAGCCACAAGATTCGCTTTTAGTTCCATGACCTTCTACTTTAGACTGATCAAGATCATCAAGTGCCACCATAAGTTGTTGTTGAAGACCACCAACATCCATTGTTATTCAAGATCCGCCTCAAGATGTTAAACTTCTAGAAAAGGAACCAACTTTGATACCAATTGTTGGACAATAGGAACAATGTGAGGGGGGGTGAATTAGTGTTTCACAATATTTTATTTTCAAATCAGATCTTAAACTATCAATAGAAATAATTAAACCCTCAATATCATTCATAGCATATAAACAGAAGGAAACATGTAGACACATTAAAAAACACCATAACACCAGAATTTTTACGTGGAAACCATGTTAGGGGAAAAACCACGGTGGAGATTAATCCACAAAATATGCTCTATTAAACGTATGATAAAAGGGAATGCACTTGCATTCAGGCACACTGCCTAGAGCTCATTGCTCAAAAGAGAAGGCTCATTGTTGTACAAAATATTTTTGATATTACAAAAAAATGTTGAACTAAGAGTATAGAATCTACAAATGCTTGGAATCAGTTCCAATTAAGCACACAATCATATTCTAGATCTTTTATCCAATTCGCACTTCTGCTCTGCTTTGCTCTTCTCTCCTACAGAAACCCTTTTGTAGCACAAACAAAATTTTCTCAACAGATCTTCTTAAATTAACCCATATAGTTGTTCTGCACTTTTTCGTACACACAAGGCCTTATTACAACTTCATACTCACTTCTATCATCATATCAAAATGATTTTCTGATCTCCTCTATATATCCACAAACAAGAATTTTATTATATGTCAGCTTCAAAACAAAATATAATATTCTTGCCCTAGTCTGCTCAAATCACTAATTATAATTGATGCTTACCCTCACAAGTCAGCTAGACTATAGTAGGGACCCAAACCAAAATTCCAAAACATAAGAAATAGATAAACACATACTTCTTATACATCCATGACATGCCATATGCAACAGGTCGGCCAGAATGAGAAAATAGACAATAAATCATTCTTCTGAAACTCTTAACTCGTACTCTGACTAATGTGACACCACAAAACTTTCCAATAGGATAGCATAGATGCTAAACAAGCTTCCCTAGGGATCCACACCACAAAATAGTGATTCAGTGAAGTATTCAGATCAACTTGTCAACCAAATACCCTATACTTCATAGTTTCTACCGGTAGATTATAATCTCTTACTTCTCTTGTCTGTAGGAGAAAATTCAACACTATAGACGATACTACTTACTCTAGTTGCCATCAATGACAACACAAGAAGCCAAAAAAAATTGCTCAAATCCATATGCCAACAATCTCCCCCTTTGGCATTGATGTCAACACTTAGTGAAAAATGACTAAGTGTCAAAACTCAAGAACTCATCAAAACCAAAATTACTGCTCCTCCTTAGGATGTGGAGGCATTTTTCATTGCATTCTCTCCCCCTTTGACATCAATGGAAAAGCTTCCACTACTTTTGCTACACTTCTCTCCTTCAAAATTTTACTATACTCTCCCCTTTAGAAAAATAGAGAGTTTGATCAAAATTTGGAAAACTTTTGCACAAATCAAAAGATTATTTTATACTTAACTTTCATTTCTGGAAGAAATTTCTTCCAAGAGTCCACCGTAATCCCAATAACTATAATCAAGCTATTATTATCAGATGTCCTTTTGATAATCTAGACAAGGGATTCTGGAATGGTGATGGCATCAACCAACTTTTCTACTTTCTTTAAAATTTCAATCATTTGCTCCAGTCTGCATTCGGTATGATCTTTTACTTTCTAGAAAGCATCCATAAGAGTATTTCTGGCAGAGTAAACCTTTGCATGCTCAACCTACAGATCATGAATCTTCTTCTTAAGTTTTGTGTCCTAATCCAAAAACATACTGTAGTCCTATCCAATTCTAACAACCTCATTCTCAATTTCCTTCAACTTGTCCTTGTATTTTCCAACCACATGAGGCCACCGAAGACAGTAATTGGAGATCTTATTGGCTAAATCAATGCACTGTCTTAGCACATTCATTTTCTTCTTCAGTTTAGTAAGAGATAATCTAAACTGCATCTTTAGATGAGAAATTATTTCCTCCTCTTTTCTATCCAGAGGCATAGGGTCCATATCCTCCTTGATACACTGAATCAACTCTTCTGGAAGTACATTTTGTAGACTCTCCAATTCAATGTTGTTATCAACAAAGTATCTTCCTAGGGTTTCCTCAATGACATCATGCTCATAAGATGTTCCATTCAACCATATATCAGTTACCTTCTGCATTCCATCTTCATCCTGAATAATCTACAATATCTTTTCTTTAAACATAGCACCTTCTTCATCACTATCTTCTGCAATTATCACTTTTGGTTAATCTCTAGGTGTATATTCCTTAGAGTCTTCATCCACTAAATCCAAAATCATCTTCTCTTTTCCTTTTCCCTCAAATTTTGTTGACTTTGGTGTTGGAGGAGTGACACTAGACAATTCTCTTCCTCTCTTCTTCCTTTTCTCTGCCTTACCAAAGGATGATCCAACTTTAGCCATTTTTACCAGAAGATGAATAGCACTTGCACCAAACCTTCCTAACAGCTTCCTAAAGAATTTTTCATAAACTTGTTCACCATTTTTAAAAGAGTTGAAATGCTCAAAAATTTGCTTGCAGACTAGTATATTTTCTTTCCATACCACATTGTTATTCTAAGGCAAGCAATTTGGGAAATACATCATAATGCATGTAGCTAGGGTACCAAACCTGAAAGAGTAGCCTATATCCTTTGTCAATTGAACATTCTCCAACAATTGATCCTTCATCAAACCACATAGGTCAAAGTCTTCATCCTCAATTATCATTTTGTGAGTGATATACACTACACCTATCGAGGTTGATCCTTCTCTGTTTCTGAAGAAGACTTTATATGAAATTTCATGTGTGATATACCTCGTTAAAGGATCTTTGATCGTTGTAATCATCAGAGCCTTCTGATCTCCCGTTATACTAGTTAGGGCTTCGACCTCAACATTTTGAATCAATTTATTTTTTGGAACATCACCAACTTTGCACAAACCTATTAGATTCCTGATTACATCCTTAGAGATTTGATAGGGTTTATCCAGAGTAAGGATATCGCCATCCAATTTGTTCAAAATAAACTGTACTACCTCCATATTGATGATATGAGGGAATTCATTCCAGATATCTAGATTTTTATGTTTCACTCCTCCAAGATTTTTCAATTTGATGGCAGACAACAAATTTCTTATATCTCTGACCTTCCGACTGCTATATTCATCTAAAGTTACTGATCCTTGGATTTTCTTCATTTTTTCGTACCGAATAGGGTTATGTCAATCACCAAATAGGTATGAAATTCACAAGCAATGGAAATACCTGAAGAATTCGCCACTTAATTAACTTTTCACTCCTTCAAAATTTTGTTGAAGAGGCTCTCTAGTTGTTCTCCTTCGGTGCATGGTGACAAATTAGGGTTCCAAATGCCCTTTTATAACTTCACATGCTTAACTTCCTACCGCATTAAATGCATTTCCCTACAAGTTATGGTTACACTAAAAACTCAGACAACAAGCAAAGAATTTGACTTCGGACCTTCAACATTTCATCCAACTCAACAAATGATTGTTAATACATTTGATAATGAATAACACAATGGCTGACGACATCCTGTGATTCAGAGCCAACTATATAGAGGGGGGCAAAGGTTTTTCATGAGAAAGTCCCCCTACGCCTCTGGCCTGAAGTTAATTGCCAGAAGAATTACCGGAGGGAGATTCTGATACAACCTTATTGCCTTCATCAGATTCACTTTTCTTTACCCACATTTTCTTCATCTAATCTCTTATCTTCTTCCACATATGATTTTTCTTTTCCCTTGTCTTTTTGTGAATTTCTCCCTTGATAAACTAGACCTCTTTTATTCATGTTTTTGTTCCTACAAAATCTTGCAATGTGCCCAAGTTTGTTGCAATTGTAGCATACCATATTTTTCTATCTATACCATCCATTCCACTGGTTTCCTCCTAATCTGCATTGATTAACAATATGTCCAAATCTTCCACAAGTATAGCATTTAATGTTACTTGTACTGATAGACATACTTTTGCATTATAATGACTTATGACCAAACTTCTTGCATTTAAAAAATTGACCAAAAAATGGAGTGCTAAAGTTTATCTTTCTTCTACACTGAGAAGCCATAGGTCCAAATTTATTACAAACAAAGCAATATCCATTAAATTTCTAAGCATTGGGTTGTCTTACCGGATGTCTTCCACCTTTGTTCTATTTTGGGCTCTTATGTTCAAATCTAGAGCTCTCACCCTTCTCATAGCCAATACCTCACTTGTCATTAGTTTCCTTTTGACCTTTAGTTATCTCATCAAGCCTAGAAAAACTTATCCTAAAATTCTCCTTGAATTCATTTGCAGTAGTAAGCTCATTTTTTAGAATAACTACGTGTCTCTCAAGATCTTGTTCATTGTTTCTGGATTGTTGCAATTCAATCTCCTGCCGAATGAATCCACTATTAATTCTATTGCATTCTTCATATTTTTCTTTCAAGGACTAGGCCAGATTCTCCTCTTTCTTCTTTCTTTCTTCAATCTCTTTGGTTAACTTTATTGCCATAGATTCCATTTCAAGCTTTAGAGTTGCATTGTCCTTGGCAAGCTTTTCACATTCTTCTATTATTTCTCTTAGGGTTTGATTTAGATGGACATCATCCAGACCTTTTCTTTCTTTTTGCTTCAACTGATCACATAGTTCCTTCCTCTTTTCCCTTAACTCATTTATTTTATCCTTTAGTGATTGAATGATTTTTTTGCAGCCACAAGATTCGCTTTTAGCTCCATGACCTACTTTAGACTGATCAAGATCATTAAGTTCCACCATAAGTTGTTGTTGAAGACCACTAGCATCCATTGTTATTTAGGATCCACCTCAAGTTGTTAAACTTCTAGAAGAGGAACCAACTCTAATACCAATTGTTGGACACTAGGAACACTAAGAGGGGGACTGAATTAGTGTTCCACAATATTTTATTTTCAAATCAGATCTTAAATTGACAATAGCAATAATTAAACCCTCAATATGATTCATAGCATATAAACAAAAGCAAACATGCAGACACATTAAAGAACACCATAACACCAAAAATTTTACGTGGAAACCATGTTAGGGGAAAAACCACAATGGAGATTAATCCATAAAGTATACTCTATTAAAATTATGATAAAAGGGAATGCACTTGCATTCAGGCACACTACTTAGAGCTCACTACTCAAAAGAGAAGGCTCACTGTCTTATAGAATATTTTTGATATTACAAAAAAATGTTGAATTGAGAGCATAGCATCTACAAATGCTTGGAATCAGTTCCAATTAAGCACAAAATCATATTTTGGATCTTTTATCTAGTTTTCACTTCTTCTATGCTCTGCTATAGAAACCCTTTTGTAGCAAAAACAAAATTCGCTCAACAGATCTTCTGAAATTAAACCATATAGTTGTTCTGCACTTTTTTGCACACACATGCCTTATTACAACTTCATACTCACTTCTATCATCATATCAAAATGATTTTCCAATCTCCTTTATATATCCGCTAATAAGAATTTTATTATATGTCGGCTTCAAAACAAAATATAATATTCTTGCTCATGTCGGCTCAAATCACTAATTATAATTGATGTGTACCCTCACAAGTTGGCTATACTATAGTAGGGACCAAACCAAAATTCCAAAGCATAAGAAATAGATAAACACATACTCCTTATACATCCATGACATGCCATACGCAATAGGTCAACTAGAATGAGAAAATAGACAATAAATCATTCTTCTGAAACTCTTAACTCATACTTCGACTAATGTGACACCACAAAACTTTCCAATAGGATAGAATACATGCTAAAAAAGCTTCCCTAGGGATCCACACCACAAAATAGTGATTCAGTGAAGTATTCATATCAACTTGTCAACCAAATAACGTGTACTTCATAGTTTCTACCAATAGAGTATAGTCTATTATCTTGCCAGTAGGAGCAACTTCAACACTGCAAACCATACTATTGACTCCAGTTGTCATCAATGACAACACAAGAAGCCAAAATAAATCACTCAAACCCATATACAAACAATAAAAATTAAGAGACTCAAACCTAGCCATGGGAGATTGGTTAACCAACGACAATGAATGACATGAGATGTTTTTAAGGTAATCAACAATGGGAAACAAGAAGTCAACAATGAAATAGACTATTTTTTAAGTATTTAAAGCCAAGGGTCTCATAAGAAAGGACTCTAATTCAATACAATAACCCTTCAATAGTGATACAAGCAGAACCCTAAGCCCCCAGATATCAACCCAACAAGATGAAACAAGGACTTGAGATGGAAAATAATTTTTTGCAAGTTCCATCAGTGGCTCTAGCTGGGGACGTATGTTCCTCAGTGAACAAAGTGAGAATCCAAAATTTCAGGTGAAGCAAACCAAGAAAATAAAACAAAAACCAAGGACAAAGCCTGAGAACTAAAACCAAACAACATATGTACAATATTTATATAAAAACAGGGCCAAACCAATCTTAACATTGGTGTTTACCTCTGTCAAAAACCCTATTTTCCACTGTTTGCACCATGCTCAACTTACAAACATTACCATGAAGAGTCCACTAGCTGATCATGTTGGAACTGCTATGTTCAACCATTAGAGACTTATGCCTGATCTTGCAT
This sequence comes from Sequoia sempervirens, assembly GCA_007258455.2. NCBI lineage: Eukaryota > Viridiplantae > Streptophyta > Pinopsida > Cupressales > Cupressaceae > Sequoia > Sequoia sempervirens. The sequence continues at coordinate 20,116,821 of VDFB02168118.1, forward strand.
TTATCACTCTCATTTATGTCCCTCTATGTGTTGAAATTAGGTGTTAACTAGAATATATGATTGGTGTAGCACTCCACCTAATGCAACTTATCATTATTTTTCATCGGATGCTCATTTAACTAGTTTGGAAAAGTGAAACATTCATAATCCACTTGACTGATATCAGATTCATTTGGATCAACATCATACCCATCTTGTGTAGTAAACAATAAACACTGATACACAGGCTCCTTTTCAAGTTGGTGTTCATACACCTCAAAATAATATAAATCAATTATGCTACCCAATACTTCATTTTCTTGAAAGATCAATTTCTCATAATCTAGGGAACTTTCACTCTTTCTTAGAGCAAGATCCTTCTTAGAAACTTAGGAATCATTTATATCATTCCAAATATTAGAAATAATTTCTGTTTCAGGACCAATATCATAATTTGAGTATTCTTCCCTATCATCATCTTTCAACAGGAAACAAGTTTTTTCAAAAGATGGATGAACTAACTCAAAATTGATATAATCAGAAGTGGGGTTTTGAATTGTGTTTTCAAATGATATGTCTATTGATTCATGATGACATAACTTATGTTCCTCTAAGTAGATTTTTTCATTTCCTCCTTCAGCAAAACATTTTTTTAAAACAGCCATGTCTATCTTTGTATCAAGATCTACACATCCTATTTCTTCTTCATGTAAACATTCAAAAACCTAACCCTGCTAACTACTTGTACCCATCTCATCATTAAAATCAGGTTCCAGAGTCTGAGGATAAGAACTCTTGTCTTCATATTTAAAACCAATCAAATCATCAAGATGTTCTGATTCTAGAATAGTTAGAGTACTCTGCAAGAGTTTATCATTTGCAATATGTCTAAATATTGGTAAAGGAAAAATTTCATGAGTTTTGACAGTCAAATTCCTGGAGCAATAAAGGTGCTTTCAAGTTTTCCTCACACATGAATTTGTATTCCTTATGAGAGTAATTAAAATTTTCACCTTCATTACCCTGATTATCAACCTCAAATAATACACCAACAGTATCTGCAAATATGAAAATATCATCATTTATACTGTTATGCATACATCTCTATTTATCTTTTGAGTGAATGCTTGATCTTTGTTACTAAGGTTAGCACTCTTTCCATTTTGAAACCTCATTGTTTGTTCATAGTCATAATTTTTTTCCTCAACAACTCTGATCCAATCAATTATTTGATCAAAATTTTGAGGCTTTAATTCCTTAGGCAAGGTACTAAGCCCTGGCTCATAGATGTCACAAAATAATTCAATGCAAACTAAATCCTTAGGTCTCAACCTTTTAGGGATTTCTAATAGAGAATCCATAAACCTTGCTAGTAATTTGTATGGCGATTCCTCTTTACTCCTCTTCATACTAGACAATATTTGATTTATCAATTCTTGATCATTATAATCTGGACACTTCTGAAAACCATCTTGACTTTTATCAAGATCAATATAATTTGAGAATGAACAAAATTGGATATCATGATTATCATTACATTGATCATCCTTTTCTTTCCTATTTATTTCATCTTTATAATGTGTACCAGGAGAACAAACACTTGCAGCCATATATCATTTCATCATTGAGTATTTAATGGTATTTTCTATGTCCATAGCAATACAATATGCCTATTGCAATGTTGTAGGCTCCTTATCCTTTATCAAATAACTCATTTTATTGTCAAAAGAACCTAGATATGTAATTAAATACTCTCCATCACTAGGTCTCAAATACTCAGGAATATCATTTACTGCTTTCATGACTCTGAGATTGAAAGAAGGAACTAACTCTTCTTTATCTTGTTTGATTTCCATAAATCTTATTCTTACCTCATTGGGACTAATCCTTTCACCAAATTGTTCTATAAATGATATCATAAAATCATTCCATGAAACTATAGAACATTCTGGTAGATATGAGTACCAGTCTTGGGCATCCTCTTTTAATGACTGAGCAACCAACTTTATGACAACATCCACATGATTTATTTCAAATTCACCAATCACATCTATAAATGCATTTAAGTGCTTGGAAGTTGACTCAGATTTTTTCGCTATAAACTTTGCTATTTGTTTCCTAATATCATCAAGAATTTTGTTAGGGAAATCTCTGATACCTTCAAAGCTTAAAGACCTATATCTCTCAATAGTGAATTTCCTTTGAGTGTATTCTAGGGATTGCATGACTAGCATATCTATATTTGATATTTTACCAGAGAATATAGGGGAACGGTGTATCTCTATTATACCTTACTATTCAAATGCTAACCCTATAGTAAATACGCAACTCAAATGTATTTTATGTCTTAAAACCTTTAAAAGGAATGCTACAGAAATATTATACTTCTTCCATTCCATTTAGATATTTCAAATTTCAACTCAGATGTATGCAACATAACTGTCACTATTCCATTTCTCAGTGCTTTAACTCACTGAATTAGGAATAAATTATTTCTTCCACATTAAAATGGATTTCATACATATTTATTTCTTATTTAAGTCAAAACAAGGAGAAATACCTATATATATTGGAAGATATCACACTTTATCAGGTTGTTTGCATAGAGTCGTTGCCTTCTTTGTAGAGAATCAAACTTCAACCATATGAAGTCGCTTCCACTAGTTGTTTAAATTTCATTAAGATTCCTTGTCCTTCAATATTTTCACTGGTACAGAGTTCTTCGGAGTTGCCACTCACTGTTAGTGAGAACTTTGTATTAAGAACCTCTATGACTCTAAGATTCATAGAGTCGTTGCCTTCTTTATAGAGAATCAAACTTCAACCATATGAAGTCGCTTCCACTAGTTGTTTAAATTTCTTTAAGATTCCTTGTCCTTCAATATTTTCACTGGTACAAAGTTCTTCGGAGTCGCCGCTCACTGTTAGTGAGAACTTTGTATTAAGAACCTCTATGACTCTATCAAGGAAAACTAATGTACTGCAATTATTTTCCCAAGTAAGTTCCCCAGCGGAGTCGGCATTTCTATTGGTTATATTTTAAGAACCAAACTTAATCTCATTCCTTTCCTATGAGTCTTCCAAAACTCAATTATCAGCAAGGTTGAGGATTGGCCAACACTTAAGTGAAGCACTTATAACTTCACTTCTTCTCTTCGGGCTCTATGAGACCTAGGAGAGTAATCCTATTTATGCTCATAATATCTTAACTTGATCAAGAGAATTTCCTCACACAGATGTATTCCTCAAGAAACCAACATTATTTAAGGCTTGGCAGACCTCTTATGAAATTGCTATTTGTTTTAGGGAATACACTGATACTTGAAGGTTGGTGCAGTGTAATTTAAAGTATGTTAAGAATTCATTTTCATCTTAAATCTCTGGCTCGATTCATTACTAGCTTAGTCAACCATGAGATAAATTAATAGAGCAATCAGTGCCTTATCTGAGGGAACAATGGAGTCATAGCTTGCAATCAATCAGTAATACGATTATAATTGAATATCAGAAATCAATGGACTATCAACATGCTACTTTGTAGCATCTAACTCTTTGTATTTTTAAAATATTGCTTCCTTACCAAATCCTATATCCCTTTCCCACAAACTAATGGTCTCATTTTAGCATTTAATCAACTCATTGAATTGAAGCATAGACAAACCCATTCATATAGTGCAAATGACATAAGGAAAATGAAATTATAATTAACAATTTCATTTATAATTTGGAAGAAAAACATACAGGAGAACAATATTTTAGAACTAATATTCTCTTTCATTATTGATAATGCTTTGTAAAACTATATTTAAGATCTTCATATAGTATAACTTTTTCCCTAGACTGGCTTCTAATATATTCGCTAATTTATCTATTTACATTCTATTTGCTCCCTAAGCATAGCTTTAACCTAGGCCTTTTCTGGACTCAAAATTTCTGAACTTTGTAACTTTAGCCATGAAATCCCCTTTATAAACAAGGGAGCAACAAGCATCCGATTGAGTTACAATTTCATTTCATTTCATTTTATTAACCTAATTTCAACTGCATCCTCAAAAAACTCCCCAAATGGTTTCATGCAGTCATTTGAAAATAGGGGAGGACAAAAGATAAAACACGTGCTAGATATTAGTCATTTTTACCACAGTCATGCTTGAACAAAAAACATTTTGCATCATATTAGTCAAAAGACCTCCACATCAGCATGGAAGAGTTAAAGGCCAACCACGAACATATTGAAACAAACACCTACTATGCAAAGACCATGGTGTTATCAAAAACAAAAACAAGGAGAAGACCCTATTCAGAGTCATCAGCATCGGAGTATGCTCGACCAATCTGTTAGGTCTCAAAAATTTAGGTTTGAATCATGAGACGTTGCCAAGCTCTCACAATATTTTTGGCTAACTTACAAGGACAAATGATGAATTTGAACCTTCTTCTCTTCAGGTTCTACTAGACCTAGGTTGGTATACCTATATGGATGAGTAGATTTAGGTTATGTGTTTCCTATTTTTGCAATCTATCCATGATGGTAATTGGAAGTGGAGAGATGCTGACTTATTTGGTGTAAATTTTATAAGCAATATAAAATTATGAAGTTTATGGATATGTTCAATTAACAGATGTAAAAATAAAATGAAGGAAACTAAATGACAAAATGTATGAGACTAGTGCCTTGTTGGGTATATGGAGTCTAATGAAGACCTAAAAAATGTGACTTGTAATGTCAATAACTCAAACTGTTTGGCATATTAATATGGGTTTATAACTTGTATAAAAATGTAGGTAAATAGTTGACAAACTCTACTTGAGGCAAATCGACAACCCTAATTATATGGTTCTTCTTATGGATCCAATTAACACTTCCAAATTACTGTGATTGACTAGAAGGATTTAATCTTTACTTGAAAGAACCAATTAATCATATCACACAAGTACAAAAAATGTGCATTGATAAATTGAATATATACTTGATATATCAGTTTAAATAACAAAGAAGCATTAAATTGGATTAGGCCACAAAATTAGATATCTTCATTGACTTCTTTGAAATTCATACATGCATCATGGCCTTCACTATATAAAACATTTTAAAAGTATTCCCTGTATATTTCCTACCTAACTCCTAATTCTAATACCCTTGATGATTTAACTTCATCTTACATATATACATTTCTTACGGTTATGACCCTTCATATATCCATACAATGCAACTCTTCAGTTATCTTCGGTGAAGAAAATATTTAATTAATTACCTTCTAGAAAATTAAATATTTTAACTTTAACCTCCATCTTTACATCTTTGTGAAAAATCAATTTCGGTAATGTTCCTTTGCTGGAAATCTTCACTTTTCATTAATAAATCTTTTAAGTAAAAATAATTACCCACCTTCATAGCTTTTTTCAGTAAAAAAATATTTTCCATCCTTGTGAAAGTATTTTATTTTAATTCAGCGTAAAATATTCTTTGAGTAAAAAATATTCTCACATTCAAGGATTTAGCTTTTTCCCTTAATTTCTTCGTAAAAAAGATTAACTTTCCACCACTAAAATATTCTCTAATAATAATTACCTCCCCTTGGTGAGAAACATTATGAAAATATTTCACACGAGATAACATACTTAGGGTGGGGTCCCATGGAGGGGGCTTTCCTGAAAACTTTCAATGGGTGCTGCTGAGAAATTTTAGGAAGTTTTTAAAGGTGGTGACCCCATGAACTTAGTAGAGCAATTCAGCTTAAAATATTAAGCCCCAAATTTTAAGGAAGCTGGTGGTCTCATCAACTGATTTACTGTGGAGTTTAGCTTAAAATTTAAGTTTCAGAATTTAAGGAAGCTCAAAAGTTGAGATGATTTACAAATGGAAAATAAAATTGCTAAACTGTAGGAGCAATCTCCAGCCCCACCCCATTTACACCCCTCAAATCTGCAATCCTAAAAGGTAGGAGCTGCTATTCTTCAGGAAAAGATTCCAAATAATCCTGTAGCAATTTTTTTATCAATCCATGAGACCTCCTGTTCCTTAAAAATAGACCCTGCAGTCCCCTCATGAGACCCCACCCTTACCTTGCACATTTTTTAATCCAAATAACACTTCTTCCATCTTCATCGCTTTATTTCACCGCAAACTCATAGTGATTTTATTTTGCAGTGAATCTCATTCCCCAAAAAAACTTTAATGTTATAATTTTAATACATTTTCCCCCTAAACATTCATGGCATTTTATAAAACTTTATTTTATTGAACTCCATTGCAGTACGGCAATGATTTGAATTTAACTTTGGGAGAAATATTTGAGTTTTCGTTCTCTTGTGTATTCTCCATGTCTAGCCGCTATACCACATTACTTCATTAGAACACCTGCGGTAATGCGGGAAAGCCACAACACTACCACACACAACTCTAACTCCTCCAGTAGGGACGCAGTAAGGCTCAACACTCACCCACACACCTCTTGTTGGGTGCTTGTGGTGATGCGGGAATTCTTTAGATTACCTGCCTCTCCTTTGCATATTCTCCATTTGTGTAATTTCTTAAGAGATGCCATTGGGTTTTGAGGATGGATTCGATTCTAGTTTCTTTAGCTACTTATTTTCTCATTTTCTTCATTGCGCTATTTTCCCAGGCTCCAATCAATCATAAAATGCCACTGCCATTCACAACATTATGTGTAGGTTTTCTCTGCTCAATAAAGAGGGCTCTTGCAATTACAACATCAGATAAAGTTCTTACATCCTTCCTCATTTTTGCACAGACATGGATGATGCCAATAGGGGTTGTAGAGTTTTGAATCTACATCTGGTAATCACATGTGTTTGAAAGAGCTTCTTTAATTAAATTTCTAATTTGCAATCATTGCATTTTGTTCAATGAATCCTCACCAGTGGTACTTTTTTTTCTTTTGAATTTTGAAGTTAAAAAATTATGTACTGTAATGCCAACGACATAGTGTAATCTGCAATTTGAGTGAAGCTAAAAATTAGAAGCAATTTTTTTGCAAAACTCTCGATGCCTTTCCTGCACATGTACATTTTTTATGTTGCATTGACCATTCTTTCCATTCTTATTTATGCTCCATTACAACAAAATCATGTTTTGATAGATCCCCACATAGAGAAGAAAATTATTGCATTGAAGAGATTCATTTAAGAGTCAAGCAACTTTGGAGTTAATTTCCTTTCAAACTTTGGCACATAAGAAGATTTTAATTTTGATTGCCAGGAAAAAAAAGTAATTTCATTGAGGGAACATGGAGCATCCTGGAGCCACGAAAATTTTCAAGGGACTGCAATCAATTATTTTGGAAGTGGGTTTCTGACGGATTTTGAACAGCTCACCAAATCAAGGTACTTCCTTCGTAAACTAGCCCTATCGGAGCATATAGCAAGAAAAATGAATTTTTAAATTAATGCACCAAATGACCTTGGAATCCAACGAAACTGAAATTGGAGACATTTGAGGCCATAACACCAATTGGGCCATCCTTAGAATTTCAAAATTTATAACTTTTTTGGGACGCCAAATCTAGCCTGGGAGCAGTAGCATATCAGAACTCCTCTAACGGCCATGAAAATGAACATACATGTTGAGTTGTAATAAGAGATTATGCTCATCAAACGGTTTGGTGTGAATTTGTCAAAATTGCAAACTATAAATGCCCAAAGTTTCTTACTCAACATTTTCTGAAAATTACCACTGTCAAGCTCAATTGAAACCAGGTTCATTTGCCCTTTTTGGAAAAATATCAAATGTGATCTTGAGAAGCTATAAATTTGGATATTAGCTCATTTAGGCATGGTTAACATGTGTGCAAGAGGGTTTTTCACCAATCATCTCCATTCATGAAAAATCAAACACCAATGATGACAATTTTGTAGTTGTTCTAGAAATGCAGTTTCCAAACTATGCAAAATCCATTTGGATTTGATCTTGGAAAAATATCAAACGATGTCCTGAAGCCCTAAAAATTGACATAGAGGTAGAATTTGGTATAGAGAATCGAAGGCATCAATCATTTTGTTATGATCATAATCCATTTGCTTAATTTTTACCCTCAAAGTTGACCATTTAACAAAATTCTCAACTATGTTTATGAGTGTTGAAATTTAGTTTTTCATCATAGGAACCTAAAATTTGCATGAAAGTTTAGGCTCCAATAGTGGTTCCATCTGGGGATGTATGCCCCCTGTGGACATAACAAGAATTTAGGCCTCTGGGAGAGCAGACCAATTATTTCACACCTTTGGCAACAAAATCAAACTTCATCTCTGTTTTGAACTGTTATGGTCTGAAATTCAAACCATAAATGATGGCCCAAGGCCACCCAAAAAGAAGGGCCTGTACTTTCCTCTATCATAAATTTTATTTTGATTTGAGCTAAGTGAACTCCCCTTGAAAGTATTCATGTCATGTTCCTTGCCATTCTTGTTGTCATAAAGATACTTGCAACTCCTTCCACTACTCCAATCTGGGTCATGCATGATGAAATGATATCCTTGCTGATTTGAAAGCTGAAAACATTCATTGTTTATCAAATAGCTAAGATTGGTTTGCATAATAAATTTTCAATCATTACGAGGCCATTTATGCAACCAAGAAATACAACTTTCATGTGCATGAGAAGAGAAACAATCATTATCATCTGTCACTTATCTCAACATTTGAATGATTCTCACACAAATCTGAAAGCTTTGTCATATCAACACTGTCTGAAACATTTTGCATCTCTTCCATATTATCATTTGGAAATGACACCGAGTTCTGATTCATTTTTTCATTATCATGCATATCTAAACCAATCAATGTTGGACTTCTATAACCCATGGTATGCAAATAAATTTCTTCTCTACATGAGCCCAAAAGTTCTAAATCACATATCTCTTTTTGAATAGATATATATTCTTGATCATCTTCAAAGTTTTCTCCATCACTTTGAGAAATGCATATGGAGTCATATGAATCATCACACAAAGTACTTTCACTGTCAAAGCAAATGTAGGTTGGACACAAAACATTAGAATCATCCTTGTGTGCACATCTATGGTATTCAAGAGTTAGCAAATCTGAAATTTTTTCACTACTGAGTGAACATGTTTCTTGTTCCATATCTTCTATTATTTCTCCCTCTTCTTGATCTCCATAAGAATTGGAAATATCTCCTTGTTGTAAATCAAGATTTACATGATTGTCCTCAAACCCTTCTTTATTGTGGCATGATACACAGTCCCTTTCTATTTCAACTTCCAATTCATCAACATAGCAATTTTTCAAGATCATCATAGTTACTCTCTTCACTTGCTGATGTACTCTCATCTTCATTTGAGCATGTTTCATCCTCATCATGGAATGGATTCGAAAACAAAAAGAAATGATTCTCTTCTTCATCAAATGTATCGTCATGGCATTCAACTGCAGCTGGAAGTATTGTTTGTTTACTATCAAATGAGCTTGCTTCTTCAATTGCTTCTTCATTGACCTCTTCTACATTTTCTTCATCTTGGCTCTCATAAAATCTATCTTCCATGAACTCTTCATCATTAATTGTGTCACCATAGTATTGATCTGAGAATGAAGGTGTTATTCGTTCATCTTCTCTTGCTTTATCACCAATGTATTCCACATGAAGTGTATCTTCAAGAAAATCCTCATCATTGCAGTCCTCATCCAAGATGTATGATTGATCTTCTATATTATCATCATCTTCCAAATCTGAATAATTTTCATTGGAAATCTTAATTGCGCATGTTTCCTTTGTTTGTTGCATTGTTTGGTCATCCATGATATCACTATTAGATTCATCATTGGCAGTGTCCATATACCTTGTCCCCTGCATGGCATCAATGAATTTATTCACTTGGTCAAAGGCATGTTGTTTTGATGACTCTGGCCAATAAACTAATTCAGGCTTCCATTCTTTTACAAACTGTGCAACAAACATGGGTCTTGTAGGCCCCTACAATGAGAAGGTAATTGCATACAGATATTTGTCATCCTATTGTATAGAGAGTTTTTATCTTCTCCTTCATATCTCCGTATGTCAAGAAATGCATCAAAAGGGGAAATTCCACATTTTGATTCTATGATGGAGTCTTGGCTTTGAGTATGTACATATTCATCTTCTTCCTCCTCAAGCTGCTGATTTTGATATGTATTTTCAAGAGAGTCCATATTTTTCTACATTGATTGATCAATTTCTACATATTCACCAATGATATGATTGACACTATCCTCATACCTCTTCTTATCTATGATATCAATTAGGACATCCACTTGGTCAAAAGTGACTGGTTTTACTGACTCGGGCCAATGAATTAAATTAGGCCAATATACTTTCCTGAACTGCTCAATAAACATGGATGTGTTGGGCCTATAATTAATAGGTATTTCTACACAAATATTCATCATTTTGTTGAAGAGAGAGCATCCAGATTCCTTATTGTGTCTCCTTATGCCAATTTTTTTTTTTAAAATACTGTGACTTATCTTTTGAAGACGGATCGCAGGTTCCACATCAGGTGCAAATTGATGATAACGAATATAGGTTGGATTATGGTGTGTAGGATATTGAGGTGGGTGGGCTGGGACAACGAGGCCTTTTACACTTCAAAGATAGCCCATTTTGAATACAAATTGTATTGTTCCAAGTATTCTTCATCAAGTTCTTTTTTCCAGAGTTGCCACTCACTTTCTTAAAAGTGAGAAAAATGAAATTATTTTTTATTTTATCCCTAGCAGAATCACTTTTTTTCAAACTTTTCAATTATGATTTTTTTCTTCAATGACTCTATATGATGATCTTCAACTAGATATTCTGCAATAGTCCCCAGTAGAGTCGCCAAACTGTTAGGTGGATGACTCAGATGGTGAGTGCAAATGAAACAATTGTGAACCTTTGGTTGAAGGCCAATCTCAGAATTTTATTGACTCTATGGATGGATAGGATGGTACTGAATTTTCTGATTTTTGTCCCTAGTAGAGTCACCAAACTGTTAGGTCTCAAAAATGCAGGTTTGAACCATGAGAGGTTTTCAAGCTCTCACAATGTTTTAGGCTAACGTACAAGGCCAAATGATGAATTCAAACCTTCTTCTCTTCAGGTTCTGGTAGGCCTAGGTGGGTATACCTATATGGATGAGCAGATTTCAGTGATGTGTTTCCTATTTTGGCAATCTATCCACGATGGCAATTGGAAGTGGAGAGATGTAGACTTATTTGGTGTAAATTGTATAAGCAATATCAAATTATGAAGTTTATGGATATGTTCAATTAACAGATGTAAAAATAAATGAAGGAAACTAAATAATGAAATGTATGAGACTAGTGCCTTGTTGGGTATATGGAGTCTAATGAAGACCTAGAAAATATGACCTGTAATGGCAATAACTCAAACTGTTTGGCATATTAATATGGGTTTATAACTTGTATAAACATGCAGGGAAATAGTTGACAAACTCTACTTGAGACAGATTGACAACCCTAATTATATGGTTCTTCTTATTGATCCAATTAACACTTCCAAATTACTGTAATTGACTATAAGGATTCAATCTTTACTTGAAAGAACAAATTAATCATATCACACAAGTACAACAAATGTGCATTGATAAACTGAATATATACACTATATATCAGTTTAAATAACATAGAAGCATTAAAGTGGAGACAACCAAATAATTGAATAATTCCAACAAATAGTTGTTACCAAGATTAGGCCACAAAATTATATGTCTTCATTGACTTCTTCAAAATTCATACATGCATCATGGTCTTCACTATATAAAACATTTTAAAAGTATTTCCTATATATTTCCTACCTAACTCCTAATTCAAATTCCCTTGATGATTTAACTTCATCTTACATACATACATTTCTTACGGTTATGACCCTTCATATATCCATACAATACAACTCTTCAGTTATCTTCAGTGAATAACATATTTAATTAATTTCCTTCTAGCAAATTAAATATTTTAACTTTAACCTCCATCTTTACATCTTCGTGAAAAATCAATTTCGGTAATTTTCCTTTGCTGGGAATCTTCAATTTTCATTAATAAATCTTTTAGGTAAAAATAATTACCCACCTTTATAGCTTTCTTCAGTAAGAAATATTCTCCATCCTTGTGAAAGTATTTTATTTTAATTCAGCGTAAAATATTCTTTGAGTGAAAATATTCTCCCATTCAAAGCTTTAGCTTTTTCCCTTAATTTCTTAGTAAAAGAGATTAACTTTCCACCATTAAAATATTCTCTAATAATAATTACCTCCCCTTGGTGAGAAACATTATGAAAATATTTCACACGAGATAACATACTTACCTTGCACATTTTTTAATCCAAATAACACTTCTTCCATCTTCACCACTTTATTTCTCCGCATACCCGCAGTGAATAACTTTAATGTTATAATTTTAATAAATTTTCTCCCTAAACATTCATGACATTTTATAAAACTTTATTTTATTTCTCCATCGCAGTACCACAATGATTTGAATTTAACTTTGGAAGAAATATTTGAGTTTTCGTTCTCTCGTGTATTCTCCATGTCTAGCCACTATACGACATTACTTCATCAGAACACCCACGGTAATGCAAGAAAGCCACCGCACTACAACACACAACTCTGACTCCTCCAGTGGGGACACAGTAAGGCTCACTGCTCACCCGCACACCTCTTGTTGGGTGCTTGCGGTGATGCATGAATTCTTCAGATTACCTACCTCTCCTTTGCATATTCTCCATTTGTGTAATTTCTTAAGAGACGCCTTTGGGTTTTGAGGATGGATTCAATTCTAGTTTCTTTAGTTGCTTATTTTCTCATTTTCTTCATTGTGCTATTTTCCCAGGCTCGAATCAATCATAAAATGCCACTTCCATTCACAACATTATGTGTAGGTTTTCTCTGCTCAATAAAGAGGGCTCTTGCAATTACAACATCAGATAAAGTTCTTACATCCTTCCTCATTTTGGTGCAAAAATGGATGACGCTGGTATGGATTGTGGAATTTTGAATCTACATCTGCTAATTGGATATTTTTGAAAGTCTCTAAAGCCTCTTTAATTAAATCTGCAATATGCAATCATTGCATTATGTTCACTGCATCCTCACCAGTAGCATATTTTTTTCTTTTGAAGTTTGAAGTTGAAAACTTTTGTATTGTAATGCCAACATCACAATGTAATCTTCAATTTGAGGGTACCAAGCTAAAAATTAGAAGTAATTTCTTTGCAAAACTCTCGATGGCCTTTCCTGCACATGAACATTTTTTATGTTGCATTGACCATTCTTTCCATTCTGATTTATGCTCCATTACAACAAAATCATGTTTTGATAGATCCCAACACAGAGAAGAACATTATTGCATCGAAGAGATTCATTTTAGAGTCAAGCAACTTTGGAGTTAATTTCCTTTCAAACTTTGGCACATAGGAATATTTTAATTTCGAATGTCGTGAAAAAAAAGTAAGTTCACTGAGGGCACATGGAGCATCTTGGAGCCACAAAATTTTTCAAGGGACTGCAATCAATTATTTTGGAAGTGGGTTTCTAACGGACTTTGAACAGCTCACCAAATCATGGCACTTCCTCTGTAAACTGGCCCTGCCGGAGCATGTAGCAGGAAAAATGAAATTTTAAATGAATGCACCAAATGACCTTGGAATCCAACAAAATTGAAATTGGAGACATTTGAGGCCAAAATACCAATTGGGTCATCCTTAGAATTTTAAAATTTGCAACTTCTTCAGTGTGCCAAATCTAGCCCAGGAGTAGTCGCAAAACAATTAAAAAGCATATCAGAACTCCTCTGACGACCATGAAAATGAACATACATGTTGATTTTTGATAGGAGAGTATGATCACCAAACATTTTGGCATGAATTTGTTGTAATTGCAAACTATAAATGCTCAAAGTTGCTTAGCATTTTATAAAAATTACCACTATCAAGCTCAATTGAAACCCTTCATTTGCCCTTTTTGGAAAAATATCAAATGTAATCTTGAGAAGCTATAACTTTGGATATTAGCTCATTTAGGCATGGTGAACATGTTTGCAAGATGGTTTTTTACCAATCATCTCCATTCATGAAGTATCAAACACCAAAGATGACCATTTTGTACCTGTTCTAGAAATGCAGTTTCCAAACTATGCAAAATCCATTTGGATTTGATCTTGGAAAAATATCAAACGATGTCTTGAATCCCTGAAAATTTACATAGAAGTAGAATTTGGTGTAGAGAATCGAAGGCATCAATCAGTTTGTTATGATTATCATCCATTTGCTTAATTTTTTCCCTCAAAGTTGACTATTTAACAGAATTTTCAACTATGTTTCTAAGCGTTGAAATTCAGTTTTTCATCATAGGAACCTAAAATTTGCATGAAATTTTAGGCTCCAACACAATCCTTTTTCTTGATGAAATTGGAGGAACCATCACCACGTCATCATCAGAGGTCCAATATGGCACCAAAGAAAGAAGATACTAGCCATATCTCAAGTTAGTGTCACCTTTAGCGTCTAAGTATATGCAAGATCATCATGGAAAAAATGGGCCCTTAAATGGCATAAAATTCAAAAAAATCCGAGTTAGGCAACTTGACGTAAAAATTTGAATAAGTTATCTATATTATTTCAAAAATATGTAAGAATAAAATCTGTAGCAAATTGAATGTAGTTTCTAAACTACTAGGTTTTTTTTTAAATCTATTTGGTGAAATTTTGAAATTTCAATGCGAGTAGTACTTAAATTTCAAGGAAAAAATAAGTAGGTGTATGTCCGACCACCTTAACTTGGTCAAAACTTCATGAAAATATTTTTTTTAATCTTATATTATGCAAAGCATAGAATGTGACACATGTTTTGGATTCAAAAAATGTGATACCATTTGAAAGCTATAGTTTTTTTCAATCAACCTATCAATTGGAATTTAGTTATAATTCAAATAGAAAATGAATAATAATTATTTATTAAATTAAAATTAAAGCATAATTTATATTGGTGGAAATTTGATAATCTCCTTTAAAAACCCTTTTCGTTTCATCAATTTTGGGTAAAAAAAACATCGTCAGCCACATACCTTACACATACCCATCATATCGCCACTTTTTGGCCCATCATGATCTTGCACATAGCCATCCGAAGGACTATAAAAGAGCACAATGGGACAATTATGTTTTCCCAAGAAGGCTCTATGACCCTTGTCTTTTTTCCTAGCCTTTTTCGTTGGCTGAGCTAGCTCCTTGCCTTTAAATTTGACCATTTCTTCTGGAATGGTCCTATTTCTCAAGTTGTATGTACTCTAAACAATTTTTTTCTTCTTATGACCTCAAGCCTTCCTCTAACCCTTTGAAACCTCATGGGATGGCTAGTTTTCTTGCTCAGTTACAAACATATCCTCATAGCAGTCAAACACATTGAGCCAATTAAACCTCCTAACGAGCTGAATTGGCACACCAGTCTTTCTCATCTCTAAAATGAACAAAAGATGATAATTCAAAAGACTCTAAATAAAAGTTGTAGGGAAATACACCTAAAAACCCAGACAATTGCTCCCAGTACCAGAAAAGGAATTCCTAAACAGACTAGAACATGAACAATAGAGAGCCCAATTGAAAACCATCTCACCTAGGACACGAACATTCACTATTCAACACAGGGAGAATTACCACCTTCACACTCTTCACTAACCCACACCTCACATTCATTGCAGACTAGAAAGATGGTGAAGATGAATAACAATCAATCTACAAATTAAATAGGCATTTTGGAGCATGCAGGAATTAATGATTCAAGAACTCCTCGCGCGAGCAAGTTGATAACTTAGCAACTCAGCTTTGAATCTGAGTTGTCAATCTTAAAGTTTTTAAAACTTCATCTATGGTGATCATGAGCATCATTTTTCGGCCATTATCAAATTGTTCCTAGAAAACAGCGATGCCACCTCAAATGTTCCCACATCCTCCCTTAAACCTGATTAATCATACGTGATCTGAAAATTAACATGCATCGCCAACCTAATCCCTACTCCTTCATTAATATCGACGAAGTACATATTACTGACATTTTGAAGAGAGCAGTTCCTCATACACTTCATCACTCATCACTAGCCTCGCCCAAATTTTAAGGGTACAATCAGTGATGAGAATGTTACCGTGATGAAGTTTAGTTTGTTGGATCATCTTGTTTTAAAGCTAGATCAATGGTTCTCCATCCATCTCGATACTTTCCTTTTTTCTTTATCTGATGTCTGTAGGATTTTTCCATGTTGTCATTTCCAACAATAGTCGTTTCCTATCGCTAGTACATCTCATCCTTCATCAGCTTCATCAGTGATGCAAGCATCCGTGCGATGAAATCTCATCCCTTGGATCTATGGCCCATCTTTGATCTCCTTCATTTCCCCATCGTACATCGCTAATTCACACCTCACACCTTGGATCCTATTAGTGACGGGAGATATAGTGAAGAAACCAGATTAAGACACATACACCCACATGAAAAATGAACGGTACAAAAGACATCACACATAAAATATTTTCAAATTAGCAAAAGAAACCTTTCAGAGAATCTCATCGCTCATCATTGTTTTTAAATTTAAGCTTTGGAATGAATTTGCGATGAGCGATAAAGTACAAAAGCAATAGGCCATCATTCATCGCTAATTCTTCGCATACAGTTTGCAAGCAATTAGTGATGAGAGATATTCATAGTGACATTGTGTATCGTGTATTGCTAATATAGATCTTAGCACAGTTTAAAACATATTTGTGATATGCGGTGTAAGGGAAATCCATCATATCGCTCATCGCTATTTGAAAATTATCATTTCATGACCATCCGCTATGAGAAATGAAAATAAGAACATAAGGCCGAAGGACATCGCTTATCACTATTACAATACTCAAGGCTTAAAATCCATTAGCAATAAGTGATCCCTTAAGAATAGATGGAACATCGCTCATCGCACATTTATATCTAGAGCTCCAGTAGCTATTCACGATGAGCGATAAGAAAGAAATATCGCTCATCACTTGTCGCCAATTTGGGACATACACTTCTAAAGTAATTAGCAATGAGTGATAAGGATAAAAGGCTGACAGGACTTAAGTAAAGACTTTTAGACACATGCTCATAAGTCCCAATGAAGGGGACCCTTTAGGATCATATGATAGAAGGGGATCAAAACTCCTAAGTCATAAAATGCAAAGGATGAAAAGGCCAAAAGGGATCTTTACTTAACCTTATAAAAATTAAGATACTCAAACCTAGGCATGGGGGACCAATTACCAGACAATAGTGAATGACATAAGATGTTTTTAAGGTAACTGGCAATGGGAAACAAGAAGTCAACAGTGAAATAGACTATTTTTTAAGTATTCAAAGTCAAGGTTTCATAAGAAAGTAATCTAAATCAATACAATAACCCTTCAACAGTTATACAAGCAGAACCCTAAGCCCCCAAATATCAGCCCAACAAGATGAAACAAGGACTTGAGATGGAACATAAAAATTTTGCAGGTTCCATCAAATTGGAAGAAAGAAAAAGAAGCAATGATATCATAGCATACTAGAGGATACTGGAGGGAAATGATATTGAATAAAAGAGGTTAGCCATCAAGGCAGAATAAGTAGCAGATAAAGCCTCCCAGATTGTTAAATGTAGACCTCCAACTAGAACATATGATTTTTTTTTGCAAGAAAATTTCTTGAGTTTTCAATTCAGTAGGTTGATTAGTAACCATCCAATTGCTATGAGCAAAAAAATGATTTTATAAATGTATTTGTTGATGCCACACCATAAGAACAGGATCAATTGTGTGAATATTATTTGCATAATTATGTTGTGATTGAAGACATAGAATGGAACCCATTAATCTTTGTGGAAGATTTACAATTAAGGGCACTAGCATCCTATTTCATAAATGAAAAGTGTAGGGGTGAAATCATGCAAGAGTATATGGAGAGAGAAATTAGTTGCTTTCCTAATCAGAAAAGAATCTAAAACCCCTCAAGTGATCATAGAAGAATGGTTACAACTCTTGGACCAAAAAGGTGTAGGAAGGAAGATCGTGAACTTGAGGACATAGGATATAGAACTTGGATGCAGATAATGAATTTTGGACTCATCCACCATTCCTACCAGTTTTGTGCAATAAAGACGGGACAATTTAACTCCTGAATTTTAGAGGAAAGAGCCCCACTCTATTTACAATTTTATAGTCATTTGAAAGAACAAGAAGGTATATGGATATTTCTAGAGACAAAGGACTTGAATGGGTGCCACTTACATTTCATCCAAAAAAATTCCTATACTCGGTACCACACTAGGCAGGGGAGAAGAATGATAAATGTGAGAGAGCAGAGGTTACTAGAGTGAACAAACTTGCATGCTATAGAGGATTCTATCTGAAATAGGTCAAAGGAGTGGATACTGTCACAAACTTTAGGGAAATCACTTTGCACTACAACCTCCATCCCTATTTAATTTTCTTGAGGACAAGTAAATGGGTAGTTGGGGGAAATGATGAGTCCATTCATTAGATAGTTTTCTTATGTTTTTATGCAAGTTCATAGACATTCTCAAACACTTCTTATACATATTCCTACACTATGGTATCTTTTTATGCTTATTATGCAACCTTGAAACTAATTTAAAGTATATGGGAATATGGTTATGATGTTATGGTTATTACATAATTTGTGCGTGGATATGTATGAACTGTAATGGATATCTATTCTTAGCTATGGTTGTTAGTATTGTGTGCATGTTCTTTGAACTAACTCTTTGTATCCTAGAGGAGGTAGACTATAGCCCGCAGAAACTGTGATGTGCAACCTATAGCCAAAGGAGTTCCCAGAAAGCAAAGCAAGGGAGGTTCCAGAATAAATTGAGCCTAGTAACTACAAGGAGGAGAAACTTAATGAAGATGATTGTGCATCATTATGAAATTTAATAAAGATGTTCAAGGAGGAGAACCCTATTGTAGATAGGAGTCTAATGTGAGTGATTCAACCAGTCCACATTCCAATTCTCCTACAATAGAGTCTTAGTTCTACTTAGACTCTTCTTCCTTTTTCAGTTATAGATTGCTAAGTCTTTATCACATTCTAATATATAAGGAGTGATGATTTATGTTTTCAATTTAGATTCCTTGTTTTAATAAACTTCCCTATGGCTCAGTGGTTGAGGTATTAGGAGTTAGTTTTTCAAGAGTAGATATAGTTTCCAGATATTTTTCAATTGGTTATTGTTCTTACAAAGACAATGTTTATTGTTCAATCATGATTTCATGAATAAGATATCTCAGTTGAATTTTATGTTATATTTTGGAGTTGTACAATGAATGCTTTGAGTAATTATGATTGCATTAATCAAAGAAGTTATATTTGAGTTAGATCAATGGAGGCAGTCACTTGAGCAAGGACCGCTCAAGGTAGCTGTCCCTCACTTCATTTTTTGTATAGTTACCTTTTTTGTAGTAGTTATTCCATAAATGCGTGTTAATTAGATTCCTCAAGTTATTCATGAAAAATTCATGTTTTATATTATTCTTTGGTTTGCTTAAATTTTTTATACTCTAGAGTGTAGATTTATTCTTTAGTATTAGTTAAATTTGAGTATTCATTTCTTGACAATAATTAGTTACAGTCTTATACTATAGGTACCCATAGCAATAATGCTAGCATTACTTTTTTCATTGTTATGCATTTTTGTGATTTCTCAACAAGTGTAACACTTGTACTAGGATAATTTAGGTAGTATTAAGTCTTTGAAAGAACATACAGTGCCAGTACCATCACAAGCTTATTAGACCTAGTCAATAATTCAATGAAGGTCTTTTCAAAGGTTCAAGTGGACTGTTCAGCTAGGTTTTCCCTCTGAATTATGTGATTTCCACCAAATTTACTAGAAATTAGTAGGGACTCTACAAAAAGAACATATAGAAAAAAATTACTTAAATAAAACTACTAACAATAAGACAAGAAGAAAAAATTACAAAACTTGCCTAAAAACCACCAAAATTATATAATTTCAAACCAAAGAAAACATGAAAGAAAACTCAAAGAAATATAAAACTAGATTGATATGCTTAAAATAAATCTAAAAAGTTAGAATGGCTTAAAGTGGCTCAAATTTTGTGTCAAACATGGGATGTTAATACATATATTGATTGGTAAAACACCTAAAGATTTGAAATACCTACTTGAATCATAAACAATTTTGGAAAAACCGTAGAAATGATACGTGGTTGAAGTGGCTTATTATTTTCCCCAATTTGAGATCAAATTAAAAAAATCTTACAAATTTTAGAATGGAACGTAACTTTGTATACAACATGTTGATCTCCAAAAAATGAAATATACTTGAAGAGTTGCTGAAGAGACGCACAGACTTCAGCCTACTCTAGAAGACATGTGGTGCAAGGCCATCATAGACATATTATATGGTAGTTTTATCCTTCCCAAATGATGGAAGGTATACGCTTCCCAAGGTTCAAAAATTTGAATGAAAAATGTCTACATAGTAATTTACATTTAATTCTAAATGTTCAAGATTGTTTTTCTATCAAACAATCTTTGAATAGGGAGTTTTGGAAATGGTGTTTGAGTTTTAGGAGCATTAATATTGTATTTAATGTATTGATTGTCTATATGAAGAATTACATTATGTGTATTTAATGTGTTCATTATTAAGTATTTCATTTAATGAATTTGTTGGTGTTGATATGTTGGTATGTTTAATGAGGTGTAGTTGTTATAGACAATAAATTTAGTTCATAAGAACATAGAATATCTTGAGGATCTAAAGAAGTTTGATCTATCAATGTTTGATGGGAATGGCCCCACTCATTACACATTTGTGTCATTTGGAGGTGGCCAATGAATATACCCAAGGAATGAATTTTTACATATGATAATACTTGTGCTTGTTCATAGTATTGTTAATATGTTTGAATGGGATTTAGTAGATGTGAATGAAAAAATGATGGTCAATCCAATACTCATCCCAATAGATGGCCTACCCATTTGGACAAGTTGTCACTCTCTTACTAGTTTAAGTGCTTCATTGTTAATTTAGTGCATTATTCAAACATGAGACTCACTTTTAAAGGTCGATTCCATCAACCTCACCCATTTTAATAATGTGTTTATAGTCATCACTCTTTAATTCTTCAATAAATTTAGAATATTCTACTTTCAATGTTTTTGATTAGAGGCAAAAAACGGGTTTTGAAGGGGCTCGAAACCCTTTACAAAAGAAAGCAGTTGAACAAAAAGATAACAACAATACACCAACAAACAGCCCAACATTAGTGACCCATCAACAAAAAAATAGCCAAAACAGAGGACCAACCAACAACACTACATGCTTTTTAGAATGTCTTCCGCCTCCACATCATAGTCTATAGCTTTTTGTGCATCATCAAAAACATTAGAACTTTCTTTCCCAGATGCCCTGCCCTAAGCTTTAGTTTTGTTCCTATTATGTGCTCCAGGACCACCCATATTTACCTCAAAAATCAAAACAATACCTTTTTCACCACCCTTCCCAGCCACAACGGCTTCCCCCATCTGCTTACCAACAACATCACCCTCACCATCATGGGAACTATCTTTCCTCTTCTTAGCACTAACCATAGGAGAAGTAACAATAGTAGACTCATAATTACCAACAATTTTATGCCCCTCCCCACCTCTCATCACAGAATCCCAAATTTGGCCCATTTGTTCCTCAAGAGGGAGGATTCTTCCTTCCATATTCTGCTTCATTTTGAGGGTTTCCTCTGCAACAGTGTCTGCCATAGTGTTTAAGGAGTTGAACAACTCATTAATCTGATTTTGTATAGAGGACCCCTCAACCTTGTTAACCATTCCCCTAACTCTGACATTTTTTTTATTGAGTTCATGGAAAAACCACTTAAAAAGCTTAAATAGAAAAATAGACCCCTCACACACAGTACCAAGCACATCAAACAAATCATCTCTATCAATATTAAAAACTCTTTCCCCCTAGGAATCCTCCTCCTCATAAGAGCTAATCCTATCCTTCTCAGTAGGGGAGTCCTTACCTTTTTCCACAATAGCCAGAGATTTAAGCTTATAGATGGAGCTAACAGTTTCCTTTGCCATTGCCTTTCTCTTCATAACCCTCTCCAAGTCCAAACCCTAGGTATCCAAAGCACCAACAACATCCCCATACTTATCTTTCACCTGCAAGACCAACTTAACACTTGGGGAATCATTAGCAATGAGGTCACCCGCAATTGTGAGAGGATGGCCCTGCTCCAGAATTTGGCTCACAGACCACAACACCCTTTTTAGTCCTGCTCACTTCCCCCAAGTCCTTCTTCTTGGTAGTCGGAGGCAGTGAGGAGGCCTCTCCATACATTTCATTCCTCATTTTCAGACCCCTACTTGGTACCACAATAGTAGCTTCTTCACTACAAGTTAAGTAACCTCCAATAGCACAAGCTTCCCCTTTTTTCTTCTTTCCCGATGGAGGGCAATGTGGACCCCCTTCCAGAGAAGTGAGAGAATTAGGCACAAACTCCACATCATCCTCTGACTCATCTTCTTTTTCCAAAATCAGTTTCCTTCTCTTGGCCTTTATACTAACCGGTTCATCTTCGGAGTTTGTATCATACCCTTCAGTAGGTTTGGGTTGTTTACCCTTCGGGGTGACCATAGGTTTGGGAACTTCAAATTTTTTTGCATTATCAGAGATCGAGAGAATTAACCCAACATGCAAGATGATATTTTTCAGGTTCTTCTTGTGATCCTTGATACCCGTGCCAAGAGACATAAGAAGATAAAACAAGAAAGAAACCCTCTTCTTATGTCAAAAGTGATTAAGAAAAATGAAATGATAATTACTCACCATCGAGAAACAACCTTCTAGGGTAATGTAGCACATTAATTCCTCCACTACATCCCCCCATAAAGCCTTAAGGGAACTTCATTCATATCCACCACTCTTAGCAGTCTCTAAGTCCTTCTCTTCATCACCTTTGAAAAATATTTTTCATTATTGTTTGCGCCTCCTTTTTATCCCTGAAAACCTTCATACTGTCCATAGGAAGGCCAGTCATTCCAGCAATGAATTCTTCATTAACCTCAAACTCAGTCCCATAAAGCTTAAGCACTCTATCATTCCATCCTTTAAGAAAAAAATCTGTAACCTGGGGATCATTGCCATGAAGTTTCTCTAAATAGGGTGTTAACCCTCCCTTAACCAACACCTTCCAAACCTTTTTCCTTTCCCTTGCAACATCATAGGATTTAGGTTCAACACAATCTCTATCACCACCCATCTTGCCACGATTAGCAACAAAAACCAGCTTACAAACACTAAGCCCAAAACCGAGAATGCTCTAGAAAACAAAGCCAAAACAACCTAGAATTCGTGTGAGGCTAGAGTTGGGACAAGGGATAATAAATACCAAAGTTTTCCATTGCCTACGACACCCTACTCCTATATGAATTTCTTGATTCAAATCTTTCCACCCATATTGTTTCATAGCAATCTACCACGTAATGAAGAACATGCACGCCTTCATCCATAATAAAACATTCATCCAAATGAAATTAGCACTCATTGTTCATAGTAGCAATAGCCTCTATAGGAAGAGGGTCATTCTAACCCCACTCCCTAAAATATTTTACACCAATGTTAGCGGAAATATCCGCTAGCCCATTACCTTCTCTTAAGATATGTAAAATATAAAACTCATGAAAAGAATTCAAAATATCTATCAAATTCTTTATCAAGGACTCAATAGTCCAAGAGGGAGGAGTGCAATTTTTCAAATTATTTATAATATTCAAAGAGTCCCCCTCCAACCATACTTTTTTATAACCTTTGGTTTGAGCCAATTTGAGTCCATGATAGGCAGTAGCCACTTCTGCAAAGTGGTTTTTCTTGGTTCCCAAAGGGAGCACCACAGTGGAAACGAGCCTACCATTAGAATTTCTAATCACTCTCCCACAACCAACAAGTCCTGGATTTCCTTTAGCAGCCCCATCAAAGTTTATCTTCACCCAACCTTCTGGAGGAGTTTTCCAAACAACATCTTCTCTAGAAGTTTTACCTTTGGTAACCGAGAGGGAAATATCACAAGATAGCTTCCACTTTTTAGAAATAGAGATATCATAGGAGCTAAGATTAATTTTTGGACCATTATGAAAATTTATCCCAACCTGGAAATTATCTTTAATGGAAACACAAATTTTGAAAGCCATAGAAATAGCAGGGAGAGAAGAATTACTGAAGATCATGTTATTTCGTTCAAGACAAACTCCCTAAGCAATATGAGGAAGAGAGAGAGACCACAAAAACTAAAGAGTAGGGTTGGACGAAGGGCTAATCCATTGAGACTACAACTCATTAATAGAGCTAGGGAACACCCAGTTTAAGTTCCAAAGAGATAGCACATGGGCCCAAACCAATCTCAAAAAACTACAACCAATTAGCATATGACAAGCATTTTTAGCCTCCTCTTCATATAGAAAACACTTGTTAGTCATCACAAAACCTCTTTTGACCAAATTTTCAGTAGTTAATATTTTATTCTAGCAGAAGAGCCAAAATAAAATATTGACCTTAGGAATCAATTTAGAGGACCACACAGAAGCCCAAAAAGGAGCAGGACCAACAAAGGACTCATTAGAATGAAAATTTGAAGCCATAGAATATATTCCATTAGAGGAAGGCTTCCAAACAAAATTGTCAAGAGAAGGTGAAGAGGGAATATGTACCAAAGATATAGCCTTATACAAGATCTCCAAACCAGGGTCTACCTAATACAACTTATTCCAACCAGCTCCCTTAATGTAGTCAGCAACTTGTAATTTTCGCAGACAAAGATCCATTAAAGGTTGAGCCCATGGCTCATCTTTGAGAGGTCTATTTCCAAACCAATTATAATCCCAAAACAAGATATCTCTTCCATCCCCTAGTTTCCAAAAGAGACCCTTGTCCACAATCCTACATGCCTTAACAATGCAATTCCAAAGAGCAGAACTAGAAGGGGGATTAAACTCTTGAGAAAAGAAACCCCTAATACCATTAGCTTCGTGTAAGTATTTGCTCCAAGAAATTTTCACCCATTCACTCTTGGCCATCAAAAGGTTCCACATTTGCTTACCAAGGAGGGCTAAATTAAAAGCTCTGATTTTACGGATCCCCAACCCACCAAATTTCTTAGTTTTGCAAACATCATCCTAGGAAACCAAATGAATCCTTCTCCTGTCCTCCACCCCAAACCAAAGGAAATTTTTCTGAATATTTTGCAAAGTATCCACAAACTTCCTAGGAATATAAATAAGACTAAGAGCATAAACTGGGAGATTCTGAAAAGTAGATTTAATCAACTAAACTTTCCCAGCCTAGATCAAAAGAGCACCCTTCCAACCAACCAATTTAGAGTTGAATTTATCAATCATACCCCTCCAAAAAGAGTCAGGAACTTTGGAGCAAAGGGGAAGGCCTAAATAAGACGTAGGAAGTTCTCCAATCTGACACTATAAAATTCTAGCAATTTTAGTCTGTCTATGGATGAGAGTGTTGAAAAAGAAAAGAACACTCTTTGGAAAGCTAACATTTTTCCCCGAAGCAGCTTCATACCTCTATAATATCGACTTGACAATCTTGGCCTCCTTAATGGATGACTACCCAAGCATAAGAGAATCATCCACAAATTGTTGATGTGAGCAAATAAGGTTACTAGAAGAAGGGGAAAGTCCAGAAATAACCCCATAATTGATAGATCTCTGAATGAGATTACCCAAGGATTCCACCATAATAATAAACAGAAATGGAGAAATAGGATCCCCTTGCCGTAAACGTCTTGAAAAGTCAAAAAGAGGAGAAGGATACCCACTAATGAGAACAAAGAATCTCAAGTCGATATAAGTTGAAGCACAAGGGCCACCCCTTTCTCCCCAACACCAAAAGCAATTAAAATATTAGCCAAAAACCCCCAGTCGACCCTATCATAAGCTTTAAGTAAGTCTAGTTTCAGGATAAAACCAAATTTCTGATTAACAGACAGAAAGTGGATATTCTCATGAACATAAAGAATAGAATCTAGTATTTTCCTACCAACCACAAACCCATTTTGTTGAGGCGAGATGATTTAAGAGGCATAATTCTTTGCAAACGAACCACCAAAACCTTGGAAAAAATCTTATAAACCAAATTACATAAGCTGATAGGATGGAACTCATCAAAAGAAGAAGCTCTCAGCTTCCAAGACAATAAAAGAGGAGTTCAATTCCTTGAGAAGGGATCCAGACCTAAAAAACTCCTTAGTAGCTACAACAACATCTCTAGCAATAATTTACCAAAAGGCTTGAAAGAATAACATCGGTAAACCATCCAATATCGGTGCCTTATTACATTCAAAAGAAAAAACAACACTCTAGACTTCATCCGCGGAGGGGATACAAACCAACTGCCTATTCATATCATCATCCAGAATCTGAGGTATATCCCTTAAGAGGTCCTCTTGACAGGCTAAATCAAGCGCCCTCCATCGACAACAACTAAGAAAAGTATGAGGAAGAAGCAAGCCTCAAATCAACATTCTTTTCCAACACTTTATCATTGAAGTTAATCAAGTTAATTCGGTTATTGGCCATGTGTTTCAAAGTGGAAAGGTGAAAAAAAAATTTATTCCTGTCCCCACTTTTAAGCCACATTATCCTCGACTGTTGTTTCTAGAATTCCTCCTCCTTGGCCACAATGTTGTGCAATCTAGAAAGCAAGATATTTTCCTTCTGCATCAAAGCATGATCATACCTGGACACTTGTATCAAGTGTTGCACATCTTGAAGTTCCTTAGTCACACCCTCCTTTTCCATAAAAATATGACCAAAGGAGGTGTGATTCCACTTTCTAATATTATCCTTAACATTAGCAAGCATTTTAACAACTCTAAACATAGTCGTTCCATCCACCTGGATGTTCCACCACTCATTGATCAAATTCCCCAGGTCAGGGTGACACAGCCACATTTTTTCAAACCTAAATGGAAATTTTTTCTTTCCTCCCAACAAATCCACTGAAAGAGCTAGAGGGAAGTGATCATATCCCAGTCTAGTAAGAGATAAAAGTGAGCATGAATATTAAACCAACCACTCAGGGGAGATAAGAGCACGATCAAGCTTAACCTAGATCAAGGCATTCCCCACTCTCTTGTTCAACCAAAAAAATCATTAATGAGATTCATAAGATCATATATGCTCTCATCCACCATCTAAGAACCACCCAGATTTTCAGCATCATGCAAAGGAGTGTTAAAGTCCCCCATAACCAGCTAATTCTCAAGATTGTTCACAACTTTGAAAAAGGATAAATTCTCCCATAGTCTTTTTCTAGCACTCTTACAATTCAGAGCATAGATATTAGACAGAGTCCAAGAGAATCTATCACACAAGTGAGTAAAGGAAGTAGCCACATGATTACAATATTTAAAAAACTCAACTCCCTGGATCATTCTAAGAGTCCAAAATGTAACAATCCCTCCCGATGCCCCAACCACATCAAAACTACCACAATCCTTAAAGATCTTATTCTTAAACCTAGACAATTTATCCAAACCTATTTTAGTTTCTTGAATTAACACAATATCAGGGTGATGATCTCTTACCAGATTATCAAGTAGATCATGCTTGTGAGGGTGATTTAATCCCCTCATATTCCAAGAGATGATCTTCATAATAACTTATTGGACATGCTCTTTGAGAACATATTCAATAGGTTTCTTTGCGTCCCATCAAAAATGTCCATATGACTCTTCTTTTCCTTGGTAATGTTAACAGGAGGCCTACCTCTTCCACGTGGCTCAACAATCTAACCTTTGTCGGTTCCTTGTCACTACTCCCAGAGATGGAGAATGCTTTTTCCTGTTGCGTCCATGAACTTGAATGTATGAAGGATTATCTAGATCCTCCTATTCCCCAAAATCCTTAGATTCAGGCATTACCTCCAATCCCTCAACCTTCAAACCATCTTCATGCACTACCCTTGAGGATGGATATCTAGCCTCATCACAAATAGAGATCTTATCAACCTGAGCAGCCTCCGACCTAACTGCTTCCATAGATACTACCAAATCACTAGTAGGGGGAGACTTAACCTCAACACCCTGACCCAAAACCTTGTTCTATTTTCCTAAAATATCCTGGCCTTCCAAGATAACATCCTTATCCTCCAACACAGGGTCCTTTTCAACAAGTTGAACCTCCACATTCTCACACAGAGCTGAGTCCCCTTTCTCCACATGCTCCACCACCTGTTCCAGGTCTTTCTCCTTCTCTCTCTATTTCTTATTCATCTACTTAGGCA
Source organism: Sequoia sempervirens (assembly GCA_007258455.2). Lineage (NCBI taxonomy): Eukaryota > Viridiplantae > Streptophyta > Pinopsida > Cupressales > Cupressaceae > Sequoia > Sequoia sempervirens. The sequence goes on from VDFB02168118.1 coordinate 20,145,151, forward strand.
CCTTAAGAGGACACTTTTTGGACCAGTGGCCAAATTTTTTACAATGGAAGCATGCAAAGGGATTCGATTTGAATTCAACCACTTGCTCCCAAACCCTAAATTTAGAGTTTATTTTTATGATAGAAAGAAAAATAGCTAATTGCTCCACATTTACATAGAATCTGGCATAAACCAACCTCTTCCTAGAGGCCGTCATCTGGTCAATCGATATCAGACAACCAAAGGTGCTTGCTATCCCTTTGAACACTTCCTCATCCCAGAATTCCATTGGGAGTCCTGGAAGTCGAACCCAAATTGGAGCAGCCAAGAATGAACACAAATTCGGGTTGAAGCCTGGTATTGAGACTTAAAATTTCATGTAAATTTTAGGTCCCCATATTGAAAAAGAGGATTTTAACACTCATAAATTCAAGTGTAAAAGCAATCTCAGGAGCACATTTTGAAAAATTATAATTTTGGATCTATTCAATTTCAAGTGAAATCACTTTGCAGACATGTTCATTGATCATATTTGAGTTTCTCTGCAAATTTTCAGCCTCATACGATCTGATTTGACAAAGTTTTGAAGCAACAAGTTGAAGGGTTTTCTAGAAAATATGTTGTCAACATAGTGGAATCTATTAAAATGGTCAACTTTGAGGGTGAATATTAAGCAAATGGATTATGATAATCACAAACGGATTGGTGCCTTCAATTCTCTACACCAAAATCTACCTCTATGCCAATTTTTAGGGCATTTGGACATCATTTAATATTTTTGCAAAATTGATTCCAAACTGATTTTGCACAGTTTCATAATTGCACTCCCAGACAGCTACAAAGTGATCAAGTTTGATTTTTGATATTTTTTGGAGGAAGAAGATTTATGAAAAACCCATTTTCCTACATGTTCATGTGACCTAAAGGAACCAATCCTCCAAGTTACAGCTTGTCAAAATCACGTTTGATATTTTTCCAAAAGGGAAAATTGGCAAGTTTTAGTTTAGTTTAACAGTTACAAAAATGGTTGAACAAGCAACTTCGATTGTGAGAAGCTTTCAATCCCAATAACTTCATGCCAAATAATTTTACAATCATATTACCCTACCATCAATCAACATTTTGATGCATTTTCGTAGCTCCTGGAGACCATTTGAGAAATTTTCAAAAGTGATTTTGGAGGCCATTTGACTCATTTCATCATAGTGAAAAAAGTTAAAAAACAAAAAAAACAAATTTTGATAAATGCTCACTTCAATTTAAAATGAAATCTAATGAAATATCATGGGGAAATGAAATCTTTTAAAAAGTGACTTTGACTGAGGATGAATCATCTTATGGTTACCCGCATCAAGAATTCACTCAACTTTCAGAGACTATTTTCCAAATCAACTTATCTTGAAAAAGAAAGGACAGGATGATTTTCTAAAGGATGATTTGAAAGAAAGGACACATTTAACTTATGTTTGAAAAATCATTTATCATCTTATGATTTACAGGCAGGCAAACCCTAAATTCATCGGCAAGAGATAGTACATCGGCATATGTTTTCCTGACAATGCAAGTCACGCTGATGGAACTTCATCGGCAAGAGAAATAAACTCGGTGGAATGTCTCTTCGGTGAAACAAGTCACGCCAAAAGCTTGAGGTGAAAATAATTAAGATAAATGATACCAATGTAATCTTGGTAAGATTTAAAAAGGATTTAAATATTACATTATTCGAGTAACAAGGAAAATAAAGGTGAAGATAGAGAGGTAAAGTATTTTGCTAAGGTAAAATATTTTAAGCCATGATGTGAATTATTTTCACCAGGGGAATTATAAGGTGGGTATTTATTTTTCCCATAAAAGGCATAAAGGGTAAAATATATAAAGTATTTGCATGGGAGGTTGAATTTTTAATATTGTAATTATTTTACCCAAGGAATAATTTATTAAATTGAATGGGCGGGAGATTTTCCAGCAAAAGGATTAGTGAAGATTATTAAGATTTCAAAAGAATTGTGAAATGATGATTATTATTCACGAAGACACAAGGATGAAGATTAAAATATTTAATTTGCCAAAAGGAAATTAATTAAATATTTTATTTTTCCAAAGATAATTCAACAAGGAGCTGCATCAGACGAAGAATTACCTCAAATGGATAATGTGAAGGGTTGTAAACCTAAAATAATGTATATATGCAATGTGAAATTATATCAAAAAAGGATTAGTTTAAGGAGAAATAAGTAGGTTAGGTAATTGGATAGGGTGAATTGTTGCCGAAATAAAACATCATGTTGTATATTGTAAAATCCTTTCAAATTATTTAATGGAGAAGAATGCATAAATTTGGTGAAATCCTTTCTTGGTGTTCAATTGTTGTGATGAAATTATTTACATTTTTTATCTGGTTGTCTCCAACTCGAGGTCTTTTAATAATTTAAATCAGTATATCAATATATCTCTAATTTATCGAAATGTATTCTCATTTTGTGTGAATTAATCAATTGGTGTCTACAAGTCAGATTTAAATTCTTTTGGATGAATCACAGTGATTTAAAGATTTCTTTTGGATAATTGAAGAAGAGCCTGGTAAAAAAATATTCCAACACAATTTATGCAAGTCATAAATTTAGTGAAGTTTTATGCCAGTCATAGAACCTCATTCTCAAAATGCCTAGCAACTAGAGTTAAGCCAAAAGGGGGAAACACGTATCATTTACCTCTTAAATCCATTAGCCCAATAGAAGTAGGCACTGGACACACCATCCATATTTTAGAATTTTATAAAACATTATTCAAACATCCATATCTCAATTTCAATATTAGGAGTAGGAGTAGTCTGTAAGCTTTTATCTATTGCGTTTGTGCCATTGTAATAGATCTATCAAGTCAATCAAGTCATACAACCTTAAGTCTACTTTATTCACATAGGTACACCCGCCTAGGTTTGGCAGCCCCTGAAGAGTAGAAGGTCTAAACCATTTGGCCTTGTCTGTTACCCTAAAACGTACCAAGAGATTGGCAACCTCTTGAGGTATTTTACCTGCGTTTTTGAGAGCTAACACCTGGTTCCCACTTTTTAAGCATCAGAGATGACTTACAATTAAACCAAGGGTCGCCAGTCAACACCAAAACCAAATCATCTTCATAGTTAAATGTGAAAGAAAAGAAACCTTTGTCCATAGCTGCAACATCAATCTGTCCCTTAGGTTTCCAACGATTTAAAGCAAACTTGCGCACCAACTCAATATGAGATCGAGGGCCAAAAAATTTACCCAACATAGCCATATCCATATCGGACATACTTTTTTCAACAATACAGTCCAAAACAAAAATAGAGTACTCTCTAGTTTTCGCATTAGCAATAAACGACACTGGAGGAGAGGTACTCTTACCTTTTGGCTTCACTCCAAACAGATTCTTCCACTTAGCAGCAGAGCTTGATAGGAAGTTGGACTTGGAATTATCAACCCCAAGGCCAGCCACATTAGAAGTCCCATCACTACCACCAGAAGATAGGTTTGGTCCTAACTTTTTCAGTCCCAGGAATCTCTTTTTCAAAGGACATCGGGGAATGTGTAGGACACACAACCACTAATGCCCCTTTCCCAGCAGAACAAGCATTATCAACTAAAGGGGACCCAAAATAATTACCTATCGCAAAGGACCCGCCTGACATCATCCTCCCATCAACAAGTTGTCTGCCATTTCAAAATTTGAAAATTCACCACCGCCATCGCCACCACCTGAGGAGCACTCCATGTTCTAAAGCTCTACTTTCAATGTTTTGCTAAATATAAAATTATAAATTATTATTGAAACTTTAAAGAGTTTTATTAATAGAAACAATATTTTTCAGTGGTATTGGATGATTAATAAGTATTAATATTGATTAGGCATTGTGTTTTGTTAATTGGTAATGATTTTTACCATTAGTCCTATAACTAGCGATGCATGTTGGCTTTTCAGTCGTATATATAGGTGTTTTTATATAGCAAATATATTTGAGATGGCTAAAATTCATGAGTATAAATAATTAAATTTGGATACATAAACTATTCTATTTGCACCCAATTATTCTTATTTTTCATACAATATACACATAAAAAATGAAAATACACCTTAAAATTATAATCTAATATGTGTTTTTTTAGCAAAATACTCTATGATGAGTAATTTTATCCACCTTACAACTATCATAACTTTGCTTTTCCCCTATGGATACAAGCTATATATTAGTACCTAAATGAAGATGTAATTTTTCTTATTTTTATCTTGAACAGTTTATTGTATTTCCCAACTAATGTATTTATCTCTAAATGATACACATAATTTATAATATAAATATAGGAACCTATTTTATGTAATATATTTCCATCATAATTAAATTAGATACAAATGTGCGTGTATGTATATTGTTATGGGGGCTTAGAAATTTTGAACTCAACATCCACCATATGTGCCATGTCATATTGCTCCATATTTTTTCTCTAGTTTTTACATTTTACTACGATATTGATTTATGCTTTCAACATGCTACAAATGACAATTATGAATATTTTCCTAGTACTAGACACATGTACAACTAGTGAATTGTGTGTAGGTGTTGAGGATGACTTGTTCTTTATAGGTATATGAAGATAATGAGATTTCAACTAAAATACAAAACTATAATTTTCATCATTTTTTACTTAGTACCACATATTTACGTTGGATTTATGATTCATATAAGTTCACACCCACACACACCAAAGTGAGGAAATAATAAAGGGATGAAATTTTATACATAATAACACTTTTATGTAACTAGGTGAGGGTAGCTATCTTCTTCCCAATATGATAAGCGTCTAGCATCATGACTTAGTTCTACATGGATGCAATGTCATCATATAACATAACCAAATACCTAGTCATGCTTTGTAATGTTTGATTAGTGTCAAGATGAGGTGGTTTTTGATGGATTGTAGGAAACACAAGATTGTGGCATTGAGTAAACTAATGAATGTAAGAGGTGTGACCTTAACATTCATCGGAGTGACCTAGTTTTAGATTTTAGCCAAAGGGGGAAGAAATATTCCACTCTAATTTGATGGTTTGATTAATGTAGTATTAATAAAATGTATGAAATAAATTTTAGTTTTTTTGGAAGAGAAGTGAGAAGAACCTATACATGAATGTGAATTTTTGAGTTGAATGCACATAAAATAATTAGAACTTTAACCCAAGTAGCAAATAATTTTTTAATCTAATTTTTTGGATGTTTATAGTATATATAATATATATACTTTTCATTATCATATACCAGTTGTTTGCATGCATCCAATTCTCTATCAATAGTTATTAGTACTCTTGATTGATTTCTTCTTTTGCAAAATCAAATTTGACTAGGAGCACATTTTAATGGTTCAAAAGTTTACTTTTTTGTACGCATGTCTGAAAGGGTCTTGTGTGGTGGGATGGATACTCCAATTAAGTTAGTGAGCACATATAGGTAGATGGCCTTCCTTGAAGAAATCTTGGAGCTTCGATTGAAGCAAATTATGGAGTCATAATTCCTATTAATTGGTGTGGTCAAGTTCATTTTGGGTCATTAATTCATGTTATTGTGGGAGCAATATAGAGTGGATTTAGATATCTCCTCATGGTTTCTAGCGACTCTTCTTGACTTGCAAACCTTGAAGGCGGATGTGGATAAAATAGCTTAGAAGTATTCATACTAGAAATATTAGGTGGGTTGGAGGAGGTATTGGAAGTGGCCTCTCTAGGATTTGGCATACATAGGCCTTACGACATAGAGCTTCTGTTTGTTCTAGGTGAGGTGGTAAATTTTTACCCTTTTATCCTGGACATCAATTACATGACTTTGCATAAGAAAAGGGAGCATGCTGAGATGGGGGTAAGCTTCCTAAAGAAAATGCTACATCTTGAGCCAATTCAAGACTTTTAGTAGGTTGGAAATTTTTTCAATTATGTGCAAGATTTTGGTGATGAATAAGTTCATCATTCTTGTAAGGTCGAATTTTTATTTTGTTGTGTTGAATTTTTTTCCTAGCTAGAAATTTTGTTTGGTGTAGGGTTAGAGGATATTTTTTGGGTTGGGGACGCTTGGATAATGGTTTGGCTAATTTTTTAGTTGCTTAAAGTTTTGATGGTTGTCCTATTACCCTGGCTCTACACAACTATTTCTGGGTTATTAGTATGGGGGGTTGCATATTTTTGGTGTATTCTTGATGCAACTAAAATGAATGTAATTTTCCTTCTATATTAATAAAAATTGTTCAGGCCTTTGGCCTTCTATCTACATCTCAACAAAATATACATTTATTACTACCATGCCCACAACAAAACTAAAATCAAATAAACCATTTAGTTATCCATTTACTAAGGCTAATGCAACTTCATCCATTTTTACCTTGATCCCAACAAAAGATTCCCATTCATCTAATCATGTTAACATTTCTATGTGTGCCATTTTTTGTGCATATATAAACTAGTAAAACTAATATGAAGGATAAATTCTTGTTACAATTCTTTATTTCATTTTATTTCTATCTAATATTCCTCCACCTTCCTCTCCCTACCTATTTATTCTATGGTGCTTACATCACCACCAAATATGTTAATATTTTAGATAACCAAAGGATGATTTCCTCCATTCCCAAGGGATTTGAATGCTATAATCATTAATAATAAGGAATCTAACTTAGATGGCCCTAATAGAGACTATAAAGATAATGTGAACACTTCCATATTTGAAAAGCCTATGTGACATTATATACCTTAAAATTCACATATCCATGATAGCTCTCAATCCTCCACCTATCTAGAACCCTCATACAATCCCAATGTTTTCCCTTGAGATCTCCCATAAGACCATAGGGTCCATGCTTTATAGGGAGAGGGTTAGATATATTGAGTATTAGGTGGGCTACTTGAAAAGTGACATTGCTTAAATTCACATTATCAGCAACACCCTTGAGGGATTCACATCTAAAGAAATACCTTATCATGTGCATGTATATTGAGGTTTTTAAATAACTTATATTTTACCTAATATATTTCTTTGGTATTATGTGGACAAGAAATACCTTATCATGTGCATGTATATTAAGGTTTTTAAATAACTCATATTTTACCTAATATATTTCTTTGGTATTATGTGGACGAGGATAGTTTAATTATTGTAATAGGTATTGGCAGTTTCCATACTTAATGTTATTTGATGCAATATATTTGATCTCAATATTTTGTATGTGAGTGTACGTGTCCATAAAATAAGGAAAACTTTACAAATACACATTTTTCTTAATACTAGGAGTCTCTCAAGTAAGATAATGTGTAGCTCATCATCATAAAATTGATACTTTATTTTATTATAATCATTGAAAGTGGATAACATAATCGTTAATAGTTTGATTAATTTGTTGGACATGATTTGTTAAATCTTTCATAATCATTTTTGAGCCCATATTAATACAAAATTATTTCAACAAGCTACATGCTAGGTAATCAAAATAATGTTTATAAGCTACCTAGGTACTATTGTGCATGTTTTGTACACATGCCCCACTGAAGGAAAGGACCCCCCTTTTGCTTTTGCTTTGCTTCTGTCAGTTTGGCCCCTTCTCATTTTCTTCGCTTTTTCCTTCTTTTTTTAACTTTGGGGACAATTTTCATTTGGATTTGGGATGTTTCTATGATGTCTAAGTGAACTACCAAGGTTTTGTTGAGTTTGGAAGAGTTATAGTGTAAATTTCACTACACGTTTCCATCTGTGGGTTTCCATTCACGTTCGCGAGTTTCCATCCGCAGAAGTCCATCCATGGGTTTCCGTCTGTAGAAGTCCATTTGTGAAATGTCATTGCAAACAACGCTGGACCTTACGACTTCCATATTCCAAATCTCCATATCTCAAAAAGGGGTACAAAATTTAAGTTTTCAACATCTAGGGCCCATAAAATGAATGTTTTTGCATGCCCAAAGAGGTTTGAGTCAAATTCGCCAAGTGTTTAGACATTGTGGAAATTTCACTATGGAAGTCCATCTACGAAAGTTTGTCCACAGAATACCATTTGTGAAATGTCATTGCAAATAGTGTTGAACCCTCTGACTTCTGCATTTCAAATTTCCACATGTTTCAAAATGAGTCAAATCTTAAGGAAATATGTCTTGACACTCTTTCTACCCCTTTTTCCATGTGCTAAAATTGAAAATTATCAAATTTAATAAGTGTTTAGAGTTTGCAGAAATTTCTTTATGGGTTTTCATCCATAAGTTTCCATCTGTAGAAGCCCATCTGTAGGTTTCCATTTGTGGGATTTCATCCACAGAAGTCCGTCTATGGGTTTCCATCCACAAAAGTCTGTTTGTGAAATGTTGTTGCAAATGGTGTTGGATCCTCCGGCTTCCGAATTCCAAATCTCTGCATTTCAAAAAGGGGTTAAAATCATTGAGAAATAGGTCTAGGAACCCTTCTAATGCATCTTTCATGTGCTTAATTTAAAAAAAACTCAAAATTGCTAAGAGTTGTGGCTTTGCGGAACTTTTCATGTGGGAAGCTATCTTATGAATGCCATGGTCCCCAATGTCGTTTTTAGGGTGCAAACTTGTCCGGCTTCCCACCTTGCAGTTTTTGCATTTCATTTTTTCCACATTGATCTTTTCTTGAAAATTTAAGGCGTGTTGTCATCTACGCCTCAAAACTATCATTTCCCCACATGCCAAAATGGATAAAACTCAAATTTGTTCGATGTCAAAGCTTTGTGAAATCTCGATGCAAGATGTCATCCATGGGATGCCTTATGTGGAATGGCGTTCCAATTGTGCCAGACCCTCCGGCTTTCGCATTGCTCCGACCCTCAAAAGTGAAATCTCCTCAAAATTCAATTTCCCAAAAAGGAAAGTTTCTCGAAATGTCAAAAAGGAAATTCTCTTGAAATGAAAAATTTTCAAAAATGGAAATTTTCCCAAAACTAAAATCTTTCCTTAAATATAATTTTTTCCAAAATGGAATTTTTTCTTGAAATGCAAATTTTCCCAAACTTGATTTTTCTTCAAAAGTGGGAAAATTTCCAAAAATGGAAAGTTTTTGAAATATGAAATTTTTCTTGATGGACTATAAATTGATAAATTTTATAGTTTTGGAAAATCATGATATTTTATGACCGAGTGTTTCTGATGTTTGGAGGGATAAAGGATAAACTCATTGAAGGACCAGATATGAAGTTGTACCATATATTTGGAGGGGAGGAGTAAATGAATTAAATGGACAAGATGAACATGCATATGGATTCATGCAAGGCCTTATTTACTATAAGTTAGAATTCCCACAACATGCCAAGCTTTTGGAGGTTACAAAGAAGTTAAGTTGATATGTTGTTATACAAAAGGAGGTCGGAAACAATCTAATGAAGATAAGCATTTACAATTTCTAGCTACAAGAAGAAATAGGCTACATGACAAAATTGGCTAGAAGACAAAATAGACTAAAAGACAAAATGGCTGCAAAATTTTATATTGTGAAATATGTACTTATGTTGGACTTGATGTAAACCCTAATTTGAATTAAACTGGGTCATTCATTGTGAATTAATCTTGGCCATTCATTTAGGCTTTGAAAAGCCATAAATAGGGAATCCTCTAATTTTTCAAAGGGAGAGATGAGTTGTTGTAAAGGAATTTTGAAGCAATAGAAGAAACATTGAAGTTAGGTGTTTTTCTTTAGCTTGCTCATTATGTGTGCATGATTCATCCTCCATTTTATTTTAGCATGTTAGTTTCTTGAATGGCTTTAATGGTGGCTATGTGTTACAGTATGTGACACACTTCTAGCTCATTCTTTTTGTGGTTTATTGATGATAGTTCACTTTGTAAAGCTAGTCCGAGCTTATTTACTTGTTGCACTCAAGTTCAACTATATGTGTATGCTTTAAGTATCCATGTTACAGTCTAAAAATCTACAAATAGCCTTAGAAGATTGCATTGGTTTTGTGGCACTATAGGTTTCTCTTGGTCAAGAAAAACTTGGTTGTGGGAGTCTGTCTACTGTAGCACTGGTTATTGTTGTTGATTTTCATAGTTTAGAGTTAGAATAACTTCTCTCAACCCTTTCACCTTTTGATATTTCTTTTAGATTAGGGTTAGTTTAGGATTACAACATCATTGTAATGTTAAATCTGATGATTGAAGGGAGTTTTAGCTTGTTGTTCTGAATTTACATTCATGTAACCTATCCATTTTCAAACATTTGAAACTTCACCATAGACTTAAAACTTCCATGCTTTGTGAACCATAAATGCCCCTTGTGATTACTAGAAAATTACACATGAACACTGAGTTGTTTTTGTATAGTCATGACCTGACACTTGAGAGACCTTGGGGTGATTTTCTAAAACTCGGTTGCAGACTTTTACCTTTCAAAAGATATAGAGCATTTATGTTCTATCTGTGTTGAGAAGTGCAAAAACACCCATCAATAGAACTAGCACTAGAAGGAACGGGAGCTCAAAGTTGCAAAGCTAGAAGGTGGATGAGCCTTCATGTGAAATCTGAGATATAACAGATCTCATTATACACAGAAAATTTAAATATCCGAAAAGTTGAAGACACAAAATTTGAGCTGAGATGGAGCAGAAATTTCATATTAATATCACTCAACTTCAAGAATATTTGAATGAATGGTTGAAGAAACCATTACATCAACTTGCATTGTGAAACAAATGTAGAATTCATAACACTCGTAAGCACAATGAATTGGAATGTCTAACCTTCTTGAGCAGAATTGAAATGGCCTTGTAGGGAGAGATCTTCTTTTGGGACGTGCATAAACCTTTACCCTATGTGGATATAGAAGAATAATTTTTTGTGGCAAAAGCCTTTGAGGAGATGATCAAGGAAAAAATGAGCAGTGAGGATGGATTAAACTAAAAGTGTTGTTGTTTGGATGGTGTAGGGTGAATAATGCATCTCATTTAGAATTCACCTACACTTTATGTGCAAATATCATTGATCAAGTTAAAAGATATTCAAACCAAATAGAGAAACCAACCAACAATGAAGAGGAATCATCTATTGAGGTAGAAGAACAAGTGGCAGTTGAAAGGCAACACATAGAAGCTAAATTAGGAAAATCTGCAGTAGTACATGCTAAGATAGCCTACACACATGTTGAAGATAAGAGGGGAGAAGCTAAAATCCTTGGGATAGCAAAGAAAAAAGATGAGTGTTCGAATGAAATGAGAATCAAAGGTGTTGTCCCTATGGATGAAGGTAATCAATCCCCTACAAAGGGAGATCTGGATGAGTTGGATCAGCCCCAAGATGAAGGACTTAGTAAACAACCCTCTGCTACAAGTGATGATGAAGAACTAGTATTGGAATGGTAGGATGAACTCATTTCAAGGCTCATGAAGGATTGGTTAGAATTACAATACCAAATATATTTGGAGGAGATATTTCTACCCAATTGGTGTAGGATACATTATTTAGCCCATTCGGAGCTCACATACAATTTGTGTCAAGCAGCAATCAAGCAAGTGAAAGAACAAAAGGAGCAGCCCAATGCAGACCCTCCTGCTATTTCTCCAGGAAGTGTATCAAAAGTAGAAGAACTTGAACCAGGTGATGGCTCATCTGAGTTTAGTTCACAAGAAAATTTTGGGATAGCAACATAAGAGGAACAATACAGTCCCAATAATGATACAACAAATCCAAGTGTTGAGCCATCATTTGGCAACCAAGAGGCCTCCCCTTTGTCAGATGATTTACAAATTGTTGATGATCAACTCCATGAGGAATCCTTGGAGAGGAATCACAAAGCAGCCTTCAGTCCTCTCAAAATAGTATTCATTCACTGATTTCTTTCCATTGGGAGCTATACTATAGAATTATAATGACACTGAACAATGGGAAGTTTCAACAAATGGTGGTGAAGAGGACATATTACCTGAACCTCCAGATGATGAAGCAATCGAGGCCCCGAATAAGGAAAATGATGTCGTTTCAACATATGGCAGCGATGAACACGTAGAAACACATGAGTACATTGGTGAGTAGTGTGAGGATACTAGTGGCTTGGTTGATGAGCCACTTCATTTATTTGTGCACGGACTACAAGAGGAAGAAGTCTAGAGCCAAAAGTTTTTGGAGGTTGACATTGAAAGCAGTGTGTCGTGCCAATTGTAGGATGTAACAGGGAGTCCTTCTTCCTAATCTGATTATGATCTTCTTTCACATTCCAATGATTTCAATAGGACACATTCATCCATATCATGTTTTAATGACATGGAGCATCATCAAATTGGAATCAGTATGAAGGAAATTAAAGGGGACAGTGTGCTTCCTTTTGAGGACTGCAATCAAATGGACACAAGGACTATAGATGATCAACATGATAGTGTATATATCCTTGAAGGGCATCTAATGGAGGTTGTGGATCACAAGGAGAGCTTGGAACAAGTGTTCGCTGATTCATTTCCTCAACCTTACATGACTATAGAATCAGGTTAAAAATGCCATGAATATGTTGCTTTTGGCTCTCTACATGGTGTATTGCCTGATAACTCTGATTATGATCTTTAGATATGCAATGCAAGGGGAATGCTATACCACCAATTACGTCCTCTTAAAGTTACCCATATAATGACAAATGATGTCATTCATGATTTGAACCATCAAATACTATTGCCTTCGTGGGATGACATCTAGGTTTTATCTTTCCTTGTTCTTATGAATACTCATAGCTATGATTATTATTTTGTTTATGGGGACAAGTGTAAGAGGACTTGTTTATGGATTGACCACGAGCTTCACGAATCACCTCAACTATTGGTTTTTCATGATTTTTCTATTAAATTTGAATGTATCAACATTGAGTTTTATCTTGCTAGATATAAGGACAAATTTTCATTACTTGGAACTGTAACGATCGCCCTATTGACTATACATGCATTACGAAACCTTACGGGGGTGGGTGTTAGTTCACTTTGTTTGAACAAGGTTCATTTTGAATCTCTTTGTACATAGCTCAGTTTGAGTAGTATAGGCTTCTTTTGTTCTTCTTTCTCACTTTGGTTAGTTTGGGTGGTTTGCTATAGGTTAGGTTGCTTTAGTTTAGTTTTCTTTTGGTTTGGATTTTCTTTCACTCTGCTTCTTCAATTCGGGGTACCCTTGTTTTCTACTAGGAATGTTTGCAAGGACAACAACCATTTCATTATCTAGGATTGTTCTAAGTATTTCTTTGAGAAACTCTAATCATATTTTTAGAGTGGATAGTGAAGGTTTTCTATTAGTGTCAAATGGTCTGGATGTTTGATCCAAAGAGGATAAGTCAGTTTAATCTAATTCTAATTTTTTTTGAAATCTTATATCTCTCACACACTTTAAGAATGTTGAGGTTGTAGGTTCCTTTGTGAAGTTAAGTTAAATGAAAAATCCTAAATTTTGCTTCAGCGCCACTGTGATTCTTAGCCCTGAGTGCGAGCTTCACTGCTTGCGGGTTGAAATGTAAAGAATGAAAAAGGTCAAAGAAAATCAAAAAATGAAAGAAGGAAAAGGAAAAAGAATCAAAATCAAAAGAAAATTCAACTTTCAGGAGGATTCAAACAACTCTACCGAGGCTATGGATGCCTGGTTGGTAGTAGAGCTATGTTTGGGGGAATCACAACGACAACCTCATTGGGGCTATGGATACCTAACTAGCAGCAAGGCAATGTCTAGTATGCTTTTGAAGTAGAACCATTTGTGTAGCTTAACTTGACAGAGCTTAGGTTCCTATAGTGACTTAAGGAGGGAAATGAATGCATTTGCACACACTTAGATTTTCAGGATACTGAAGGTTGGATTGATTGGTGGTTTTGATCCTTTGGTAAAGCAATTCAATTTGTTTCTAGGCTTAGCATGAAGGTCAGAACCAGAGATTCTAGTTTCATGATTCTAGTTTTTCATCGAAATGCTCTGGACCACTTCCCCAACAGAGTCACCATTTGTTGTGCATGTTTTGCACACACGCCCCACTAAAGGCAAGGACCCCCTTTTTGCTTTTGCTTTGCTTCTGTCGGCTTGACCCCCTCTCTTTTTTGTCACTTTTTCCTTCAATTTTTGAATTTTGTGACAATTTTCCTTTGGATCTGGGATGTTTCCATGATGCCTAAGTCAACTTACAAGGTTTTGTTGAGTTTGGAAGAGTTGCATAAATTTCACTACGAAAGTCTGTCTGCGGGTTTCCATCCATGGGTTTTTGTTTGTGAGTTTTTGTCCGTGGAAGTTCGTCCACAAGTTTCCATCCACAAAAGTCCTTCCATCATTTCAGTTCATAGAAGTCTGTCCATAGAAGTCCATTTGTGAAATATCATTGCAAATGGTGTTGGACCCTATGGCTTCCACATTCCAAATCTCCACATTTCAAAAAGGGTACAAACTTTAAGTTTCCAACATCTAGGGCCCATAAAATGAATGTTTTTGCATGCCCAAAGAGGTTTGAGTTAAATTCGCCAAGTGTTTAGACATTGCAAAAATTTCACTGTGGAAGTCTGTCTGCGGAAGTCCATCCGTGGAATGTCATTTGTGAAATGTTGTTGCAAACAACTCTGAACCCTTCGGCTTCCGCATTTCAAATTTCCACATTTTTCAAAATGAGTCAAATCCTAAGGAAATATGTCTTGGCACTCTTTCTACCCCTTTTTCCATGTGCTAAAATTGAAAAACCTCAAATTTACTAAGTGTTTAGAATTTGCAAAAATTTCTCTGTGGGTTTCCGTTCGCAGGTTTCTGTTTGCGATAGTCCATCTGCGGGTTTCCATTTGCGGGTTTCCGTCTACAGGTTTTTGTCTACGAAAGTCCGTCCACGGAAGTCCATTTGTGAAATGTCATTGCAAACGACGTCGAACCCTCCAGCTTCCACATTCCAAATCTCCGCATTTCAAAAAGGGGTAAAAATAATTAAGAATTAGGTCTAGGCACCCTTCTAATACATCTTTCATGTGCTTAATTTGAAAAAACTCAAAATTGCTAAGAGTTGTGGCTTTGTGAAAATTTTCATGTAGGAAGCCGCCTTATGTATGTCGTGGTCCCTAATGTCATTTTTATAGTGAAAACTTGTTTGGTTTCCACCTTTCGGTTTCTGCATTCTATTTTTCCGCATTGATCTTTTCTTGAAAATTTAAGGCATGTTGCAATCTAGGCCTCGAAACTATCATTTCCCTACATTACCAAAATGGATAAAACTCAAATTTTCTCGGTGTTAAGGCTTTGTGAAATCTCGATGTTGGATGTCATCCACAGGATGCCTTGTACAAAATGTCATTACAATGGCATCGTACCCTCCAGCTTCCGCATTGCTCTAGCCCTCAAAATTCAATTTCCTAAAAAGGAAAGTTACTCGAAATGTCGAAAAGGAAATTGTCTTGAAATGAAAACTTTCCAAAAATGAAAATTTTCCTAAAACCAACATCTTTCTTGAAATAGATTTTTTCCAAAATGGAATTTTCCTTGAAATGCAAATTTTCCCAAAATTGATTTTTCTTCCAAAAATAAGAAAATTTCCAAAAATGGAATTTTTTTGAAATATGAAATTTTCTTGATGGACTATAAATTGATAAATTTTAATATTTTTGGAGGTTTAAATCATGATATTTTATGACAGGTGCTTCTCAGGATGTTTGGAGGGATAAAGGATTAGCTCATTGAAGGACCAACATATGAAGTCGTGCCATATATTGGAGAGAGGAGTAAATGAATTAAATGGACAAGATGAACATGCATATGGATTCGTGCAAGGCCTTATTTACTAGCAAGTCAGAATTCTCGCAACATGCCAAGCTTTTGGAGGTTACAAAGAAGTTCGTCGAATATTCTATTATATACAAAAGGAGGTTGGAAATAATCTAATAGAAGATAAATATTTATAATTTATAGCTACAGGATGAAATAGGCTATAGGACAAAAATGGCTAGAAGACAAAATGGATTCCAATTTTATATTGTGAAATATTGTACTTATCTTGGACTTGACGTAAACCCTAATTTGAATTAAATTTGAGCCATTCATTGTGAATTAATCCAGGCCATTCATTTAGGCTTTGGAAAGCTATAAATAGGGGCATCCTCTCATTTTCAAAGGGAGAGATGAGTTGTTTTAAAAGGAATTTAGAAGCAGTAGAAGGAAACATTGAAGTTAGGTGTTTTCTTTGAGCTTGCTCATTATGTGTGCATGATTCAACCTCCATGTTTATTTTAGTCTGTTAATTTCTTGAATGGCTTTAATGGTGGTTGTGTGTTACAGTATATGATGCACTTCCATCTCATGTTTTTTGTGGTTTATTGATGATGGATCACTTTGTAAAGCTATCATGAGCTTATTTACTTGTTGCATTCGAGTTCAACTATATGTGTATGCTCTAAGTATCCATGTTATAGTCTAAAAATATGCAAAGATCCTTAGAATATTGCACTAGTTTTGTGGAATTGTAGGTTTCTATTGGTTAAGCAAAACTTGGTTGTGCGAGTTTGTCTACTATAGTACTGGTTATTGTTGTTGTTGTTCATAGTTTAGAGTTAGAATAACTTCTCTCAACCCTTTCACCTTTTGATATTTCTTTTAGATCAGAGTTAGCCTAGGATTCCAGTGTCACTGTAATGTTATATCTAATGATTGAAGGGAGTTTAAGCTTGTTGTTTTGAATTTACAGTCACATCCTATCCATTTTTAGACCTCTGAAACTTCACCACATACCTAAAACTTCCATGCTTTTTGAACCATAAATACCCCTTGTGATTACCAGAAAATCACACATCAACACTGAGTTGTTTTGCATAGTCATGACCTGACACCTGAGAGACCTTGGGGTGATTTTATGAAACTTAGTTGCAAACTTTCACCTTTCAAGGGAGATAGAACATTTATGTTCTATCTATGTTGAGAAGTGTAAAAACACCCATCAATAGGTACATGCTCTATACATCTCAAATTTAGGTGCAACAAAACAAAGAGACAATGGCTATGTGATAACTTCAAATGTAGGTGGTCTATCAAGTAGAGGGTTGAATGTGATAATATCTATGATATTAAGCACATGATCTATCTTTTTCTTAATTCAAAGTAAAGGGTTCATATAATTGTAGTAACAAAAAAAGAATCCCTTTTCCTTACTTGATTTGGAAATAATTGTCATTGAATTAACCTAATTTTTCCTAGGTTTAGTGTTGTAATGTGTTGTACACATTCACAATAATCTTGGGCCCCTTTTTAATAAAATAAACCTAATTTGTACCCTCTTTTAAGTGTTGTAAAGTGTTGTAACACATTTTCACACTTATCTAGGGTCTAATTAATTAATTGTGGTTAATTAGAGTTAATTAGCCCCTTTAATTCAAATTTAAGGCTTATTTATGACACTTTTCGAGGATCAATCCTGATACCCAGTATTCAAATTGCATAACATTAAATTTGGAAAAATTGAGGTCTTGGAAAATGATCGTGCCAAGACCCATTCACATTTAGTGGAAAATGGGTCCTCTCCACATAGGACCCCCCTTTCTTTGCATATTTGACATGGGTTATTGATATTATTTAACCCTCCTAAAGTAAGGTCCTAGAAACTTGTGCCAGGACCCAATCATCTTTAGTGGAAAATGGGTCCTCCTTGAGTAGGAAACCCATTTGGAAACCCATTTTTTAATTTAATTTTGGTGGGATTCTAATGATTTTCTATTATAGATCTGGTGTCAGCTTGAATTATTTGAATTTTTGGGTTAATCTCTAGATTTAGTAAAAATATGGGGTTAATTCACATTATTTTTCCTAGAAACTTTGAGAGATCATCCCAGTACTTTACAATAGCATTAAAAACAACTTTAAGAGAATTTTCAAAGGCATTTCAAGGAAGATTATCAAGATTTTATTGCAACAGTTCAAGATCATTTCATCATGTCTAAGGCATAGTGCATTCATGCATGTTATTAAGCTAAGATAGTTAATGTAGCATTGAAGATATACTTGCATGCATTATTTCATATCTTATTCAAGGATCAAGATCTACATTCTTCATGGCCACTACATGTTAGATTGCAAATTTACACCCCAAGACAACATCCAATGTATCATCAATTACATATTTCATGTTTCATTCTTCAATTTCATTATCTCATCATTTGGTTTAATTACCTAAATGGGGTTTGACTTAGGAAAACCCCTATTCACTAACAATCAACAATTTTTTCTCCTCTTGAGTGTGTGTTTGTAGATTTATAGGTTGAAGATCAAGTGGAGAAGAAATTGGAAGCAAAATTGCAAAAGTTGTCAAGTTGCAAGATTGTCATTTATAGTGCAAGAAGACATAATTGAAGCTATAAAATTTGTTACAAGTTTTTGGAAGCTGAAAACCAGGGATCTGAGAGTGCAGGCATCAAAGAAAATAACCCATATCTCAGTTTCAAAACCCTAACAGGGACCCATTTGCCACCAAAGGCGAATGAGTCCTTTGTGCCCTAAAAATAGCCTTCTTGCAGCAAGGTACACACAACTTTGAGCTCTAAGAACTCCTCTCGTAGTTGCTATAATAGTTAGCATTAGTTTGTAATTGTTATCTACATGTTTTGGCCCTCATAATTGAATATTTCATAGTGAAAATTAGTGTCTCATCATTTTGATCTATTCACCTTGATGAACCCTATTTTTCTATGTTTCATTTTGTTGAACCTAAATTAATGAACATTACAATTTTTTGATCATCCTAGGTTAGATATTGCATTCTTTTGCATTGAATTAGATCTTATTTAGGGTTTCTTACTTTGCATTCAAACTTGCATCTCATTTAGGGTTTAGAATTGCATTGTTTTGTATTTCTTAAATCTGAAAAATATAAAAATAAATCAGTCGCTTTGCATATCATTTAGATCATATAAATTTGCATTTGAAAATCAAAGAAAAATTGAATTTCAAAAAATTTCATTGTATAGGTCATCATTTACCCTTCATTTCACTTGCAAATTATAGAATTTTTTGTCATAAGAGTTATAGTTTGAAAATGGGCACAAAAAACACATAAATAACTTAAAAATTGTAGTTTTAACCTCTTTAAAACCCTAATTTGGGACCCATTCTCCTTTAGTGGTGAATGAGTCCCTAATCAGGCTTGACCTAAACTTTCTCGCATCTGAAAAGCATTGAAAATCATGAAAAAAATAGCAAAATAATTTCAAAAATCCTTATTGAGGACCCATTCGCCTTTACTGGCGAATGCGTCCCTGATAGGTCCTAATCTGCATTTTCTAGAAATTGAAATCTCAATTTTAGGCTTCTTTTTGCTGCTATTACTTTCCTATTTCAGTTTTTTGATTTACTATTTCATCAAATTCATTGAATTTAGCTTAATTTTCTTCATGTAGTACATTGTCAAAATTCAAAATTGCATTTACAACATTTTATTTTTATCTTATTTCATTGTGTGGAATTTGAAAATTGCATTTCATTCTAGTTCATTTCATTGCATGTCATAGATTAATTTTCATAAATGTTAGCATCTGTCTTTTCCAAGTTTGGAAAGAAAAAGTTCATCAATAAGTGTGCTAGTCATTCATTCAATACATTTCCTAGTTATGAGAGTCTCTTAGTGCAAGAGAGTGAAAATATTGACACTTTCCTTCAACCTACACCCCCTCTTATCTCTCCTATTTGTGGGAATGATGCAATAGAAGAAGATGAAATTATAGGAAATCATGATAAACATAGTTTCTCTTCTCCTAATACCTATCCTACATGTGACGAAGGTATTTCGGTGTTAGAAGATGCACTCATTAAGAATCATGACAATGTTGAAAGCTACTTTTATAAACTCTCCTACATTGGAAGATATTATAGGACAAGAGAATGAGATCAAAGATACATCTCTAAACATCACCTTACCTAATCTCCATTCATCTCTTGCTTGTGACAATGTTTCAATGAAAGAGGATGCAATTGTAAGGAATCATGACAATCATATTATGAGCGAGGATGATAGGTTGGTGTTAGATTATCCAACCTTTAAGGTCTATAACAACCCTCTTTATGTTCCTTCTCCTACCTATCCTATTTTGGAGGACATTGTGGGACACAGGAATAAAATTATGGACAATCATGACAATCACATTTGTTCTTCTCCTAGTATCTCTCCTAGTTGTGAAGATGATACTTTGATGTTAGAAAATCTAATTGAGGAAAGTCATGAAAATATTAGTTGCCTCTCTTCCCTTAGAGAAAACATCATCAAACAAGAGAATGACATCATTGATAAACAAGAAAACCCAACCATTGAGGAGTACCCTACTTGTGCTGAAGTTATTTTAGAAAAAACAACCTTTCAATGTCATGAACATCTAGTTTGTAGCTCTCCTAAAAAATCTCCTACTAGGGAGGATATAATGGTGGAAGAAAATGAGAACATTGAGAATAGTAGTTCCTTAGATGAAGATGATGAAGTGACATTAGAATCCCCTTCACTAATAGATCATGAAAATAAGGATAAGTCTTTTGAGGTTATGCACATTAGATATCCCTTGAAGTACTCTCCTAAGCCTAAACTTATCATTTATCCACCCTCACAAAAACCACAAGTTCAAAACAAACTTGTGCTTATCTTAGAACCACCTAAAAAGAAACTTGATAATGATAATGTTTCATAGCAACCAAGTTTCAATACCATTTCTCATACATATAGAACTCACTAGGAACAATTCACAACCAAGACAACCAACTCCAACATCCCTCCTGTTGGCTAACCCTATCTTACCTCATCCTTGTTTTCCTTTAAAAAGCGAAAAGGAGTACGATCTTGTCAAACAACTAAAGAATAATCCTGCTAAGATATCCTTATGGGAGCTCATTCAAGCTTCCCCTCATTATCGTAACATGCTTCAAAGTGCTTTACGACAAGTTCCTATTGTTCCTAATGTGCAATAAAATGATGTGGCAGCCCAAATTCAAGCTATAACTTCAAACAACTTAGACATTACTTTCCATCAAGTTGAGTTACCTTCGTTAGGAGAGAAAAAACAAAATGAATCTTTCATGATAATAGCTTATGTTAATCGAGTAGTGATAAAGATAACTCTTGTTGATAGTGGCTTAACCCTTAACATGTGTAGCATAAACATTCTTGATAAGATTAAAGTAGACAAAATCCAAATTCAACCTAATTCTTTATCCATTCATGGGTTTGATAACATAGGAAAACAACTGCCTGGAGTCATCACATTACCTATTAAAGTTGGAAAGGTCCTATTAAAAACTTTGGTCCATGTTATGCCTCACAAAATTTCATATAATCTTCTTTTAGGAAGGCCATGGATTCACACAATGAATGGAGAGCCTTCTATTCTTCATCATAAAAAGAAGTACGTCTATGACAGAAAAGCTTACACACTTAAGGTCGATCCTCAAATTGAAAGTTGTTTTATTGCTGAGAAAGAAGGGTGAGATCCTTTGGAAGCATTGTATCCAATTGAAAATTTGAAAGTCAAAAAAGAAGAACACGAGAAGAACATTGATCAAGTCACTAAGTTATTGGAAGATGATTGGGGTTCCTTAGATTTCACACCTACATTCATGGGAGAATACAATATCATAAACAAATATTCTGAAAAGGGAAAGGAAAAATCAATAATGTCAACAAAAAATTTGAAAGCATCCACCTCAACTAATTTACAAGATCAAGCAAATTACACAAAATACTTTGACAAAATTGATTATGAACATCCACCGAATCCAAAAGAAATGAAAAATCTTTATGGAAGAGTTTTTGAACTTATGAGACAACTTGGTTATAGTGGAAAAGGATGTGGTGCTAGAGAACAAGGTATCCATGTACCTATAGAACCTAACACACAAAAAACAACTAATTTGGTATTGGTTATTGTCCTTTGATAGAAATAAAAAAGCCTTCACTTAATATCAACAACATTACAAAAGATTCTCCTAAACCAACTTTAACATTAGTGCATCCTAAACTGATAGAAACTAGTGATCTTGGTTATTGTCCTTCAAAAGAAACAAACAAAATAGAGAAATTTTCACTTAACATCATTGTCATCACACAAAACACTCATGATTGGCATTTGTTAGATTTTACACCCTCCTTTCAAGGAGAGTAAAATATCTTGCAATCTAAAGAGTATTGTGTAAGTATGGCACCTTGTACTAAGTAAGCAATATCTTTGTCACAAAATAAAGGAACATCTACTATTGACCAAGAGAGTATCTTGTTGAGACTCCTCCAAGATCGTTTGATATCTCTCCCTCTGAGAACAAGAAAAAAAATTATTACAAGAATTAATTTTGTGCATATCATAGAGCTCATGGTCATTCTACAAATGAATGCAAGGCTTTGGGTATTAAAATTCAACATCTTAAGGATTGTGGTGCTTTTCCTTGTGTTACACCACCTAGTTCCTCTAATTGATACTGATTTTCATGTTTCTCATCAATCATTTCGGGTCACTCTTGTCTTGCACTCATTGGGGGCAAGGGGATAGGTAGTAGGACACTTTGCACCAAAGTACGACACTTTGCGACAAAGGTGGATGCCTTATGCCATTCTTTATCTTTGTCCTCATATGTCACTGTCACTTGTTTATATGTCGATTATCTCTTTTGGCTAGTTGACCACCTTCCATGTTTATATGAGAGCAAGCTTGAGATGTGACTAAGATGCCTTAAGTTGGCTTTCCTGTGGCGTACTGAGTTATCTTTAGTATTGTATTTTTGGGGGAAACCCTTCCTTCCTATTTCATGATGTAGCTTTATTTCAGAAACATGTGACTTGGAATAGGGTTTTCCAGGGAAAGCTTGCATGTCTTAGGATAAAACATTGGCTACTTTAAAGAAATTTCTCACAGTGATGGTGTTAGAAACCACTTTAAAGTGGGGGCATACATCAATGACATCTTTCAGAAAATTTCATGGCATGATTTTCTTTTTCTTGTGACATGTCCTTTTCTTGGTGGCATCATTGGGTTTGGTGTCCTCCAAAAGTGATATTTCTAAGCATGCAATCTCCCTTCATGGAATGATGTGAACGAGGCATCCCATAAGTGGCGATCTGATATCTTTGACTTGTCCTCTCTTGGAGATATTAGGCATGATGTTCCCTAAGAAGAAGACCTTACATGAACAAAGAAAAATCCCCTTTAAACAAAAACTTACATAAAATTCAAAAGAATTTACAAAAAGCATTACATTGTGGTGCCTTATTGAAGTTATCAGGAGGATAAATTTGGTATGGTTAGTATGATGAGAAGCTGACACACTAGCATAACTTTATCATTATACAGTGAGAAGCCAATACACTAGCATGCCTTTCTCACTAAACCACCTCATTGCAACAACTCACCTAGTGGACAGATTGAGGTTCCACTACCTTAGAGTGAGCACACATATTTGGGACAACTCACCTAGTGGATAGACTGAGGTTCCACTACCCTAGAGTGAACAATGTATTTTATGGAAAAACAACCCCATTCCACATCGCATTGGAATGGTTGTGCTTGATCCTTTTTTTTCTTTTTTTTTCGCAGCCTTTGATAGGGTATGATTATGTATCTTTGTTATTGTTGCATACTTAAGCATCTTGAATGTCTAGTTTAGTGTTATTTTGACATGGGTCCATCCTCTCACTAAAGTGGGGGGGAAATGTACTAACAAAAAAAGTATCCCTTTTCCTTAATTGATTTGGAAATAATTGTCATTGAATTAACCTAAATTTTCCTAGGTTTAGTGTTGTAATGTGTTGTACACATTCACATTAATCTTGGGCCCCTTTTTAATAAAATATACCTAATTTGTACCGTCTTTTAGGTGTTGTAAAGTGTTGTAACACACTTTCACACTTATATTGGATCTCATTAATTAATTGTGGTTAATTAGAGTTAATTAGCCCTTTAATTCAAATTTAAGTCTTATTTATGACAAATTCCAAGGATCAATCCTGACACCCAGTATTCAAATTGCATAACATTAAATTTGGAAAAATTGAGGTCCTGGAAAATGGTGCCAAGACCCATTTTCCTTTAGTGCGAATGGGTCATCTCCACATAGGACCCCATTTTCTTTGCATATTTGACATGGGTTTTTGATGCTCTTTCACCCTCCCGAAGCAAGGTCCTTGAAACTTCTACTAGGAACCATTTGAATTTAGTGGTGAATGAGTCCTCCTTGAGTAGGACACCCATTTTTGAATTTAATTTTGGTAGGATTCTAGTGATTTTCTATTCTAGATCTAGTGTCGGCTTGAATTATTTGAATTTCGGGGTTAATCTCTAGATTTAGTATAAATATGGGGTTAATTCACATTGTTTCTTCTAACAAATTTGAGAGAGCATCCTAATACTTTACAATAGCATTATAGAGCACTTCAAGATCATTTTCAAAGGCATTTCAAGGTAGATTCTCAAGAGTTTATTGCAACAATTCAAGATCATTTCATCATGTCTAAGGCATAGTGCATTCATTCATGTTGTTGAGCTAAGATAATTAATGTACCATTAAAGATCTACTTGCAAGCATTATTTCACATCTTATTCAAGGATCAAGATCTACATTCTTCATGGCCACTACATGTTAGATTGCATATTTACACCCCAAGACAACATCCAAGGTATCATCAATTACATATTTCATGTTTCATGCTTCAATTTCCTTATCATTTGGTTTAATTACCTAAACGGGGTTTGACTTAGGCAAATCCCTATTCACTAGCAATCAACAATTTTTTCTCCTCTTGAGTGTGTGTTTGAATATTTATAGGTTGAAGATCAAGTGGAGAAGAAATTGGAAGGAAAATTGCAAAAGTTGTCAAGTTGCAAGATTGTCATTTATCTAGTGCAAGAGGATAGAATTGAAGCTACAAAATTTGTTACAGGTTTTCAAGAGTGAATGACCAAGGATCTGAGAGTGTAGACATCAAGGAAAATAACCTAGATCTCAGTTTTAGAAACCCTAATAGGGACCCATTTGCCACTAAAGGCGAATGAGTCCTTTGTGCCCTAAAAACAACCTTCTCGCAACAAGGTACACATCACTTTGAGCTTTAAAAACTCCCCTCCTAGTTGCTATAATAGTTAGGGTTAGTTTTTTATTGTTATTTGCATGTTTTGTCCCTCATAATTTAATGTTTCATAGTGAAAATTAGTGGCTTATCATCTTGATCTATTCACCTTGATGAACCTTATTTTTCTATGTTTCAAGAACCATAAGTTGATAATATAGTAAATATGCTAAAACACACAATAATTGCTAACAAACAATTATTTTAGGCTTTGCAAATACTAAACAAAAGCTCAAAATTCTTTACAAAAGATGGCACTTTCAAGAGAGGCTAAAGAAATGCACATATTAAACCTAATTTGATAGTTTCAAAAAAAATTCCGCCTAATTAAAAATATATATAATATTTCTAATAAGTAGAAGACATCTATTATTTTAATCCTTTACCAACTTCTCTAATACTCCATTTGAAATAATAAATTTATATCAATATTTATAAATTAATTTTTTTTTAAAGAACCATGATAAATCAAATCACATATTTAACAGTTAAAAAAAAATAAAAGACTCTACAAATAATTAAATTGTACCCATTTTTCAAACAACATAAAAAAAACTACTAACAAAAAAAATTACAAAACTTGCCTAAAAGCCACCTAAATTATATAATTTCAAACCAAAGAAAACTCAAAGAAATCTGGAACTAGATTTATATGCTTAAAATAAATATAGGAGAGGACCCAGTAGTTGTGCACCCTAACTTCACGCTTCTCAAAATCCTACTTGGAAATTTCAAATCACTCCAATTTTTTTACAGTAGCTTACTTGGCAAGTCCCCTACTTATAACTTTCGTTTCAGGGACACATCATCAAATATGATGCCACATCAGCACGCTTTTTGTCAAGGTGTCCAAAAAGGCCCAAAACAAACCTATTACCAATACTTGTGCATTCACATCATGGGTAGTTGAACGCCGATGTGGCATCATATGATTGGTTGTTTTTTAGATCAAAGGAATACATTTTGTTTAAGTTAAGGTAGTCATGTCATAACTATTGGACATTATATAAACAACTACTATCACAACTATTGGACATTATATAAACAACTACTATCTCAACTATTGAAACACGCTCAACTACTGGGTCCTCTCCCCTATATAAAGAAAGTGGCTCAAATTTCTTGTCAAACATGGGACATTAATACATATATTGATTGGTAAGGAACCTAAAGATTCAAAATACGTGCTCAAACCATAAACAATTTTGGAAATACCTAGGTATGCTAAGTGGTTGAAGCGGCTTATTCTTTGCCCCGATTTCAGACCAAATTAAAAAATCTTACAAATTTTTGAATGACAAGTAACTCTATATACAACATGTTGATCTCCACAAAATGGAATATACTTTAAGAGCCGCTCAAGAGACACTCAGAATTCGGCCTCCTGTGGAAGACATGTGGCACAAAGGCCATTGTAGAAATCTTCTATTTTAGTTTTACCCTTCCTCAAGGATGGAAGCCATACGCTTCCCAAGTTTCAAAACTCCAAATGAAAAATGTCTATATAGTAATTTATATTTAGAATTAAATGGTCAAGATTGTTCTATAGCTGAAGGGCAGCGAAGTTCCTGCCAAAGACTGGAAGAACTGTTTTGGTAATATATATATTTAGAATTAAATGGTCAAGATTGTTCTATAAAACAAGAGCTGAAGGGCAGCGAAGTTCCTGCCAAAGATTGGCAGAACCGTTTTGGTAATGATTGTTCACAAAAGGACTTTGAGGTGGCATACGCTTCCCAACCTTCAAAACTTGGAATGAAAAATGTCTACATAGTAATTTATATTTAGAATTAAATAGTCAAGATTGTTCTATAAAACAAAAGCTGCAGGACAGCGAAGTTCCTACCAAAGACTGGCAGAACTGTTTTGGTAATGATTGTCCGCAAAAGGACTTTGAGGTAAAAATCAAGTTCAAATGGGACAAAAAGCCTCACAAAATGTCAATGTGGGTATGTAGACTGGGTGTTACATGAAGAAAATATGAGTCAGATCAAAGCACCTCTACTTTCAAGCATGTCAACTTGGACTATGGATTAGAGATAGAACATTAATATGAAGAAAGAGTAACTTATCTAAAGGTCAATGAAATGAAAACTCCTTGGAACATGAATTATGAAGTGATACAACTTTCTTGTTAAATCTACATGATATGATGTGAAATTAAATATAAAATACATGAAAGACAAATAGGTGTGTAGGGATGTGTAGTGCTCCTAATCTATCATAGGCAGGGAATATGCTAACAAACATCATCAAATTTAGCTTTACAATTGCCAATTGCGTGTGTTTGAAATTTTCTAAAGCCTTTTCAACAAATCTTATTTGTGTATGCCCTACAATATACAGGGACATATGTGCAAAGTGCTTGTGAAAAATATAATATACCTAATTACAAAAGAGGAAATTGAACTGAGGAATTGTAATCATCTGCAATGGTACCCTCTTGCCCAAGGCAGTCTAAACTCAAGTACAAGGCCATTGGCATCAACACAGTAGACATTGTGAATGCTTATACCCAACTGTGCTTTCCTAATTTTTGTACAGGTTCACTATATGGAGGGTCACCCATGGTTATAGCAACCTATCAAGAGACAAAAATGAGAACTAGGACTTAATTAGTTTATAACAAATGAACAGTGGGTTTTCTATCCTGTAGAATTGGATATAGGCATAGGATGGCTTTACCAAATAAAGCTTGAGCAAGGTTGCCATTTTCCATGTATTCATATACCAAGAGAAGTTCTCCTCCTCCTACACAACAGCCATAAAGTTTAACAAGATTTGGATGTTGTACTGCAAATATTGTGCTTACTTCAGTCAAAAACTCACGATTCCCTTGTTTGGACAAGTGTGACAATTGCTTTATTGCTACTTTTCTTCCACCAGGTAGTATGCCCTGCACAGTAGATATTCTCTGTTATAAACTTACAAAAATAGTTTAATAAGCATTTCATACTTCCCTGAGAAGCACCAAAATAAATGTTATGCATGTGTTTCATGATTTTATTGACCATGTAAACTTAACTAAAATTTTAGGATGCATACCACTATACCTTGTAAACTGCACCAAATCCACCTTCCCCTATCTTATTTTTGGGATCAAAGTTTTGGTTGCAATTTTCATCAACCTTAAGCTGAAATGATTGCCTGCCATTTTCTTTAGTTCCTCTAAGCCTCCAACCACATACAACAAGAATTCACAAATGAGTTGCAAGTCATAAAGCAAAAACATTGGAATATGGTACTTGAATTCTGCCAAATAGATATTCAGCAATATCAAATACCGATAGAAAATGGAGATATAACAAGAAATTTATTAGAACACCATAATCTAAGTAATTACTACATGATTAAAAAAAAAGCTATTCCCTTTGCATTGTTGGAAAATATAGAATTTTTACATAAAGATTTTACTTAGCAGGATCAGCTATAATAGCTGATATCAAAGGACAATAGATTTCTTCTTGATGCTCGCAACATGTTCCTTTACCAACCCAAGAAAGCGTATCTCTAAGATATTATTTGTGACATTGGTAGTGAAGTTCTTGACAACTACAATATTTTCCCCTAGAGCTTCTTCAATTATATTAAAATCTTTCAACACATTCTTGCCCTGCATAATTGTTTATCGATTTGACCAAGCACAACTATTAGAATTATCCATTTTGTAGTGGTTTAAGACACTGAAATCAGATTGCAAACTTGGTGGAGACACCTAAATACAAACTGCTAGAGGAGAAGGGTATACCTGAATATAGACATCAAATATCCGAAATCTATTTGAATTTTGGGTAGCTAGAAACTGTATCTCTAGAGTACAACACAAAATGTAATTCAACCAGCAGTACCATGTAATGTCCCCATTTTCAACACTTAACTTTTCAGTGATTGGTAGCCTATTCCCAGTGTGCTGTCGGCTGGTCAGTGGCAGAATTAGGGTTTCCGGCTGTTTGATGGGTTCTCTTGAAGATTCAGGGTTTTGCTTGTTGGAGTTTGGTTGTTTGGATTCTGGATTCCTTCTGGGTTTTCAGAGAGCTTCGCAGAGGTATGACTTGCAACTGTGTCAGGCAACTTTTTCGGACTTACTATTTTTAGTAAGTTATGATGGCTACAGCTTGGGGTCAGGGATTTTGGATTGTGAAATCTTTCTAGGTTTTCAGAAAGCTTCGCAATGGTGTCGCATGCACTTTGATCCGAGCAACTTTCCAAATTTACTATTTTTAGTAAATTCTATTTTTAGCAGTGGTCAAATCAGCATCAGCTCAGCAAGCTTTCCTTTTCTGGCAGTTCATTGGGTAATTCTGATTTTTGGCTTAAGGGGTTCATTTTGGAGAAATAAGTCATTTAAAGTTAATAATGTTTTATTTTATAAAATAACCCCTTGTCCTAGTAATATGACTTTAAGTTGTTTTAAAAAGGGGGACTTTGAGGGTGGTCATCTCATGGGGAATTATTTTGATATTTCTAAAGTCAAAAATACTTCTTGGAGAAAGGGACGCCATTTTATGAAGAGGGGATTTTTAATAAAGTCAAGATTGAACATTATGAAAGGGGGCGCCCAAACTGGAGGGAAAAGGAGTCAATTCAAATTTGAAATTAGGGTTTTTTTTCTAGAAGCTTTTGGAGGGCCTTCTCAAAGTTATAAAAGGGAGCCTTGGGACTTCATTTATCATCTTATTTTTCTATCATACTGTTATGCTGCTGAAATACTTTCAGAGTTACTTTGAGGGATGCATACCTCCTAGCCATTTCTCTTGGTTTCGTGCTTGAAAGATAGCACCTACCTAAGGCTTCAAAGACTGCTTCTCATCCAGACAAGCAGACAGAGCATCAAGGTTGAAGATTTCAAAGATTTTGTCAATTTTGCATTTGCTGGTTAGGGATTGGCTGAAGTAGAAATCTGCTCATAAGTCTTTGCATGAATTTTTGTTGGTTCTGGGTACTTTACATATGGCTTCCTCATCCTAGGGCGCCCCTCTTTGGTGAGTTCCAGATTTTATTAGAGCGTATGATTTTATCTTCTCAAAATCACCCTTCTCCTTGGCCATACCATTTTGAGCTGTCTTGGGAAGTGTGCCAAAAAATAATATCGCAGTTTGTCAGTAGTTTCTCAGTCAGGTTTTCATTGTCAACATTCTAGCTCTCGTTTGCATCTAGTTTCAAGTGATTTGGTTGGGTTTTGAGTGAGTTATGAGCTTTTTAGTGGATTATTGTGTTGCTGGTTGATGTTTCCAGATTTGCTAATTTTATATCAGACTTCCAGAAGTTCGGTTCATGTGTTGTTTTCTCAATATTGCGAAGTCAAATAAGTCGGAACAACATTCTATTAGTTGTTGCTTTGGTTTAACAGTTTGTAACACTTTGTAATCTGCAGATTGTGCATTGTAAGGCTGTTAATAGTAGTACTATTTCAGTCATTTTTATATTCTGCAATTACTTAGTTTTAGCAGTAGCAAACCTAATAATCTTTGGACGGTTTACCACCAAAGATGGGTGAATGAACTACACACTTAAAGTTCTTGGATGGTATTCCGCCAAGAAGGGAATTTAAGCTTTGCACTTCTTACATTGTATTTGCTCCCGCTGAATAAGTGGTAGAGCTTTCTTTCAGCATTGTATTTACTTTTTGTTACTCCACCAGATGGTCGCTACTTGTCCTACTTGGGTCAAAAAGCACATCCGTGGTGTTGAGTCTTTCAACATTGTATTTACTTTTGTTACTCCGCCAGATGGTCGCTACTTGCCCTACTTGGGTCAGAAAGCACATCCATGGTGTTGAGTCTTTTCCTTTAATTGCTGGTTATGATTTGAGCTAACCTTTAACGGGTTCTTGTTGTACTGGATTGTTCATTGTAAAATTTTAAAAAAATTGGTCCAGTTCTTTACATACCACCATAGAATAATTGTGTTTTAAACACATCAAAGTGCATAGAAATTGAGTGGTAATGTAAAGATGTATCATTTAAGTGACTATCAGATCCAGTTGAAATGCAAAAGTAAACAAATCCACTTTCCACATGTTAAAAAGACAAAATGGCATCACAATTGTAACTATTTCTTTCAAGCTTTATTGTTCAATCTAGCTGTATTCCAAAACTATGAACTTCAAGGACAGAGGAATGTGTTTTTAAACAGAGGAAAATAACATATGTAGTTTTCTTTAATTTGAAATTCACTACTCAAAAGATTCTTTGATGCCTTATTCTTCTATATAGTGACCCAACTCCAAAGATCGCTACACCATTGAAGATGACCATGAAGAAATACAATATTTTAACTCTATAAATTATATGAGAAGACTATCTTTGATAGTCTGGGCACACCTCACTCTCTAAAATGTGGTAATGGATTCAATCTATATAAAATTAACCATAAGTTCATGAAAGCTAGAGAACCATGCAATTAGCAGCAGGTCATCTCCATCTCAAATAAAATTTGGCTCTCAACAAAAATCTGTAAAATTTTCTTGGACTTAGGGAATGGTTAGAAAGTTAAAATTCACATTTTTCTTACATTTTCTTTTTGTGTGTGTAGGGATGGGTGCTTGAGATGAGGTGCCATCCTAGAGAGTCACACCAAAACTCCAACCCATCCCAACAAAGGTGAATGCCCTATGATTTACCACTGAATCACACCTAGTAAATTTTGTTTTTCTTGATAAAATCACTCACATTGACAGATTCTCGTGGTTTAGCACTAAATTTTTTAGCTTAAACGAAAAACTTAGACCCTTTCTTTATGCAACGTGGCAACTGCATGGATATCAATTCCTTTTTCTTTATCCTACAAATTCCTAGTTCTAGTGACGAGGACAATGGAAAATGTATTATATCTGAATGAAGGAAAGCATAAAGTTAACATGTAGTCTTTGGGACTACTTCAGCTTTATAAGCAGCCATTTCCAGTAAAATCTCCTTGGCTTACGATTTGATAATGTATGCAGAGCCTTCCCTAGCTGATACAAATAGGTTTACTAATTTTCAGTTGATGATTTCCACAAATTCAATACAAAATTTGTTACTTCTATCTCTCACATGTAATCTTTGATCCATATCCAACGATGTTCCTCCTGTAATGAGAGAAAATTTCTAGCATGCATTGAGCCTATAGCTATGGTTACACCAGGAAAATAGGGACCAATAAATAGCTGATAAGGACTGAATTTATACAGGTCACAAAACCTTATATCTTTACAAAATACTATAATAATATTCCTATGATTTAAACCACCAATCCAATTCTGGGTGTAGAATAGAAAATCAAAATGGCCAGATGTAATTCATGGGTAAATTCAAGCAAGGAAAAGCTGACCCATGGCATCTAAGACACAATACACCCTCAAAGGGAATTTATCAACCAAAAGACACATAAATCTTAAGATAAATGTGTGAAAATCAGTTTGATATATCTTTGAAGAGCTGTTATTTTATGCAATATTGGACAATGATTGGATACAACAATCGAATGGATATATTTTTTCACTATTAATAAGATTGTGAGGTGTAGCAGCGTACAAAATACACTGTAACACAAGATATGAAAGCAATCTTCTTTTTTTAAAATGTACAGCTTCACTGATGCAACGTAGAAATATACAACAAATCTTAAGAAAAGTAGAATCCTGATTGGTTGTTCAATCAAATATTAATCACTGTTTAAAGCAACCCCTCCACAAAAGGAACTAATAATAATTTCTGATTATGGAGTTTTGGAAATGTTGTTTGGGTTTTAGGAGCATTCATCATAAACAATATTAGTATATTGTATTCAATGTATGGACAACAAATTCAGTTCATAAGAATGTAGAATATCTTGAGGATTGAAAGAAGTTTGATCTATGGTCCCACTTCTTACACATTTGTGTCATTTGGAGGTGGGCAACTAATATACCCAAGGAATGAATTTTCACATATGATAATACTTGTGCTTGTTTGCAACATTGTTAATATGTTTGAATGAGATTTAATAGATGTGAATGAAAAGCTGACAGTCAATCCAATACTCTTCCCAATAGATGGCCTACCCATGTGGGTAAGTTGTCACTCCCTTACTAGTTTAAGTGCTTCATTGTAAATTTAGTGCATTATTTCACTTGTAAAGGTTGATTCCATCAAACTTGCTCATTTTAATAATGTGAGTTTATAGTCATCACTCTTTAATTTTTCAATAAATTTAGAATATTCTACTTCAAAATGTTTTGTTAAATATAAAATTACAAATTATTATTGAAAATTTAAAGAGTTTTATTAATAGAAAAAATATTATTTGGTGGTATTGAATGATTAATATGTATTAATATTGATAGGCATCTTGATTAGGCATTGTGTTTTGTTAATTGGTAATGAGTTTTACCATAGTGCCATACCTAGTGATGTATGTTGGGTTTTAAGTCATATATATAGGTGTTTTTATATAACAAATATATTTGAGATGGCTACAATTCATGAGTATAAACAATTAAATGGATACATAAACTATTTTTTTTGCAACCAATTATTATTATTTTTCATACAATATACATATAAAAAATAAAAATACACCTTAAAATTACAATCTAATATATGCTTTTTTCTAGCAAAATACAATATGATGAGTAATTTTATCTACCTTACATCTATCAAAACTTTTATTTTTCCCCTATGGATACAAACAATATTAGTACCTAAATGAAGATGTAATTATTCTTATTTTTCTCTTGAATAGTTTATTGTATTTCCGAACTAATGTATTTGTCTCTAAATGATACACATAACTTATAATATAAATATAGGAACCTATTTTATGCGATATATTTTCATCATAATTAAATTAGATACAAATGTGTGTGTGTGTGTTGTTATGGGGGCTTAGCAATTTTGAACTCCATGTCAACCATATGTCTCATGTCACATTGCTCCATATTTTTTCTCTAGTTTTAAAATTCTACTATGATATTGGTTTATGCTTTCCACGTGCTACAAATGACAATTATGAATATTATACTAGATGCATGTACAACTAATGACTTATGTGTAGGTCTTGAGGATGAATTGTTCTTTATAGGTATATGAAGACAATGACATTTAAACTAAAATACAACATTATATAATTTTCATCATTGTTTACTTATTACCACTAATTAGTTGAAAATGGTTGCTTTGTGGTTTAGGACATAGAACAACAACTTTCTCTCAAAATCTTTCAAGGAAAACCCTAGAGATCTTAATCCAAGGATAGGAATGGCGAAAGAGATCTGCAATAGGGGTGTCCTAGGGTATGATCAATGACTACAAGAGGGTTCACCAGCTAGCTAGGGCTTGGAAAGACTAATGAAATGCAAGAAATAATGTTTAAACTTAATGCAATGTAAAACTTAACTAAATGACCTAGAAATGCTTGTACAAATCATAATAGAAAGCTGAAAGATTAGAAGTATGCACCTAGGAATCTAAGGAGACCTAAATGAAGACATGAAATGCTAAAAATGTTGAATCTAATGCTGACTGGGACTCATATGCCATGCTGGGCGATTTAGTCCTAGATTAGGGTTTTTGGGCAGGAATAGAAATCTGGCAAAGATATGTATGGAACTACTAGAAACTACAAATTTCACTATACTGGGACTCATACACTAGAAGTGGTGTATTAGTCCAATTAGGATTTTTAGGAAATTCAAATTCTGAATTTTCTCTTCAATCTCTACTTTGTCTTCTCCACTTGATTTTTAGGTCTAAAAATCTGATTTGCAACTTGTAGATGTTTTTTTTGTGATCTCCAAAGCAAGGTGACAACTTGGAAAACTTTGAACACTTGAAAAATTTTCTTCACTCTTTCTCTTTAGTATGTATTCAAACTAGATCTATAAATCACACACTAAAGAGAGGGAAAAATGTTGGTTTGTTAGTGGAAAGGGGCTTTCCTTGGTCAAACCTTGTAATGAAATGAAATGTAATGAAGGAATGATGAATGAACAACATGCAATGTTACAACTCACCAAACCCTAGCAATACATTGTTGCAAACATGTATGAAGTGGCTCCAATGGATGTAGATCTTGAATCTTACTTGAATGTGATAGATCTTGAATTGAATGCTAGCCTGAATCATGAAACCCTACATCACAATCATTAGCTAAAAAAAAACATGATGCGTGATGACTTTGACATGATGCTTGATACTTGAATAGTGTTCCAAAAAACTTGATAACCAGCTCTTGAAGACTCTTGAATGCTCTTGTAAACACTTGAATGCTCTTGTGAACTCAAATTTACTATAATGCATGAATACTCAAGTTGCTAGGTCACTTGATTGCTTGTTAGGAGAAAAATGAGTGAAATAACCATGTATGTATACTTGTTTATGCCAAATTTCTCAAAATTACAACACTACAAGCTGACATCAAATCTAGGAGAATAAAATCCTACCAAGAATTTGAATTAAATTTGATTTTGGGCCACACAACTCATATGCTAGAAGTGGCATATGAGTCCCATTAGGCTTAACTATGGGACACATTTTTCAAAAATGCTTAGAATGATGCAAAATTAGGATCGAGCCCCCGAAACCTAGGTGGGACTCATATGCCCAAGGTGGCGTATGAGTCCTAGATAACTAAGTCTAGGCCACACAATTTAAAAACACCTAAATTATTATTAGATCTTGGTTTATGTCAGGATTATCCTCGAAAAGATGCGTTAAATGAGGCTTGTGGATGTAAAATAAGGACAATTAAAGCATAAAGAAGCCCAATTAATAATGAAAAACAATAGATTAGAGTGAAGGTGTGGTACAAAACTTTACAAAACCCTAAATAAGGTACAATTAATTCCACTTAGCTCACAAGGGCCTAAGACCTAATGTGAATGTGTTAAACACATTACAAAACTAAATCAAGGCCATGTTAGGGAGTACTTTTTCCGTCATTAAATCTAGCTCCCACTTTAGTGAGAGGATGAACTTGCTTCAAGCTCACACTAAAGTAGACCAATGTGCATCAAGAGGGGTCCAAATTTACCAATACTAGTAAGGTAGGATGACAATGATCAAGAGGGTTGCATAAGCCCCCAGGACCAAGGTCCTATGGCAAACCAACATAGGCACAAAATAACACACATGAAAAATGATATAAGGAACAATAAAAAGGTACACACACACTAGCAAAGAAAAAGAGAGGAAAAACAAAACAAAAAGGGAAGATCAAGCTTTGACTATTTGTCTAGCACGATGTGGATCAAATCTAGGTTGTTTGTCCAAAAAAAGCATGCTCACTCTGAGGTAATGCAACTTTAGGCTGTCCACTTGGTAAGTAATCCAAAAGAGTGAGACACATACACATGCGACCAATATGCACTCACACACACATGAGTGGCTATGGGAAATTAATGCCTAGGTTT
>VDFB02168118.1:20181666-20226506 GCA_007258455.2 Sequoia sempervirens
ATTCATAAAAGGATTTTGCACATTAAAATAAACCAAACAATAATATCATCTTTCCTTCTATTATTTATTTAAGAGTCAAATTAAAAAACGGTTAGTTCTTCTTATTGTACTATGTTTAAAATTTAATGTGTGTATTGAATTATAAATTGTGGAAAATTTACACGTCTTATTTAAAAAATTATAATGATGAAAAATGTAAGAAAATATGTAGAAAATATTTGTTGTTGTGGGTTTGGACCAATTGTATTAATGCATTGTGGACTACGTTAAAAAACAATTTTAATGATAAAATACTTGTATTACTTGCCAAGTGTTGTTTGTTCTCTATAACAAAAATAAAAGAGTATATCTCTACTTTAGTTGTACTAAGTTTCTTTTAGTTGTATCTATTATGATTCTATATATTGATAAAATAATATTTATTTGTGTCTTATGATTCTATATATTGATAAAATAATGTTTGTAGTTCAATTATTATTTTTAAAATATGTCTTTAAATTTAGAAGACCAATAATTTGAAATATCATCCCTGAGACAAGAATATATTTTTTGGATATTTTTTTGATAATTTATATTGGAAAAATCATTTAGTTTTGTTCAATTTAAGACAATAAAATATAATTGAAATTATATTTTTAAAATTTTCAAAAATCAAAATAAAAAACATTAAGAGGTTTGATGAAACAAAAAAATCAAAATCAATGAAACAAAAAAATCAAAACAAAGAGATTTGATGAAACAAAAAAATCAAATGAAAGAGATTTGTTGAAATAAAAAAATAAAAATCAAAGAGATTTGGTAAAAAAGAAATAAAAAATAAATCACAAAAATTTTAAAATATTTATTATAAATAACTTAAAAAATAAATCAAAAAGATTTGATCAAAAGGAAAAATCAAACATAAATCACAAGATTTGAATATATATTTACCATAGATAAACTAAAAGATCAAGTAAATAAATAAAAATTAAAAGATAAATCAAAAAGATGAAATAAAAATTCTTATCATAGATAAATTAAAGATCAAATAAATAAATTAAAGATAAAAGATAATTCAAATATTTGAATAAACTAAAAGATGAATTAAATAAATAAATAAAAATATTTGATTACAAAGAGAAATCAAAGATTTGATCACAAAGATAATAAAAAAATAAAAATAAAATTAAATGACCAAAGATAAAAGATAATTCAAATATTTGAATAAACTATAAGATGAATTAACAAAGAGAAATCAATCAAAAAAGAAAATCAGAGATTTGATCACAAAGATTTGATTAAAATATCAAATAAACTAATCATAGATAAAAATAAATAAAAATTAAAAGACCAAAGAGATAAATCAAAGAGAAATAAATTAAAAGACCAAAGAGATAAATCAAAGAGATTTAATAGTAAAGATAAATCAAAGATAAATCAGAAAGAGTTAAGAATCTTTACTATAGATAAATTAAAAGATGAAATAAATAAATCAAAGATAAAAGATAAATTAAAAAAATACCACAAAGATTTGAATAAATTAAAAAAGATCAAATAAATAAATAATAAATTAAAAGATCAAATAAATAAAGAAAATATTTAAGATAAATCAGAGATTTAATCACAAAGATAAATAAAACAAAGATTTAAAATATAAATCAATAAGAAATACTAAATAAATAATCCTCACAAAGATTTGAATACATGGGTTAAATTAGGGTTTTGGATAGGGTTTAATTACACTTAGGGTTCAATTAGGATAAGATTTTGGAGTAGGATTAGGGTTAGGCTTCAATTATAGTTACAATTCAATGAAGGTTAGGGTTCAATTAGGGTTAGGATTCAAATAGGGTTAGGATTAGCATTAGAATTAGGGTTTAATTAGGCTTAGAGTTAGGGTAAGGGTCAAGACTAGAATTCAATTAGGGGTTACAAGATTCTTTTATAAAGCTTGGGGTTAGGGTTATTTTTGGGTTTCAAATAGGGTTATGATCAAGGTTAGGTGTAAGATTTGAACAATTAGGGTTAGGATTCAATTAGAATTAAATTTAAGTTTGGATTATAGTTAGGGTTCAATTAGTGTAAGGTTAGTGGTAGGGTTAGAGTTCAATTAAGGTTTGGATTAAATTAGGGTTAGATTTTAATTATTTTTATGGTTCCGGTCTAATTATGGATAGTGTTCATTTAGGGTTAGGGTTGCAATTCAATTAGGATTTGAATTAGGGTTTAGTTAAGGT
Source organism: Sequoia sempervirens (assembly GCA_007258455.2). NCBI lineage: Eukaryota > Viridiplantae > Streptophyta > Pinopsida > Cupressales > Cupressaceae > Sequoia > Sequoia sempervirens. The sequence continues at coordinate 20,183,883 of VDFB02168118.1, forward strand.
TCAATGAGGCCTAGGCTTAGGGTTCAATTAGGGTAAGGGAACTAGTGTTAGTGTTAGTGTTAACAAACAATTAGGCTTTAGATTTAATTATAGTTTAGAGTTAGGGTTAGAATTTAGTTAGGGTTACAATTATGTTTAGGGTATAATCACGGTTAGGGTTACAATTTGGCTTCTCCAATAAAACTTAGGATTTTAATTAGGGTCACTATTAAGTGTTAGAGTTAGGATTCAATTAGGGTTTAAGGTCAAGGTCAGGGTTATGTACGTTTAGGCTTCACTTAAGATTAGGGTTCAATTATAGTTAGGATTCAACTAGGGCTAAGATTAAATTAGGGTTACATTTAAATTGGGGTTAGGGTTCAATTATAGCTAGGGTTTAACTAGGGTTATGGTTACTGTTCAAATAGGGTTAGGGTTAGGTTTCGATTAGTGTTAATGTTAAGGTTAGGTTAGGGTTATGGTTCGATTAGTGTTAGTGTTACTTGGATATGTTAGGGTGAGAGTTCAAATAGGTTTAGGGTTTAATTAGGGTTAGGGTTACAATTAGAGTTAGGGTTGATATTAGAATTAAGCTTACAAATAGGGTTAGAATTATGATTAGGAGTAAAATTAAAATTAGGGTTATAGTTAGGGTTAGGTTTAGAATTAGGATAAGGTTTAGGGTTAGGGTTATTGTTGGGGTTGGGGTTATAGTTAAGGTTGGGGTTAGGTTACAATTACGGTTCTCCAATAAAGTTTAGGGTTTTAATTAGGGTTAGTGTTAAGTGTTAGGGTTAGGATTAAATTAGGATTCAAGGTCAAGGTCAATATTAGGTACGTTTAGGTTTCACTTAAGATTACAGTTCAATTATAGTTAGGGTTCAACTAGGGCTAAGATTTAATTAGAGTTACATTTTAATTAGGGTTAGGGTTCAATTAGGATTAGGTATAGGGTTTAATTAGGGTTAGGGTTAAATTATAGTTAGGGTTAGGGCTAGGGTTAAATTATGGTTAGGGTTTAATTAGGGTTAGGTATATGGTTCAATCAGGGTAAAGGTTTAATTATGCTTATAGTCTAATTATGGGGTTAGGGTTACAATTGGGGTTCAAATTGGGTTATAATCAGAGTTAGGTTTAGTACTCAATTAAAGGGTTAGGATTGGGGATCAATTAGAGTTAGGGTTATAGTTAGGATTCAATTAGCATGTAAGGGTTAGTGTTAGGGCTAGGATTAAGATGGTCTTCAAAGTTAGGGTTAGAATTCAATTAGGATTATGGTTAGAATTAAATTAGGATTAGTGCTTAGGTTAAGGTTAAATTAGGGTTATAGTTTAACTAGCTGGAACACTTTTAGAGTCTAATTATGATAAGTGTTCAATTCTAGGGTTAGGGTTAGAGTTTAATTAGGAGCACTTTTAGAGTCCAATTATAATAAGTGTTCAACTAGGGTTAGGGTTAGAGTTCAATGAGTGTTCATTTTATGTTAGGGTTTAATAAGCTTAACTATATCTCTAGCCCTAACCATAAGCTTAACTATATCTCTAGCCCTAATCCTAAACTAAAACCTAAACCTAACTATATCTCTTAACCCCAACCTAACCATAATCCTAACCCTAAACTTGATCGAGAACATAACTATAACCCTAATCCTAATGCTAACCCTAACCCTAATTTTGATGTGAACCCTGACCCTCATCATAATGTTAACTATATTTGTAACCCTAATTATATCTCTTAACCCTAACCCTAATCCTAACTATATCTCTAGCCCTAATCCTAACTTGAACCCTAAGCCTAACTATATCTCTTAACCCCAACCTAACCATAATCCTAACCCTAAACTTGATCCAAAACATAACTATAACCCTAATCCTGATAACCTTAGCCCCAATTATTACCCCAACCCTAACTATATCTATTAACCCTAAACATGACCCTAAACCTAATTATAACCCTAATCCTCATGCTAGCTCGAACCCTAATCCTAAGTTAATTTTGATGCAAACCATGTCTCTCATCCTAATATTAACCCTAACCCTAATCCTAACTAATGTTTTTTTAATAATCCTAACTACATATTGATGATATAATATTTTTTTATTATAATATTATAAATATACTAAAATATATTTTTATATTTTAACTTAACATTTAATTATTAAATTATATATATTATTTTTAAAACTTAAATTACAAATATTATACTATCATATTATAATATATTAATTATTATAATAATTTAATATAAAATATATAAATATAAAAGTAATTTATTTAAGATATTACATGTTGTGTCAGGACTGCTACTAGCATATACATATTTAATAATATATATAAAATACACTGAGAGATATCCTTCTCGAGGCGCCTATTCAATTTTTATGTGAAAATTTGATTAAAAAATAGGCGCCTTGGGAAGGATATCTCTCAGCGTATTTTATATATATTATTAAATATATATATGCTAGTTATACTTATACCTATATGCATAGTTCTATTAACAAACACATATTATAGTGGTAGCATGGAAAGTTATTGTAATATATTAATAAATTATTTAATATGTAATGGAAGAAAATAGAACAGGTGAACCACATAAACCATTATATGTAACTAGTTAGTTTATAAATAAAAAAGCTTTATTATGATTACTTTATGCCTCAATTATATTCTTATGTTGTGTACTTTAATCTATTATTGAAATCATTACATATGTCTACACCTATTGTAAAAATAAATCCTAGGAAGCAATGTGACATTAACTATCTCATGTGAAGTAATATTAAACAATATATCAACTTATTTAGACAATAACATGATTAGGATTATAATTTAAAATATTTAATTAAAAATTAGAGTTTTGTATATCTATAAAATATTCTATTTGGTTTTGTTGTGACATTAATTTTTTTTAGGTAAAAGGTAGATCAAGATTGAACCGACAGGTGGGAATACTTACCACTATACTACCACTATTTTATTTGGTTGAGTTGTGGCATTATTATCCTAGTGATTATTTTGTAAAAATAATTTATTCCCTCTATAACACCTAGCATTTTTCCATCCCCTCTTTGCATGTCTTTTATACACTCGTTATGAACATAGATACACTAGTATTTTTTATATTCATTATCACACCCTCTAGGAAACATATCACATCTCCTCCATATTCATTTTCTTAGGGAATGGCTTTTATTAATTAAAAAACTAAAGGATATAGAAGCACTATCGGATAAAAACATTCACTCTTTTTCATTTGACAATGTGCAACTATTCTTACATTAGATATTGCCTTATGAGATCAAAGATCACTACTATCCTCTAAGCAGTTGAACACTAATATATTTTAGCACACAACATGGTAGAGATGATTCATCATGCCAAACAATGATATTTAATAATTTATTTTATTAAATCATAAAAGCAATGATTAAATATTGATTAACTTGTTTCTCAACCATAGATAAGCCAAAAAATGATATACTTAAAGCATTTCATTGTCTTCAATAATTCACACAATATTTTCCATGATAATGGCTTGGAGATGGTTATAAAATATTAACAAAAAATTAATATAAATAAAATGTATAATAGTTGAAATGCTCATCAAGATCTTTATTATATTATAGTTGTTACCTAAATTTTTCTTACAACTCAATCAAGTAGAGCTGGAACAAAATTTGTAGTTAAAGAAGAAAAGGTACATACATATTTCTACTAATGTTTTGTCATTGCAAAAAAGATGCTTTTAAATGAAGTTCAGTTTTATTATGCAAATGTTCTTTACAACAAAAAATTACATAAATTTGCATAGTATTGTTTTATTTATTTATTTCACAAATAAATATGCTCAAATGTCCCACACAACCCATGTGAATGACTAATCTAATATAGCATAAATGAAAGTTATAAATCTAAAGATAAATAAATGAAAAACAATATAGGAAAAGAGGTTGGATCCATCATTGCTTGAATGACAGATCCTTTTGTTGATTTTCTCTATGTTTAGCTCCTCTTGTTGCTAATCTTCAAATGTACCTATAGATGATGGAAAGGATGTGGTTAGAGCTCAGGATACAAAATCTCATCATATGTTTCATCAACAGAAATATAGCCATCATCTATGATGCATTAAATTAGTTGGGCATTTATCACATGTATATAAGAGAGCCAAAAAATCAAGTCATCACATGAGCACTAAGCCTCATTGTTTTACCTAACATTTATGTTCACTATGCAAGTATAGGTGAAATTTTCATTGCTGGATTATTTTCATTTAACATCATAACATGTGTAGTAAAATGGGCTCCCACAAGGGTTGAGCCTAGCATGCTACCCTCTTGTATTTTGAGAGGGATGAGAGTGTAAAATCATCATATTTATCAACTTTGAAGCAAGTATTCATCACCTATGATAGTGAGTTGGTGAACATCACTATCATAAATGACAAGTATTTGCTAAATTGGAAGCATAGTAAGGAAAGATATCCACCTTATTTATGAGTTGAGAGTAGTCACACCCAAGTGAGTTGCATAGTGTAAGTGTGATGAACACCTTTGCAAGATCACATTGATAAAGAGGACTAATAGTTCATCAAAATCTACAAAAGTCAAGGCAAGTAGCATGGTGCAGTAAAAAAAGGGACAAACCTCTTACATGTCAATGAACGTCAAAGTTAAGCTAGGACAACAAGATCTACACTTAGTTTTAATGTTTCTTGTGGAAGCAACATTCATTTTTCTTGGCATATTTTGTTTCCTAGTTTAGGAAACAAAACTGTTGTCAAACATTCAAGACTAGTTAAGTGGAGAAAATACAATCAATTTTTTTTCCCAAAAGGTTTAGTTCATCATGGATATAAGTGACAATCTTTATTACTATCATGAATATCAAGGTAGAATTTATGAGGATGCTCATGCTCATGTGAAATAAATAAAAGGATAGGTCGGTCATATAATTGAGACCATAGGTCTGCCAGTGAGAAGAATAGTCAATCACAAAGATAGTCCATTCTTAATAGTGTAGTCGAAACATGAATCCATGACATCATATGACCCTTATGGCTAGAGAAGCAATTTTGCTTGAATATTAGGAACAAAGACATGATAAGAATATAGTGATAAATGGTTTCAAGTAGAAGACAATAACCTTGGAGGTAATGATGCATAAATAGTCTTGAGTCAACTTCACTCCATAAAGAGAGTGACGAGCAGCGATTAAGATTCCAGTGACAATACCATCAAGACAATGGTAGCCTTGTCTTAGACAAGTGCGGTCTAGATAGTTAAAAATGAATGTGAATGTAGATTTTTATGCATATAGTGTTGGCTCCTTTGCCAATTCTACTCTAGTTATTGTTTTAGGAGAAATTTCACATATGAGCTACAAAATGGCAGTTAGAATAAGCTAGTGAAGAAGAACACTTTGAATGAGAGAATGTCTCAAATTTGATTTAGAGTAGATTTTAAGTACTAATTTATTATGTGTAGAAACTTTGGTGCTATCAATTTCATTAATAGGAGTTTGAAGAAAGCATTATTCACAATCAATCACAAGGAAAATCATAGCCTAAGTTGATTAAACGATAGTTATCAATGAATAAGCAATGACAATGCCATTTAAAAGTAGTTTGGAGTGATCAAAGGACAAAGTTTTCATATTCCACAAGATATCTTATTCTTTCAAGAGATAAAATAACTTATTGGCTTCTACCAAACTCTTGTACTTTAAAAAGCATGTGAATAAACTTATTATGAAAGCTTGTCTAAAAAGGGAAAATCACTTGTGAGGGATCAAGGAGTAGACATATTTTCCATGTAAAAATGTTTTCTAGAGAATACAGGTCTACAGTATTGAAGATATGTAATCATCAGAGGGGTTGTATGTGGAAAATAGAGAAAATAGTAGCTTTTTCAGTTAGTTGTTTCTACATAATGCATGTGAGACTGAGATGAATCCCTAGCATGAGGAAAGACATTGAAATGAGTTAGAGAAATCTCAGCCTGCATTTAAAATCAAACCCAAATTTTTGCAAGTAATGAAAACTCGGATCTTTTCTCTAAGAGAAATGTAGAGATCAAACCCTCATGCTTGTAAAAAAGGAAAAAAAAAAGAAATGAAATCTAAAATAGAGTCTGTGAATGTTCTCAAGGGTCAGGTCGAGAGCAAGACATAGAGTTTTCTCTTTCATTTTTTTAGAAAATAAAGAGAAAGAAGCCACGACCCACAAATGGAGATAAAAACTCAATATTTCCAGAATTATTGAAGAAGAACATATGGTTTCTTATCTTTTCTTACAAGAAATTTAGAAGTCGAGCACTAAAACATAGAAAATTAATCATTTCCATCTTTTCCATAGGAAAGCCAAGTGAATCTTCATTTCTTTCACTATTATGGAAAAACCACAACATTTTTTTGAAGAATGAAAGCAAGAGAAGTCATGGCTAGGAAAATAATGAATGAATGTACTCAAAATAGAGGCCTAGCATATGAAAATAAGTAGACAAATAGAAAGAATTTTTCAACATTTACAGTGTAAAGACAAACATAAATCCTTCTCTTTCACAAAAGATACCAAGGATTAACACATCATGTGGGATTAATGGCATGAGAATCTCCAGATAGGCTCGAGTTAGTTCCAAAATCTCAGAAAGATTGGTTACAAATGAAATGAAGTTTTGAGTGGCCACAAGTTTTTTGTTATTAGGGTTTCTTTTACACTAAAGTCAGCCAACCTCATTTAGGAGGCATTTTTTCCTTTTATTTAAATATTTTTGTGCAAGGATAATACTTTATAATATGTTAGGTTATCCTTTGTAAATTTTGCAAGGTTGTATGCAAAATCAAACTCAAGGTCGACCCCTCAGATTTTTCATTTTACCGAATCAAATCAATAATGTAAAATTTATTGAAGCAATCAATTATAAGTTGCTTCAATAAATGTCATGAAAATGCAAGAAAGTGGACAAATCCATAACACCTAGTGAAGTAAGTCATAATTGTTCACTTCATTCCTTGTTTACATTGTTAACTTCATGTCAAAATCACGCAATATCATAGAGGAGTTAAACTAGAGAGTTTGGTCTTGATTTTTAGTTATCTCTTGTGGTTTCAAGGTCAACTTTGGTCAAACTAATTGTAAGGGGGAGTTTTAGCTATTACACCAGTTTTGACTCCTCTTTTTAGGGTTTTTCTCTTTTGCTCGTGGGAGGTTTCTTGGAGATATTTTTAGATGCATTTAACTGAAAGTGCTACCTCTTGGCACTTTGACTCTTTTTAGTATATAGGAGAAAAGGATTAGGTTTTTTCTTAGTTTTGGCTTATCTTTTCTCTTGCACACTACAAATATTGAAAGGTTTTGTAACTCACTTTACAGATTTATATAGAGCAACAGGTTAGAAGTTAATTATTATTGTCATTTATGCAGTATATTCCTACTAATTTTGTTCAAGATTTATCAATTTTACCTTCTCAAATTGATGTGAAGTTCCTTTATGAATGATTTTGATGAAATTAATGTGTTTTGATCACCAAAACCTCTAGTTTTGTCTCATTCATTATTGTACATGCACAAAAAAAAATTGCATCACAAGTCTTAGGTTTTCCTTGTGTTTATTCTATCTCCCAAGTTGTGAAACATAGTTTTCCTTCCGAAAAGGTAGATTATTAATCCTTCTTTAGAAACATCTTTATGATCAAATTTCCCTTTTCTGAGTTGTGTGAATAGATCTCTTGAAAGATAGTTGTGAATTAGTTAGCATGTTTATTTCATTTTGGTGCATCACCTCTTAGAAGTAGTTTTTACATTAAATAAAGCATCCCTCTTACCCTATTCCCATCAAATTCATTAGTTTTAGGATATCTTAAGGGGAACCAACCCATAATCTGGAGATACACTTTCATAATGAGCAACCCACAAGCTCAAAAGTGTTTCAATGTTACATGGGATTGTTGAGCCTTCCAACTCTACATTCGGGTGCAATCCTATGTGTTAACAATACTAATTAAGTGAAAGATTGGGGTGAATTTTGAATTTGAAATCATATAGAAATTATTACATTGAATTAAAGATGAATGTATTATCATGGGCTAAAGTATAAAACCAATCTAAAACATCTAGTTTTTTAAAGAGATAAGAAACAACTTAGTCAATATTTTTCATTGCATGTATGAGTTAAGCACATAATTTATTAATGATGTAATAGGGAAAAATGATGACTCTCACTACTCATGCACTCTTAGTCACAAATTACAATCACAACAAACAAATGGAACTCCCAAATTACAAATTCCCATTTCCACAGCCAACCAATCACTTGAAATTCACAATTACATTAATCAACTAACTTTTCGATTTGAAACTCTAAAGATTTTGATACAATGAATGATTAAAAGAAACTTGAGTTTAATTATCCAAATTTTCATTACATGAACCAAAACATTACTCTCTCAGTTTTCCACATGACTCCCCCTTGTTGATTTCAACTTCAAATCAGAATTCTTATTTAATTGGCACAACCAATCTCCTACTATGAATTCCAATTTTAATCTCTTCAAGGAATCATCCTTTTGAATTGTTCCATTAGCAACATTGCATACTTTCTCTACTTTATAATGCATCCCCTCTTCTTATTTTTCTCTGCACATGCAAGTTTCAATGTGGAGTGACTCTTTCCATGGTTGCATAATTCCTTTATGTAGCCCCTTCATTGTCCATACCTTCAATTCATTTGGTAGCCTCTTCCAGGTTTTTAACAATTTTCCTCTTTAAAACCCATTTTTCCTCATTCTATTGGGCCTCTTCTTTTAATCTTCCTACCCAAGTTATTTTTAATTTCCTCCTATGTGCCTATTCTACACCCTTTGTCTTCCATTCTCACAATTTAATTTTCATTTTAATTTTTATATGCTACCTCTTCATTTTCACCTTCCATCGACCTTTATACAATTTTTAGTTCTTGTTAAATTTATAGCATATGCTACAAATACCCATGACCCTCCAGTCTATTCTTTCACATTTTCATATACATCAATAGGGAAATGGCAATGACAACATTTTAACAAAAAATTCCTTTAACCTGTGATGGTAAATCACTAATAAAGTTAAGATTTTATCTTTTAAATCCATTTTTCTCATATCTAGAAATCACCATTTTAGGTGACATTTGATCAAACAGAGCATGTACTTGGTTTATGCCTTCACATCTCACATACATGTTGAACAAGGAAGTTCCAAATACAACCTCTAAAAAAATTCCATAAGCTTATGTTTGAGGTTGCAAGAATGTTGGAAAATTTGAACAGATTTCCCTTCCACTAGCCAATTACATTTTTCTTGGAATTTCATGAAACAACATTTATGCCATATCTTGTTAAAGCATCAAATTTAAGAGTTTTAGGAATTGATCAAAGTGAGAGAAACCAAAAATGAAAAAAAAACATAATTGAAAGCAAACCAAATAATATTTTTGGTTGGTGTTGATCGCTTGCCCGCCCATGTGCTCCTACACCAAACATGTCAGGTAGAAAGATTATGAGCATAGGCTCACAATAGTGGATTTGAGTGATGGAATCACTCTTTGAGATCGTAAACAATATGTAGCAAACTCCATCATTGTATCAAGTGCCCAAAACTATTTCTTTCACTTCTTCGAACACATCTCTAGAACATGGACCACCTTTCTCCAACAATGTTGCACCTTCTTTGTTCCCCCTCTCCTTGTGGACTCATGTCCACCACATCCCGACTTCCTCCACCAAATACTTTCCACTCTTCCTCATCCTCTTTTCAGGTTCAAACCCACCTCAAACCATCCACCTCCACCAAGATCCCACAACATCCTCCACAATATCTACTAACAAATACATAGTTTCTACAACATGCTCTTGTCTTCTATCCATCTCACCTTTTACTACTACATATGAAAAAAAAATAACATCACGTAACTGATTTACCTCATCTTCACTTGTAACTACATATTTCACTACAACATCTTCCACCTCCTTGTCAACTGCAACTTCTCACTCTTCTCCTTTTGTTGAACCAGCAAATTTCATCATCCATTCTTCCTCAATCATCAGTAAACATGCTAAAAAATCCTCTTTTCCATCCATTGTGACCTCTTCACTACTCACCTTCAACTTTTCTTTCTTTTCCTCCATGCCTTCCTCATGGAATGTTGCTGCTAAAACTTCTTCTATAGGGGCTACTCTCTCATCTTTCTCCATCCAACTTAGGTTGTAATACTATTTTCCATTGTCTTTTTTCTTTGTCTCACTTCTCTTCACCACTTTTCTCTCACTCTTTCCAGCATTCTTCTCTAGCTTCTTGAGCCTTGCCTCGATCTTTCCTATCGCTTCAAACATTTTGTGCTCCATTTTCTACCAATATTGCTCCCAAAATAGTATCCACACAAGTCTCCTCATGACCCAACCCATCTTTCCTGCTACAACCACTCTCAATCTACAAAACACATTTCATCACGGTTTCAAGCTCTCCATTGCTCAGGACTCCTCCACCTATAACTATGAGATGGGGTTAGAAATCAAATAGCATAGATAAAGTGACAACCAACACTTCTAAACTATTAACTTCATCCAAACAAGAGAAAACAATCATATGAAAGGAGAAAAATGAAAACAATGAAATAAAGCACTCCCCATTGAACTTGAATCACTTCTCTTGCTCACCTTCTTGCTATGCAATGTTTCCCTCATATTTGTTGAAATACTTGTGCAAAACCTGCAAATGGTAGCAAGAAAGTTGGAGACAATTAGTTGTTAAATTGAAAATGGAGAAGCAAGGTTGTTTTTATAGACAACCTTTCGAATGGATGGCTGAGATTAATCTTCTAGAAAGATTCCAAGATCAATGGATGGGAAGTCATGAGAGGGATGTTATGAAATGGATGGTTGAGATTAAGTGTCAAAAAAGATGCTAAGATCAATGGTCTAGAATTAATGCACCAAAAATATGCCATGCATGGAAAATCTATGACGCCAATGACTATGACGCCTGACAGCTATGACAGACATGCAAGACATGCAGGCTATGACAGAAATGAATGTTACGACAGGGGATTATGATAGAGCATCTTTGACCAAGTGGAGGTGCATAAATAATTCATTTTAAATTATTTATTTGAAATGGAGGAAAATGACAAGTGGCAAATAAATAATTTATCCAAATTATTTACTTAGTGAAAATGATAAAAGGAGCACTTAATTAAATTTATCAATTTAATTAAATGGAGAGATGAAAATTAGACCTTAAATAATTAATTTAGATTAATTATTTAATAGGGGAGGTGGCATGGGATAGTTAAATAATTTTAATAATTATTTAACTATAGAAGAATTAAAGGACCATGAATAGATAAATAATTTTTGTTAATTATTATTTTTAGACTGCAGGAATCAGGTAGCACGACCCCATATAAACTGCAGTGTGCCTGGTAAACTTTTTAACGTGACCGACGGCACTGGCGCGACACGCCCTCTGGTACCGCGGGGGTGGGGGAGACTAGACCTCATGACCAACCTCCTGCAACAGGAAAGATTTAGCCAACCGAGCCAGGGCCCCAACCCAAAATTTTTAATATTAAGGTTTGGGCCTTGGTTGTTGGCACTATAGGCAAGAAGCCCCACCAATTCACCAAGGAACCTCCCCTTAATATGAGGGTAAATAAAAAACTCTATTGTTGATGCAGTAGAGAGTGACCCCGCGAGGTTTGGACCTTGGTTGTTGGCTCTACAGGCAAGAAGCCCCACCATTTCACCAAAGGGTTGCCCCCAATTTTTGTTAATTATTTAACTATAGATTAAAGGTGACAAAATAATTAAATAACTAATAATTTATTTAACTATTGAAGAAGAGGGAGAAATTAGTGACACAATTAGTTTATTTAATTGATCAAGATAGAATAAAGATTAGAAAGTGAATTAATTAAATAATTATTAAAAAAATATTTAATTAATAGAGGAATATGATAAAAAATAATTGAATAAATAAAATTATTCAATTATCGAAGGACGGGGATGAAGAAAAATGACACTCGCAGGCATAGGACATTTTTCATTGTCTACATTTTGCCCCTCTTTGACATAATGCAGTTCATCACATTATTTCAAAGAAATTTAATTCTAAAATATGCCCTAGTGAAAGAAGAATGACGAGGAGGGTTTTGTATGCCCCCTCAAGAGGATAGGTGAGTTAAAAGAACACGAGTGTGCTCTCGAAATGGATGATAAGACGAGGATGAAGGATAGAAGAAATGTTAGCTTGGAAGGGGATGTATATTAGCATGGAAGAGAAGGGAGGATGAAGATGGAAGCTAGATGAAAAATGATAGGGGAACCAACTTTCATGCTTACATTTTTATATTTATCATCATTGGGAAGATTATTGTAATGGCCAACAAACACCATGATATGACATAGACCAAGGTGTGCAAGGTTGTACCATCACATGAGACAAGCAACCACAGAAAAGGATGATCATGACTCATACTAAGAGAGTGATTTCCTTAGTCTTTTTGTCATAATCAACCACAAACAGTAAAGACAGGAAAGACAAATCATGAAACATCATTGTTCCTCTAAATCATGTTTGTTAGGACATCCTTGAGGAACTAGCATCATGATTTCCAAAAGACAAAACAAACATCATCAAATTAAATGTCAAGTGCTTGCCAAGTGTCTAAATGTCAAAATGTCTGAGTTGGTGATATGAAGATGTCAGATTGGTGTCAAGTTTAGGAACGACACATCCTAAACAATATTGAGATGCCAGATTAAGAAAGGACACATTCTGAGTGATGTTGATGCTAGAGTGATACCAAATTTGGGAAGGACACATCCTGAACAAGGTCGATGTCAAGATGTCGAAATGATATCAAGTTCAGGAAGGACACATCCTGAACAATTTCAATGTCAAAATGCTTGATTGATGTTAAGTTTGGGAAGGACACATCCAAAACAATGTTGATGCTAAGATGTCAGATTTGGGAAGGACACATCCTGAATAATGTCAATGTCAAGAGGAACATATCTCGAATGTTGTGAGAATCCTCAAAATTCCAAATGACTATGATGATGCCTAAGAAAGACACATCCTAGGGCATGATTAAATGATAGGCTACCCTTCAGAAGGATGCATTTGTAGAGTAAACAAGATTTGACTAGTTTCACTAAGTTTGACTGAGTTTGACCAATTTTGATATGCCAAGATGATTGTCATGCTTGATTGAAAGACTACAGAAGTTTGCTTAGGTAAATTGTTCGATAAATTTAAAGACTATTTCATGTGTGTGAGAAAATTGTCCAGTGAACCCTAATGGACTGACCTAGTGTAGCCTCGGGGGCTCATCGACAGATGGCCTTGCCTACATCATACACTTAGAGACCTCGTAGTTCGACACGGCCAATGGCTTTGTCTTGTTGACCAACAATTGAGTCATGATTTATTTTGACAAACCTAATAGGACTGACCTAATGTCTCAGGGGCTCGAAGATGAGTCTTGCCTACATAGCAAGTGCACAGAGACAACGTAGTTCGACAATGACAAAGACTAATCAAGACTTGAATTGACATGACTATGTTGACTAACATGACTCTGTTTTATGGAATTTTTGTGTTTTCTTTAGGATGTTTTTTTATTTTTAGGCTTTTTTTAGGACATTTTTCAATTTTTAGGTCTTTTTTTAGGATATTTTTTAATTTTTATGTCTTTTTTTAGGACATTTTTCAACTTTTAGGTCTTTTTTTTAGGACATTTTTCAATTTTTAGGTCTTTTTAAGGAATTTTTTCAATTTTTAAGTCTTTTTTCAAGACATTTTATGATTTTAGGTCTTTTTTCAGGACATTTTATGATTTTCAGGATCATGTGGGGTACCCACTACAGTCTCATGATAAAAATTTTCCCCTAGTCAAGTTGAGAATGAGCCAGGAAAAATGGAATGTAAAGAAAAGACATGATTAGCATGGACAATTGACAGTATGGAAGACTTGATTTCAACCATTGTTAGCCATGGATGAAAATGTCATGATGTCATGGTAAAGAGTTATGACAAATGTTAGAAAAGAGTATGTTTATCATGGACAATGGTAGATAGAGTGACGATAGATGGCACAACAATGATTGACTACACATGGCGCCTGCTTGCCAGGTTTTCACCATGGTACTTATCCAAAGCACCTATTTACCAGGTTTTCACTATTGGATGAATTATTTCTCTTTATTTTTGTCATTTTTTTTATATTTTTTTTATTTTTGGTGTCACCAAGATGCCTATTTGATAGGTTTTCATCAAGGTGATGATTTTTTTTATTTTTCTTTTTTTTTTTGTATTTTTATTAGTTTTCGAGCACACTTTCTAATGCTATGCATAGAATTTATGGAAATGTAAACTGTTGATTGGCTCCATCAACTGTTCACCTTCGAGAGTAGCTAACTGATATGCTTCAGAACCAAATGATGCTATGATGACGTAAGGGCCCAACCAATTTGGCTCAAATTTTCCTGGCTTCTCCCTATCCGATTGATTCTTGGGATTCTGCATGAGAACAAGGTCACCAATGTCAAACTTCTAAGTCATCACCCTTTTGTTATAACTTCTGCAAAGATGATTTTGGTATGCTTGTAAATGATTCAATGCATTGTGTTTGCGTTCATCTAACATTTCTAATTCATGCAGTCTTGACTGTCTATATTTTTCATCAGTGATGAGGCATTTCATGGAGACTCACAAAGATGGGATTTTGACCTCTATGGGCAAGATGGCTTCAGCTCCAAAGACAAGCATGAAAGGAGTGGCACCAGTGGGAGTACGAATGCTCATGCAGTATGCCCACAAAGTAGGGTTGAGTTGGATGTGCCAGTCACAACCAATGTCATTGATAGTCTTTTTACAAATTTTGATAATGGTTTTATTAGATGCCTCAACTTGACCATTTCCCTGTGGATACTATGGCGTGGAAAAGTGGTGGCTAATATGGAAACATTGACATAATTCATGGACTTCATGGTTTTTGAAGGGATGACCATTATTCATGATGATGGATTGTGGAATGTCGTACCGAAAAATGATATAATTGAGGATGAATTTAGAGATTTGTTTTCTGGTAATGTAAGTGAGTGGAATGGCCTCAATCCACTTAGTAAAATACTCAGTTGTGGTGATAATGTATTTGTGTCCATTGGAGGATGTAGGGTGAATCTTGCCCACGAGATCAAGTCCCCATTGTGCGAAAGGCCAAGAAGAAGTGATTGGCCTCAACTCTTGTGTTGGAGCATGAATCAAATCATTGTGAATTTGACATTGGCGACATGTTCTTACAAATTCCAATGCATCCTTTTCTAGTGTCGGCCAATAGTACCCAAGTCTCGTAATCTTTTTAGCTAAGGTTGGGCCACTCAAATGTGACCCACATATACCCTCATGTACTTCTTGTAAGGTCTCTTTTGCTTCATTAGTGTTGAGACAACGAAGAAGGATATTGTTGAAGCTATGATGATAAAGAGTGTCATTGATGATGGTATAACGTGCAGCTTTGTAAATAAAGGACTTTCTTTGGTTATTGGAAAGGTTTTGAGGAAGGATCTCCAAATGAAGGTAGTAAAAAATGTCCTTATACCAGGGGGAACTAGAACCAACAAGCTCACAGACCATTTTAGATTCGGGGACATCATAACTAGGAACCAATAACTGCTCAACCAAAAACTCCAATTGTGGGACATTACTGGGAATATCAAGCAAAGATCCAATTGTTGCCATAGCGTCAGTATCCTTGTTCAATGTTCTTGGAATCAATTCAAAGGATAGCCTATGAAAATATGTTAGAAAACTATCAACCATCCATTTATAAGGCATTAGATTCTCATCTTTAGTTTCATACTCATCATTGACTTGGTTTATAACTAACTAAGAATCACCGAGGACCTACAGATTCTTGATTTTCCACTTGATAGCCATTTTGAGTCCTGTAATTAGTGCTTCATACTCTTCCATGTTATTAGTGCACAAAAATGCAATGCGGAATGACCTTGGGATGGAGTCTCCTTGTGGGGTAATGAATAATATTCCAGCTCCAGAGCCATGATTAGTATGAGATCCATCAAAGTATAATTGCCAAGGCTGTTGGGATTCTATGTGAAATAAAGACTCATCTGGAAAATATGTTGTAAGTGGATGATTATTTGGTACTGGTGCATCTACAATCTGGTATGCTATTACCTATCCTTTGATAGCTTTTCTCTCAGCATATTGAATATCATATTCACTAAGGATCGTGACCCATTTTCCTAAATGCCCTGTCAATGCTGCTTGACTCAAGAGGTACTTCAAGGGATCAATATTGGCTACCAAGTATGTCTTATGGTTTAACATGTACTACCTTAATTTTTGGGCTATAAATACAATTTCCAAACAAGCACACTCAACGGGTGTGTAATTTAGCTCATACCCCACCAGTGTTCTACTGATATAATATATGGCTCTTTCTTTTTCTTCATAGTCATTTTGTACTAGTAATGCCCCTAGTGCCGAAGTAGTTGCAGAGATGTATAAAATTAATGGTTTTCCTTGGATGGGAGGCATGAGAACTGGAGGTGACAATAAGTATTGTTTGATCTGGTTGAATGCCTCTTGGCATTTTTCTGTCCACACAAAGGGGGTCCCTTTGCATAGGAGATATTGGAATGGTTGGCACCTATCTGCGAGTTGAACAATGAACCATCTAATAGATTGAAGCCTACCTTGTAGTGTTCTTAGGTCATTGATTTCCTTAGGAGGAGGCATATCCAATATAGCTCTGACTTTAGCAGGATCAACTTCAATGCCTCTACGGGAGACTATCTATCCCAATAACTTGCCTGATGTTACACCAAAAACACACTTTTTTAGGTTCAACCAGACCTTATATTCTTCTAGCCTCCTAAAAAATTTGTCTAATACTGAAAGGTGGTCTTTTCTTTTCAATGACTTTTCCAGAAGATCATCCACATAGTCCTTCATTAATGTGTGCATCATGTCATGGAATATTGTTGTCATTGCCCTTTGATATGTAGCACCTGCATTTTTAAGACCAAATGGCATTACAATCCAACAGTATGTACCCCAAGGGCATGTAAACGAAGTTTTGTGTTGGTCTTCAAGGGCAATACAAATCTGATTATAACTAGAGAAACCATCTATAAGGGACATCATCTCATATCCAACTACAAGGTCCACAATGATGTCGATGTTTTGAAAAGGAAAATCATCTTTAGGACATGCTTTATTGAGATCTCGAAAGTCTGTGCATATGCGAATCTGTCCAGTATACTTGGTGATGAGGATGAGGTTGGATATCCATTCTATATAGTCAATTGACTTGATAAAGCCTAAATCCAACAATTTTTTGAGCTCAACTTTAACCAACAATGCAACTTGTGGGTGCATTTTTCTTAGCTTTTGTTTTACTGGCTTGGCATCTGGCAATAATGGCAAGTGATGTAATACTAACTCAAGATCTAACCTTGGCATGTCAGCATAAGACCATGTGAAGTTTATCTTGCATTCTAAGAAAATCTTTTGAAATTTTGGTTGTTCAACTTTTGTCAATGATGCTGCAAAGAGAACCATTTTGGGGTCCTCGACAGTGGCTATATTAACTGGTATGGTGTCTTCTATGAGCATTGCTGATTTTTCTCTGTCTACGGGGAGAAATTCCAATCATCCACCCTTGGGTTCCTTAGGAAGGTTTTCACCCTCGGATACATCCTTTATTTTTACTATTTTGTCGTCAGAAGGTGCCTTTCAGTTTTCACCTAGAGATGCGTCATTTTTTGTTTTATTTTTCTTTTTAATTTTGTGACTAGAGCATATTATAGTCTCCCCAAAATAAGCAGCACAATCCAATTCAATGGTAAATCTAGCTTTGTGATCCCCATTTGGAATTCCTTCACGTAGTCCTAGAAATTATGTTAAAGCCTCATCATTTTGAAAGGTGTCCATTATTGGTGGGCCTTGTTGGTTCCAATTAATTAGGTCAGGGTAAATTAACGATATTCCATCATCAAAATTTTCAAATTGAGGAGATGATGTGAAGAGCATGCAAATGGATTTCGAGGCATTAAAAATGAAGTTGTCATCATCTGGTTCTATGTCAGATTCTATCCAGTATTTTCCTTCGGTTGTTTCATATTGCCTAGCGAAGTAAGGGACAAAGGGAGTAGTATTAGGGTCAGGATCAATAGTGGCAAGTGATGGTTCAGGTGATTTCAAATGACGGTCGTCAGTTTGGGATGACTGCACTGGTATGTTGGGGCTAGGACTAATGGGAATAGGATGTGATCTGGACTTGGCATCATTTGGTGTTGTATTGATCTTAAACATTTTCCAGAATTGTTCTTCAAATGTAGGCTTGCTAGGTTCAAGGAATAATTCATCAAGGCAACAGTCACTTAAGGATCGTTGAGAGGCAAATTCCCATTCGTGAGAGTCAGTTTCAGAGGAGGTGTCCTCAGTTGTCTCAATACAGTCTTAAGCATACACTAACTCACATGGAAGCACACTAGTACTTAGATTAAAAGATTCTCGTGGACCTAACCCTAACCCAAGATGTTTTGTTCTTTTTGAAACTGATAATGGCTCACACCTTCCATTCTTATCCTTACCAAGACCACTTTTTCCATCATATCCTTTTGATTTTATCATGTTGTATCCTTTTCATATATTGCTACTAGAAAGGGGGTCAAATCTTGTGGTTCTTTATAAATCCAGGATAGTATATCATCTATGTCCTCTTGACTCATTTCACCCCACTTAATGAAAACTATATTTGGAGGAACCCTGAAGATTTCTTTTGCCTGTATTCTAAAGCAAGG
This sequence comes from Sequoia sempervirens, assembly GCA_007258455.2. Taxonomy (NCBI): domain Eukaryota; kingdom Viridiplantae; phylum Streptophyta; class Pinopsida; order Cupressales; family Cupressaceae; genus Sequoia; species Sequoia sempervirens. Next base: position 20,202,729 of record VDFB02168118.1, read on the forward strand.
TTTTCCATAGACTTGGGGAGACTTGGGCATCTTGGTTATGCAATAGGCCATATTTAGCTTGTATTCTCCACATCCTTGGTCCTGAATTTGGAAGCTCAGGTCAACGCTTGGGATGATAAATGAAGTGGTAGGTGATATGGAAGTGGTCATGGTGGTGGAAGAAGCACAAGTGGATGTGGTGGGTGAAGAGGAAAAAGACTTCATGAGTGCTGAGGGGTCAATGAATTTGGAAGACAAGGAAATTGGAGCTTCCCTATTGATAGGCACTTGACATTATGATACACCACATAAGTTGGTACAATATTGGAATGGATCAGGGTCTCCATATATAGTAATCTCAGTGCCCTCAAATGGAAACTTCAGACATTGGTGATACGTGCAGGGGACAACTTTCAGTGTGTGAATCCAAGGTTGATTGAGTAAAATGTTGTATGGGAGGTCCAAATCTAGAACTTAACAAGTGGTGTTGACAATGACTAGCCCAATCCAAATTGGGAGTGTAATTATGCCCCGAGAGGAACATTCTTCATCATCATATACCTTGATAACAATGCTTCTTGTGGCATCTATGCAAGCATCAAAAAAGCATAGTGCCTTGACCAATTTTAAGGAACATATATTCAATCCTGCTTAGCCATCTACTAAGACTCATTTGACCTTATGTTTATGAACAAAAACTTTGATATGAAGGGTATCATTATGGTTGGATTTGGATGATGAATAGCCTTGATTAGAAAATGTGATATGGTGGGGAGTCATGAGATATCCTACCATGGCTTCAAATTGGCTGACATCAATATCTTGGGGAACGAAGGATTCTTGCAATGTCTTATCTAGGATGGCCTTATGGGCAGGCAAGATGTGTAACAACTCAAGAATAGAGATTTGTGTGGGTGTTTTTCCAAGCTATTCAATAAGATTAAAGTTTCCTTTAGGTTGGGATTGCTTGTTTTGTGGACAGAATTGTGGTTGCGAAGTGGACGAACCAGCTATTGTTACCTTTGGTTGTTTAGGGAGAGGAGGGCCAACTATGGTGACCTTTCTACCACGGGTGGTGACATTGCATTCAGGGGCCTTTCTAACAGTGACTGTGTAGACATGATCATCAGTTGTTCTAATGTGATGTATGATAGGTCCCCTAGAATAGTCGTATCCAATATGGGCATGGTTGGCACAATTGTTGTTATTAGGGTTTGACGTAGAAGGGTTTCCTGAACCATGATCCAGTAGTGGGTTTTTGTGTATTGTATGATCCACATTAGAAGCAAATTGTGGTCCACTGACTTCAATGATACACTTTTCAATAAGGTCTTATACCATATTTTTCAATTGTCTATAGGAAGAAGTTTTATGTCCTTTTATTCAATGAAAGTCACAAAATGCATTATCATCCCACCAAGATGGTTTAAATTGCCCAGGGTCATATGGTTTGGGGTCTACAAGTGTGATGACACCATTTTGAAGGCATTTATTGAGAACTTCTTCAATAGGCTCACCCAAGGGGGTGTATGTGTGACTTCTAGGGAATTGTCTTGGTTGTCTAGGCTGCCTTTGATTTTGATTGTTTTGATTTCCTTGGTTATTCTGATTTGTCTAGATAGCATTAGCAACATAGATTTGTGTCATCATTTGTGTGTTTTGTGGTTGTGTCCCTTTTAGGGTAATCATAGGACCCATAGTGTTGATAGCCTTAGCATCGACTACACCATCATCGGTGACATGTTTGTTCTTAACCCAAAATTTAGTTTTATCAGTAGAAGAAGGGTTTGTATTTGTGTTTTTGGGACCATATTTTAGTCTTCCTTCAACAATGAGGGCTTGTTCAACTTGGACACCTCATTCAACTAGGTTCACAAAAGTTGTGCAATAATGAACATGTAAGCCATTTTTCAGTGGGCCCATTAACGTTTGTACGAACATGTCGACTTTTTCCTTTTCAGGTATGTCTATATGACAACGACTCGCTAGGCCCCTCCATTTTTGAAATAATGGTAAAAGGGTTTCACCCGAATCTTCTTGTGTGAGTTGGCATAAGTTGGTTATAGACGTATCTGTGTCAATGTTGTATGTGTAATTTTTCACGAATTTTTTAGCAAGTTCTTTCCATGACTGTATTCTAGGTTGTAGTGTATAGAACCATTATAGGGCCAGTCCTATGAGACTTTTAGGAAATAGTCACATTAGATATGTGTGCTCTTGAGAAATATCCACACAACTTGTTACAAACTCTCTGTGTGGTCAAGTGGATTTTTTTTACCTTTGTATTTGTTGAAGTTTGAAGCCACATAACCATGTGGAAATGGTGGCATGTACAAAGTTGTATCAAAAGGATATGGACATAAGTCATATGTAATTTGTGTCTTCTTGTCAGAGGTTTTCATATTTTCCATCTGTTTTTGAAGGTCATCCACTCTTGCTAGCAAGGTGTGTACAATGGGATCATTGGTTGTCTAAAAGTACGGTATGTTCTGATTAGATGTTTTTTGATATTTCCAGTTGTGAGTGGGAATTTGTTGTTGAGTATGAATTTGGGATAATTATGTGGGAATATGTGACCCAACCATGTTTGTTTGCATTTGAGGTATCTCAAATCCCTCACTCATTTGATTGCCAAAGTTACACATTTGTTGCGTCATTTGAGTTCCTTATCCTTGTTGAAAGAATTGTCCATGTAGCATGTTGGTGTTTGTTCCTTGGAAGTGTCCATGTGGTGTGTTGATATTTTGTCCTTGTCCATGTTGGATGTTCATTTATGATGTGTTAAAGTTGTGTTGAGGGCCTTGAATGAAAAGGCGTCGTGAGTTTTGTCCAAAGGGATTAGATGAGGTTTCACCATAAGGATGTGATGAAGATTCCCCCATTGTCATAGATGAAAAGTAGAACATATGATTTGAGGAAGTGGTGCCTACTGATGTAGATGCAAAGGTGGCTCCTATCATTTGTGAAGATAATTTGGATGTTGTAGGCATGGCCTGTGAAAAGGTAGCTCCTATTGTTTGTGAAGATGATGTGGAAATTGTAGGCATAGTCATAGTAGATGTTCCTCCTGTAGACGTCGTGTTGGTTGAAGAGGAGGTGTTTTGATTTATGGTGCCACTAGATGTCACATTAATAGTGGTAGTGACAACTTGCGTAGTAACGAAAATGTTATTGGTTGAGGTATTGTTCATGTAATGTTGGGATGTGTTTTGTGTCGTATTATTAGGAGAGGCAGGCCATATGGTATTAATCTCGAATCCTTTTGGAAATATTGCGCCTTGGTCTAAGAGCATAGCGAGGTATCGTTTAGGATCGTTCAACACCAAGTCTTCGACAAACAAAGCGGCTTCAGGTTTTTGGGCTGCTGCCTCTAAGTTTTCAGCATAGACTTGTCCATTTTGGTCTCTTTGTATGAATTGTTCAAAAAGTGGATTTTTAAAAGAAGTTGACATCTTCATGGAAGATTGTGTGTTCAAATTGCCAAATGGGTCATCAAAGATCCAATCATTGGGATTGGTGTTAATGTTGGAGTTTTTTTCAAAGTCTTGTCCAAAGTTTGCCATTTGTTTTTTCTTTCTTTGAAGTCTTGTTTCCACCATCAAAGAGATTGCTCAAATGAAGATGATGACAATGCAAGTATGACACTAGTTTATGTTTTTGTCTTTTTGTGTGATAACAGATGACAATGCAAAGAGATTATAATGTGTACCTAAGGGAATGCAAAATGCCAAAAAGCGAAAGTGATGATTATGACTAGGATGACAATGATGACAAGGTGCAAAATAAGGACTAAGAAGATTATGTCAACTAAAGAGGCAACTGATGCAAAGTCTAGGTTCAAAATAACAACTAGGATGAAATAATGTTTTTGTATTTTTTGGGAATAAAGTATGCAAGATATAAACTAGAATGCAATTTGGAGAAAGGATACCTAAACAATCTAAGCTTAGTCTTTGTTTTCGATTTTTGGTTACCAAAGGACTTGTTGAAATGACAAAGTGATAAGTTCAAGATGACTAGTGAGGTTTCCTAACTAGACTGTTGAGTTAGAAATTCTCACAAAAGGGACAATGACTGAAAAAAGGAATGATGATTAAGTCCAAGATAACCTAGTTTCGAAAGCAATGATTTTGCAAATTGTGATGAGGTTAACCTAATCCAAAGTTGTAAAGATGAAAACCTAGGGTCAAGCTAATGCAAAAAATTATTATTATGAAGCCTAATGCATGCAACTAAAATTTGAAAGATTAAACCTATGGTCAAGAATACAAACTAATGGTTGAATAATAAAGATTTTGAGCAATTTCAAAGTTGGTTTCTAACAGAGACCTCTTAGAAAAAAATATGTTTGATAGTAGGTTGAGATTGTTGGTTTGATGTTTTATTGAAAATTATGAGTTGTCTAAGGTTGATTGTTTGTGTCTAGATTTGTGAATGTTGTGTAAATTGTTTGAAAATTCAGAAAACACTTGACAATCACAATGTTTTAATGTAAGCAAACACATGTAAGACAAGCATGATCCTAATACGCCAAGGGTTTGTATATTTGGTATAGCCCATCGATATACCCTGGATTGGTGTTGAACACTTCTCCATTTTGAGAGTAGATTGATTAGAAGTTTGGTGGCATTGGCTCCCCTCCACAGCTCATTAACATCATTCAGGCACACCAACTTTGGATTCTTGGGTAGTCACTTCTCAAGAACTGCTATCTCTACTCAAGGGGATCAGTAGTGAGTATATTCGGGCATGATACTGTACCCTGCACTATACAGAGCAATGACTAAAAATGGGTGGCCTCTAAAATAATAGGTGTCTAGTTAGGGCATCCATTCGATTGGCCACACATGGGGCGAGAGATTAATCACCAATTAGGTGGCACTCTAGCCTAAAGAGGTTACACTCAATAGGGTTTATGGGAGTACTACTCCGTCCGTGTGACACATCTGCACTTGTGGTACTTGAACTTTCCTCAAGCACCCATTTTATATCCCGAATGGAAGTGGTGGCTTTAGCCTATTACCGATCGGGTCATCCCTTAAGGTGAGTACTTTTTCCCTTAAGGTAGGCCCATTTCTAGAAATAATAACCATTTCTCTTACACCCAGGATCACTCAAAAGTGCAAGGGGAGAGGATACTTCGATTATTAAGTTGTGAGGGTGAAAAAAAAAATAAGGTGGGTCTAGTTTTCTGATCACCTAGTTTTCACAAGGTGAGAACATAATCATCTACCACCTTCAAGCACAGTCAGATAGAATCAAGCACATGTTCATTTTAATGTACCAATGGAAGTTTTTTCTAAACTATAAATCACAAACACATCGTTTGAGAAATGAGTCTTCGACTAACAGAGCTACAAAACCACACATCAGTAGTTTGGATAATTGTCTTCAACCCACGAGTATTGAAAACCCACACGTTAGTAGTTTCATAACTGTCTTGGACCAATGAGAAAGCTACAAAAAACCAATAACAAAAGATTAAAAACCAAGTAAATAACTAAATTAGAAAATAAAGAGAGTAAACTAAAATAAGAAAAAGAAATTAAAGAAAACTAAAAACTAAGAGCTTGATTTTTTTGTTGCTCCAAAAGAAGTAGTTTTTGGGAGCCCCACTCCAAAGCCACACGCTACAAACAAAAGATTAATAAACCAAAAAAAAAAACTTGAATAAAAATATCAAACTAAAATAGCAATAACTTTCTCAAAACTAAACAAAATTTTAAACCATAGATATCTATAGAAAACTAAGACATAGACCTTCAAAACCCAGAAAATTGTTTGCAAAATCCTGCAAGACAAAAGTGTTATAAACAAAAGAAAATTTGGGTTTTAACAACTAAATTTTAAAAAGCTATGATCACTAAAATGACCATAACTTTCTCAAATATTAATAAAATATTAAACCGTTTGAAGTTTTGGAAAGATGAGAACGAGACCTACAAAACCCAGATGTTGGGATTTCGTATGAATTCTTGGCTGTAACCTGCAAAACAACGAAAATAAACAAGAAAACAAACCAATTTCTCTGCAAAATTATAGGTTCACCAATGTGAGATTGGGTTAGAAATAGAATAGCATAGATAAAGTGACAGCCAACACTTCTAAACTATTAACCTCATCCCAACAAGAGAAAACAATCATATGAAAGGAGCAAAATGAAAATAATGAAATAAAGCACTCCCCATTGAACTTGAATCACTTCTCTTGCTCTCCTTCTTATTATGCAACTTTGCCCTCAGATTTGTTGAAATACTTGTACAAAACCTGGAAATGGTAGCAAGAAAGTTGGAGACAATTAGCTGTTAAAATGAAAATGGAGAAGGAAGGTTGTTTTTATAGACAACCTTTCGAATGGACGACTGAGATTAATCTTCTAGAAGATGGGAATGCATGAGAGGGATGTTACAAAATGGGTGGTTGAGATTAAGTCTTACAAAAGATTCCAAGTTCAACGGTCCAGAATTGATGCACAAAAAATATGCCATGCATGGAAATCTATGACATCGACGACTATGGTGCCTGATAGCTATGACAGACATGCAAGACATGCAGGCTATGACAGAAATGAATGTTATGATGAGGGGTTATGATAGAGCATCTTTGACCAAGTGGAGGTGCATAAATAATTTATTTTAAATTATTTATTCAAAATGGAGGAAAATGACAAGTGGCAAATAAATAATTTATCCAAATTATTTATTTAGTGAAAATGACAAAAGGAGCATTTAATTAAATTTATGAATTTAATTAAATGAAGAGATGAAAATTAGACCTTAAATAATTAATTTAGATTAATTATTTAACAGGGGAGGTGGCATGGGATAGTTAAATAATTTTAATAATTATTTAACTATAGAAAAATTAAAGGACCATGAATAGATAAATAATTAATGGTAATTATTTAACTATAGATGAAAGGTGACAAAACAATTAAATAAATAATAATTTATTTAACTATTGAAGAAGAGGGAGAAATTAGTGACACAATTAGTTTATTTAATTGATCAGGATAGAATAAATATTAGAAAGTGAATTAATTAAATAATTATTAAAAATTACTTAATTAATAGAGGAATATGATCAAACATAATTGAATAACTAAAATTATTCAATTATCGAAGGATGGGGATGAAGAAAAATGACACTCACAGGCATAGGACATTTTTCATTGTCTACAGTAACAACCCTCATGAGCTTCTTCTCTACTACTTCACACACTTTCTTCATTGTGATCTACCTATCAGTCAACAATCTATTCACACAACACCCATAGGTCCTGGTGGATCCTCTCCACTATCAAGACTACCCACTCTGAGACCAATTGATCCAAGAGGGAAAAATGATCACTCTTATAACTCATGCACTCTTAGTCACAAATCAAAATCACAACAAATAAATGGAACTCACAGATTACAAATTCTCAATTCCGCAGCTAGCCAATCACTTGAAATTTTAAATTATATTAATCAAGTATCTTTTTGATTTGGAACTCATATTTTCATACAATGAATGATTGAAAGAAAATTGAGTTTAATTATCCAAATTTTAATTACATGAACAAAAACATTACTCTCTCAATTTTCCACACAACTCCCCCTTATTGATTTCAATTTCAAATCAAACTTCTTATTTCACCGGTACAACTAGTCTCCTACTATGAATTCTAATCTTTATTCTCTTCAAGGAATCATCCTTTTGAATTGTTCCCTCAACAAAATTACATACTTTTTCTACTTTATAATTCATACCCTCTTCTTATTTTTCTTTGCACATGCAAGTTTCAATGTGGAGTGACTCTCTTTATGGTTGTATAATTCCTCTATGTAGCCCCTTCATTGTCCATACCTACAAGTCATTTGGCATCCTCTTCCAGATTTTTAAAAATCTACCTCTTTAAAACCCATTTTCCCTCATTCCTATTGGGCCTCTTCTTTTAATCTTCCTACCCAAGTTACTTTTAATTTCCTAATATGTGCCTATGCCATGAAATTTTTCTTCCATTCTCACAATTTAATTTTCATTTTAATTTTTATATCCTGCCTCTTCATTTTCACCTTCCATCAGCCTCTATACAATTTTCAATTCTTGTTAAATTTAAAACATATGCTACAAATATAGTGACCCTCTAGTGTATGCTTTCATATTTTCATATATTTGGATAGGGAAATGGAAATGACAAAATTTTAATAAAAATTTCCTTTAACCTGGGATGGTAAATCACTAATAAAGTTAAGGGTTTAGCTTTTAAATCATTTTTCTCATATCTAGCAATCACCATTTTATTTGACATTTTCAAATGGTTCATGTACTCGGTCTATTCCTTCACATCTTGCATACATTTGAAACAAGGAAGTTGCAAATAAAACCTCTAAAAAAATTCCACAAGCTTATGTTTGAGGTTGTGAGAATGCTGGAAGAAGTTGAATAGATTGGCCATACACCAACCAATTACAATTTTCTTAACATTTCATTGAACAAAATTTATGCCATATCTTCTTAAAGCATCAAATTTAATAGGTTTAGGAATTGATTGAAGCAAGAGAAACCATAAAATAACAAAACCAAAATTGAAAGAAAACCAAACAATATTTTTGGTTGGTGTTGATTGCTTGTCCACCTGTCTGCTCCTACAATTAAATACCTTTGATGATGTAATGGATCGTCTTTACCATTGTACATGTAAAAAAATATCAGTATTAAAAGGATTATAATGAAATAATGAGCTTATATATCATAAGGAAATGAATAATGTAGCAATATTTGTGCGTCTAAGATGAAGGAAAGAGAATAAAGATATATAATAGTGACTCTATCTCCTTTAATATTGTAATCTATTTAAGCCATATCCTAATAAAATTATTGTGTAGATAATATGATATGCTAACCAAAGGTGTGATAATGAGTGTAAAAAATATTAGAGTGGATCTATGTTTAGAATAGGTGTATAGGGAACATGCAAAAGGAGGATGGGAAGATAGTGTAGAGGGAAGAATTTTTTAAGAAAGAGACACTAGGATAATTATGTCATAAGAAAACTCATTATAGAGATTCTTTAGAAACAACTTAGTCAATATTTAATCATCTAATGTATGAGTTAAGCAAAAAATTATTAAATATCCTTGTATGGTGGAATGTGTTTCATGGTCTCACAACACGCCCCATATTTCTCTTCAGCAAAATGTGGACCCCCTTTTTTTGCTACTTTTTTTCCTTTCCTTTCCTTTCCTTTTTTCTTGCTTTGGTGTGTTTCTTTTGAAGGAAATGGTAAAATGATGAGTCCTTGATCCAAATTTCCTAGTCCCCACTTAAGTTATTTTCTTTGCAAAACTTGGAATGTTTGTAAAATATTTTCCCTAGTCGTATCGAGCAACCAGATCCCTAGTTCTTGGTTATTATTTTCGTTACTCTAAGGATGTTGTATCTTTGACAAGTTTCACTTTTTTCTCGGCTAATCATCATGCCTAGTAAGTACTCACCTAGGTAAAATTGTCTTAGTGTGTGTGTTTCCCCTCTTTCCTAGTTATCTTGGTAGTGGCTTTTCTTTTCTTTAGAATCAGAGATTGAAATTTTTGTCACAAATTTTCTTTCAAACCAATTTTGTCTCATTTGCACCCAATCCTAGGATTTCCTTTGCACCCAATTCTCATGAACTCGGTAGGAAAACGTATCGACTCTTGGAAATTCTTCAAATTCCAATGTCAAGTGATTAAACCTTGATTGATTGTTAACTATTAAGTTTCTAAGATGGTTGTTTCCCCCAAGGCCTTTTCCCCTCATAAGAATCAAAGTGACACATAAGCGTTCCAAGTCAACCACCTATGTCACTTTCCTCTCAAATGGTGGGCCCCTATGTAAGAACCAAAGAGTTCATAATTTGAACCCAAATACACCATGATTGCACCTTTATTCAAGATAATTAATGCATAACGAAGGTGGAAAATAGCACACGTACTTTGAACCACCTTGAGCATGTAGTTGCTTTCATAACACTCTACCTTGCTCCAGATTACTCATCTACAAGTAAATTAAATAATTAAAACCAATATTGTGGTGTGAAAAGAAAGGTAACTCTTAGGAAGATGAAGAACACAACTACCAATGGTTTTGAACTTGCATTCAAACAACCATATCATTAGCAAAACAAGGTAATCATGAGAAATATGAGCACTTTCAAGAAGAAGAAAATATATGAGGAATTCAAATTTCTTATTTCATAGGTTGTATCAGTCAATAGGACAGTTACAGATACTCACCCAAGAGGGTTTAGTGATCATGAATTTACTACATGGATTTGACAAGAGGGTGCCTCTCAGTGCACTAAGAATATTGTTGCAAGTGGACTGCATTTTGTAGGAGGGTTTCCACTTGCAATGGATGCCCCTGAACTAGTACTAGAATGTATGAGTTTGTATAACCGAAATAAGAGGGTCATTGAGAAAGAAGAAGAGTATATGCAGACCTCTCTACAAATGGAATCATGTACACATTTGGGCTCCCCACATTCAAATAGATGAATTTGTTGAATATGCAGGTCCTGGCCACAACATACCTAAATGTAGAAGAAAAATGAAATTTTATGAATATGACATGGTGTTGGGAGAAGATTACAAAATATATGAAGAAAATTATTAGGTCAACATTTATTCAGGACGTTCAAGACATAATAACCCTATTGAGTAGGATAGTTGGACTGAAAGATGCCAACAAATTTGAACCCTAGATATTTGGGATTATAGTGAAAATAATGGAAGGCCTTGTGCAAATTCATTAGGGGAATTTTATCAGTGACAAGTTATGTGAAAAAATAATAACATTCTTAGACACCTAATGGTTCACCATGTCTTCATATTTTTTAATTCTTGTGACCCGAGGGAAAATATACAAGGATTAAATAGAGTTGGTAACCTGGGCAGAGAACTAGGGAATAATTTGATTTATGCTCATATGCCCCATATTACTATTGACCAATACTAGGAGCATTACTGGAGGGTAAATGATGTGTTTTCTATGAGTTTGGTAAGATTATTAGAAGGAAAAAAATCCAAAATATGGTCCCTTAAAGCACAAAGTGTTATCCGGTTGGTTGGGGGCTGGTATATTCAATTCCCTACTTTCACCTATATTAGGGTGGAAGGATTTATAGGATACCCCTTCATGCTACCTAGGTATGCAATGGAAAAAAATCTATTACTAGAACTGCTAAGATAGATGCAACAGTCTCATGCTCTTTTCGCACAAGCACAAAAGAAATATTATGTCAAATTCCCTATCACAATCGGGAATTACAAGTGTGATGCAACCAAAAGTGTTGATATGTGCGAGGAATATTTGAAACTCTATAAGTTGGAGTTCTTTGCACTCTAAAAACAAAATGATCTAGAGGAGAACCTTTCCAAGAAAATAAGCAGGAAGTATGCTCATGTCTATCATTTGGAGGATTTTTGGCTTAATTGTGATGATGAGCATGTTGTGAGGAAATAATCATACCAAACATTGCCACTAGGAGTAGCAAAGTTTATCAAAATCCATGATATTCTAGAACAATTGGATACATATAATGGAGAAGTATTGAATGTAGTTTATGATAGAAAAAAATATTTTGATGAACCTATCCCAGACCTATATTATACAAAGGAGATAGTAACCATCAATGAGATTTATAAGCAAGAATTGACATACACTCAATACTAGATCAATGGTTAGGTTGAGGCATTGAAAGAAGCTGGGATAGAACCCACATACCTTCCTAATGTTAAGAGAAAGAAATAGTTGGTGGATGCGTCAGGGTATGGATGGAATGCAAAAAAGAAAAGAAATATTGTAGAAATAGAGGCAACCAAGAAAAGTGAGGAATTTGATTCCACAACAAATCCAAGAGCTCAGACTATGACTAGTGAGGAGGTGAGAATAGTCTATGTTTTCATTCTCACCTCACTATAAATCCACATTCAAGACGCAACTGGAGAAATTGATCTCTAACTTATTTCTCTAACTTATTTCTTGAACCAACTGAAGAATAAGCTAGAGAAAAACTGGATAAATTGACTAGCAAGATGAAATAGTTTGAAGAAAAGTGATCTAAAGGAGATCCCATGATGAAGCTAGAAGTGGAAGAAATATCAGATACAGGGTCATATCCTAAAAATAGAGAAGAATAAGATTTTATAAGAGGATTACTTGCTCCAGAAGTAGGAAAACCTGAAGAAACTATAATGTTGCAGAATGCACCAAGGGCTAATTCCACATTCTTGTATTTTTTCCTAGGATTTATGATGCTTTAGAACATTAATGACAAAATCCCATGAGTTAGAATTTTGTGATTCTAACTCCATGTGGACTTGTGGCTGAGCAACAAAAGCTTGACGACATGTTTCCCAAGATTCTAGTCTCTAGATGAATGTGTTGTGCGTAGACGTCTGCATGAAACGCTAGAATCCTGACGGTTTCCCCAGTTTGAAATGGGGAATCTGGAATACTAACCCTTGAGACACATGTCCTAGCAGTTGTATTTAAGAAGTAATGGCTCTTTGCTTCCCTTTCAAGCATCAAAATCTCCTTCTTGGCTCTCATTTGGGGGTTGGAAGACATTCACTCAAGCTTTCTTATTACTTGCTCCAATTTTGAGTTCTCTTCATCTTTGATAGCAATGTTGTCACAAGCAAAGCCATGCCGAACTAAGGTCCTCCCAGCAGTAGCACCTCCCAAGCAAGCACTCAACGATGCATTTGTGTGCTCCAAAGAGAGTCTAGGCATGTGGGTAATGCTCTCTCTCTCTCTCTTACTTTCCTACTTGTTCATTTATTATCTTGTGGTGTAGGTTCTACTCCTGAGCGGGTTTTTCTTTCACCACACACTTTGTTTACTTCAATAGCATTCCTTTCCAACTTGGTTTTCCATGGAGGTGGGAACACCAAAATGGGGGTCTAACTAAGGTAGACCCCTAAATAGCCCTAACCTTTTCCCCTTGATCTTTTGTGTGTAGGTCACAAAAAGGGGCTTGGAGTGAAGATCTAGACATCTAGAGAAAGGTGAGCTTTCTTCAAGCCTTCTTGCATCCATTTCAGTTTATGGTTTCCTAACTAGTTATTTTTTTCAATGCACTTTAGACTTGAGCCTACAAGTAAAGCTTTTTTCTGTCTGTTTGAGTTCCTGATCTCTTTGTTGCTTAGGATGCTAGTACGACTTTTGGATTATAGTGTTCCACTTTGGCATCTTGAAACTGTGCTGACGTCCTTTGGCTGAGAGCTCCCTCTTCTTAGACAAAAATATCTTAGTTTTTCTCTCTTAGGGTCTATGTAGTTTTTTCCTGAAGCATAACTAAGTCTTAGTTATCTATGATTCTGATAATCTATTTATTTTGAGTTGTATAAGGGCAGTTCATTCCCTGGTCATCTCTCGAGGAAGGAGAGACCTGTATGCAATGAATCCTTCTTATATCACATTTTGGTGAACCTGACATGAACGCCAGATTTATCTTCGCGATGTTGTACATTCGTGATAATGAATTTTCTGATGAAGATTTCAATATGTTGGAAGATTCTTTAAATTACTTATTAGAAGCACTCTCCCCTATCCAAAAATATCCCTAACAAGTTTCCTCTCAGCAGGCTGAGGAGTCAGTGAATGTGGTGGTGGTCTTTGTGGCTCCTCTAAGCCCTAAGAAACCCATCATTTACATGACCCAAAATGACTCTTTTGTCTATGGGATTTCATATCATATTGATTCATCAAACTTATATTCAAGGTTCATGAAAGCTATAGACTCTACTTCTTATAATGATGTCAGGAACACATATCCTACAAGGTGAAATAAATAGAACTTGGATCAACAACCTTTCATTCCTACATCATAGCTATCTATTCCTACTTCTTTACCACCTTCTCAACCAAGCCTTCCTTCAACACCTAAACCTATGATCAAAGCACCAAGTGATTATGATCTTGTCAAGCAACTTCGCGTTACTCCAACTAAGATCACTCTTTGGGACTTGCTTCAGACTACTCTAGTTTATCAAGAGATGCTTCAGGTAGCTTTACAAAAGATTATCTTTCCTGCCTTCGCTAGGACCATGGATGTTAATTTGCTGGCTCATATTCATGTGGATTCATCGAATATCATGTTCCACCCTCAAGAACTCCTGCCTCTAGATGTGCAAAAGCAAGCAGAGCCTTTGATGAATATAATTAATGTTAACAATATTAGTATTAGGCATATCCTCATTGACATCAGTTCAACTATAAACATATGTGGTATAGACGTATTACCTAAGATTAAAATTGATTGATCCTCTTTAGAGTCTTCCTCCTTGTACATTCATGGATTCAATAATGTCGACTGCCAAGCTCTAGGTACAACAATAGTACCTTTGCAGCTAGGTCACGTTACCTTACCCACGTTGGTTTATGTAATTCCTAGTCTGTTACTATACAACCTCCTATTGGGGAGACCTTGGATTCATGTTATGGGTGTCGTGACTTCTAATTTACACTATTCTTTGAAGTTTGTTACAAATAATCAAGTAATTACAGTTAAAGTAGATCCAGAAGTTGTTCACCTTTGTGAGCTGGCAGCTATTGTGTTTTGATTGTATCTACTCTCAAGAATTGTATTATATCTTTGAGCACTAATGCTATGGCATATTCTTCATCGATACCCTCTATGGAAGTTGTTCCCAGAGTGAGTGTCAAAAATGAAGAACCACCTAAAGGAAAGGGCCCTGAGTCTCCCTCTTCTACCTCTCAAACAAATTCTTTCGTTGGTGATGATTAGGGCTCCTTGAATTTCTCTGAATTTTTCATCACAAAATAAAAGGAAAACCCCTCTTGCATAGACCTTCCAAGTATCCTTGACACAAAGGTGGATGATACTCCCGTTGAGGAGGAGAATTTTGATCATGTTTAGGAGGTCACTCCTTCCCTTGTTGAGGAGAGTAATCCTGCTCTTTCAAAAGAGGTTAATGTTTGTGATCCTAGTAAAGAAGGTGGGAGTACTCTCGTAGAGATGTTTGACATCCATTGATGGAATGAAATGCTCTATGTGGAGCCGCTACCTCTTGAGGTTTTGCAAAATCGTTACGAGCTTATATATGAACTCACTTCTTGGTATGGAAATGGTAAAAAAGGCTTAGGGAGTATCGAGCAAGGAATTCAAATACCTATCTAGTTCGAGCCGCGAAAATGCTATATGGGTTTGGGATGCTCTATAGAACAGTCCAAGCAAAATCCTTGGTGGAGTGTTAATATGATTTCAACTGAGCCATTGAGCCTAGTCCATCTTGAGTTAATAGAGGAAAGGGGGTAGGCTGAGAAGGTCCCTCTAGATGTCTTCTCTTTGGATGAAGCACTAGGGAAATTTTTAGGTGCTTATTCCCCATTTCCTCCTTATCATCACAAGAAACGATTCTTGTATCGTTTGCACAGAAAAGCATACTTTGGAGAATCCATTTTGAGTATTGATGAGGAAGACCCTCTATCTAACATCAGTGAATGCATCATGATATCTCATCTTGAATACCGAAGTTCCCTTCTTAAAGGAGATACTATTGAAGTTTCTATGGATCCTAAATCCTTAGAAAAAGTGATCAAGATTGGGAAGTGTCTCTCTTTGGAAGAAGCAGATGAACACTCTGATCTCTTGCATTCTTATCCTAATATCCTCACTTGGACATACAAGGATATGCCTAGTAATAATTAATCTATAGTGGTTCACAATATCATCCTATGTCTCTATGCAAAGCCAGTTAAGCAAAAAATCTGAAAGATCAATCCCAGGGTGGCATTGATAGTCAAGACTGAGATAGAAAAATTGTTGAAAGTAGGCTTTTGATTGATTATTCCCCCTGGATTTTTAATATAGTTGTTGTTAGTAATCCTGATGGTTGTATTCCTATATGTATCGACTTTTGCAATCTTAATAAGGCTTCTCTTAAGGATGATTTTTCATTGCCTAATATAGATATGATTGTTGACTCGACTACAGGCCATGCATCATTATCATTCATGGATGGCTTCTCAGGTTACAATGAGATTCGTAACAACCTAGATGATCAATAAAAGACAACCTTCGCTACCCCTTGGGTTACTTTCTGTTATGTGGTCATGCCCTTTGGATTAAAGAATGTGGGAGCGACTTACCAACATGTGATGACTATGATATTTCATGATTTTATCCATTAAATCTTATAAGATTACGTTGATGAAAAAGAACCTTTATCTTATCTTTGAAAGGATTCAACTCTATAAGATGAGACTAAATTCTCATAAGTGTGTCTTCGGCATTGATTCCGACAAGATTTTGGGGTTTATAGTTTCTCACCGTGGAATCAAGGTTGACATAAATAAGATTGATGCCATTGTTAACATGCCTCCACCAAGGAATATCACTGAGTTACAAAGTTTACAAGGGAAGATTCAAGAAATTTGTAGATTTATATCTTAATTGGTTGATTGTACCCTTCCTTTCACTCATATGGGATGAAGAGTGTTAGAAATCCTTTCAGTCAATCAAAGCCATTTTTTCCAGTCCTCCCATATTGATGCCGACTATTTAAGACAAACCCTTTCTGCTTTACCTTGTTGTGTCACCATATTCTTTGGAAGCTATCTTGGCTCAATATGATGACACAGGAAAGGAGAGAGTGGTCTATTACACTATCCACATTCTAGTTGACTATGAAACCCATTATTCCTCCATGGAGAAGTAGTGTCTCACTCTCATCTTTGCTATGTAAAAGTTGAGACACTATCTTCTCCATGTTGAAACACATGTCATAGTAAAAATAGATCTCTTAAAGCATCTATTCTCTAGCACTGACTTGGCTAGAAGATTAGTGAAGTGGGTTATGTTGCTTTCTAAGTTTGACATAAAGTTCATTGCTTAAAATTAAATAAAGGGTCAAGTGGTTGTGAATCAATTGGTAGATGCTCCCTCATCTCGCTCGTTCCTGGGGTTGGGTTTGTTTCTTGATGAAAATATTTTTGTAATTAATCATGACCTTGAATGGAAAATGTATTTTGATGGATCAAGGTGTCAAACTGGTTTCAAAGTTGGTGTGGTCTTGATATCCCCTTAAGGTAAATTGGTTCCTCTATCCTTTCAACTATATTTTCCTTGCACCAATAACATCATTGAGTACAAAGCCATTATTGTTGGCTTATGTGTTGCGATTGTGCTAAGAATCAAATGTCTTCATATTCTTGGTGACTTTAAACTTATCATGAACCAAATAAAGGGAACCTATCAAGCTAAGAAAAGTAAGTTGTCTTGATATTGGTACCTTGTGTTGTCCTTGCTTAATCAATTCTCCTCTTTCACAATAGATAATGTCCCTAGGAGAGAAAATAGATATGTTGATTCCATGGAAAATGCTACTTCCTTAGTACCTTCAAAAGAAGATATGAAAGAATGGCACTTTGTTTTTTAGCTCTCGCGAACCCCTATGGTGCCTAACCAACCCAAAGCTATGTCCCTTGTGTGTTCTCATTTGGTCTCTAGAGAAGGGTTTTCTAATATCTATAACTACCTAAAGAATGGAAACTTTCTCATTGATGGGACCAAGAACGATCACACTCGTATAAGAAATATTTCAGCATGATATGTTATTCTATCTGATGTTCTTTATCAAAAAGCCTATAACGACTTACTTCTCAGGTGTCTCACTAAAGAAGAAATAGCCCTATCCCTTAAGGAAGCCCATTCGGGCTCCAGGGGTGGACACTTTGGTGGTAGATCCTTGGCAAGAAGACTAATACACATGGGGTACTATTGGAAAATAATGGAACAAGATTCCTTTGATTTTGTTAAGAAGTGCCTTCAATGTCAGCAACAGAGTCATCTTATTCATGCACCTGCCCAAGAATTACAAAATCAAACTTCTCCTTGGTCGTTCACAAAATGAGGGTTGGATATTATTGGAAAGATATCACCTCCTTCTTCCAAGGGACATACCTTTATCATTACCGCTATAGATTACTTCACGAAATGGGTCAAAGCTATTCCACTTCGATCCATGAACACTATACCTATCTATAATTTCCCAATGAATAACATCATTTCTCAATTTAGGTTTCTTGCTACACTTGTTTCTGACAATGGTACACCATTCAAGAACAAGGAAGTGAAGTTGTTCCTCGAGAAATTTCATATTCAACATAGGCTTTCCACACTGTACTATCTATTGGATGTTTTGGTTGTGTTGTTGATATGTGGTTGTCATTGATGTCAATACTATTAGCATTGATGTATTTAAGGTTGTATATGTCGAGGATATTAAGAAAATTGTAATAAATAAGTTGCAAGTTGTCAATGGTGAAGTGAATTTCAGTCTATTGGTGAGTTCAGTACATTGGTGATAAAAGGTTGTGGATTAAAGGGTTTGTTTTTGAGTATATCTAGTTTATCCACATAAATTTTTAGAGATCTGCATGAATATTTGATTGAGTTATGAGTATTTGTGTTCTTATAGTTGTTTAGTTGTTCTAGTTGGTGTTCTTGAATGAAGATGATGTGATTCTGGTAATGTGAAGTGTTGTGGATGCTTCTCTAGTGATTCATGATGCTTGTGGATGTTTTTATATTATGCTCTATGTTGGCACTCTCAAATTTTGCAAATTTGAGATTCCTATTTCAAAATTTTCCCTCTGCACTTTCAAAAGTGCACCTGATGAATATGCTTGAATGACCTACTTTGGAGGGTCATATTTTGGAGCCCGCTGATTTTCGTGTAAAAAACCTTTGCAAAAACACTCATGTGTCCTATATGAACCTTCTTGTCATTTTTTAGCTTCTCACGATGAGTTTTGTTAGGGTTTCGAAAAGTGAAGCTGAAGAGTTTTGTCACTGTTTAGCTGTTTACGAATGTTCAGTTTTGCAAAGTTGTCTCCTGTTTGAGCTTGAATTTTGCAACCAATTTATCATCAAGAGAAAAAAAATGTTGTTCTGCATTCTCTATACCAAGATGAACTTGCATGCCAAATTTTAGAGCTTCATGAGGTGATTTGCTATTTTTGCAACTAGGCGATCTCTCGAGTTTTAATTGGTTCAGAACAATTGTTTGTTGTAGAAAGTCCGAAAGGGAAACTTTGACAGTTAATAACTTTCACCTCATGACTCCTTTTTCCAAACCATCTTTTTAATTTCATTCTTTGGACTAGTGTCTACATGCCTGCAAGTTTTTATGTCTTCACGAGGCCGTTTGACTAGCTTTCAAAGGAAATTCCTGAGCTAACTTGGCAAGTTTTGCACATTTTGCAAACATGTCAGAAGTGAGTTTTAATGAAAACCAAGTTTATGGATTCACTCTAGATTCATTCAAGAAGCTTCTCCAGATCAATTTTAGCATAAAAGTTGTTTGAAAATGAAAATTTTTGTAGTTGGGCCACATGGGGCCCTACATGCTTTGCACAGTATGAGATTTCAAATGTTGCAACATTGTCGTCATTTCAGACAAATCATTTTGACTGAAAAAATATGATATAGAATGCTCTTAGTTATGGTAACAAAATGGTAATCCCCATGTTACCAATCACCTTTTCTAATAGTCCTATATGATTCACATACTGATGCAAAACAAAAAAGTTGTCAACAAAGCTTTGAGCATTGAATTTCAAAGAGGAATAAGTATTTGAAACCAACATTGAGCATAATAATCTACATGAGGCTTTGAATGTGAATGAAGTTAAGGATGCACTTGATGTAAATATGTAATACTAAAGGGCTACATGGATGATGAATCCATTTACAAAATGGAGATTGTGTTTCACTTGAGTCACCAAGGAATTGAAGCCACAACCCTATTTGATCTTGCTTGATTATCTTAGCTATTGCATGAGTTCTCACCATAGCCTTTCACAACTTCAACACAGAAGAAAATTAGGGTTAATGTGTCCATTATGGCACTTAAAAATCAATGGGAAACCACGATTCAAAGAGAGATCAATTAAAGTGCAAAGTTAGAGAGTAAGGAATCGGGTTACCATGGATTGGTTAAAGGAAATATAGCAATGGACATGGCACATGTTTTGATAGTTTTGATGATAGTGGGCATCTAACAAAATAGAAAAGATGGAGGAATTTATATTATATTTGATATTGCATCTGCATTGGTGATTCTCACAAATCATTTGAAAGACATTCCAAAGTCAAGTGTGGTCTAGAGGACGCTACAAATTGCAACAAAACATAATGTATCTGTTGAGAATGATTTAGTGTCTTTCAAAATAAATACAGGGGAATGTGCAACAACATAAACAAATAGAATGGATTTGATGAAGGTTGTAGTAACTCTCAAGCAAATTCAGTATGCAAATATAAAAAGGGCATGCCTAGAAAATGTATGTAATGTATTTGTTGAATGGACTTTAGAAACTAAAGCAAATTGTATTCAGAAAATCACATGTCATGAGCTTAGGAAGAATATAGCCAAGAGGGACCTCTAATGAGCAGCCACCAAAGCATAATGTAAAGGCATTAGAAACTTTCAAGTAAACACATCATGAAGGAAATGCGCCAGAGTTTCCATGACCAGCCAACAGAGGAAATCAAATGATGCGTAGTCTAGGGCATACTAAGCACAAATGGATGCATTAAAAAGGTCTCAGAAACTTCTAAGCCCGTGCCAGGGGATGCTATATCTGTAGGGTATACGCCAATGCATGTGTTGAGAAAGTCTTTAGAACTTTTAAGCGAATGAATATGAGGCATCCATAAAATAACAAACAGGGCTCATGGTTTGTTTGTTTTCAATGAATTTCCAAATGAACATAGCTCTAGTGAGTGCCTCAAGTCACAGCCTATGCACAAAGTGATTTATTGAAAAGACTTTAGAAAAAAATTTAAAAATCTTGAAGGAGAGCATGGTGCGATTCCAAGTGATGAAATGCTGGCACAAAAGCTAGGATGGTACAAGCTACATGGGGCAACAACTACCACCGCAAATATGGAATGCCATTTTCCCTAAGGGAATTCGAAATGGCTAGGGCACAACCTGTAGAGAAAATGAACTTTTTTCATTTGGATAAGCTTTAAAAGCTTTCAAAAGAAAAATGCAAAGGGCTCAAACCATACTTGGCAAGGTATACACAAAATGAAATTATTGAAATTAAAGGTAGCCACTCCATTCAATATATGGTTCACAGCCTACAGCAGGGAGGCACTAGACAATACAAAGTGGATTTGTTAAGAGTGTTAGACTGAATGCCATGAAAGATATAAGCAACTACACAAAAAAATGTGTTGTTATGCTGGTTGTGTGCACACATAGGGAGAACTCATTCAAAAGAAAATAGAAGACCATCGCATTTACAAAATAATTTGTTGAAAAGGCACCAGAAATTACAGGAGACCTACGTTGGGAGAAATAAGGTTCATGTTCACATTAAAATGAGTTGAAAATGTCTTTGGAATGATCATTGTGGCCATTGCAGATATAGATGTCGTGAAGGAAATTAGGGTAACAAATAAAGCAAAAGTAGATCAACAGCTACCAAGCAGGATGAAAAAGCAGCATAATCTCCACCGTTCCCTAGCATTTCGCGATCTAAAGATGTACGACCATGAAATCACAGGCTTGCGACATGTGGTAGTGTGGGCCCCAGGCAACTTAAAGGGCGCAGACGTAAATTTGTTTCCCGATGGATTTATCAAGAAGGACCTCCTTTGATAAGGGAAAAATATTTAAAAGTCCAAAACATTGAATGTTTCCTGATAAAACATAAAGTAAAGTGGGCCCAGCGGTGAATTTGTTTTTAATAGCCATTGTTTTAAATGTTAAGGGGGTAAATATTTTGAATGAACCCAAGAGTGAAATATTTAATATTTCACCATAAAGTGAAAGGCTAATGAATTAAAATGTGGCATAGGGACGCAAGTTAATGTTTGAGCCCAAAGAAATTTTTGAAGCCATGCATTTAATTGTAGGGTGGAATATTTAAATACCTCCACTATGTGTAAAGTGCATGGGGAAGTTATATGGGAGAGTGAGTTAAATATTCACTAAAATGTTATATCCAGCTACAACATTATAAAAAGAGCAGGGAAATGTGAATGTTTTCACAGGAAAATAGGCATAGTATTTTCTAGCTGCAGGTAAAAAAGTAAAAGTGAGATGGACATAAATTGAACCAGACCTGGCACGTGAAAATGCATGAGAAAAGTGAATAAAATATTCACTTCTTTATTTTTCCATGAAATAATAAAATGAAATCAAGCATAAATATTAAAGTTGGAGAACTTTAATAAAGTGAAGGTGAAACTTTAATATTTAAAGTGAAGGTATAGTCTGCAGCAAACAAAGAAAATAGCTGAAACAAAACTTTTCACAGGCACAAGGAGTATTTTCCAGCTACAGGTAAAATTGAGAATTCCATCACATGGGAAATTTTTTTGTTGCAGGACAGCTAACATCAAAGGCAGATTAAGAGGAAAATTCAGTTACAGAGAGATGAGAGAGGTTTTCAGCAGCTTGTTGATCAACGGTGGATTGAGTTTTCGGATGGTATCTATGAATCATACTAATCTTAGGGTTACTTTTGTTTCTCTTTTATTCTTTTCTTCTCTCATTGTTAAAAAAGGGAGAGGCTGGGTTTCCAATTTCTAAAAGCTCTGCAAGTCAGGCAAAAGCTCTAGATAGAACTGTACAGCTAGGAGAAATGTAATTGAGTCATAAAATCTGAAAGTGTCTATTATGAATTGTGTTCTCATGTTTGTATTTAGCTGATAATTGTCTCCATTTCTGAGATGTATTACTCTTTTTTATTCAATAATAAGATTATATGAGTCTTTTCATGCACATTTTCTGCATTAGAGTGATATATGTTGTTGCCTTCTATTATGAGAATAATGTAATTGCTTTAATGAAGCACAAGTTGCATTTATTATTGCCTTTTGTTCATAGGATAGTGTAATTGCCTCAACATATGTGACAGGGATAGTATGTTTCGGATGGATTTATAAGAAGAGTTATCAGATAAAACTTTAGTAATCTGGTTGTCATAATGTGATAACATTTGTAAGGATCTTCATAACATTTTCAACATTGTAGGATGAATGCTGGTTATATGACTCCATAGCCCATTTTCTGGCATTGGTCAAGTATTATACTTCTGTTGTTTTCAGCTTGATCCCTAATCTTCAAAATTAAAAATAATTTTAAATCCCTATGTGTTTTAGTGTTGTGGTTATCTCATGCTCCAAATAGTTGATATTACTAATGAACAACCAATTCTATTTAGTATTATCCTATTATGTTGAGCTATTAAATGAGATTATTTGTTGTTGTTAATGGATCACCCTCCCGAGTCTTGCAGAGCCCAAAGTGTAGGAGGCTTTTTAAAGTCCTTGTTAGTTGGACCAAGTCCTTCGAGCTGCCCTTGATTGGAATTGGCAATTCCATAGGTAGATTAGAAGACCAACCTTGTTATAGGATAAAAAGAAACCAACACTCTATCTGTGTTGTTGGTCCACATTGGTCAGTGTGCTCACGATTGAAGATTTTCTCTTGTGTATTCATGTTTTTCATGTTCTTGGCGGACATGGTGTTGTAGCATGTTGTGGGTCCTTGAACCAAAATTGTTTTGAAGTGTTTTCATGTTTGGGATTTTTTTTTGGGTCTTTACTTTGTTGTGGCCAACTTTGGTTGATTTGCATTGATAATTATTTATGTTTTGGGTTGATGTTTGTATTCATTTTATATTTTATCGAGTAATGACATGTAGTTGTATGTAATTTCTTGCCAGTGTATATAAGTGATTGATTAATTCCATTTGAAGGTGTTCCCTATGTATGAGATGTGTGAATAA
>VDFB02168118.1:20226606-20441573 GCA_007258455.2 Sequoia sempervirens
GATCAAGAGAGTATCTTGTTGAGACTCCTCCAAGATTGTTTGATATCTCTCCCTTCGAGAACAAGAAAAAAAAATATTACAAGAATTAGTTTTGTGCATATCATAGAGTTCATGTTCATTCTACTAATGAATGCAAGGTTTTGGGTAATAAAATTCAACATCTTAAGGATTGTGGTGCTTTTCCTTGTGTTATAGCACCTAGTTCCTCTAATTGATACTGATTTTCATGTTTATCATCAAATCATTTTGGCACACTCTTGTCCTGCACTTATTGGGGGCAAGGGGTTAGTTAGTAGAAAACTTTGCAACAAAGGTGGATGCCTTATGCCATTCTTTATCTTTGTCCTCATATGTCACTTATTTATATGTTGATTGACTCTTTTGGCTAGTTGACCACCTTCCTTGTTTATATGAGAGCAAGCTTGAGATGTGACTGAGATGCCTTAAGTTGGCTTGCATGTGACGTACTGAGTTATCTTTAGTATTGTATTTTTGGGGGCAACCCTTCCTTCCTATTTCATGATGTAACTTTATTTTAGAAACATGTGACTTGGATTAATAGGGTTTTTCGAGGAAATATCTCATGTCTTAGAATAAAACATTGGCTACTTTAAAGAAATTTATCACAGTGATGATGTTAGAAACCACTTTAAAGTGGGGGCATACATCAATGACATCTTTCAAAAAATTTCATGGTATGATAATTTTCTTTTTCTTGTGACATGTCCTTTTCTTGGTGGCATCATTGGGTTTGATGTCCTCCAAGAGTGATATTTCTAAGCATACGATCTCCCTTCATGGCATGATGTGAATGAGGAATCCCATAAGTGGTAATCTGATATCTTTGACTTGTCCTCTCTTGGAGACATTAGCCATGATGTTCCCTAAGAAGAATACCTTACATAAACAAAGAAAAATCCCCTTTAAACAAAAACTTACATGACATCCAAAATAATTTACAAAAAGCATTACATTGTGGTGCCTTATTGAATTTATCAGGAGGATAACTTTGGTATGGTTAGTATGATGAGAAGCTAACACACTGGTATAACTTTCTCATTATATGGTGAGAAGCCGATACACTAGCATGCCTTTCTCACTAAACCACCTCATTGCAACAACTCACCTAGTGGATAGACTGAGGTTCCACTACCTTAGAGTGAGCACACATATTTGGGACAGCTCACCTAGTGGATAGACTAAGGTTCCACTACCCCAGAGTGAGCAGTGTATGTTATGGACAAACAACCCCATTCAACATCGCATTGGAATGGTTGTGCTTGATCCTTTATTTTCTTTTTTTTTCACAGCCTTTGACAGGGTATGATTATGTATCTTTTGTAAGGAAAATTAGATGCGGAAACAACTCTCCTAACGTCAAAACCTCAGGGAAGAATGCAGAGACACTTTTAAATTTTATAATTACAGTTCAATTAAGATGCACTTTGAAACAAATAGCAGAAACAGAGAATTAGACAAACATAGATGAACGCCAGATTTACGTGGTAAAACCCTTACGGGAGAAAAACCCACCACACCAAGAGAAGTCATTTTGTATTACAGTAACAAATAATTACATACAGAGTTCTAACTTATCTTTCTGATGCCAGATTACAACAACTTTCACAATGATCAATCTTGTACAGGAACCTTCAAGTTACAATCTTTACAGAATAGAAATCACTCTGATACAATTCGAACTGTTCACACAACTGTTCTCTAAACCAACCTAACCTCCGAGCATCTGCAACTTCAAACTATATTCATGTAATTCTCTGTCTGTCGAACTTCCTCACAGAACTGCCTCAATGGACTGTCTTCCAACGGTTTCCATTCAGCTTCTTTGATTGGTCCACACGATGCCACATAGGATGGTCTTATTTCGGTCAAAAAGGCTTCAGTCTGTGTTGGCATGTCGGTGAGACACTGACCGTGTCTCCCCGATGCCACACACAACTTAGCATCCGATATTGCCAAGATTTTTCCATTGGCAAGAGGTTCCACCAAGCTTACAACCATTGCATCGAGTTCAACATTGCTATCGGCAAGACTTACCGCTCACCAAGAGGTTACACCAAGACTTCTTAAGTTACACTGAAGCATCCAACAGTCGGCAAGACATACTGCTATCGCCAAGACATCACAACGAATACTTCATGTTAATCCTAGTGCATCCACCAGTCGACGAGACTCATCGCTTTTTCCAAGACCTTATACCGAGGTCCTAAGTCATACTGAGTTGTTAGCATTTCCATCGACATCCATCTATCACTAAGACATTCAACTGTCACCAAGAGGTTTCACCAAGATCTCTTATGTTACTCCATAGTCATACTACTATCGGTAAGACCCCAAGAGTCAACAAGACTTCATAACGATCGCCTTGAGCTACTCCAATGAATTCATATTAAACACTATCGGCAAGACATCCATATTGGTAATACTTCTTACTGAGCCATCTCATGTTATATCGATGTATACTATTAGTGGAACAAAGAAACTGTCGCCATGAGTTTATAACGAAACCTCTGAGTTACCCCGAAGACACCAAGTGAATGCTATCGGTGAGACATTCATATCAGTAAGACCTCATACTGAAACCTTAAACCTTTCGGCCAAGTCTCTCCAATATATGATAGAATGGCCTGTTAGCCAGAGATCTCCATGGGCGGTGAGAGGTCACACCGAATGCTTCTTGTCATAGCGATAGGCTCCTTTGGTGAGACAGAAGCAGGGTCACAGCGACCTGTACAAATCACAATGTGTCAAAGCTGCTAGTCGGCCAGACATTAACAATATCACATGGACTTGGCTCCAATAAAGGTTACAGCCTGTGATGATTTAGGCAAATATTTCCAACATCTTTGTTATTGTTGCATACTTAAGCGTCTTGAATGTCTAGTTTAGTGTGATTTTGAAATGGGTTCATCCTCTCACTAAAGTGGAGGAAAAATGTAGTAACAGAAAAAGTATCCCTTTTCCTTAATTGATTTGGAAATAATTGTCATTGAATTAACCTAATTTTTCCTAGGTTTAGTGTTGTAATGTGTTGTAAGTCCCGTGCTTTCGGGTCACACAAGAGTTGCTATGTTATGTTTTTCTAACAAAAACAACACCAATTTTTGTACGCCCTCTTTGAACCCTTAATTCAACCATTTTCAAATAAATTAGTAGTTTAGAAAGTAGACTCGGAGCACTATGGTCCTTGTTTTTGTTCCATCTAAAATTTTTGAGTGTAGCTATCCTCAATTTCACGTCCAAGGTCAGTATTTCCTGATTTCAGAAAAAAAGTGGCCACTTACGCCCCTTTTTTGGGAACCATCTTGGTGCACTTACCCTCATCTCCTCATAGGACCCCATTTTCTTTGCATATTTGACATGAGTTTTTGATGTTCTTTCACCCTCTCGAAGCAAGGTCCTTGAAACTTCTGCCAAGAACCATTTTCCTTTAGTAGCGAATGAGTCCTCCTTGAGTAGGAAACCCATTATTTAATTAAATTTTGGCGTGATTCTAGTGATTTTCTATTCTAGATCTAGTGTCGGCTTGAATTATTTGAATTTTGAGGTTAATCTCTAGATTTAGTATAAATATGGGGTTAATTCACATTGTTTCTCCTAACAACTTTGAGAGAGCATCCTAATACTTTACAATAGCATTATATAGTACTTCAAGATCATTTTCAAAGGCATTTCAAGGTAGATTCTCAAGATTTTATTACAACAATTCAAGATCATTTCATCATCTCTAAGGCATAGTGCATTCATGCATGTTGTTGAGCTAAGATAGTTAATGTAGCATTAAAGATCTACTTGCAAGCATTATTTCACATCTTATTCAAGGATCAAGATCTACATTCTTCATGGCCACTATTGCATATTTACACCCCAAGACAACATCCAAGGTATCATCAATTACATATTTCATGCTTCATGCTTCAATTTCCTTATCTCATCATTTGGTTTAATTACCGAAACGGGGTTTGACTTAGGCAAACCCCTATTCACTAGCAATCAACAATTTTTTCTCCTCTTGAGTGTGTGTTTGAAGATTTACAAGTTGAAGATCAAGTGGAGAAGAAATTGGAAAAATTGTCAAGTTGCAAGATTGTCATTTATGTAGTGCAAGAGGACATAATTGAAGCTACAAATTTTGTTACAGGTTTTTAGGAGCTAACGACCAAGGATCTGAGAGTGCAGACATCAAGGAAAATAACCTAGATCTCAGTTTCAGAAACCCTAACAGGGACTCATTTGACACTAAAGGCGAATGAGTCCTTTGTGCCCCAAAAACAACCTTCTGGCAACAAGGTTCGCATCACTTTAAGCTTTAAAAACTCCCCTCATAGTTTTTGAAAGAGGAAAAAACATGTTTTACAGGGACCCGAAACCACAAAGTTTACAAACAAAAGAAAAGATCGTCAAAGACCCCGTAAACAGAGAGGCTGTAGAGAGGACAACAAAATGACAAAGCCACAACCACCAAAAAAAGGCTAGCAAGGGCCACAGAGAAGACCCAAAAAGACTAGACAAAATGCCAGTAGCGACTAAACTTGGGACTTTAAAATTTTTGTTGTCTCAGCTTCCATGTCGTTCATTTCCTAAACCCCCTTCTTTAAGATCTGGACCATCTAGGTAGTAGGAGGCGCTTTCCTCTTAAGGTTGGCACAGGTCCTCTTCGATATTCCTTGGTCCTCATTCTTTCTTTTATCCTTGTCCTCTTCCAGATCAACAACCAGCAAGCCCTATTGTGACTTTTCCAACTTTTTAGACATTGCATTGATGATAATGGCATTGTGCCTTGCCATTCTATGGTTTTGTTCCACAACAATTTTCATATTATTTTTTATTTTAACAATTTCAGCTTCCAGAGTCTTATACTTTTCCTTAATGTCATAATCTCCCATTCCAGTATTGTTCTTTTTCCATTTTCCTTCTTCATTGCTTAGAGTAGACATCTTCAATTCTAGTTTCTCCAACTTGCTTTTTAGAACCCTATTTCTGAGATTAAGATCATTAATTTCTTGATAGGCCCATTTCATAACCCTGAAAATATCACCAATGCCACTTCTAGTAGAGGAAAGGATATCTCCAGACTGGTCCCAGTCCAAAATGAGGTTAAAATCATTCAGGTTAGGGAGCTGGGAAATCTAGTATCATCATCTCTGAAAGAGGCAGGAGGGGTAGAGACAGAGTTTCTGCTAGCTTCAGGGTTTTCAATTTTGTCCTCCAGAGAGTCCACAGAGTAGGAAACCAACTTATTGGCAAGGGAACCCTTGAGAGTGGGATTCTTTAAAGGAATCGGGTAGCCAGGGTAAATCTCAGGGTTAGCTTTCATGAACTGGGGTTTACAAAGTTGGGTTTTCTTACCAGATAGGATACGGGATGGATGGGTTTCAACAATTCTCTTCAGGTTAGGCTTAGAATGATTCTCTAAACCACCATTGTCCATATCATAGTCCTCAGATGCCGTGGAGGCAACCGGTTTAGATAAAGCCGACAGGCTTTGAAAATGTTCATAGATTAACCTAATAAGACTAGGATGAAGAAGAAGGTATCTCCTGGGATTTTTCTTGTGGTCTTCAAGGCTATTTCTCAACGAATAGAACAAATAATGAGGCAGAGAAATCCATACCTTATGGTGGAAGTGGTTAAGGAGAGAAAAATGATGACCATAAACTTTGGCAAATCTCCCATCCAAGGTAACATACTCAATTATGACACGAAGCACCTTTCTCCAAAGTGTCTTGATGGTGTCGATTTCAAAATAGTTGTTGGAAAATTTGACCAGTTTCATTTTCTCCTTTTCTTACTTAGGGAATTTGATTACCACCTCATCTGAAAACATTCTATCATGATAAAACTTCATTCCCTCAGTGGACATTCTAGTCACCTCTCCTATGATTTACTCATCCAGTTTCACCTTTCTCCCAAAGAGTATTATTTCTCCATTATTCTAGTTCTTTCAAAGTAGTCAGTAGCCATGGGATCAGGCCCATGAATTTTTTCTAGGAATGGAACCAAACCACCTCGCTCAACCTGTTTCCATACCTTAACATTGCTCGTGTGCATTTCATAGCTATTTGGCTCGATTATTTTCCCATCCCCCCATATTCATATGCACCTCACTGCAATCTCTACCAGCGCTGAAAACCTGTTGCAAATTTACGTAGCCATTCCAATGAACCCACAAAGTGTGCCATTTTTTCTTACCAACTAAGTTATTTGACACAACCCCATCAAATTTATTGATTTTGATGTACTTAGCCCTTTTCCCTATCATCATTAAAGATATTTTCCTCTTTCCCATGCATAACATCATAATCTAATAAGGCCCTAACTTTAGCTCCCAAGTCCCTAAAATTTTGCCACATGTTCAAACCTCCCCTCTTAACCCCCTCATTCACAAAGTAATTTTCCACGCTGTTAGCTTCCCTATAGGCGTGGGAGATTTTAAATTTATTGAACTTGTCTAAGATAGATTTTTCTTCTTCAATCCAATTCTTAATAGAACAGGAGGGAGGGGTCCTACCTAGGAGACAATCAATGATGTTTTTGGAGTCCCCTTCAAGCCATAAATATTTTATATTCAAATTATGTGCTAAATTTAAAACTTGAAAATCTCCTATTGCCTCCACCACATGGTTGGTTTGATGATCTAAGGAAATGGCCACAACTACCATAAAGTTACCATTTGAGTCCCTTAACACACCTCCACTTTCGACCATCCCCGGATTGCCCTTCGCAGCGCCATCAAAGTTGGCTTTAGTCCAGCCATTAGGAGGAAAGGCCCAACACACACCCTCCCTGCTTTTCTTAGCTGGCTTGGATGCCTTAGAAACATCCATTTTGATATTCCAATCCTTGGCTATCATTAGATCATAGGGAGTGCACACCACAACTTCAAGATTAAGAGCTTTTTGGGGAATAACATTGAAGTTTTCCTTTATAAACCTTTTTTTTTTTCAAAAACATTAGTCTCTGACATCTCCTTATCCTTGAAAAGTTTGTTATTACGTTCTTTCCACACTCCCCAAACAACAAAAGGGAAAATAAAATCCCATAACCTTCGAATGAAAGGATTTTGAGATGGAGCTTTCCATTGTGAAAAGAAATCTTTAATGGATAGGGGGAACACCCAAGAAATATTCCAAAGGGCTAAAAAATTTCCCCATATTGAAGCAACAAACGGACAGTGGAGAAACAGATGGTTTGCTGACTCTACCTCACTCTTACAAAGGTAACATCTATTGGGGATTTATAATCCCCATTTGCAAAGATTATCCACCGTTAGCACCTTATTTGAAGCAGAATCTAGAAGAAAATGTTGACTTTAGGAGTCAAGTGTTTTATCCACGCTTTATACCAGAAAGGAGGGGGGCCTGAGAAAGGGACAACAAAGAAACAGCCGAAGAAACATAGTAGTTACCCCTCATAGTTGCTATAATAGTTAGGGTTAGTTTCTTATTGTTATTTGCATGTTTTGTCCCTCATAATTTAATGTTTCATAGTGAAAATTAGCGGCTCATCATCTTGATCTATTCACCTTAATGGACCCTATTCTTCTATGTTTCAAGAACCATAAGTTGGTAATATAGTAAATATGCTAAAACACACAATAATTGCTAACAAACAATTATTTTAGGCTTTGCAAATACTAAACAAAAGCTCAAAATTCATTACAAAAGATGGCACTTTCAAGAGAGGCTAAAGAAATGCACATATTAAACCTAATTTGATAGTCTCAAAATTTTAGTCCGCCTAATTAAAAATATATATAATATTTCTAATAAGTAGAAGACATCCATTATTTTAATCCTTTACCAACTTCTCATCTAATACTCCATTTGAAATAATAAATTTATATCAATATTTATAAATTAAAAGTTTTTTAAGAGACCATGATAAATCAAATCAAGTATTTAAAAGTTCAAAAATATAAAAGACTCTACATTTAATTAAATTGTACCCATTTTTCAAACAACATTTAAAAAAAAAAACTACTAACAAAAAAATTTACAAAACTTGCCTAAAAGCCACCTAAATTATATAATTTCAAACCAAAGAAAACTCAAAGAAATCTAGAACTAGATTTATATGCCTAAAATAAATATATAAACAATAGAATGGCTGAAAGTGGCTCAAATTTCTTGTCAAACATGGGACATTAATACATATATTGATTGGTAAGACACCTAAAGATTCGAAATACCTGCTCAAACCATAAACAATTTTGGAAATAATTTTGGTTGAAGCGGCTTATTCTTTGCCCCGATTTCAGACCAAATTAAAAAATCTTACAAATTTTTGAACGACGCGTAACTCTATATACAACATGTTGATCTGCACAAAATGGAATATACTTTAAGAGCTGCTCAAGAGACACTCAAAATTCAGCCTCGTGCGGAAGACATGTGGCACAAGGCCATTGTAGAAATCTTCTATGGTGGTTTTATCCTTCCTCAAGGATGGAAGGCATACGCTTCCCAAGTTTCAAAATTTCAAATTCCAAATGTCTCTATAGTAATTTATATTTAGAGTTAAATGGTCAAGATTGCTCTATAAAACAAGAGCTGAAGGGCAATGAAGTTCCTGCCAAAGACTGGCAGAACTTTTTGGTAATGATTGTTCATAAAAGGACTTTGAGGTGGCATACGCTTCCCAAGCTTCAAAACTCGGAATGAAAAATGTCTACATAGTAATTTATATTTAGAATTAAATAGTCAAGATTGTTCTATAAAACAAAAGCTGCAAGGAAACGAAGTTCCTGTCAAAGACTGGCATAACTATTTTTGCTAATGATTGTCTGCAAAAGGACTTTGAGGTAAAAATCAGGTTCAAATGGGACAAGAAGCCTCACAAAATGCCAATGTGGGTATGTAGACTGGGTGCTACTTGAAGAAAATATGAGTCAGATCAAAGCACCTCTACTTTCAAGCATGTCAACTTGGACTATGGATTAGAGATAGAACATTAATATGAAGAAAGAGTTTATCTAAAGGTCAATGAAATGAAAAATCCTTGGAACATGAATTATGAAGTGATACAACTTTCTTGTTAAATCTACATGATATAATGTGAAATTAAATATAAAATACATGAAAGACAAATAGGTGTGTAAGGATGTGTAGGGCTCCTAATCTATCATAGGTAGGGAATATGCTAGCAAAGATCATCAAATTTAGCTTTACAATTTCCAATTGCGTGTGTTTATAAAGCCTTTTCAAAAATCTTATTTGTGTATGCCCTACAATATATAGGGACATATGTGCAGAGTGCTTGTGAAAAATATAGTATACCCAATTACAAAAGAGGAAATTGAATTGAGGAATTGTAATCATCTGCAAAAGTACCCTCTTGCCCAAGGCAGTCTAAACTCAAGTACAAGGCCATTGGCATCAACACAGTAGACATTGTGAATGCTTATAACCAACTGTGCTTTCCTAATTTTTGTACAGGTTCACTATATGGAGGGTCACCCATGGTTATAGCAACCTGTCAAGAGACAAAAATGAGAACTAGGACTTAATAGTTTATAACAAATGAACAATGGGTTTTCTGTCTTGTAGAATTGGATATAGGCATAGGATGGCTTTACCAAATAAATCTTGAGCAATGTTGCCATTTTCCATGTATTCGTATACCAAGAGAAGCTCTCCTCCTCCTACACAAAACCATAAAGTTTAACAAGATTTGGATGTTGTACTGCAAATATTGTGCTTACTTCAGTCAAAAACTCACGATTCCCTTGTTTGGACAAGTGTGACAATTGCTTTATTGCTACTTTTCTTCCACCAGGTAGTATGCCCTATACAGTAGATATTCTTTGTTATAAACTTACAAAAATAGTTTAATAAGCACTTCATACTTCCCTGAGAAGCACCAAAATGAATGTTATGCATGTGTTTCATGATTTTATTGACCATGTTTTAAACTCAACTAAAATATTAGGATGCATATACTATACCTTGTAAACTGCACCAAATCCACCTTCCCCTATCTTATTTTTGGGATCAAAGTTTTTTGTTGCAATTTTCATCAACCTTAAGCTGAAATGATTTCCTGCCATTTTCTTTAATTCTGCTAAGCCTCCAACCAGATACAAGAAGAATTCACAAATGAGTTGCAAGTCATAAAGCAAAAACATTAATGGAATTAGATGGTATCAATTTTGAAAATTACTCATGGGTATGTGCAGGATCATGATGGGCCAAAAAGTGGTAATATAATGGGTATGTGGCTATCGACTATTTTTTTACACAAAATTGATGAAACGAAAAGGGTTTTTAAAGGAGATTATCAGATTTCCATCAATATAAATTATGCTTTACTTTGAATTTCATAAGTAATTATTATTCATTTTCTATTCAAATTACTACTAAAGTCCTAATTGATAGGCTAATTGAGAAACATCTATAGCTTTCAAACGGTATCACATTTTTTGAATCCAAAACATGTGTTACATTCTATGCTTTGCATACTATAGGATTAAAAATAGAAAAATTGAATTTCATGAAGTTTTGACCAAGTTAAGTTGGTTAGACATACAAGTTTTTATATTTATTAAAAAGTTCTAATAAAAATTCATAATTAATTATTTACTTGGAAAAAAATTACAAAAAATATGCATCACATCGAGGCATGAGTCCTCTACTTATATCTAAAATATTATAAAAAATATTATCATTTTATTGTGGTTAGGATGGTCAGACAAACACCTACTTCTTATTTTTTCCCTGAAATTTAAGTACCACTGCATTGAAATTTCAAATTTTCACCAAATAGATTTTTTTTTTTTTTAACAAACCTAGTAGTTTAGAAACTACATTCAATTTGCTATAGATCCTATTCTTACATATTTTTGAAAAAATACAGGTAACTTCTTCAAATTTTTACATCAAGTTGTCTAACTCTAATTTTTCTGAATTTTTTGCCACATAAGTGCTTGTTTTTTCCATGATGATCCTGCACATACCCTCACCTTTGTCCCTTCTAAGAAAGTTGAATATGTTTTCCCACATTTTTTTCTTCTTGATAAATATTGCAGAAATAATCAGCAGAATGCCCAAAGTCACCACTACTCCAACAATAGTTATAGCTATTTTAATATTCTTAATGTTCTTTGGAATATGGTACTTGAATTCTGCCAGATAGATATTCAGCAATATCAAATACCGATAGAAAATAGAGGGATAATAAGAAATTTATTAAAACACCATAATTTTTTTATTCAAGAGGTAAACGCTTTTGACTAGAGCTATGAACCATAATACAACCATTCAACAATATCACCCCAACGGGGTTTGAACCTTGGTGGCAAGAACAACAATGCCACCTATAAACCATCACACCATGCCAATACTGGCGTAGAACACCATAATTTAAGTAATTACTACATGATTAAAAAATTTCAAGCTATTCCCTTGGCATTGTTGGAAAACAATATAGAATTTTTACATAAAGATTTTACTTAGCAGGATCAACTATAATAGTTGATATCAAAGGATAATAGATTTCTTCTTGATACTCGCAACATGCTCCTTTACCAACCCAAGAAAGTGTATCTCTAAGATATTATTTGTGACATTGGTAGTGAAGTTCTTGACAACTATAATATTTTCCCCTAGAGCTTCTTCAATTATATTAAAATCTTTCAACACATTCTTGCCCTGCATAATTGTTTATCAATTTGACCAAGCACAACTATTAGAATTATCCATTTTGTAGTGGTCTAAGACACTGAAATCAGATTGCAATATTGGTGGAGACACCTAAATACAAACTGCTAGAGGAGAAGGGTATACCTGAATATAGACATCAAATATCTGAACTCTATTTGAATTTTGGGTAGCTAGAAACTGTATCTCTAGAGTACAACACAAAATGTAATTCAACCAGCAATACCACCACAGAATAGTTGTGTTTTAAACAAATCAAAGTGCATAGAAATTGAGTGGGAATGTAAAGATGTATCATTTAACTGACTATCAGATCCAGTTGAAATGCAAAAGTAAACAAATCCACTTTCCACATGTTAAGAAAACAAAATGGCATCACAATTGTAACTATTTCTTTCAAGCTTTATTGTATTCCAAAACTATGAACTTCAAGGACAGAGGAATGTGTTTTTTAATAGAGAAATAACATATGTAGTTTTCTTTAGTTTGAAATTCACTACTCTCAAAATATTCTTTGATGCCTTATTCTTCTATATAGTGACCCAACTCCAAAGATCGCTACACCATTGAACATGACCATGAAGAAATACAATATCTTAACTCAATAAATTATATGAGAAGACTCTCAAAGATAGTATGGGCACACCTCACTCTCTAAAATGTGGTAATGGCTTCAATCTATATAAAATTAACCTGTGTCCATAAGTTCATGAAAGCTAGAGAATCATGCAATTAGCAGCAGGTCATCTCCATCTCAAATAAAATTTGGCTCTCAACAAGAATCTGTAAAATTTTCTTGGACTTAGGGAATGGTTAGAAAGTTAAAATACACATTTTTCTTACATTTTCTTTTTGTGTGTGTAGGGATGGGTGCTTGAGATGAGGTGCCATCCTAGAGAGTCACACCAAAACTCCAACCCATCCCAACAAAGGTGAATGCCCTATGATTTACCACTGAATCACACCTATGAAATTTTGTTTTTCTTGATAAAATCACTCACATTGACAGATTCTCATGGTTTAGCACTAAATTTTTCAGCTTAAACGAAAAACTCAGACCCTTTCTTTATGCAACGTGGCAACTGCATGGATATCAATTCCTTTTTCTTTATCCTACAAATTCCTAGTTCTAGTGACCAGGACAATGGAAAATGTATTATAACTGAATGAAGGAAAGCGTAAAGTTAACATGTAGTCTTTGGGACTACTTCAGCTTTATAAGCAGCCATTTCCAGTAAACTCTCCTTGGCTTATGATTTGATAATGTGTGCAGAGCCTTCCCTAGCTAATACAAATAGGTTTACTAATTTTCAGTTGATGATTTCCAGAAATTCAATACAAAATTTGTTACTTGTATCTCTCACATGTAATCTTTGATCCATATCCAACGATGTTCCTCCTGTATTGAGAGAAAATTTCTAGCATGCATTGAGCCTATAGCTATGGTTACACCAGGAAAATAGGGACCAATAAATAGCTGATAAGGACTGAATTTATATAGGTCACAAAACCTTACATCTTTACAAAATACTATAATAATATTCCTATGGTTTAAACCACCAATCCAATTCTGGGTGTAGAATAGAAAAACAAAATGACCAGATGTAATTCATGGGTAAATTCAAGCAAGGAAAAGCTGACCCATGGCATCTAAGACACAATACTCCTCCCAATAGATGGCCTACCCATGTGGGTAAGTTGTCACTCACTTACTAGTTTAAGTGCTTCATTGTAAATTTAGTACATTATTTCATTTGTAAAGTTTGATTCCATCAAACTCATCCATTTTAATAATGTGAGTTTATAGTCATCACTCTTTAATTTTTCAATAAATTTAGAATATTCTACTTCAAATGTTTTGGTAAATATAAAATTACAAATTATTATTGAAAATTTAAAGAGTTTTATTAATAGGAAAAATATTTTTTGGTGGTATTGAATGATTAATATGTATTAATATTGATAGGCATCTTGATTAGGCATTGTGTTTTGTTAATTGGTAATGAGTTTTACCATAGTGCCATACCTAGTGATGTATGTTGGCTTTTAAGTCGTATATATAGGTGTTTTAATATAACAAATATATTTGAGATGGCTACAATTCATGAGTATAAACAATTAAATGGATACATAAACTATTTTTTTTACACCCAATTATTATTATTTGTCATACAATATACACATAAAAAATAAAAATACACCTTAAAATTACAATCTAATATATGTTTTTTTCTAGCAAAATACTCTATAATGAGTAATTTTATCTACCTTACATCTATCAAAACTTTTATTTTTCCCCTATGGATACAAACAATATTAGTACCTAAATGAAGATGTAATTATTCTTATTTTTCTCTTGAATAGTTTATTGTATTTCCGAACTAATGTATTTGTCTCTAAATGATACACATAACTTATAATATAAATATAGGAACCTATTTTATGTGATATATTTTCATCATAATTAAATTAGATACAAATGTGTGTGTGTGTGTGTTGTTATGGGGGCTTAGCAATTTTGAACTCCACGTCAACCATATGTCTCATGTCACATCGCTCCATATTTTTTCTCTAGTTTTAAAATTCTACTATGATATTGGTTTATGCTTTCCATGTGCTACAAATGACAATTATGAATATTATACTAGATGCATGTACAACTAATGACTTATGTGTAGGTCTTGAGGATGAATTGTTCTTTATAGGTATATGAAGACAATGACATTTAAACTAAAATACAACATTATATAATTTTCATCATTGTTTACTTATTACCACTAATTAGTTGAAAATGGTTGCTTTATGGTTTAGGACATACAACAACAACTTTCTCTCAAAATCTTTCAAGGAAAACCCTAGAGATCTTAATCCAAGGATAGGAATGGTGAAAGAGATCTGCAATAGGGGTGTCCTAGGGTATGATCAATGACTACAAGAGGGTTCACCAACTAGCTAGGGCTTGGAAAGACTAATGAAATGCAAGAAATAATGTTTAAACTTAATGCAATGTAAAACTTAACTAAATGACCTAGAAATGCTTGTACAAATCATAATAGCAATCTGAAAGATTAGAAGTATGCACCTAGGAATCTAAGGAGACCTAAGTGAAGACATGAAATGCTAAAAATGTTGAATCTAATGCTGACTGGGACTCATATGCCATGTTGGGCGATTTAGTCCTAGATTAGGGTTTTTGGGCAGGAACAAAGATATGTCTGGAACTCCTAGAAACTACAAATTTCACTATACTGGGACTCATACACTAGAAGTGGTGTATTAGTCCAATTAGGATTTTTAGGAAATTCAAATTCTGAATTTTCTCTTCAATCTCTACTTTGTCTTCTCTACTTGATTTTTAGGTCTAAAAATCTGATTTGCAACTTGTAGATGTTTTTTTTGTGATCTCCAAAGCAAGGTGACAACTTGGAAAACTTTGAACACTTGAAAAATTTTCTTCACTCTTTCGAGCTTTAGTATGTATTCAAACTAGATCTACAAATCACACACTAAAGAGAGGGAAAAATGTTGGTTTGTTAGTGGAAAGGGGCTTTCCTTGGTCAAACCTTGTAATGAAATGAAATGTAATGAAGGAATGATGAATGAACAACATGCAATGTTACAACTCACCAAACCCTAGCAATACATTGTTGCAAACATGTATGAAGTGGCTCCAATGGATGTAGATCTTGAATCTTACTTGAATGTGATAGATCTTGAATTGAATGCTAGCCTAAATCATGAAACCCTACATCACAATCATTAGCTAAAAAAAAACATGATGCATGATGACTTTGACATGATGCTTGATACTTGAATAGTGTTCCAAAAAACTTGATAACCAGCTCTTGAAGACTCTTGAATGCTCTTGTAAACACTTGAATGCCTTTGTGAACTCAAATTTACTATAATGCATGAATACTCAAGTTGCTAGGTCACTTGATTGCTTGTTAGGAGAAAAATGAGTGAAATAACCATGTATGTATACTTGTTTATGCCAAATTTCTCAAAATTACAACACTACAAGCTGACATCAAATCTAGGAGAATAAAATCCTACCAAGAATTTGAATTAAATTTGATTTTGGGCCACACAAGACTCATATGCTAGAAGTGGCATATGAGTCCCATTAGGCTTAACTATGGGACACATTTTTCAAAAATGCTTAGAATGATGCAAAATTAGGATCGAGCCCCTAAAACCTAGGTGGGACTCAAATGCCCAAGGTGGCATATGAGTCCTAGATAACTAAATCTAGGCCACACATTTTAAAAACACCTAAATTATTATTAGATCTTGGTTTATGTTAGGATTACCCTCGAAAAGATGCTTTAAATGAGGCTTATGGATGTAAAATAAGGACAATTAAAGCATAAAAGAAGCCCAATTAATAATGAAAAGCAATAGATTAGAGTGAAGGTGTGGTACAACACTTTACAAAACCCTAAATAAGGTACAATTAATTCCACTTAGCTCACAAGGGCCTAAGACCTAATGTGAATGTGTTAAACACATTACAACACTAAATCAAGGCCATGTTAGGAAGTACTTTTTCCATTATTAAATCTAGCTCCCACTTTAGTGAGAGGATGAACTTGCTTCAAGCTCACACCAAAGTAGACCAATGTGCATCAAGAGGGGTCCAAATTTACCAATACTAGTAAGGTAGGATGACAATGATCAAGAGGGTTGCATAAGCCCCCAGGACCAAGGTCCTATGGCAAACCAACATAGGCACAAAATAACACACATGAAAAATGATATAAGGAACAATAAAAAGGTACACACACACTAGCAAAGAAAAAGAGAGGAAAAACAAAACAAAAAGGGAAGATCAAGCTTTGACTATTTGTCTAGCATGATGTGGATCAAATCTAGGTTGTTTTTCCAAAAAAAGCATGCTCACTCTAAGGCAATGCAACTTCAGGCTGTCCACTTGGTAAGTAATCCAAAAGAGTGAGACACATACACATGCGACCAATATGCACTCACACACACATGAGTGGCTATGGGAAATTCATGCCTAGGTTTGACTTCCCATACAACCAAACCAAATTTATACCTCTTGATAACTTTGATAAGGTGCCATACAATATTGAACTTTGAGCTTCATGAGGCAAGAAAATCTTCATTTGCTTGGAACTAATGAACAAACAAGATGGCTCCACAAGCAAGCAAAGTTTGTTATGCTAGGTGGCCATATAACAAAAAAATTATAAATGAAAAATAGGGAACATTCAAAGAAGCCTTATTTAGTTCATGCAAGGTCTTAACTTAGGGAACATTGTGCCTAATGTCTCCAAGAGAGGACCAATCAAAGAATAGAATATTCACAACTTAGGGGATGTAGTGTGTCATATCAAGCCACCTAGATGAATACAAATGCTAAGAGAGATCATGATCTTGAAGGAAATCATACCTAATATCACCACAAAGTGAAAGATGTGTTACATAAAGTAAGAAGACTACACAATGATACATGAAAAATGAAAAAGAGTAATTCCAATGTATGCCCCCACTATAAATAAATCGCTAAACACCATACTATGAGCAATTACTTTAAAGTAGCAAATAATAAATGCTAACAATAAAGAGGACATGAAAAATTATTTGGAAAGCCCTATGCCAAGTCATATGTTTCCAAATGAAGCTACTTCATGAAAAGGATAGAGAGGGGTTTCCCCCAAAATGAAACTCCAAACACATGAGGGCTCCATGGATTTGGAGTTAGTATGTTCTTGCTACAATGTTTTAGAGAGCTTAGAATTGTCATCATTCCACAAATACTCATAGAACAAGAAGAATCAACATGAAGAGAGTGAAAACAAAGAAAATCCTTTTAAGTCAATGTGGAAGAGACATGAATATCTCGACGCCTTGTATCATCCCCAAAAGTAAAACACAAGACAAAGATTAGATAAAGGAAAAGCTTTTGGGTCAACATGGAAGGGTATGAATGTCTTGAAACCTTACATCATCCCTAAAAGGAAAACACAAGTTCAAAATGAAAAAGATAAGAGAAAAGATTTTGGTTCAACATGGAAGAGACATGAATGTATCGATGCCTTGTGGCATCCCCAAAAGGAAAACACAAGACAAATGAGAAAGATAAAGGAAAAGGTAAAATATTTATGACATAGAGAAGAATGTAGGTACAAATAAAGGATTGTCACAAAGAGAGATATCAAACATAACAGTACGAGGGACCACATTACACACATGCAATCACACAAAGAACATGAAAAATAAAATGAAGCAAAGACTAGTAAGGCACATGTGAATCATCCTATAGCAAGTGGTCTGCTTCCCAATCTCAATCAAAATAAACAAAAGGTAGACAACTAGCCAAATGGATAATGGCAAGCACATTACTAGGACAAAGCTACCTAATTCTTGCTCCCACTTAGCGCAAGGCAAGACTAAGGAAAGGTAAGTGATGAGAAGGAGCTCCTTGCATTTTGAAATAATTTTGTGATAAATGTAAAGCATGTAATAGTGAGAATGTTTGGATTCTACAATCATTACATAGAAAGGAGTGAAAGTACATGCTTTAAGGGATTATGATATCAAACCTTTTGAAGATTTTTTTTAAAGCACAAGACTCATTAGTACTATTTCCAAAAATTCTATGATATCTGCAATGATATGTGTTTTTGTTCTTAAGATTTGGAAATTGAACCTTGGGCATGGGTGGTAATGTAATAAGTCCTTTGTGTAGGAGTATCTATAAGTTTCTTTCAATTTTAGATGGTGGATAAGGGAATTGCAACTTCTTTAGTTTGTAAGGCCTTCACTGCTTTCTAAATTCACCAACTTCTCTAGGTGGAATTAGGGTAGGAGGACCGAAAATTTCCTTTTTATCTTCATCATTTTCATGAGGATTTCATTGTTCTTTAGGAAGGAGGACACTTATGTCACGAGTCCAGGTTCTTGATATCCTAATCCTTTAGTATCTTCTATTGGAAATTTTGCTCTAGGAGTTGATGAATTTCATGTTCCCTTATTGTATCATATCCTTGTTTTCTTAAGATTGTGAATCCTTTTACATATGTCTCTTCTAGATTGATGGGAGTGTTGGTTACCTTGTTAACGTAGAATGGTTGAATGTTTTTTGACTAGAGGAACTAGGTTCACCTATTGTAAGGAACTTATGCTCAGCTTGCATCTTAGTTTCAGAATGTAAGTAACAAAACATCTCAAGTGGTGGTATTATAGAGGGTTTTGGTTATTCCATTGATGGATAGAAGGATGCATTGTTTTCAAGGTTGTTTGGGCAATCATTTAGGAATTTATTCATGCTATCATCATATTCTCCTATGATGTTAACATCACAAGGAGGACATGCATTAGGAGTTGAGTGAGCATGAGTAAGTTCAATTTCATTAGGGTCATTTCTGAAAGCACAACTTAATGCATCCACTAATGATTTCAAGGACATCCAAAGCTTTCTAAAGGACACATCGATGGTGAAATGTAATGCAATGACTTAAAATAAAGGATCTAAATGCAATTCAAATGAAATTAAGCTAAATGCAATGAAATGAATATAACAAAAACTCTGTAAACTAAAATAGAAAGTTATCAACAATAGACAGAAGCTTAGAAATAAAGTAATGAATTCTAGTAAATGCAGTTTAAAAATTGCACTGGGACTAAATCACCCAGAGAGGTGTATGAGTCCTAGTGAGGGTTTTTTTGCACAATTTTCAAAAAAAATTAAGTGATTTTTATTCTTTTTGGTTTGTATGATGTCTAAACTAAGCATAAATGTAGATTTCAAATGATTTTCAATGATGCATGATGCAAAAATGCAACCTATATGCACTTTCACTAATGCAAAAATTAGAAACCCTAGATGCAAATTAACTAATGCAAACCCTAATGCAAAGTTAGTGCAAGCAAGATCTAGGACTATGAAGCACTCCAAATAAAAAATAATATGTTCTAAATTTAGGTTCACCAAAATGATTAGTTTGAAAGTGGTTGCTTTATGGTTTAGGACATAGAACAAGTTTCTCCCAAATCATTCAAGTAAAACCCTAGAGATCTCAATCCAAGGATAGGAATGGGGGAAAGAGATTTGAAATAGGGGTATCTTAGGGTATGATCAATGACTACAAGAGGGTCGAACACCAAGCTAAGGCTTGGAAAGACTAATGACATGCAAGACCTAATTTTTAAACTTGATACAATGCAAAACTTCACTAAATGACCTAGAAATGCTTGTAAATCATAATAGAAATTTGAAAGATAAGAAGTGTGCACCTGGGAATCTAAGGAGACCTAAATGAAGAAATGAAATGCTGAAAATACTAAATTTAATTCTAACTAGGACTTATATGCCATGCTGGGAAAT
Source organism: Sequoia sempervirens (assembly GCA_007258455.2). Lineage (NCBI taxonomy): Eukaryota > Viridiplantae > Streptophyta > Pinopsida > Cupressales > Cupressaceae > Sequoia > Sequoia sempervirens. Next base: position 20,246,635 of record VDFB02168118.1, read on the forward strand.
TTATTCCCAGATTAGGGTTTCTATATAGGAACAAAAATCTGGCAGAGATATGTTTGGAATGTTGGAAATATATGTCTCAATCATCACAGGCTATAACCTTTTTTGGAGCCAAGTCAGTGTGTTATGCTTTGGGTCTGGCCGACTAGCAGCTTTGGATCTTATGTTTTGAACAGGTCGTTGTGACCTTGCAGAAGTCTTACTGAACGCGTATACATTGGAGTCATCGGGATAACCTATGGCGGCTCGGTGAGAAGTCTTATTGAAAGTAATATGTCTCGCCGACAACGTTTTCTATAGAAGCTTTTGGGGAGAGTCTTGGGTGTTCGGTAAGAAGTCTTACGGATGTGTGAATGTCTTACCAAACGATTACACTTAGGAGTCTTTGATGTGGCATGTGACTTCGCTATGAACTCCTAGCGACATGTGTTTCTCTTGCCGATTTTCATCGGGGTAACATGAATGTTTTGTTATGAAGTCTGGGAAATGTGTTAATGTCTCGCCAATGTTATAGTTTACTCTCAGTGTGACTCTTGGTGACTAGTGGTGCTCGATATGACTTGTGAGTATTCAGAGTAATGTCTTAGTGAGAATAGTAAGTCTTTCTGACCGTTTGGTGCTCGATGTAACATAAATATCTCAAAGTGAAGTCTCAACGATGAACATAAGTCTTTCCAACTGGTGATTGGAGCTCAGTATGACTTGTGAACACTTCAGAGTAACCTTGAGACTTTGGTGGGATGTCCTAGCGAAATCGATGAGTCTTGCCGACTGGTGGATGCTTCGGTGTAACATAAGGAGGCTCGGTGGGAGGTCTTGGCGAGAGTGGTATATCTCGCCGATAGCAAACTGAAGTCGATGCAACATGTGGAGCTCAGTAAAATGTCTTGCCGATGGACAAACTCTTGCCGATAGAGATGCAATGGATATCGGTAGTTTCGGTATGACTTATGGCATTCGCTATTTTGTCCTGCCGACTATTGGGACTTACGCCTATATCAATATGAAACTTTTGGGCATCGGGGAGACACTTCAAGTGTCGACACTTCAAGTGTCTCACTGATATGCCAACAAAGTTTGAATTCTTTTGACTGAGCGATGACCATCTACGTGGCTGGTATTTGACCAATAGGAGAAGTCGAATGGGAACCGTTGGCAGTTGGACCATTGTGGCAGTTCTATGAGGAAGCTCGAAAGATAGGAACCACATGAATACATTCTATAGTTTTTGCAGAGGTTCGGTTGGTTCGAAGAACAATTGGGTGAACAATTTGAATTGTATCAGAGTGATTTCTATTATGTATATATTGTAACTTGAAGGTTCCTATACAAGTTTTATCATTGTGAAAGTTGTTGTAATCTGACATTAGAAAGATAATTCAGAACTCTGTATGTAATTATTTGTTACTGTAATACAAAGTGACTTCTCTTGGTGTGGTGAGTTTTTCTCTCATAAGGGTTTTCCCACGTAAATCTGGTGTTCATATGTGTTTGTCAAATACTCTATTTCTGTGATTGTTTTCAAGTTCATCTCAATTAGACTGTAATTGTAAAATTGAAATGAGTCTCTACTTTCTTCCCTGAGGTTTTGAGGTTAGGAGAGTTGTTTCCACACCTTGGCTTTCCTTACAAGTGGTATCAGAGCCTGGCCAGTTGTGTTATCCTTGTGGGTATGTTGGGTTTTTTGTGTCAATTCTATTCAGTGGGAGTCTTGTAGAGTTTGTTAATTCCAATTACAGATTGAGATAGCTAGCACATCCAGGAAGATGAAAATAGAGAAATTCAATGGCAGCAATTTTGAGTTGTGGAAACTCAAAATGGAAGATCTTCTAGTTGATCGCGATCCATGGCTTGCAGTGTCTAGAACTAAACCTCAGACCATGAAGCAAGAAGATTGGGACCTGGTAGATAGAAAATCAAAAGGGCTAATAAGGCTCTATTTAGCAAACTCTGTTCTTTTGAATGTGCATGAAGAAAATATTGCAGCCTCTTTGTGGACAAGACTGGCGCCTATTTATTAGGGGAAGTCCTTGGTGAATAAATTGTTCCTAAGGAAGAAGTTGTACTCTCTGAGAATGCAGGAAGGAGGGTCTGTAGCTGATCATTTGAACACATTTAATATATTGATTGCTCAATTAACATTTGTTGGTGTAAAAATTGAAGAAGAGGATCGTTGTATGCTTATATTGTGTTCTTTTCTAGACTCATGGGATCATCTGGTGATGACTATTGGGAGTACAACATAAAAATTCAAGATGGAAGATGTTGTTGGTTCTTTTCTTTCAAAAGAGATGAGAAGAAAATTTTCTGAGATGGCGAAGGAAGCTCTTGCTGTCAGAGGAAGATCGAAAGAGAAAGGAAAGAGGAAGGACAAGAAATCAAAATCAAAATCAGAGGGGAGATCAAAGTCTCCTAGCAAGAATTCCAAGGTGAAATGCTGGAATTGTGGGCAACCTGGTCATGTCTGAAAGGATTGTAAAGAGGAGAAAAAGAAGAAGAAGAAGTGCTCTTCTGATAATGATTCTTTTCAGGGTGATTCAGATGCCTTCATTGCTTCCTTGGCTACACAGGCATCAGATGATGTCTGGCTGATTGATTTTGGAGCATATTTTCACATGACATCTCATAGAGACTAGTTCACAAAGTATGAAGAATACGATGGTGGAAAGGTGTACTTGGCAAGTGCTTCAACTTTGGAAATTGTTGGTCGTGGAAGAGTCAGAATCCAATTCCTTGATGGCAGAGTAAAGGGGATCAAGGATGCTATGCACATACTAGGTCTAGCTCAAAAAATTTTTTATGTTAGTAAGTTGAATGATATTGGAGTACAAGTCGCATTCTCTGGAAATGGCTGCAAGATGACTAGAGGCTCTATGGTGCTAGCTAGGGGTGCTCGTATTGGTACCTTGTACAAGCTGGATGCACATGCAGTTCAGTGTAACAATGTCTCTGTAAAGTCAAAAAAAGCTACTCATGGAGGTAAAGAGGGAAATATCCTAATTATGTAAACTCTATGGAAGTAAAACTTTCAGCAGAGAAGACTATACTCTGGCATCATAGGCTAGGCCACATAGGAGAGAAAGGTTTAAAAACTTTGAAGAATAAAAACCTAGTTGAGGGGCTTGATGATTGTAATCTCTAATTTGAATTTTGTGAGCATTGTATATATGGAAAAAAACACCGTGTTTCTTTTTATTCCAGTCCTCACAAATTTTCTGGTTTGCTAGATTATATTCATTCGGATGTGTTTGGTCTAGTGAATGTTCCTTCTTTGTCTAAATCAAGATACTATGTGTCATTTATTGATGATTATTCAAGAAGAGCATTTGTATATTTTCTGAAAAGTAAATCAGAAGTGTTCAGTTGATTTAAGGAATTTAAGAACCTTGTAGAAAATTAGACTGGAAGAAAAAATAAAATGCTTAAGGACTGATAATGGCGGTGAATTTTGTTCTAATGAATTCGAGAGGTATTGCAAAGACCATGGGATTAAAAGACATAAGAATACACCTTATACTCTACAACAGAATGGAGTTGCAGAAAGGTTCAATAGGACAGTGATGGAGAGAGCACGAAGTATGCTTAGTAGTGTTGGCTTGGAGGAGAAGTTCTAGGCTGAGGCTATATGTACTGCATGTTACCTAATAAATCATTCTCCAAACTCTGCTTTTGTTGAGAAAACACCTTTGGAAGCATGGTCTGGTAAGAAGCCCTCTCTTAGAAATATTTGTGTCTTTGGCTGTGAAGCATATGCATATGTGCCGAATGAGAAAAGATCTAAGTTGGAGAACAAGGATGTCAAATGTATTTTTCTTGGCTATAGTGATGGCATAAAAGGATACAAGCTTTGGAATCCTGATACAGAGAAGGTTGTATATAGCAGAAGTGTAATCTTTCATGAACTGAAACCTTCTACCTTGGATATGCAATCAGAGAAAAATTTTGAAAACAAAAAGGATGTAGTTCTAATTCCTCTGACACTAGAGAAAGAGGAATTGAAAATTCAAAATGTACCTGGAACTGAGGAGAGCTCAAGTAGTTCTGAAAGTTTTGAAGAAGAAGAACAACCTCAACCTCAGCTAGTGAGGAGGTCAACTCGTGAAAGAAAACAACCTGATAGGTATGAGTTCTCTTTGATTGATTCTACTTGTGCCTATGCTTTGATTTCTAGCACTGATGAGCCTAGGACTGTAAAAAAGGCATTTAAAATGTTTGATTCAGACTCTTGGTTGGAAACCATGAACGAAGAGATGACATCATTAGAAAAGAATGATACCTGGAGTCTGGTGCCCTTGCCTGAAGGAAGAAAAGTTGTGGGCTGCAAAAGGGTATTTAAGAAGAAGATTGGTCTAGATGACAATGTGGAAAAGTACAAGGCAAGATTGGTTGCAAAGGGATATTCCTAGGTAGAGGGAATTGATTATGGGGAAATATTTTCTCCTATAGCTGAGCTGACGTCCATTAGATTTCTTTTGTCACTTGCAGTTGTGTATGACTTAGAGATCAAACAAATGGATGTGAAGACAACATTTCTTCATGGTCATCTTGAAGAAGAAATCTATATGTCCCAGTCTGAGCACTTTGTTGAAAAAGGTAAAGAAAAACTAGTATGCAAGTTAAATAAATCTTTGTATGGGTTAAAACAGTCTCCTAGAATGTGGTGCCAGAAATTTGATACGTTTGTATTGTCTTTGGGATTTGTGAGATCAAAATCTGATCATTATGTCTATTATAAAGCTAAAAGTGATCGAGTGCTTATTATTGCTCTCTATGTTGATGATATGTTGTTCATAGGAAATAGTAAGCTAATGATTTATGATCTTAAGTCTCAGTTGTCTGCTAAGTTCAAAATGAAAGATCTTGGTGCAGCAAGGTATATTCTGGGGATGGAGATAACTAGGGACAAGGCTAATAGAAAGCTTTGACTCAGTCAAAGTAAGTATATCAAAACTGTTCTAGAGAGATTTTGTATGAATGATTGCAAGCAGCTAGTTGTTCCAGTCTTGCAGGGAACGAAGCTATCTATTGAAGATTGTCCAAAATATCCTACTAAGATGGAGGACATGACCAGTGTACCCTATGATAGTGCGGTTGGTAGTCTCATGTATGGAATGGTCTGTACAAGGCCATACATTTCCCAAGCAGTGGGAGTTCTTAGTCAGTTTATGGCTAATCTTGGAAGGACACATTGGGATGCTATAAAGAGAGTTTTCAAATATTTGAAGGGAACTTCATATTTTTCTTTGTGTTACCATGGGAACTTGGTTGAATCATAGAGGACTCTCAGTATTCAAGGCTATGTGGATTATGATTGGGTAGGGGACATTGACAGCAGGAGGTCCACTAGTGGATACATTTTCATGATGAATGGTGGTGCAGTGAGCTAGATGAGTAAGCAGCAGGCTATAGGAGCTTTGTCCACTATGGAGGCTAAATATATGGCAGCTACACATGCTTGTAAAGAAGCAGTTTGGTTGAAATGTTTGTGTTCTAACATTGGTTTTGATACAAGGAAAATAACTATTTTTTGTAACAGTCAAAGTGCAATTTGTCTGGAAAAGAACCCTACTTTCCATGCCAAAATGAAACATATAGACGTGCAGTATCACTTTGTACGAGATATGGTAAAGGATGAAAAGGTCAGTTTGGAAAAAGTTGATACTCTAGAGAATGTTGCAGATGCATTGATAAAGCCAGTGAGCACAAAATAGTTTAGGTGGTGTGTCAATTCAATGGGCCTCAGTGCCCATGTTTTTCAATAAGTTTTGTTGTCCTCTGGAGGTTCCTGTGTGATCTTCATCAAGTGGTAGATTGTTGGAAATATATGTCTCAATCATCACAGGCTATAACCTCTTTTGGAGCCAAGTCAGTGTGATATGCTTTGGGTCTAGCCGACTAGCAGCTTTGGATCTTACATTTTGAACAGGTCATTGTGACCTTGCAGAAGTATTACTGAACGCGTATACATTGGAGTCATCGGGATAACCTATGGTGGCTTGGTGAGCAGTCTTATCGAAAGTAATATGTCTCGCCGACAACGTTTTTTGTTGAAGCTTTCGGGGAGAGTTTTGGGTGTTCGGTAAGAATTCTTACTGATGTGTGAATATCTTGCCAAACGGTTACACTTAGGAGTCTTCGGTGTGGCATGTGACTTCGCTATGAACTCCTGGTGACATGTGTTTCTCTTGCCGATGTTCATCGGGGTAACATGAATGTTTCATTATGAAGTCTGGGCGATGTGTTAATGCCTCGCTGATGTTATAGTTTACTCTCGATGTGACTCCTAGTGACTAGTGGTGCTCGGTATGACTTGTGAGTATTCATAGTAATGTCTCAGCGAGAATAGTAATTCTTGCTGATCGCTCGGTGCTCGATGTAACATAAAGACCTTAGAGTGAAGTCTCAGTGATGAATGTAAGTCTTGCCGACTGGTGATTGGAGCTCGGTATGACTTGTGAACACTTTGGAGTAACCTTGAGACTTCGATGGGATGTCCTGGCGAAAGTGATGATTCTCGCTGACTGGTGGATGCTTTGGTGTAATATAAGGAGGCTCGGTGGGAGGTCTTGGTGAGAGCAGTATGTCTTGCTGATAGCAAACTGAATTCTATGCAACATGTGGAGCTCAGTAAAATGTCTTGCCGATAGAGAAACTCTTGCTATTAGAGATGCAATGGATATCGGTAGTTTTGGTATGACTTATGGCATTCGCTATTTCGTCCCGCCGTCTATTGGGACTTATGCCGATGTCGATATGAAACTTTTGGGCATCGGGGAGACACTTCAAGTGTCTCACCGATATTCCAACAAAGTTTGAATTCTTTTGACCGAGCAATAACCATCTATGTGGCTAGTATTCGACCAATAGGAGAAGTCGAATGGGAACCGTTGGCAGTTGGACTGTTGTGGTAGTTCTGTGAGGAAGCTTGACAGACAAGAATGACATGAATACATTATGTAGTTTTTGCAAAGGTTCGGTTGGTTCGAAGAACAATTGGGTGAACAGTTTGAATTGTATCAGAGTGATTTGTATTATGTAAAGATTGTAACTTGAAGGTTCTTGTACAAGTTTGATCATTGTGAAAGCTGCTATAATATGACATCAGAAAGATAAGTGAGAAATCTGTATGTAATTATTTGTTATTGTAATACAAAGTGACTTCTCTTGGTGTAGTGGATTTTTCTCCCGTAAGGGTTTTCCCACGTAAATTTGGTGTTCATATGTGTTTGACAAATACTTTGTTTCTGTGATTGTTTTCAAGTGCATCTTAATTAGATTGTAATTGTAAAATTGAAATGAGTCTCTACTTTCTTCCCTGAGGTTTTGACCTTAGGAGAGTTGTTTCCGCACCTTGGCTTTCCTTACATGGAACTCTAGGAAATTGCAAATTTCACTATAGTAGGACTCATACTTCAGAAGTGGCATATCAGTCCAGTTAGGATTTTTGGAAATTCAAAGTCTAAATCTACTCTTCAATCTTTGCTAGATGTCTTCTCTACCTGATTTTCAAGTCTAAAACTCTAATTTGCAACCTATAGATGTATTTTTGTGATCTCCAAAGCAAGGTTCCAACTTGGACAACTTTGAAAACTTGAAATTTTTTCTCCAATCTTTCTCTTCTATATTTCTTCAACCTAGATATGCAAATAACACACTAAAGAGAGGGAAAAATGTTGTTTTGTTAGTGGAAAGGGGTTTTCCTTGGTCAAACACTGTTTTGGTAATCAAACCTTGTAATGAAGGAATGATGAATGAACAACATGCAATGTTACAACTCTCCAAACCCTAGTAGTAAAGTGTTGTAAACATGTATGAAGTGGCTTCAATGGATGTAGATCTTGAATCTTACTTGAATGTGATAGATCTTGAATTGAATGCTAGCTTGAATCATGAAACCCTACATCACAATTGTTAGCTCAAAAACAAACATGATGCATGATGAATTTGATATGATGCTTGATACTTGAATAATGCTCCAAAACTCTTGATAATCAGCTCTTGAAGACTCTTGAATGCTCTTGTAAACCTTGAGTTTTGTTGTGAACTCAAATTTTCTATAATGCATGAATACTCAAGTTTCTAGGTCACTTGAATACTTGTTAGGAGAAAAATAAGTGAAATAACCTTGTATTTATACTTTTTTATGTGCAATTTCCCAAAATTACAACACTATAAGTTGACATCAAATCTAGGAGAATAAAATCCTACCAAGAATTTGAATTAAACTTGATTTTGGGCCACACGGTACTCATAAGCCAGAAGAGGCATATGAGTCCCATTAGGCTTAACCATGATACACATTTTTAAAAAATTCTTAGAATGATGCAAAATCAAGATCAGGGCCTTGAAACCTAGGTGGGACTCATATGCCCAAGGTGGCATATGAGTCCCAAATCACTAAATTTGGGAAACACAATCTAAAAACACCTGAATTATGATTTGATATTCATTTATGTCAAGATTATCCTCAAAAAGATGCATTAAATGAGGTCTGTGGATGAAAACTAAGGAAAATTAAAGCATAAAGAAGCCCAATTAATCATGAAAACCCTAGAATAGTGTGAAAAATTGGTACAACACTTTACAACACCCTAAATAAGGTACAATTAAGTTCACTTAGTTCACAAGGGCCCAAGACCTAATGTGAATGTGTTAAACACATTACAACATTAAATCAAGGCCATGTTATGTAGTAATTTTTTTGTCATTATAGCCACATATTTACTTTGGATTTTATGATTCATATAGGCTCACACCCACACACACCAAAGTGAGGATATAATAAGGGGATGAAAGTTCATAAATAATAACACTTTTATGTAACTAGGTGAGGGTAGCTATCTTCTTCCCAAGATGATAAGTTGCTAGCATCATGACTTATTTCAACATGGATGCAATGCCATCATATAACATAGTCAAATTCCTAATCATGATTTGTAATGTTTGATTAGTTCCATGATGAGGTTGTTTTTTATGGAGTTTAGATAACATAGGATTGTGGCATTGAGTAAACTAATGAATGTAAGAGGTTTGACCTTAACATTTACCAAAGTGGCCTAGTTTTAGATTTTAGTCAAGGGGGAAGAAATATTCCACTTTAATTTGATGGTTTGATTAATGTAGTATTAATAAAATGTATGAAATCAATTTTAGTTGTTTTTGAAAAGAAGTGAGAAGAACCTGTACATGAATGTAAACTTTTGAGTTGAATGTAGATAAAATAATTATTTTTAACCCAAGTAGCAAATAATTTTTCAATCTTTTTTTTTTTGTGTTTATAGTATATATATAAAAGAATTTTTTATCGAATATGTACTTGCTAATATTTTGTGCATCTATAATTTCGCCGAGAGGCGAATCTACAGTGGAAGCCAAATCTTTGTTAACATTTTTGGCTTTTGAAAAAAATTGACGGTTGAATGCCTGTGTGTTGTGCTGGCGGTGGTGGTGCTGATAGTGTAACGCATACTTCTGCGAAGAAAATGAATGTGTCTGCAAAATAGTGGAGTGGATGCCAAAAAGAGGAGGCGATTGTTGGCCGTTTCAAATCATCGCTGCTGCTAGCCGTTTCAAATCAGCGGTGTTGGCAGTGTAGTGGTCACAAGAAAATGAATTTATTTGCATGGGAACTGTTTCAAAAATCGTCGCTGCCAGAGTGTAACACCTGTAAGGGAAGTAAAGTTATATATTTCAGCTCTCAAACAGATGGAATTAGATTGGACTTGCAGTTGCAGAGTGGTCTCGGTAGCGCGGAGAATGGGAGCATTTCGAATGGAGGGCTGGTGCTATGGAAGAGTGGCCGATTGAGTTGGGCGTTACATCTGCAACTACACCCGAAAGTTGTCTGTCCACTGCAAATAGGAAATAGGTGAGCAAACTCTGAAGAAAGTCATTCAGACACCGCATCGTTGGTATATCATTAAGTGCTTCAGAGAGTGAAAGAGGCTGGATCATTTGGCATTGGTGTTTATCTGTGCAAATTCTTGAGGTAAATCAGTCATGAGTTTTATCTCATTTGCAAGAAAAAATTGAATTTCTCTTTCTCGGTTATTGTAGAAGAATTTTATGTTAGTTTGGATACATATTAAGGGATAATTTATGTAATTTCTGTTTATCTCTATAGATTTGTATTTTAGATTCTTAACATTGATGGCGGCTAAGATTATATGAACTGGTGGACAGGAAAGTTTCTTATATGTTTTGCATTTAAATTTCTTTGTTTAACACTTCTTTTAATGTCTTTACAGTCTTATTTGTTAGAAGTTACAGGATGACAATCCTTCTCTGTTTGGATGAAAGATCAAGTGTCTGAAAATACTTCAAAACAAAAAGATAAAAAGAGATAAAGATACATCAGGGCAACATGCCAGAATGCAAGGTGTGAGTGGTCAGCCTTAATAGGGAAGGCTCGGCTAGGGTTGGGAGGCTGCGCTCCCTCCCTATTCTTTTTGATTTATTATTATTCTATATATCTTTTAATATTTCATATTCTATTCGCTTGCAGGAAATTTTTATATAGATTTACTTGCAAGATTATCAGTTAAACTGCAAATCTACTGGTTTAGAATTCAATAGTAACCACAAATATACATTCTTCAATAGAACCTATATACACTGTTAATGAACATAACAATTTTAGCATAAATGAGACCCTTCCCCATTTTTCATCATTTGTTAAATTCATTCATAAAAGGATTTTGCACATTAAAATAAACCAAACAATAATATCATCTTTCCTTCTATTATTTATTTAAGAGTCAAATTAAAAAACGGTTAGTTCTTCTTATTGTACTATGTTTAAAATTTAATGTGTGTATTGAATTATAAATTGTGGAAAATTTACACGTCTTATTTAAAAAATTATAATGATGAAAAATGTAAGAAAATATGTAGAATATTTCAGTTGTACTAAGTTTCTTTTATTTGTATCTATTATGATTCTATATATTGATAAAATAATGTTTATTTGTGTCTATTATGATTCTATATATCCATAAAATAATGTTTGTAGTTCAATTATTATTTTAAAATTATGTCTTTAAATTTAGAAGACCAATAATTTGAAATATCATCCCTGAGACAAGAATATATTTTTTGGATAATTTTTTGATAATTTATATTGGAAAAATCATTTAGTTTTCTTCAATTTAAGACAATAAAATATAATTGAAATTATATTTTTTTTAAATTTCAAAAACCAAAATAAAAAACATTAAGAGGTTTGATGAAACAAAAAATCAAAATCAATGAAACAAAAAATCAAAACAAAGAGATTTGATGAAACAAAAAAATCAAATGAAAGAGATTTGTTGAAATAAAAAAATAAAAATCAAAGAGATTTGGTCAAAAAAGAAATTAAAAATAAATCACAAAAATTTTAAAATATTTATTATAAATAACTTAAAAAATAAATCAAAAAGATTTGATCAAAAGGAAAAATCAAACATAAATCACAAGATTTGAATATATATTTACCATAGATAAACTAAAAGATCAAGTAAATAAATAAAAATTAAAAGATAAATCAAAAAGATAAAATAAAAATTCTTATCATAGATAAATTAAAGATCAAATAAATAAATTAAAGATAAAAGATAATTCAAATATTTGAATAAACTAAAAGATGAATTAAATAAATAAATAAAAATGTTTGATTACAAAGAGAAATCAAAGATTTGATCACAAAGATAATAAAAAATTAAAATTAAAATTAAATGACCAAAGATAAAAGATAATTCAAATATTTGAATAAACTATAAGATGAATTAACAAAGAGAAATCAATCAAAAAGAAAATAAGAGATTTGATCACAAAGATTTGATTAAAATATCAAATAAACTAGTCATAGATAAAACTAAATAAAAATTAAAAGACCAAAGAGATAAATCAAAGAGAAATAAATTAAAAGACCAAAGAGATAAATCAAAGAGATTTAATAGTAAAGAGAAATCAAAGATAAATCAGAAAGAGTTAAGAATCTTTACTATAGATAAATTAAAAAAATACCACAAAGATTTGAATAAATTAAAAAAGATCAAATAAATAAATAATAAATTAAAAGATAAAATAAATAAAGAAAATATTTAAGATAAATCAGAGATTTAATCACAAAGATAAATAAAACAAAGATTTAAAATATAAATCAATAAGAAATACTAAATAAATAATCCTCACAAAGATTTGAATACATGGGTTAAATTAGGGTTTTGGATAGGGTTTAATTACACTTAGGGTTCAATTAGGATAAGATTTTGGAGTAGGATTAGGGTTAGGCTTCAATTATAGTTACAATTCAATGAAGGTTAGGGTTCAATTAGGGTTAGGATTCAAATAGGGTTAGGATTAGCATTAGAATTAGGGTTTAATTAGGCTTAGAGTTAGGGTAAGGGTCAAGACTAGAATTCAATTAGGGGTTACAAGATTCTTTTATAAAGCTTGGGGTTAGGGTTATTTTTGGGTTTCAAATAGGGTTATGATCAAGGTTAGGTGTAAGATTTGAACAATTAGGGTTAGGATTCAATTAGAATTAAATTTAAGTTTGGATTATAGTTAGGGTTCAATTAGTGTAAGGTTAGTGGTAGGGTTAGAGTTCAATTAAGGTTTGGATTAAATTAGGGTTAGATTTTAATTATTTTTATGGTTCTAGTCTAATTATGGATAGTGTTCATTTAGGGTTAGGGTTGCAATTCAATTAGGATTTGAATTAGGGTTTAGTTAAGGTTCAATGAGGCTTAGGCTTAGGGTTCAATTAGGGTAAGGGAACTAGTGTTAGTGTTAGTGTTAACAAACAATTAGGATTTAGATTTAATTATAGTTTAGAGTTAGGGTTAGAATTTAGTTAGGGTTACAATTATGTTTAGGGTATAATCACGGTTAGGGTTACAATTTGGCTTCTCCAATAAAGCTTAGGATTTTAATTAGGGTCACTATTAAGTGTTAGAGTTAGGATTCAATTAGGGTATAAGGTCAAGGTCAGGGTTATGTACATTTAGGCTTCACTTAAGATTAGGGTTCAATTATAGTCAAGGTTCAACTAGGGCTAAGATTAAATTAGAGTTACATTTAAATTGGGGTTAGGGTTCAATTATAGCTAGGGTTTAACTAGGGTTATGGTTACTGTTCAAGTAGGGTTATGGTTAGGTTTCGATTAGTGTTAATGTTAAAGTTAGGTTAGGGTTATGGTTCGATTAGTGTTAGTGTTACTTGGATATGTTAGGGTGAGAGTTCAAATAGGTTTAGGGTTTAATTAGGGTTAGGGTTACAATTAGAGTTAGGGTTGATATTAGAATTAAGCTTACAAATAGGGTTAGAATTATGATTAGGAGTAAAATTAAAATTAGGGTTATAGTAAGGGTTAGGTTTAGAATTAGGATAAGGTTTAGGATTAGGGTTATTGTTGGGGTTGGGGTTATAGTTAAGGTTGGGGTTAGGTTTAAATTACAACTAGGGTTAGGTTACAATTATGGTTCTCCAATAAAGTTTAGGGTTTTAATTAGGGTTAGTGTTAAGTGTTAGGGTTAGGATTAAATTAGGATTCAAGGTCAAGGTCAATATTAGGTACGTTTAGGTTTCACTTAAGATTACAGTTCAATTATAGTTAGGGTTCAACTAGGGCTAAGATTTAATTAGAGTTACATTTTAATTAGGGTTAGGGTTTAATTAGGATTAGGTATAGGGTTTAATTAGGGTTAGGGTTAAATTATAGTTAGGGTTAGGGCTAGGGTTAAATTATGGTTAGGGTTTAATTAGGGTTAGGTATATGGTTCAATTAGGGTAAAGTTTTAATTATGGTTATAGTCTAATTATGGGGTTAGGGTTACAATTGGGGTTCAAATTGGGTTATAATCAGAGTTAGGTTTAGTACTCAATTAAAGGGTTAGGATTGGGGATCAATTAGAGTTAGGGTTATAGTTAGGATTCAATTAGCATGTAAGGGTTAGTGTTAGGGCTAGGATTAAGATGGTCTTCAAAGTTAGGGTTAGAATTCAATTAGGATTATGGTTAGAATTAAATTAGGATTAGTGCTTAGGTTAAGGTTAAATTAGGGTTATAGTTTAACTAGCTGGAACACTTTTAGAGTCTAATTATGATAAGTGTTCAATTCTAGGGTTAGGGTTAGAGTTTAATTAGGAGCACTTTTAGAGTCCAATTATAATAAGTGTTCAACTAGGGTTAGGGTTAGAGTTCAATGAGTGTTCATTTTATGTTAGGGTTTAATAAGCTTAACTATATCTCTAGCCCTAACCATAAGCTTAACTATATCTCTAGCCCTAATCCTAACCTAAAACCTAAACCTAACTATATCTCTTAACCCCAACCTAACCATAATCCTAACCCTAAACTTGATCGAGAACATAACTATAACCCTAATCCTAATGCTAACCCTAACCCTAATTTTGATGAGAACCCTGACCCTCATCATAATGTTAACTATATTTATAACCCTAACTATATCTCTTAACCCTAACCCTAATCCTAACTATATCTCTAGCCCTAATCCTAACTTGAACCCTAAGCCTAACTATATCTCTTAACCCCAACCTAACCATAATCCTAACCCTAAACTTAATCCAAAACATAACTATAACCCTAATCCTGATAACCTTAGCCCCAATTATTACCCCAACCCTAACTATATCTATTAACCCTAAACTTGACCCTAAACCTAATTATAACCCTAATCCTCATGCTAGCTCGAACCCTAATCCTAAGTTAATTTTGATGCAAACCATGTCTCTCATCCTAATATTAACCCTAACCCTAATCCTAACTAATGTTTTTTTAATAATCCTAACTACATATTGATGATATAATATTTTTTTATTATAATATTATAAATATACTAAAATATATTTTTATATTTTAACTTAACATTTAAATATTAAATTATATATATTATTTTTAAAAATTAAATTACAAATATTATACTATCATATTATAATATATTAATTATTATAATAATTTAATATAAAATATATAAATATAAAAGTAATTTATTTAAGATATTACATGTTGCCCCGGGACTGCTACTAGCATATATATTTAATAATATATATAAAATACACCGAGAGTTTATATATATTATTAAATATATATATATGCTAGTTATACTTATACCTATATGCATAGTTCTATTAACAAACACATATTATAGTGGTAGCATGGAAAGTTATTGTAATATATTAATAAATTATTTAATATGTAATGGAAGAGAATAGAACAGGTGAACCACATAAACCATTATATGTAACTAGTTAGTTTATAAATAAAAAAGCTTTATTATGATTACTTTATGCCTCAATTATATTCTTATGTTGTGTACTTTAATCTATTATTGAAATCATTACATATGTCTACACCTATTGTAAAAATAAATCCTAGGAAGCAATGTGACATTAACTATCTCATGTGAAGTAATATTAAACAATATATCAACTTATTTAGACAATAACATGATTAGGATTATAATTTAAAATATTTAATTAAAAATTAGAGTTTTGTATATCTATAAAATATTCTATTTGGTTTTGTTGTGACATTAATTTTTTTTAGGTAAAAGGTAGATCAAGATTGAACCGACAGGTGGGAATACTTACCACTATACTACCACTATTTTATTTGGTTGAGTTGTGGCATTATTATCCTAGTGATTATTTTGTAAAAATAATTTATTCCCTCTATAACACCTAGCATTTTTCCATCCCCTCTTTGCATGTCTTTTATACACTCGTTATGAACATAGATACACTAGTATTTTTTATATTCATTATCACACCCTCTAGGAAACATATCACATCTCCTCCATATTCATTTTCTTAGGGAATGGATTTTATTAATTAAAAAACTAAAGGATATAGAAGCACTATCGGATAAAAACATTCACTCTTTTTCATTTGACAATGTGCAACTATTCTTGCATTAGATATTGCCTTATGAGATCAAAGATCACTACTATCCTCTAAGCAGTTGAACACTAATATATTTTAGCACACAACATGGTAGAGATGATTCATCATGCCAAACAATGATATTTAATAATTTATTTTATTAAATCATAAAAGCAATGATTAAATATTGATTAACTTGTTTCTCAACCATAGATAAGCCAAAAAATGATATACTTAAAGCATTTCATTGTCTTCAATAATTCACACAATATTTTCCATGATAATGGCTTGGAGATGGTTATAAAATATTAACAAAAAATTAATATAAATAAAATGTATAATATTTGAAATGCTCATCAAGATCTTTATTATATTATAGTTGTTACCTAATTTTTTCTTACAACTCAATTAGGTAGAGCTGGAACAAAATTTGTAGTTAAAGAAGAAAAGGTACATACATATTTCTACTAATGTTTTGTCATTGCACAAAAGATGCTTTTAAATCAAGTTCAATTTTATTATGCAAATGTTCTTTACAACAAAAAATTACATAAATCTGCATAGTATTGTTTTATTTATTTATTTCACAAATAAATATGATCAAATGTCCCACACAACCCATGTGAATGACTAATCTAATATAGCATAAATGAAAGTTATAAATCTAAAGATAAATAAATGGAAAACAATATAGGAAAAGAGGTTGGATCCATCATTGCCTGAATGACATATCCTTGTGTTGATTTTCTCTATCTTTAGCTCCTCTTGTTGCTAATCTTCAAATGTACCTATAGATGATGGAAAGGATGTGGTTAGAGCTCAGGATACAAAATCTCATCATATGTTTCATCAACAGAAATATAGCCTACACCTATGATGCATTGAATTAGTTGGGCATTTATCACATGTATATAAGAGAGCCAAAAATTCAAGTCATCGCATGAGCACTAAGCCTCATTGTTTTTCCTAATATGTTCTCTATGCAAGTATAGGTGAAATTTTCATTGCTGGATTATTTTCATTTAACATTATAACATGTGTAGTAAAATGGGCTCCCACAAGGGTTGAGCCTAGCATGCTACCCTCTTGTATTTTGAGAGGGATGAGAGTGTAAAATCATCATATTTATCAACTTTGAAGCAAGTATTCATCACCTATGATAGTGAGTTGGTGAACATCACTATCATAAATGACAAGTATTTGCTAAATTGGAAGCATAGTAAGGAAAGACATCCACCTTATTTATGAGTTGAGAGTAGTCACACCCAAGTGAGTTGCATAGTGTAAGTGTGATGAACACCTTTGCAAGATCAGATTGTTAAAGAGGACTAATAGTTCATCAAAATCTACAAAAGTCAAGGCAAGTAGCATGGTACAGTTAAAAAAGGGACAAACCTCTTACATGTCAATGAAGGTCAAAGTTAAGCTAGGACAACAAGATCTACACTTAGTTTTAATGTTTCTTGTGGAAGCAACATTCATTTTTCTTGGCATATTTTGTTTCCTAGTTTAGGAAACAAAACTGTTGTCAAACATTCAAGACCAGTTAAGTGGAGAAAATACAATCAAATTTTTTTCCCAAAAGGTTTAGTTCATCATGGATATAAGTGACAATCTTTATGACTATCATGAATATCAAGGTAGAATTTATGAGGATGCTCATGCTCATGTGAAATAAATAAAAGGATAGGTCGGTCATATAATTGAGACCATAGGTCTGCCAGTGAGAAGAATAGTCAATCACAAAGATAGTCCATTCTTAATAGTGTAGTCGAAACATGAATCCATGACATGATATGACCCTTATGGATAGAGAAGCAATTTTGCTTGAATATTAGGAACAAAGACATGATAAGAATATAGTGATAAATGGTTTCAAGTAGAAGACAATAACCTTGAAGGTAATGATGCATAAATAGTCTTGAGTCAACTTCACTCCATAAAGAGAGTGAGGAGCAGTGATTAAGATTCCAATGACAATACCATCAAGACAATGGTAGCCTTGTCTTAGACAAGTGCGGTCTGGATAGTTAAAAATGAATGTGAATGTAGATTTTTATGAATATAGTGTTGGCTCCTTTGCCAATTCTACTCTAGTTATTGTTTTAGGAGAAATTTCACATATGAGCTACAAAATGGTAGTTAGAATAAGCTAGTGAAGAAGAACACTTTGAATGAGAGAATGTCTCAAATTTGATTTACAGTATATTTTAAGTACTAATTTATTATGTGTAGAAACTTTGGTGCTATCAATTTCATTAATAGGAGTTTAAAGAGCATTATTCACAATCAATCACAAGGAAAATCATAGCCTAAGTTGATTAAATGATAGTTATCAATGAATAAGCAGTGACAGTGCCATTTAAAAGTAGTTTGGAGTGACCAAAGGACAAAGTTTTCATATTCCACAAGATATCTTATTCTTTCAAGAGATAAAATAACTTACTGGCTTCTACCAAACTCTTGTACTTTAAAAAGCATGTGAATAAACTTATTATGAAAGCTTGTCTATAAAAAGGGAAAATCACTTGTGAGGGATGAAAGAGTAGACATATTTTCCATGTAAAAATGTTTTCTAGAGAATACAGGTCTACAGTATTGAAGATATGTAATCATCAGAGGGGTTGTATGTGGAAAATAGAGCAAATAGTAGCTTTTTCAGTTAGTTGTTTCTATATAATGCATGTGAGACTGAGATGAATCCCTAGCATGAGGAAAGACATTGAAATGAGTTAGAGAAATCTCAGCCTGCATTTAAAATCAAACCCAAATTTTTGCAAGTAATGAAAACTCGGATCTTTTCTCTAAGAGAAATGTAGAGATCAAACCCTCATGCTTGTAAAAAAGGAAAAAATAAGAAATGAAATCTAAAATAAAGTTTGTGAATGTTCTCAAGGGTCAGGTTGAGAGCAAGACATAGAGTTTTCTCTTTCATTTTTTTAGAAAATAAAGAGAAAGAAGCCATGACCCACAAATGGAGATAAAAACTCAATATTTCTAGAATTATTGGAGAAGAACATATGGTTTCTTATCTTTTCTTACAAGAAATTTAGAAGTCGAGCACTAAAACATAGAAAATTAATCATTTCCATCTTTTCCATAGGAAAGCCAAGTGAATCTTCATTTCTTTCAATATTATGGAAAAACCACAACATTCTTTTGAAGAATGAAAGCAAGAGAAGTCATGGCTAGGAAAATAATGAATGAATGTACTCAAAATAGAGGCCTAGCATATGAAAATAAGTAGAGAAATAGCAAGAATTTTTCAACATTTACAGTGTAAAGACAAACATAAATCCTTCTCTTTCACAAAAGATACCAAGGATTAACACATCATGTGGGATTAATGGCATGAGAATCTCCAGATAGGCTCGAGTTAAGTCCAAAATCTCAGAAAGATTGGTTACAAATGAAATGAAGTTTTGAGTGGCCGCAAGTTTTTTGTTATTAGGGTTTCTTTTACACTAAAGTTAGCCAACCTCATTTAGGAGGCGTTTTTTCCTTTTATTCAAATCTTTTTGTGCAAGGATAATACTTTATAATATGTTAGGTTATCCTTTGTAAATTTTGCAAGGTTGTATACAAAATCAAACTCAAGGTCGACCCCTCATATTTTTCATTTTACCGAATCAAATCAATAATGTAAAATTTATTGAAGCAATCAATTATAAGTTGCTTCAATAAATGTCATGAAAATGAAAGAAAGTGGAACAATCCATAACACCTAGTGAAGTAAGTCATAATTGTTCACTTCATTCCTTGTTTACATTGTTAACTTCATGTCAAAATCACGCAAAATCATAGAGGAGTTAAACTAGAGAGTTTGGTCTTGATTTTTAGTTATCTCTTGTGGTTTCAAGGTCAACTTTGGTCAAACTAATTGTAAGGGGGAGTTTTAAGCTATTACACCAGTTTTGACTCCTCTTTTTAGGGTTTTTCTCTTTTGCTCGTGGGAGGTTTCTTGGAGATATTTTTAGATGCATTTTACTGAAAGTGCCACCTCTTGGCACTTTGACTCTTTTTAGTATATAGGAGAAAAGGATTAGGTTTTTCCTTAGTTTTGGCTTATATTTTCTCTTGCACACTACAAATATTGAAAGGTTTTATAACTCACTTTACAGATTTATACAGAGCAACAGGTTAGAAGTTAATTATTATTGTCATTTATGCAATATATTCCTACTATTTTTGTTCAAGATTTATCAATTTTACCTTCTCAAATTGATGTGAAGTTCCTTTATGAATGATTTTGATGAAATTAATGTGTTTTGATCACCAAAACCTCTAGTTTTGTCTCATTCATTATTGTACATGCACACAAAAAAATTGCATCACAAGTCTTAGGTTTTCCTTGTGTTTATTCTATCTCCCAAGTTGTGAAACATAGTTTTCCTTCCGAAAAGGTAGATTATTAATCCTTCTTTAGAAACATATTTATGATCAAATTTCCCTTTTCTGAGTTGTGTGAATAGATCTCTTGAAAGATAGTTGTGAATTAGTTAGCATGTTTATTTCATTTTGGTGCATCACCTCTTAGAAGTAGTTTTTACATTAAATAAAGCATCCTTCTTACCCTATTCACATCAAATTCATTAGTTTTAGGATATCTTAAGGGGAACCAACCCATAATCTGGAGATACACTTTCATAATGAGCAACCCACAAGCTCAAAAGTGTTTCAATGTTACATGGGATTGTTGAGCCTTCCAACTCTACATTCGGGTGCAATCCTATGTGTTAACAATACTAATTAAGTGAAAGATTGGGGTGAATTTTGAATTTGAAATCATATAGAAATTATTACATTGAATTAAAGATGAATGTATTATCATGGGCTAAAGTATAAAACCAATCTAAAACATCTAGTTTTTTAAAGAGATAAGAAACAACTTAGTCAATATTTTTCATTGCATGCATGAGTTAAGCACATAATTTATTAATGATGTAATAGGGAAAAATGATGACTCTCACTACTCATGCACTCTTAGTCACAAATTACAATCACAACAAACAAATGGAACTCCCAAATTACAAATTCCCATTTCCGCAGCCAACCAATCACTTGAAATTCACAATTACATTAATCGACTAACTTTTCGATTTGAAACTCTAAAGATTTTGATACAATGAATGATTAAAAGAAACTTGAGTTTAATTATCCAAATTTTCATTACATGAACCAAAACATTACTCTCTCAGTTTTCCACATGACTCCCCCTTGTTGATTTCAACTTCAAATCAGAATTCTTATTTAATTGGCACAACCAATCTCCTACTATGAATTCCAATTTTAATCTCTTCAAGGAATCATCCTTTTGAATTGTTCCATTAGCAACATTGCATACTTTCTCTACTTTATAATGCATCCCCTCTTCTTATTTTTCTCTGCACATGCAAGTTTCAATGTGGAGTGACTCTTTCCATGGTTGCATAATTCCTCTATGTAGCCCCTTCATTGTCCATACCTTCAATTCATTTGGTAGCCTCTTCCAGGATTTTAACAATTTGCCTCTTTAAAACCCATTTTTCCTCATTCTATTGGGCCTCTTCTTTTAATCTTCCTACCCAAGTTCTTTTTAATTTCCTCCTATGTGCCTATTCTACACCCTTTGTCTTTCATTCTCACAATTTAATTTTCATTTTAATTTTTATATGCTACCTCTTCATTTTCACCTTCCATCGACCTTTATACAATTTTTAGTTCTTGTTAACTTTACAGCATATGCTACAAATACCCATGACCGTCCAGTCTATTCTTTCACATTTTCATATACGTCAATAGGGAAATGGCAATGACAACATTTTAACAAAAAATTCCTTTAACCTGTGATGGTAAATCACTAATAAAGTTAAGATTTTATCTTTTAAATCCATTTTTCTCAAATCTAGAAATCACCATTTTAGGTGACATTTGATCAAATAGAGCATGTACTTGGTTTATGCCTTCACATCTCACATACATGTTGAACAAGTTACAAATACAACCTCTGAAAAAATTCCATAAGCTTACGTTTGAGGTTGCGAGAATGTTGGAAAATTTGAACAGATTTCCCTTCCACTAGCCAATTACATTTTTCTTATAATTTCATGAAACAACATTCATGCCATATCTTGTTAAAGCATCAAATTTAAGAGGTTTAGGAATTGATCAAAGTGAGAGAAACCAAAAATGAAAAAAAAAACATAATTAAAAGCAAACCAAATAATTTTTTTGGTTGGTGTTGATCGCTTGCCCGCCCATGTGCTCCTACACCAAACATGTCAGGTAGAAAGATTATGAGCATAGACTCACAATAGTGGATTTGAGTGATGGAATCACTCTTTGAGATTGTAAACAATATGTAGCAAACTCCATCATTGTATCAAGTGCCCAAAACTATTTCTTTCACTTCTTTGAACACATCTCTAGAACATGGACCACCTTTCTCCAACAATGTTGCACCTTCTTTGTTCCCCCTCTCCTTGTGGACTCATGTCCACCACATCCCGACTTCTTCCACCAAATACTTTCCACTCTTCCTCATCCTCTTTTCAGGTTCAAACCCACCTCAAACCATCCACCTCCACCAAGATCCCACAACATCCTCCACAATATCTACTAACAAATACATAGTGTCTACAACATGCTCTTGTCTTCTATCCATCTCACCTTTTACTACTACATATGAAAAAAAAAAAACGTCACGTAACTGATTTACCTCATCTTCACTTGTAACTACATATTTCACTACAACATCTTCCACCTCCTTGTCAACTGCAACTTCTCACTCTTCTCCTTTTGTTGCACCAACAAATTTCATCATCCATTCTTCCTCAATCATCAGTAAACATGCTAAAAAATCCTCTTTTTGTGACCTCTTCACTACTCACCTTCGACTTTTCTTTCTTTTCCTCCATGCCTTCCTCATGGAATGTTGCTGCTGAAACTTCTTCTATAGGGGCTACTCTCTCATCTTTCTCCATCCAACTTAGGTTGTAATACTATTTTCCATTGTCTTTTTTCTTTGTCTCACTTCTCTTCACCACTTTTCTCTCACTCTTTCCAGCATTCTTCTCTAGCTTCTTGAGCCTTTCCTCGATCTTTCCTATCGCTTCAAACATTTTGTGCTCCATTTTCTCCCAATATTGCTCCCAAAATAGTATCCACACAAGTCTCCTCATGACCCAACCCATCTTTCCTGCTACAACCACTCTCAATCTACAAAACACATTTCAACACGGTTTGAAGCTCTCCATTGCTCAGGACTCCTCCACCTATAACTATGAGATGGGGTTAGAAATCAAATAGCATAGATAAAGTGACAACCAACACTTCTAAACTATTAACCTCATCCAAACAAGAGAAAACAATCATATGAAAGGAGCAAAATGAAAACAATGAAATAAACCACTCCCCATTGAACTTGAATCACTTCTCTTGCTCTCCTTCTTGCTATGCAATGTTTCCCTCATATTTGTTGAAATACTTGTGCAAAACCTGCAAATGGTCACAAGAAAGTTGGAGACAATTAGTTGTTAAAATGAAAATGGAGAAGCAAGGTTGTTTTTATAGACAACCTTTCAAATGGATGGCTGAGATTAATCTTCTAGAAAGATTATGAGATCAATGGATGGGAAGTCATGAGAGGGATGTTATGAAATGGATGGTTGAGATTAAGTTTCAAAAAAGATGCCAAGATCAATGATCTAGAATTGATGCACCAAAAATATGCCATGCATGGAAAATCTATGATGCCAACGACTATGACGCCTGACAGCTATGACAGACATGCAAGACATGCAGGCTATGACATAAATGAATGTTATGACAAGGGATTATGATAGAGCATCTTTGACCAAGTGGAGGTGCATAAATTATTTATTTTAAATTATTTATTCGAAATGGAGGAAAATGACAAGTGGCAAATAAATAATTTATCCAAATTATTTATTTAGTGAAAATGACAAAAGGGGCACTTAATTAAATTTATCAATTTAATTAAATGGAGAGATGAAAATTAGACATTAAATAATTAATTTAGATTAATTATTTAATAGGGGAGGTGGCATGAGATAGTTAAATAATTTTAATAATTATTTAACTATAAAAGAATTAAAGGACCATGAATAGATAAATATTTTTTGTTAATTTTTTTTTTTTTTTTTAGACCAGAATCGGGTAGCACGACCCCATATAAAGTGCAGTGCGCCTGGTAAAATTTTTAACATGACCGACGGCACTGGCAACATGCCCTCTGGTACCACGAGGGTGGGGGAGACTAGACCTTGTGACCAACCTCCTGCAACAGGAAAGATTTAGCCAACCGAGCTAGGGCCCCAACCCAAAAAAAATAATATTAAGGTTTGGGCCTTGGTTGTTGGCACTACAGGAAAGAAGCCCCACCAATTCACCAAGGAACCTCCCCTTAATATGAGGGTAAATAACAAACTCTATTGTTGATGCAGTAGAGAGTGACCCCGCGAGGTTTGAACCTTGGTTGTTGGCTCTACAGGCAAGAAGCCCCACCATTTCACCAAAGGGTTGCCCCCAATTTTTGTTAATTATTTAACTATAGATGAAAGGTGACAAAATAATTAAATAACTAATAATTTATTTAACTATTGAAGAAGAGGGAGAAATTAGTGACACAATTAGTTTATTTAATTGATCAAGATAGAATAAAGATTAGAAAGTGAATTAATTAAATAATTATTAAAAAATTATTTAATTAATAGAGGAATATGATAAAAAATAATTGAATAAATAAAATTATTCAATTATCGAAGGATGGGGATGAAGAAAAATGACACTCACAGGCATAGGACATTTTTCATTGTCTACATTTTGCCCCTCTTTGACATAATGCAGTTCATCGCATTATTTCAAAGAAATTTAATTCTAAAATATGCCCCAGTGAAAGAAGAATGACGAGGAGGATTTTGTATGCCCACTCAAGAGGATAGGTGAGTTAAAAGAACACGAGTGTGCTCTCAAAATGGATGATAAGACTAGAGGATGAAGGATAGAAGAAATGTTAGCTTGGAAGGGGATGGATATTAGCATGGAAGAGAAGGGAGGATGAAGATGGAAAGCTAGATGAAAAATGATAGGGGAACCAACTTTCATGCTTACATTTTTATATTTATCATCATTGGGAAGATTATTGTAATGGCCAACAAACACCATGATATGACATAGACCAAGGTGTGCAAGGTTGTACCATCACATGAGACAAGCAACCGCAGAAAAGGATGATCATGACTCATACTAAGAGAGTGATTTCCCTAGTCTTTTTGTCATAATCAACCACAAATAGTAAAGACAGGAAAGACAAATCATGAAACATCATTGTTCCTCTAAATCATGTTTGTTAGGACATCCTTGAGGAACTAGCATCATGATTTCCAAAAGACAAAACAAACATCATAAAATTAAATGTCAAGTGCTTGCCAAGTGTCTAAATGTCAAAATGTCTGAGTTGGTGATATGAAGATGTCAGATTGGTGTCAAGTTTAGGAAGGACACATCCTAAACAATATTGAGATGCCAGATTAAGAAAGGACACATTCTAAGTGGTGTTGATGCTAGAGTGATACCAAATTTGGGAAGGACACATCCCGAACAAGGTCGATGTCAAGATGTCGAAATGATATCAAGTTCAGGAAGGACACATCCTGAAGAATGTCAATGTCAAAATGCTTGATTGATGTTAAGTTTGGGAAGGACACATCCCAAACAATGTTGATGCTAAGATGTCAAATTTGGGAAGGACACATCCTGAATAATGTCGATGTCAAGAGGAACATATCTTGAATGTTGTGAGAATCCTCAAAATTCCAAATGACTATGATGATGCCTAAGAAAGACACATCCTAGGGCATGATTAAATGATAGGCTACCCTTCAGAAGGATGCATTTGTAGAGTAAACAAGATTTGACTAGTTTGACTAAGTTTGATTGAGTTTGACCAATTTTGATATGCCAAGATGATTGTCATGCTTGATTGAAAGACTACAGAAGTTCGCTTAGGTAAATTGTTTGATAAATTTAAAGACTATTTCATGTGTGTGAGAAAATTGTGTAGTGAACCCTAATGGACTGACCTAGTGTGGCCTCAGGGGCTCATCGACAGATGGCCTTGCCTACATCATACACTTAGAGACCTCGTAGTTCAACACGACCAATGGCTTTGTCTTGTTGACCAACAATTGAGTCATGATTTATTTTGACAAACCTAATAGGACTGACCTAATGTCTCAGGGGCTCGAAGATGAGTCTTTCCTACATAGCAAGTGCACAGAGACAACATAGTTCGACAATGACAAAGACTAATCAAGACTTGAATTGACATGACTATGTTGACTGACATGACTCTGTTTTATGGAATTTTTGTGTTTTCTTTAGGATTTTTTTTATTTTTAGGCCTTTTTTAGGACATTTTTCAATTTTTAGGTCTTTTTTTAGTATATTTTTTAATTTTTATGTCTTTTTTTAAGACATTTTTCAACTTTAGGTCTTTTTTTAGGACATTTTTCAATTTTAGGTCTTTTTAGGACTTTTTCAAATTTTAAGTCTTTTTTCAAGACATTTTATGATTTTAGGTCTTTTTTCAGGACATTTTATGATTTTCAGGATCATGTGGGGTACCCACAGCAGTCTCATGATAAAAATTTTCCCCTAGTCAAGTTGAGAATGAGCCAGGAAAAATGGAATGTAAAGAAAAGACATGATTAGCATGGACAATTGACAGTATGGAAGACTTGATTTCAACCATTGTTAGCCATGGATGAAAATGTCATGATGTCAGGGTAAAGAGTTATGACAAATGTTAGAAAAGAGTATGTTTATCATGGACAATGGTAGATAGAGTGACGATAGATGGCACAACAATGATTGACTACACATGGCACCTGCTTGCCAGGTTTTCACCATGGTACTTATCCAAAGCACCTATTTACCAGGTTTTCACTATTGGATGAATTATTTCTCTTTATTTTTGTCATTTTTTTATTTTTTTTTAATTTTTTGGTGTCACCAAGATGCCTATTTGATAGGTTTTAATCAAGGTGATGATTTTTTTGATTTTTGATTTTTTTTTTTTGTATTTTTATTAGTTTTCGAGCACACTTTCTAATGCTATGCATAGAATTTATGCAAATGTAAACTGTTGATTGGCTCCATCAACTATTCACCTTCGAGAGTAGCTAACTGATATGCTTCAGAACCAAATGATGTTATGATGACGTAAGGGCCCAACCAATTTGGCTCAAATTTTCTTGGCTTCTCCCTATCTGATTGATTCTTGGGATTCTGCATGAGAACAAGGTCACCAATGTCAAACTTCTAAGTCATCACCCTTTTGTTATAACTTCTGCAAAGATGATTTTGGTATGCTTGTAAATGATTCAATGCATTGTGTCTGTGTTCATCTAACATTTCTAATTCATGCAGTCTTGACTGTCTGTATTTTTCATCAGTGATGAGGCATTTCATGGAGACTCACAAAGATGGGATTTTGACCTCTATGGGCAAGATGGCTTCAGCTCCAAAGACAAGCATGAAAAGAGTGGCACCGGTGGGAGTACGAATGCTCGTGCGGTATGCCCACAAAGCAGGGTTGAGTTGGATGTGCCAGTCACAACCAACATCATTAATAGTCTTTTTAAGAATTTTGATAATGATTTTATTAGATGCCTCAGCTTGACCATTTCCCTGTGGATAATATGGTGTGGAAAAGTTATGGCTAATATGGAAACATTGACATAATTCATGGACTTCATGGTTTTTGAAGGGATGACCATTATTCATGATGATGGATTGTGGAATGTCGTACCGAAAAATGATATAATTGAGGATGAATTTAGAGATTTGTTTTCTGGTAATGTAAGTGAGTGGAATGGCCCCAATCCACTTAGTAATATACTCAGTTGTGGTGATAATGTATTTGTGTCCATTGGAGGATGTAGGGTGAATCTTGCCCACGAGATCAAGTCCCCATTGTGCGAAAGGCCAAGGAGAAGTGATTGGCCTCAACTCTTGTGTTGGAGCATGAATCAAATCATTGTGAATTTGACATTAGCGACATGTTATTACAAATTCCAATGCATCCTTTTCTAGTGTCGGCCAATAGTACCCAAGTCTCGTAATCTTTTTAGCCAAGGTTGGGCCACTCAAATGTGACCCACATATACCCTCATGTACTTCCTGTAAGGT
Organism: Sequoia sempervirens; assembly: GCA_007258455.2. NCBI lineage: Eukaryota > Viridiplantae > Streptophyta > Pinopsida > Cupressales > Cupressaceae > Sequoia > Sequoia sempervirens. Next base: position 20,274,711 of record VDFB02168118.1, read on the forward strand.
CTCTTTTGCTTCATTAGTGTTGAGACAACGAAGAAGGATATTGTTGAAGCTATGATGATAAAGAGTGTCATTGATGATAGTATAACGTGCAGCTTTGTAAATAAAGGACTTTCTTTGGTTATTGGAAAGGTTTTGAGGAAGGATCTGCAAATGAAGGTAGTAAAAAATGTCCTTATACCAAGGGGAACTAGAACCAACAAGCTCACAGACCATTTCAGATTCGGGGACATCATAACTAGGAACCAATAACTGCTCAACCAAAAACTCCAATTGTGGGACATTACTGGGAATATCAAGCAAAGATCCAATTGTTTCCATAGCGTCAGTATCCTTGTTCAATGTTCTTGGAATCAATTCAAAGGATAGCCTATGAAAATATGTTAGAAAACTATCAACCATCCATTTATAAGGCATTAGCTTCTCATCTTTAGTTTCATACTCATCATTGACTTGGTTTATAACTAACTAAGAATCACCGAGGACCTACAGATTCTTGATTTTCCACTTGATAGCCATTTTGAGTCCTGTAATTAGTGCTTCATACTCTTCCATGTTATTAGTGCACAAAAATGCAATGTGGAATGACCTTGGGATGGAGTCTCCTTGTGGGGTAATGAATAATATTCTAGCTCCAGAGCCATGATTAGTATGAGATCCATCAAAGTATAATTGCCAAGGTTGTTGGGATTCTATGTGAAATAAAGACTCATCTGGAAAATATGTTGTAAGTGGATGATTATTTGGTATTGGTGCATCTGCGATCTGGTATGCTATTACCTGTCCTTTGATAGCTTTTCTCTCAGCATATTGAATATCATATTCACTAAGGATTGTGACCCATTTTTCTAAATGCCCTGTCAATGCTGCTTGACTCAAGAGGTACTTCAAGGGATCAATATTGGCTACCAAGTATGTCTTATGGTTTAACATGTACTGCCTTAATTTTTGGGCTGTAAATACAATTTCGAAACAAGCACACTCAATGGGTGTGTAGTTTAGCTCATACCCCACCAGTGTTCTACTGATATAATATATGGCTCTTTCTTTTTCTTCATAGTCATTTTGTACTAGTAATGCCCCTAGTGCCGAAGTAGTTGCAGAGATGTATAAAATTAATGGTTTTCCTTGGATGGGAGGCATGAGAACTGGAGGTGACAATAAGTATTGTTTGATCTGGTTGAATGCCTCTTGGCATTTTTTTGTCCACACAAAGGGGATCCCTTTGCATAGGAGATATTGGAATGGTTGGCACCTATCTGCGAGTTGAGCAATGAACCATCTAATAGATTGAAGCCTACCTTGTAGTGTTCTTAGGTCATTGATTTCCTTAGGAGGAGGCATATCCAATATAGCTCTGACTTTAGCAGGATCAACTTCAATGCCTCTACGGGAGACTATCTATCCCAATAACTTGCCTGATGTTACACCAAAAACACACTTTTTTAGGTTCAACCAGACCTTATATTCTTCTAGCCTCCTAAAAAAATTGTCTAATACTGAAAGGTGGTCTTTTCTTTTCAATGACTTTTCTAGAAGATCATCCACATAGTCCTCCATTAATGTGTGCATCATGTCATGGAATATTGTTGTCATTACCCTTTGATATGTAGCACCTGCATTTTTAAGACCAAATGACATTACAGTCCAACAGTATGTACCCCAAGGGCATGTAAAAGAAGTTTTGTGTTGGTCTTCAAGGGCAATACAAATCTGATTATAACCAGAGAAACCATCTATAAGGGACATCATTTCATATCCAACTACAAGGTCCACAATAATGTTGATGTTTGGAAAAGGAAAATCATCTTTAGGACATGCTTTATTGAGATCTCGGAAGTCTGTACATATGCGAATCTGTCCAGTATACTTGGTTATGAGGACGAGGTTGGATATCCATTCTATATAGTCAATTGACTTGATAAATCCTAAATCCAACAATTTTTTGAGTTCAACTTTAACCAACAATGCAACTTGCGGGTGCATTTTTCTCAGCTTTTGTTTTACTGGCTTGGCATCTGGCAATAATGGCAAGTGATGTAATACTAACTCAAGATCTAACCTTGGCATGTCAGCATAAGACCATGTGAAGTTTATCTTGCATTCTGAGAAAATCTTTTGAAATTTTGGTTGTTCAACTTTTGTCAACGATGCTGCAAAGAGAACCATTTTGGGGTCCTCCACAGTGGCTATATTAACTGGTATGGTGTCTTCTATGAGCATTGCTGATTTTTCTCTGTCTACGGGGAGAAATTCCAATCATCCACCCTTGGGTTCCTTAGGGAGGTTTTCACCCTCAGATACGTCCTTTATTTTTACTATTTTTTCGTCAAAAGGTGCCTTTCAGTTTTCACCTAGAGATGTGTCATTTTTTGTTTTATTTTTCTTTTTAATTTTGCGACTAGAGCATAGTATAGTCTCCCCAAAATAAGCAGCACAATCCAATTCAATGGTAAATCTAGCTTTGTGATCCCCATTTGGAATGCCTTCACGTAGTCCTAGAAATTATGTTAAAGCCTCATCATTTTGAAAAGTGTCCATTATTGGTGGGCCTTGTTGGTTCCAGTTAATTAGGTCAGGGTATACTAAGGATATTCCATCATCAAAATTTTCAAATTGAGGAGATGATGTGAAGAGCATCCAAATGGATGTCGAGGCATTAAAAATGAAGTTGTCATCATCTGGATCTATGTCAGATTCTATCCAATATTCTCCTTTGCTTGTTTCATATTGCCTAGCAAAGTAAGGGACAAAGGGAGTAGTATTAGGGTTAGGATCAATAGTGGCAAGTGATGGTTCAGGTGATTTCAAATGATAGTCATCAGTTTGGGATGACTACGCTGGTATGTTGGGGCTAGGACGAATGGGAATAGGATGTGATCTGGACTTGGCATCATTTGGTGTTGTATTGATCTTAAAAAATTTCCAGAATTGTTCTTCAAATGTAGGCTTGCTAGGTTCAAGGAATAATTCATCAAGGCAACAGTCACTTAAGGATCGTTGAGAGGCAAATTCCCATTCGTGAGAATCGGTTTTAGAGGAGGTGTCCTCAGTTGTCTCAACACAGTCTGAAGCATACACTAACTCACATGGAAGCACACTAGTACTTAGATTAAAAGATTCTCGTGGACCTAACCCTAACCCAAGATGTTTTGTTCTTTTTGAAACTGATAATGGCTCACACCTTCCATTCTTATCCTTACCAAGACCACTTTTTACATCATATCCTTTTGCTTTTATCATGTTGTATCCTTTTCATATATTGCTACTGGAAAGGGGGTCAAATCTTGTGGTTCTTTATAAATCCAGGATAGTATATCATCTATGTCCTCTTGACTCATTTCACCCCACTTAATGAAAACTATATTTGGAGGAACCCTGAAGATTTCTTTTTCCTATATTCTAAAGCAAGGTTTTCCATAGACTTGGGGAGACTTGGGCATCTTGGTTATGCAATAGGCCATATTTAGCTTGTATTCTCCACATCCTTGGTCCTGAATTTGGAAGCTCGGGTCAACGCTTGGGCTGATAAATGAAGTGGTCATGGTGGTGGAAGAAGCACAAGTGGATGTGGTGGGTGAAGAGGCAAAAGACTTCACAAGTGCTGAGGGGTCAATGAATTTGGGAGAAAAGGAAATTGGAGCTTCCCTATTGATAGGCACTTGACATTATGATACACCACATAAGTTGGTACAATATTGGAATGGATCAAGGTCTCCATATATAGTAATCTCAGTGCCCTCAAATGGAAACTTCAGACATTGGTGATACATGGAGGGGACAACTTTCAGTGTGTGAATCCAAGGTCAATTGAGTAAAATGTTGTATGGGAGGTCCAAATCTAGAACTTAACAAGTGGTGTTGACAATGACTAGCCCAATCCAAATTGGGAGTGTAATTATGCCCCGAGAGGAACGTTCTTCATCATCATATACCTTGATAACAATGCTTCTTGTGGCATCTATGCAAGCATCAAAAAAGCATAGTGCCTTGACCAATTTTAAGGAACATATATTCAATCCTGCTTCGCCATCTACTAAGACTCATTTGACCTTATGTTTATGAACAAAAACTTTGATATGAAGGGTATCATTATGGTTGGATTTGGATGATGAATAGCCTTGGTTAGAAAATGTGATATGGTGGGGAGTCATGAGATATCCTACCATGGCTTCGAATTGGCTAACATCAATATCTTGGGGAATGAAGGATTCTTGCAATGTCTTATCTAGGATGGCCTTATGGGCAGGCAAGATGCGTAAAAACTCAAGAATAGAGATTTGTGCGGGTATTTTTCCAAGCTATTCAATAAGATTAAAGTTTCCTTTAGGTTGGGATTGCTTGTTTTGTGCACAGAATTGTGGTTGCGAAGTGGACGAACCAGCTATTGTTACCTTTGGTTGTTTAGGGAGAGGAGGGCCAACTATGGTGACCTTTCTACCGTGGGTGGTGACATTGCATTCAGGGGCCTTTCTAACAGTGACTGTGTAGACATGATCATCAATTGTTCTAATGTGATGTATGATAGGTCCCCTAGAGTAGTCATATCCAATATGGGCATGGTTGGCACGATTGTTGTTATTAGGGTTTGACGTAGAAGGGTTTCCTGAACCATGATCCTGTAGTGGGTTTTTGTGTATTGTATGATCCACATTAGAAGCAAATTGTGGTCCACTGACTTCAATGATATGCTTTTCAATAAGGTCTTATACCATATTTTTCAATTGTCTACAAGAAGAAGTTTTATGTCCTTTTATTCAATGAAAGTCACAAAATGCATTATCATCCCACCAAGATGGTTTAAATTGCCCAGGGTCATATGGTTTGGGGTCTACAAGTGTGATGACACCATTTTGAAGGCATTTATTGAGAAATTATTCAATAGGCTCACCCAAGGGGGTGTATGTGTGACTTCTAGGGAATTGTCTTGGTTGTCTAGTCTGCCTTTGATTTTGATTGTTTTGATTTCCTTGGTTATTCTGATTTGTCTAGATAGCATTAGCAACATATATTTGTGTCATCATTTGTGTGTTTTTTGGTTGTATCCCTTTTAGGGTAATCATAGGACCCATAGTGTTGATAGCCTTAGCATCGACTACACCATCATTGGTGACATGTTTGTTCTTAACCCAAAATTTAGTTTTATCAGTAGAAGAAGTGTTTGTATTTGTGTTTTTGGGACCATATTTTAGTCTTCCTTCAACAATGAGGGCTTGTTCAACTTGGACACCTCATTCAACTAGGTTCACAAAAGTTGTGCAATAATGAACACGTAAGCCATTTTTTAGTGGGCCCATTAACGTTTGTATGAACATGTCAACTTTTTCCTTTTCAGTTATGTCTATATGACAACGACTCGCTAGGCCCCTCCATTTTTGAAAGAATGGTAAAAAGGTTTCACCCGAATCTTCTTGTGTGAGTTGGCATAAGTTGGTTATAGACGTATCTGTGTCAATGTTGTATGTGTAATTTTTCACGAATTTTTCAGCAAGTTCTTTCCATGACTGTATTCTAGGTTGTAGTGTATAGAACCATTCTAGGGCCAGTCCTACGAGACTTTTAGGAAATAGTCACATTAGATATGTGTGCTCTTGAGAAATATCCACACAACTTGTTACAAACTCTCTATGTGGTCAAGTGGATTTGTTTTACCTTTGTATTTGTTGAAGTTTGAAGCCACATAACCATGTCGAAATGGTGGCATGTACAAAGTTGTATCAAAAGGATATGGACATAAGTCATATGTAATTTGTGTCTTCTTGTCAGAGGTTTTCATATTTTTCATTTGTTTTTTAAGGTCATCCACTCTTGCTAGCAAGGTGTGTACAATGGGATCATTGGTTGTCTAAAAGTATGGTATGTTCTGATTAGATGTTTTTTGATATTTCCAGTTGTGAGTGGGAATTTGTTGTTGAGTATGAATTTGGGATGAGTATGTGGGAATATGTGACCCAACCATGTTTGTTTGCATTTGAGGTATCTCAAATCCCTCACTCATTTGATTGCCAAAGTTACACATTTGTTGCGTCATTTGAGTTCCTTATCCTTGTTGAAAGAATTGTCCATGTAGCATGTTGGTGTTTGTTCCTTGGAAGTGTCCATGTGGTGTGTTGATATTTTGTCCTTGTCCATGTTGGATGTTCATTTATGATGTGTTAAATTTGTGTTGAGGGCCTTGAATGAAAAGGCGTCGTGAGTTTCGTCCAAAGGGATTAGATGAGGTTTCACCGTAAGGATGTGATGAAGATTCCCCCATTGTCATAGATGAAAAGTAGAACATACGATTTGAGGAAGTGGTGCCTACTGATGTAGATGCAAAGGTGGCTCCTATCATTTGTGAAGATAATTTGGATGTTGTAGGCATGGCCTGTGAAAAGGTAGCTCCTATTGTTTGTGAAGATGATGTGGAAATTGTAGGCATAGTCATAGTAGATGTTCCTCCTATAGACATCATGTTGGTTGAAGAGGAGGTGTTTTGATTTATGGTGCCACTAGATGTCACATTAATAGTGGTAGTGACAACTTGCGTAGTAACAAAAATGTTATTGGTTGAGGTATTGTTCATGTCATGTTGGGATGTGTTTTGTGTCGTATTATTAGGAGAGGCAGGCCATATGGTATTAATCTCGAAGCCTTTTGGCAATCTTGCACCTTGGTCTAAGAGCATAGCGAGGTATCATTTAGGATCGTTCAAGACCAAGTCTTTGACAAACAAAGCGGCTTTAGGTTTTTGGGCTGCTGCCTCTAAGTTTTTAGCATAGACTTGTCCATTTTGGTCTCTTTGTATGAATTGTTCAAAAAGTGGATTTTTAAAAGAAGTTGACATCTTCATGGAAGATTGTGTGTTCAAATTTCCAAATGGGTGGTCAAAGATCCGGTCATTGGGATTGGTGTTAATGCTGGAGTTTTTGTCAAAGTCTCAAGTCCAAAGTCTGCCATTTGTTTTTTCTTTCTTTGAAGTCTTGTTTCCACCATCAAAGAGATTGCTCAAATGAAGATGATGACAATGCAAGTATGACACTAGTTTATGTTTTTTTCTTTTTGTGTGATAACGAATGACAATGCAAAGAGATTATAATGTGTACCTATGGGAATGCAAAATGCCAAAAAGCGAAAGTGACGATTATGACTAGGATGACAATGATGACAAGGTGCAAAATAAGGACTAAGAAGATTATGTCAACTAAAGAGGAAACTAATGCAAAGTCTAGGTTCAAAATAACAACTAGGATGAAATAATGTTTTTGTATTTTTTGGGAATAAAGTATGCAAGATATAAACTAGAATGCAATTTGGAGAAAGGATACCTAAACAATCTAAGCTTAGTCTTTGTTTTCGATTTTTGGTTACCAAAGGACTTGTTGAAAATGACAAAGTGATAAGTTCATGATGACTAGTGAGGTTTCCTAACTAGACTGTTGAGTTAGAAATTCTCACAAAAGGGACAATGACTGAAAAAAGGAATGATGATTAAGTCCAAGATAACCTAGTTTCGAAAGCAATGATTTTGCAAATTGTGATGAGGTTAACCTAATCCAAAGTTGTAAAGATGAAAACCTAGGGTCAAGCTAATGCAAAAAATTATTATTATGAAGCCTAATGCATGCAACTAAAATTTGAAAGATTAAACCTATGGTCAAGAATACAAACTAATGGTTGAATAATAAAGATTTTGAGCAATTTCAAAGTTGGTTTCTAAAAGAGACCTCTTAGAAAAAAAAATGTTTGATAGTAGGTTGAGATTGTTGGTTTGATGTTTTATTGAAAATTATGAGTTGTCTTAGGTTGATTGTTTGTGTCTAGATTTGTGAAAGTTGTGTATATTGTTTGAAAATTCAGAAAACACTTGACAATCACAATTTTTTAATGTAAGCAAACGCACATAAGACAAGCACGATCCTAATAGGCCAAGGGTTTGTATATTTGGTATAGCCCATCGATATACCCTAGATTGGTGTTGAACACTTCTCCATCTTGAGAGCAGATAGATTAGAAGTTTGGTGGCATTGGCTCCCCTCCACAGCTCATTAATGTCATTTAGGCACACCAACTTTGGATTCTTGGGTAGTCACTTCTCAAGAACTGCTATCTCTACTCAAGGGGATCAGTAGTGAGTATATTCGGGCATGATACTGTACCCTGCACTATACAAAGCAATGACTAAAAATGGGTGGCCTCTAAAATAATATGTGTCTAGTTAGGGCATCCATTCGATTGGCCACACATGGGGCGAGAGATTAATCACCAATTAGGTGGCACTCTAGCCTGAAGAGGTTACACTCAATAGGGTTTATGGGAGTACTACTCCGTCCGTGTGACACATCTGCACTTGTGGTACTTGAACTTTCCTCAAGCACCCATTTTATATCCCAAATGGAAGTGGTGGCTTTAGGCTATTACCGATCAGGTCATCCCTTAAGGTGAGTACTTTTTCCCTTAAGGCAGGCCCATTTCTAGAAATAATAACCATTTCTCTTACACCCAGGATCACTCAAAAGTGCAAGGGGAGAGGATACTTCGATTATTAAGTTGTGAGGGTGACAAAAAATAAGGTGGGTCTAGTTTTCTGATCACCTAGTTTTCACAAGGTGAGAACATAATCACCTACCACCTTCAAGCACAGTCAGATAGAATCAAGCACATGTTCATTTCAATGCACCAATGGAAGTGTTTTCTAAACTATAAATCGCAAACACATTGTTTGAGAAATGATTCTTTGACTAACAGAGCTACAAAACCACACATCAGTAGTTTGGATAATTGTCTTCAACCCACGAGTATTGAAAACCCACATGTTAGTAGTTTCATAACTGTCTTGGACCAATGAGAAAGCTACAAAAAACCAATCACAAAAGATTAAAAACCAAGTAAATAACTAAATTAGAAAATAAAGAGAGTAAACTAAAATAAGAAAAAGAAATTAAAGAAAACTAAAAACTAAGAGCTTGATTTTTTTGTTGCTCCAAAAGAAGTAGTTTTTGGGAGCTCCACTCCAAAGCCACACGCTACAAACAAAAGATTAATAAACCAAAAAAAAAACTTGAATAAAAATAGCAAACTAAAATAGTGATAACTTTCTCAAAACTAAACAAAATTTTAAACCGTAGATATCTATAGAAAACTAAGACATAGACCTTCAAAACCCAGAAAATTGTTTGCAAAATCCTGCAAGACAAAAGTGTTATAAACAAAAGAGAATTTGGGTTTTAACAACTAAATTTTAAAAAGCTATGATCACTAAAATGACCATAACTTTCTCAAATATTAATAAAATTTTAAACCGTTTGAAGTTTTGGAAAGATGAGAACGAGACCTACAAAACCCAGATGTTGGGATTTCATATGAATTCTTGGTTGTAACATGCAAAACAACGAAAATAAACAAGAAAACAAACCAATTTCTTTGCAAAATTATAGGTTCACCAATGTGAGATTGGGTTAGAAATAGAATAGCATAGATAAAGTGACAGCCAACACTTCTAAACTATTAACCTCATCCAAACAAGAGAAAACAATCATATGAAAGAAGCAAAATGAAAATGATGAAATAAAGCACTCCCCATTGAACTTGAATCACTTCTCTTGCTCTCCTTCTTATTATGCAACTTTGCCCTCAGATTTGTTGAAATACTTGTACAAAACCTGGAAATGGTAGCAAGAAAGTTGGAGACAATTAGCTATTAAAATGAAAATGGAGAAGGAAGGTTGTTTTTATAGACAACCTTTCGAATGGACGGCTAAGATTAATCTTCTAGAAAGATTCCAAAATCAATGGATGGGAATGCATGAGAGGGATGCTACAAAATGGGTGGTTGAGATTAAGTCTTAGAAAAGATTCCAAGTTCAACGGTCCAGAATTGATGCATAAAAAATATGCCATGCATGGAAATCTATGACGTCGATGACTATGGTGCCTGATAGCTATGACAAACATGCAAGACATGCAGGCTATGACAAAAATGAATGTTATGACGAGGGGTTATGATAGAGCATCTTTGACCAAGTGGAGGTGCATAAATAATTTATTTTAAATTATTTATTCAAAATGGAGGAAAATGACAAGTGGCAAATAAATAATTTATCCAAATTATTTATTTAGTGAAAATGACAAAAGGAGCATTTAATTAAATTTATCAATTTAATTAAATGAAGAGATGAAAATTAGACCTTAAATAATTAATTTAGATTAATTATTTAACAGGGGAGGTGGCATGGGATAGTTAAATAATTTTAATAATTATTTAACTATAGAAAAAGTAAAGGACCATGAATAGATAAATAATTAATGGTAATTATTTAACTATAGATGAAAGGTGATAAAACAATTAAATAAATAATAATTTATTTAGCTATTGAAGAAGAGGGAGAAATTAGTGACACAATTAGTTTATTTAATTGATCAGGATAGAATAAATATTAGAAAGTGAATTAATTAAATAATTATTAAAAATTACTTAATTAATAGAGGAATATGATCAAACATAATTGAATAACTAAAATTATTCAATTATTGAAGGATGGGGATGAAGAAAAATGACACTCGCAGGCATAGGACATTTTTCATTGTCTACAGTAACAACCCTCATGAGCTTCTTCTCTACTACTTCACACACTTTCTTCATTGTGATCTACCTATCAGTCAACAATCTATTCACACAACACCCATAGGTCCTGGTGGATCCTCTCCACTATCAAGACTACCCACTCTAAGACCAATTGATCCAAGAGGGAAAAATGATCACTCTTACTACTCATGCACTCTTAGTCACAAATCAAAATCACAACAAATAAATGGAACTCACATATTACAAATTCTCAATTCCGCAGCCAGCCAATCACTTGAAATTTAAAATTACATTAATCAAGTATCTTTTTTATTTGAAACTGATATTTTCATACAATGAATGATTGAAAGAAAATTGAGTTTAATTATCCAAATTTTAATTACGTGAACAAAAACATTACTCTCTTAATTTTCCACACAACTCCCCCTTATTGATTTCAATTTAAAATCAAACTTCTTATTTCACCGGTACAACTAGTCTCCTAGTATGAATTCTAATCTTTATTCTCTTCAAGGAATCATCCTTTTGAATTGTTCCCTCAACAAAATTACATACATTTTCTACTTTATAATTCATCCCCTCTTCTTATTTTTCTTTGCACATGCAAGTTTCAATGTGGAGTGACTCTCTTTATGGTTGTATAATTCCTCTATGTAGCCCCTTCATTGTCCATACCTGCAAGTCATTTGGCATCCTCTTCCAGATTTTTAAAAATCTACCTCTTTAAAACCCATTTTCCCTCATTCCTATTGGGCCTCTTCTTTTAATCTTCCTACCCAAGTTACTTTTAATTTCCTAATATGTGCCTATGCCATGACATTTTTCTTTCATTCTCACAATTTAATTTTCATTTTAATTTTTATATCCTGCCTCTTCATTTTCACCTTCCATCAGCCTCTATACAATTTTCAATTCTTGTTAAATTTAAAACATATGCTACAAATATAGTGACCCTCTAGTGTATGCTTTCATATTTTCATATATTTGGATAGGGAAATGGAAATGACAAAATTTTAAAAAAAAATTCCTTTAACCTGGGATGGTAAATCACTAATAAAGTTAAGGGTTTAGCTTTTAAATCATTTTTTCTCATATCTAGCAATCACTATTTTATTTGACATTTTCAAATGGTTCATGTACTCGGTCTATTCCTTCACATCTTGCATACATTTGAAACAAGGAAGTTGCAAATAAAACCTTTGAAAAAATTCCACAAGCTTATGTTTGAAGTTGTGAGAATGCTAGAAGAAGTTGAATAGATTGGCCATACACCAACCAATTACATTTTTCTTAACATTTCATTGAATGAAATTTATGCCATATCTTCTTAAAGCATCAAATTTAATAGGTTTAGTAATTGATTGAAGCAAGAGAAACCATAAAATAACAAAACCAAAATTGAAAGAAAACCAAACAATATTTATGGTTGGTGTTGATCGCTTGTCCACCTGTCTGCTCCTACAATTAAATACCTTTGATGATGTAATGGATCGTCTTTACCATTGTACATGTAAAAAAATATCAGTATTAAAAGGATTATAATGAAATAATGAGCTCATATATCATAAGGAAATGAATAATGTAGCAATATTTGTGCGTCTAAGACGAAGGAAAGAGAATAAAGATATATAATAGTGACTCTATCTCCTTTAATATTGTAATCTATTTGAGCCATATCCTAATAAAATTATTGTGGAGATAATATGATATGCTAACCAAAGGTGTGATAATGAGTGTAAAAAATATTAGAGTGGATCTATGTTTAGAATAGGTGTATAGGGAACATGCAAAAGGAGGATGGGAAGATAGTGTAGAGGGAAGAATTTTTTAAGAAAGAGACACTAGGATAATTATGTCATAAGAAAACTCATTATAGAGATTCTTTAGAAACAACTTAGTCAATATTTAATCATCTAATGTATGAGTTAAGCAAAAAATTATTAAATATCCTTGTATGGTGGAATGTGTTTCATGGTCTCACAACACGCCCCATATTTCTCTTCAACAAAATGTGGACCCCCTTTTTTTGCTACTTTTTTTTCCTTTCCTTTCCTTTGCTTTTTTCTTGCTTTGGTGTGTTGCTTTTCAAGGAAATGGTAAAACGATGAGTCCTTGATCCAAATTTCCTGGTCCCCACTTAAGTTATTTTCTTTGCAAAACTTGGAATGTTTGTAAAATATTTTCCCTAGTCGTATCGAGCAACCAGATCCCCAGGTCTTGGTTATTATTTTCGTTACTCTAAGGATGTTGTATCTTTGACAAGTTTCACTTTTTTCTCGGCTAATCATCATGCCTAGTAAGTACTCACCTAGGTAAAATTGTCTTAGTGTGTGTGTTTCCCCTCTTTCCTAGTTATCTTGGTAGTGGCTTTTCTTTTCTTTAGAATCAGAGATTGAAATTTTTGTCACAAATTTTCTTTCAAACCAATTTTGTCTCATTTGCACCCAATCCTAGGATTTCCTTTGCACCCAATTCTCATGAACTTGGTAGGAAAATGTATCGACTCTTGGAAATTCTTCAAATTCCAATGTCAAGTGATTAAACCTTGATTGATTGTTAACTATTAAGTTTCTAAGATGGTTGTTTCCCCCAAGGCCTTTTCCCCTCATAAGAATCAAAGTGACACATAAGCGTTCCATGTCAACCACCTATGTCACTTTCCTCTCAAATGGTGGGCCCCTATGTAAGAACCAAAGAGTTCATAATTTGAACTCAAATACACAAGGATTGTGCCTTTATTCAAGATAATTAATGCATAACGAAGGTGGAAAATAGCACACATACTTTGAACCACCTTGAGCATGTAGTTGCTTTCATAACACTCTACCTTGCTCCAGATTACTCATCTACAAGTAAATTAAATAATTAAAACCAATATTGTGGTGTGAAAAGAAAGGTAACTCTTAGGAAGATGAAGAACACAACTACCAATGGTTTTGAACTTTCATTCAAACAACCATATCATTAGTGAAACAAGGTAATCATGAGAAATATGAGCACTTTCAAGAAGAAGAAAATATATGAGGAATTCAAATTTCTTATTTCATAGGTTGTATCAGTCAATAGGACAGTTACAGATACTCACCCAAGAGGGTTTAGTGATCATGAATTTACTACATGGATTTGACAAGAGGGTGCCTCTCAGTGCACTAAGAATATTGTTGCAAGTGGATTGCATTTTGTAGGAGGGTTTCCACTTGCAATGGATGCCCCTGAACTAGTACTAGAATGTATGAGTTTGTATAACCCAAATAAGAGGGTCATTGAGAAAGAAGAAGAGTATATGCAGACCTCTCTACAAATGGAATCATGTACACATTTGGGCTCCCCACATTCAAATAGATGAATTTGTTGAATATGTAGGTCCTGGTCACAACATACCTAAATGTAGAAGAAAAATGAAATTTTATGAATATGACATGGTGTTGGGAGAAGATTACAAAATATATGAAGAAAATTATTAGGTCAACATTTATCCAGGACGTTCAAGACATAATAACCCTATTGAGTAGGATAGTTGGACTCAAAGATGCCAACAAATTTGAACCTTGGATATTTGGGATTATAGTGAAAATAATGGAAGGCCTTGTGCAAATTCATTAGGGGAATTTTATCAGTGACAAGTTATGTGAAAAAATAATAACATTCTTAGACACCTAATGGTTCACCATGTGTTCATATGTTTTTAATTCTTGTGACCCGAGGGAAAATATACAAGGATTAAATAGAGTTGGTAACCTGGGCAAAGAACCAGGGAATAATTTGATTTATGCTCATATGCCCCATATTACTATTAACCAATACTAGGAGCATTACTGGAGGGTAAATGATGTGTTTTCTATGAGTTTGGTAAGATTATTAGAAGGAAAAAGATCCAAAATATGGTCCCTTAAAGCACAAAGTGTTATCCGGTTGGTTGGGGGCTGGTATATTCAATTCCCTACTTTCACCTATATTAGGTGGAAGGATTTATAGGATACCCCTTCATGCTACCTAGGTATGCAATGGAAAAAATTCTATTACTAGAACTGCTGAGATAGATGCAACAGTCTCATGCTCTTTTCGCACAAGCATAAAAGAAATATTATGTCAAATTCCCTATCACAATCGGGAATTACAAGTGTGATGCAACCAAAAGTGTTGATATGTGTGAGGAAGATTTGAAACTCTATAAGTTGGAGTTCTTTGCACTCTAAAAACAAAATGATCTAGAGGAGAACCTTTCCAAGAAAATAAGCAGGAAGTATGCTCATGTCTATCATCTGGAGGATTTTTGGCTTAATTGTGATGATGAGCATGTTGTGAGGAAATAATCATACCAAACATTGCCACTAGGAGTAGCAAAGTTTATCAAAATCCATGATATTATAGAACAATTGGATACATATAATGGAGAAGTATTGAATGTAGTTTATGATAGAAAAAAATATTTTGATGAACCTATCCCAGACCTATATTATACAAAGGAGATAGTAACCATCAATGAGATTTATAAGCAAGAATTGACATACACTCAATACTAGATCAATGGTTAGGTCGAGGCATTGAAAGAAGCTGGGATAGAACCCACATACCTTCCTAATGTTAAGAGAAAGAAATAGTTGGTGGATGTGTCAGGGTATGGATGGAATGCCAAAAAGAAAAGAAATATTGTAGAAATAGAGGCAACCAAGAAAAGTGAGGAATTTCTTGATACTTCAAGCCAAGGAATTCCAATGATGCCACAACTAGCTAGCCAACACAAAAAGACTGTGGCTAATCCAACCAATGTAATGGAGATTCCAAAGGTGGAATTTGATTCCACAACAAATCCAAGAGCTCAGACTATGACTAGTGAGGAGGTGAGAATAGTCTATGTTTTCATTCTCACCTCCTCACTATAAATCCACATTCAAGACACAACTGGAGAAATTGATCTCTAACTTATTTCTTGAACCAATTGAAGAATAAGTTAGAGAAAAACTAGATAAATTGACTAGCAAGATGAAATAGTTTGAAGAAAAGTGATCTCAAGGAGATCCCATGATGAAGCTAGAAGTGGAAGAAATATTGGATACAGGGTCATATCCTAAAAATAGAGAAGAAGAAGATTTTATAAGAGGATTACTTGCTCTAGAAGTAGGAAACCCTGAAGAAACTATAATGTTGCAGAATGCCCCAAGGGCTAATTCCACATTCTTGTATTTTTTCCTAGGATTTATGATGCTTTAGAACATTAATTACAAAATCCCATGAGTTAGAATTTTGTGATTATGACTCCATGTTGACTTGTGGCTGAGCAACAAAAGCTTGACGACATGTTTCCCAAGATTCTAGTCTCTAGATGAATGTGTTGTGTGTAGACGTCTGCATGAAACGCTAGAATCTTGACAGTTTCCCGAGTTTGAAATGGGGAATCTGGAATACTAACCCTTGAGACACATGTCCTAGTAGTTACATTTAAGAAGTAATGGCTCTTTGCTTCCCTTTCAAGCATCAAAATCTCCTTCTTGGCTCTCATTTGGGGGTTGGAAGACATTCACTCAAGCTTTCTTGTTACTTGCTCCAATTTTGAGTTCTCTTCATCTTTGATAGCAATGTTGTCACAAGCGAAGCCATGCTGAACTAAGGTCCTCCCAGTAGTAGCACCTCCCAAGCAAGCACTCAACGATGCATTTGTGTGCTCCAAAGAGAGTCTAGGCCTGTGGGTAATGCTCTCTCTCTCTCTCTCTCTCTCTCTCTTACTTTCCTACTTGTTCATTTATTATCTTGTGGTGTAGGTTCTACTCCTGAGAGGGTTTTTCTTTCACCACACACTTTGTTTACTTCATTAGCATTCCTTTCCAACTTGGTTTTCCATGGAGGTGGGAACACCAAAATGGGGGTCTAACTAAGGTAGACCCCTAAATAGCCCTAACCTTTTCCCCTTGATCTTTTGTGTGTAGGTCACAAAAAGGGGCTTGGAGTGAAGATCTAGACATCTAGAGAAAGGTGAGCTTTCTTCAAGCCTTCTTGCATCCATTTCAGTTTATGGTTTCCTAACTAGTTATTTTGTTCAATGCACTTCAGACTTGAGCCTACAAGTAAAGCTTTTTTCTGTCTATTTGAGTTCCTGAGCTCTCTGTTGCTTAGGATGCTAGTATGACTTTTGGATGATAGTGTTCCACTCTGGCATCTTGAAACTGTGCTGACGTCCTTTGGCTGAGAGCTCCCTCTTCTTAGACAAAAATATCTTAGTTTTTCTCTCTTAAGGTCTATGTAGTTTTTTCCTGAAGCATAACTAAGTCTTAGTTATCTATGATTCTGATAATCTGTTTATTTTGAGTTGTATAAGGGCAGTTTGTTCCCTGGTCATCTCTTGAGGAAGGAGAGACCTGTATGCAATGAATCCTTCTTATATCACATTTTGGTGAACCTGACATGAACGCCAGATTTATCTTCGCGATGTTGTACATTCGTGATAATGAATTTTCTGATGAAGATTTCAATATGTTGGAAGATTCTTTAAATTACTTATTAGAAGCACTCTCCCCTATCCAAAAATCTCCCTAACAAGTTTCCTCTTAGCAGGCTGAGGAGTCAGTGAATGTGGTGGTGGTCTCTGTGGCTCCTTTGAGCCCTAAGAAACCCATCATTTACATGACCCAAAATGACTCTTTTTTCTATGGTATTTCATATCATATTGATTCATCAAACTTATATTCAAGGTTCGTGAAAGCTACAGACTCTACTTCTTATAATGATGTCAGGAACACATATCCTACAAGGTGAAATAAATAGAACTTGGATCAACAACCTTTCATTCCTACATCATAGCTGTCTGTTCCTACTTCTTTACCACCTTCTCAACCAAGCCTTCCTTCAACACCCAAACCTATGATCAAAGCACCAAGTGATTATGATCTTGTCAAGCAACTTCGTGTTACTCCAACTAAGATCACTCTTTGGGACTTGCTTTAGACTACTCTAGTTTATCAAGAGATGCTTCAGGTAGCTTTACAAAAGATTATCTTTCCTACCTTCGCTAGGACCATGGATGTTACTTTGTTGGCTCATATTCGTTTGGATTCATCAAATATCATGTTCCACCCTCAAGAACTCCTGCCTCTAGATGTGCAAAAGCAAGCAGATCCTTTGATGAATATAATTAATGTTAACAATATTAGTATTAGGCATATCCTCGTTGACATCAGTTCAACTATAAAAATATGTGGTATAGACGTATTACCTAAGATTAAAATTGATTGATCCTCTTTAGAGTCTTCCTCCTTGTACATTCATGGATTCAATAACGTCGACTGCCAAGCTCTAGGTACAACAATAGTACCTTTACAGCTAGGTCACGTTACCTTACCCACGTTGGTTTATGTAATTCCTAGTCTGTTACTATACAACCTCCTATTGGGGAGACCTTGGATTCATGTTATGGGTGTTGTGACTTCTAATTTACACTATTCTTTGAAGTTTGTTACAAAAAATCAAGTAATTACAGTTAAAGTAGATCCAGAAGTTGTTCACCTTTGTGAGCTAGCAGTTGTTTGTTGTGTTTTGATTGTATCTACTCTCAAGAATTGTATTCTATCTTTGAGCACTAATGCTATGGCATGTTCTTCATCGATACCCTCTATGGAAGTTGTTCCTAGAGTGAGTGTCAGAAATGAAGAACCACCTAAAGGAAAGAGCCCTGAGTCTCCCTCTTCTACCTCTCAAACAAATTATTTCATTGGTGATGATTAGGGCTCCTTGAATTTCTCTGAATTTTTCATCACAAAATAAAAGGAAAACCCCTCTTGCATAGACCTTCCAAGTATCCTTGACACAAAGGTGGATGATACTCCTGTTGAGGAGGAGAATTTTGATCCTATTTTGGAGGTCACTCCTTCCCTTGTTGAGGAGAGTAATCTTGCTCTTTCAAAAGAGGTTAATGTTTGTGATCCTAGTAAAGAAGGTGGGAGTACTCTCATAGAGATGTTTGACATCCATTGATGGAATGAAATGCTCTATGTGGACCCGCTACCTCTTGAGGTTTTGCAAAATCATTACGAGCTTAGATATGAACTCACTTCTTGGTATGGAAATGGTAAAAAAGGCTTAGGAAGTATCGAGCAAGGAATTCAAATACCTATCTAGTTCGAGCCGCGAAAATGCTATATGGGTTTGGGATGCTCTATAGAATAGTCCAAGCAAAATCCTTGGTGGAGTGTTAATATGATTTCAACTGAGCCATTGAGCCTAGTCCATCTTGAGTTAATAGAGGAAAGGGGGAAGGATGAGAAGGTCCCTCTAGATGTCTTCTCTTTGGATGAAGCACTAGGGGAATTTCTAGGTGTTTATTCCCCATTTCCTCCTTATCATCACAAGAAACAATTCTTGTATCGTTTGCACAGAAAAGAATACTTTGGAGAATCCATTTTGAGTATTGATGAGGAAGACCCTCTATCTAACATCAGTGATGGCATCATGATATCTCATCTTGAATACCGAAGTTCCCTTCTTAAAGGAGATACTGTTGAAGTTTCTATGGATCCTAAATCCTTAGAAAAAGTGATCAAGATTGGGAAGTGTCTCTCTTTGGAAGAAGTAGATGAACACTCTGATCTCTTGCATTCTTATCCTAATATCATCCTATGTCTCTATGCAAAGCCAGTTAAGCAAAAAATCTATAGTGGTTCACAATATCATCCTATGTCTCTATGCAAAGCCAGTTAAGCAAAAAATCTGAAAGATCAATCCTAGGGTGGCATTGATAGTCAAGACTGAGATAGAAAAATTGTTGAAAGTAGGATTTTGATTGATTATTCCCCCTAGATTTTTAATATAGTTGTTGTTAGTAAGCCTGATGGTTGTATTCCTATATGTATCAACTTTTGCAATCTTAATAAGGCTTCTCTTAAGGATGATTTTTCATTGCCTAATATAGATATGATTGTTGACTCGACTACAGGCCATGCATCGTTATCATTCATGGATGGCTTCTCAGGTTACAATGAGATTCATAACAACCTAGATGATCAATAAAAGACAACCTTCATTACCCCTTGGGGTACTTTTTGTTATGTGGTCATGCCCTTTGGATTAAAGAATGTGGGAGCGACTTACCAACTTGTGATGACTATGATATTTCATGATTTTATCCATTAAATCTTATTAGATTACGTTGATGATAAAGAACCTTTGTCTTATCTTTGAAAGGATTCAACTCTATAAGATGAGACTAAATTCTCATAAGTGTGTCTTCGGCATTGATGCCGACAAGCTTTTGGGGTTTATAGTTTCTCACCGTGGAATCAAGGTTGACACAAATAAGATTGATGCCATTGTTAACATGCCTCCACCAAGGAATATCACTGAGTTACAAAGTTTACAAGGGAAGATTCAAGAAATTTGTAGATTTATATCTTAATTGGTTGATTGTACCCTTCCTTTCACTCATATGGGATGAAGAGTGTTAGAAATCCTTTCAGTCAATCAAAGCCATTTTTTCCAGTCCTCCCATATTGATGCTGACTATTTAAGACAAACCCTTTCTGCTTTACCTTGTTGTGTCACCATATGCTTTGGTAGCTATCTTGGCTCAATATGATGACACAGGAAAGGAGAGAGTGGTCTATTACACTATCCACATTCTAGTTGACTATGAAACCCATTATTCCTCCATGGAGAAGTAGTGTCTCACTCTCATCTTTGCTATGTAAAAGTTGAGACACTATCTTCTCCATGCTGAAACACATGTCATAGGAAAAATAGATCTCTTAAAGCATCTATTCTCTAGCACTGAATTGGCTAGAAGATTAGTGAAGTGGGTTATGTTGCTTTCTAAGTTTGACATAAAGTTCATTGCTTAAAATTAAATAAAGGGTCAAGTGGTTGTGAATCAATTGGTAGATGCTCCCTCATCTCGCTCGTTCCTGGGGTTGGGTTTGTTTCTTGATGAAAATATTGTTGTAATTAATCATGACCTTGAATGGAAAATGTATTTTGATGGATCAAGGTGTCAAACTGGTTTCAAAGTTGGTGTGGTCTTGATATCCCCTGAAGGTAAATTGGTTCCTCTATCCTTTCGACTATATTTTCCTTGCACCAATAACATCATTGAGTACAAAGCCATTATTGTTGGCTTATGTGTTACGATTGTACTAAGAATCAAATGTCTTCATATTCTTGGTGATTTTAAACTTATCATGAACCAAATAAAGGGAACCTATCAAGATAAGAAAAGTAAGTTGTCTTGATATTGGTACCTTGTGTTTTCCTTGCTTAATCAATTCTCCTCTTTCACAATAGATAATGTCCCTAGGAGAGAAAATAGATATGTTGATTCCATGGCAAATGCTACTTCTTTAGTACCTTCAAAAGAAGATATGAAAGAAGGGCACTTTGTTTTTTAGCTCCTGCAAACGCCTATGGTGCCTAACCAACCCAAAGCTATGTCCCTTGTGTGTTCTCATTTGGTCTCTAGAGAAGGGTTTTCTAATATCTATAACTACCTAAAGAATGGAAACTTTCTCATTGATGGGACCAAGAATGATCACACTCGTATAAGAAATATTTCAGCATGATATGTTATTCTATCTAATGTTCTTTATCAAAAATCCTATAACGACTTACTTCTCAAGTGTCTCACTAAAGAAGAAATATCCCTATCCCTTAAAGAAGCCAATTCGGGCTCCAGGGGTGGACACTTTGGTGGTAGATCCTTGGCAAGAAGACTAATACACATGGGGTACTATTGGAAAATAATGGAACAAGATTCCTTTGATTTTGTTAAGAAGTGCCTTCAATGTCAGCAATAGAGTCATCTTATTCATGCACCTGCCCAAGAATTACAAAATCAAACTTCTCCTTGGTCGTTCACAAAATGAGGGTCGGATATTATTGGAAAGATATCACCTCCTTCTTCCAAGGGACATACCTTTATCATTACCGCTATAGATTACTTCACAAAATGGGTCAAATCTATTCCACTTCGATCCATGAACACTAGACCTATCTATAATTTCCCAATGAATAACATCATTTCTCAATTTAGGTTTCTTGCTACACTTGTTTTTGACAATGGTACACCATTCAAGAACAAGGAAGTGAAGTTGTTCCTTGAGAAATTTCATATTCAACATAGGTTTTCCACACTGTACTATCTATTGGATGTTTTGCTTGTGTTGCTGATATGTGGTTGTCATTGATGTCAATACTATTAGCATTGATGTATTTAAGGTTGTATATGTCGAGGATATTAAGAAAATTGTAATAAATAAGTTGCAAGTTGTCAATGGTGAAGTGAAGTTCAGTCTGTTGGTGAGTTCAGTACATTGGTGATAAAAGGTTGTGGAGTAAAGGGTTTGTTTTTTAGTATATCTAGTTTATCCACATAAATTTTTAGAGATCTGCATGAATATTTGATTGAGTTATGAGTATTTGTGTTCTTATAGTTGTTTAGTTGTTCTAGTTGGTGTTCTTGAATGAAGATGATGTGATTCTGGTAATGTGAAGTGTTGTGGATGGTTCTCTAGTGATTCATGATGCTTGTGGATGTTTTTATATTATGCTCTATGTTGGCACTCTCAAATTTTGCAAATTTGAGATGCCTATTTCAAAATTTTCCCTCTGCACTTTCAAAAGTGCACCTGATGAATATGCCTGAATGACCTACTTTGGAGGGTCATATTTTGGAGCCCGCTGATTTTCGTGTTAAAAACCTTTGCAAAAACACTCATGTGTCCTATATGAACTTGGTTGTCATTTTTTAGCTTATCACGATGAGTTTTGTTAGGGTTTCAAAAAGTGAAGCTGAAGGGTTTTGTCACTATTCAGCTGTTTACAAATGTTCAGTTTTGCAAAGTTATCTCCTGTTTGAGCTTGAATTTTACAACCAATTTATCATCAAGAGAAAAAAAAATTTGTTCTACATTCTCTATACCAAGATGAACTTGCATGCCAAATTTTAGAGCTTCATGAGGTGATTTGCTATTTTTGCAACTAGGCGATCTCTCGAGTTTTAATTGGTTCAGAACAGTAGTTTGTTGTAGAAAGTTCGAGAGGGAAACTTTGACAGTTAATAACTTTCACCTCATGACTCCTTTTTCCAAACCATCTTTTTAATTTAATTATTTGGACTAGTGTCTACATGCCTGCAAGTTTTTATGTCTTCATGAGGCCGTTTGACTAGCTTTCAAAGGAAATTGCTGAGCTAACTTGGCAAGTTTTGCACATTTTGCAAACATGTCAGAAGTGAGTTTTAATGAAAACCTAGTTTATGGCTTCACTCTAGATTCATTCAAGAAGCTTCTCCAGATCAATTTTAGCATAAAATTTGTTTGAAAATGAAAATTTTTGTAGTTGGGCCACATGGGGCCCTACATGCTTTGCACAGTATGAGATTTCAAATGTTGCAACATTGTCGTCATTTCAGACAAATCATTTTGACTGAAAAAATATGATATAGAATGCTCTTAGTTCTGGTAAAAAATGGTAATCCCCATGTTACCAATCACCTTTTCTAATAGTCCTATATGATTCACATACTGATGCAAAACAAAAAAAAAGTTGTCAACAAAGCTTTGAGCACTGAATTTCAAAGAGGAATAAGTATTTGAAACCAACATTGAGCATAATAATCTACATGAGGCTTTGAAAGTGAATGAAGTTAAGGATGCACTTGATGTAAAGATGGAATACTAAAGGGCTACATGGATGATGAATCCATTTACAAAATGGAGATTGTGTTTCACTTGAGTCACCAAGGAATTGAAGCCACAACCCTATTTGATCTTGCTTGATTATCTTAGCTATTGCATGAGTTCTCACCACAGCCTTTCACAACTTCAACACAGAAGCAAAATAGGGTTAATGTGTCCATTATGGCACTTAAAAATCAATGGGAAACCACGATTCAAAGAGAGATCAATTAAAGTGCAAAGTTAGAGAGTAAGGAATCGGGTTACCATGGATTGGTTAAAGGAAATATAGCAATGGACATGGCACATGTTTTGATAGTTTTGATGATAGTGGACATCTGACAAAATAGAAAAGATGGAGGAATTTATAATATATTTGAGACTGCATCTGCATTGGTGATTCTCACAAATCATTTGAAAGACATTCCAAAGTCAAGTGTGGTCTAGAGGATGCTACAAATTGCAACAAAACATAATGTATCTGTTGAGAATGATTTAGTGTCTTTCAAAATAAATACAGGGGAATGTGCAACAACATAAACAAATAGAATGGATTTGATGAAGGTTGTAGTAACTCTCAAGCAAATTCAGTATGCAGATATAAAAAGGGCATGCCTGGAAAATGTATGTAATATATTTGTTGAATGGACTTTAGAAACTAAAGCAAATTGTATTTAGAAAAATCACATGCCATGAGCTTAGGAAGAATATAGCCAAGAGGGACCTCTAATGAGCAGCCACCAAAGCATAATGTAAAGGCATGTGGATTTTTGAAAAGGTATTAGAAACTTTCAAGTAAACACATCATGAAGGAAATGCGCCAGAGTTGCCATGACCAGCCAATAGAGGAAATCAAATGATGCATAGTCTAGGGCATACTAAGCACAAATGGATGCATTAAAAAGGTCTCAGAAACTTCTAAGCCCGTGCCAAGGGATGCTATATCTATAGGGTATACGCCAATGCATGTGTTGAGAAAGTCTTTAGAACTTTTAAGCGAATGAATATGAGGCATCCATAAAACAACAAACAGGGCTTGTGGTTTGTTTGTTTTCAATGAATTTCCAAATGAACGTAGCTCTAGTGAGTGCCTCAAGTCACAGCCTATGCACAAAGTGATTTATTGAAAAGACTTTAGAAAAAAATTTAAAAATGTTGAAGGATCTAGCATGGTGCGATTCCAAGTGATGAAATGTTGGCACAAAAGCTACGATGGTACAAGCTACATGGGGCAACAACTACCACCGCAAATATGGAATGCCATTTTCCCGAAGGGAATTCAAAATGGCTAGGGCACAACCTATAGAGAAAATGAACTTTTTTCATTTGGATAAGCTTTAAAAGCTTTCAAAAGAAAAATGTAAAGGGCTCAAACCATACTTGGCAAGGTATACACAAAATGAAGTTATTGAAATTAAAGGTAGCCACTCCATTCAATATATGGTTCACAGCCTACAGCAGGGAGGCACTAGACAATACAAAGTGGATTTGTTAAGAGTGTTAGACTGAACGCCATGAAATATATAAGCAACTACACAAAAAAATGTGTTGTTACGCTGGTTGTGTGCACACATAGGGAGAACTCATTCAAAAGAAAATAGAAGACCATCGCATTTACAAAATAATTTGTTGAAAAGGCACCAGAAATTATAGGAGACCTACATTGGGAGAAAGAAGGTTCATGTTCACATTAAAATGAGTTGAAAATGTCTTTGGAATGATCATTGTGGCCATTGCAGATATAGATGTCATGAAGGAAATTAGGGTAACAAATAAAGAAAAAGTAGATCAATGGCTACCAAGCAGGATGAAAGTGCAGCATAATCTCCATTGTTCCCTAGCATTTTGCGATCTAAAGATGTACGACCACGAAATCACAGGCTTGCGACATGTGGTAGTGTGGGCCCCAAGCAACTTAAAGGGCACGTACATAAATTTGTTTCCCGATGGATTTATCAAGAAGGACCTCCTTTGATAAGGGAAAAATATTTAAAAGTCCAAAACGTTGAATGTTTCCTGATAAAACATAAAGTAAAGTGGGCCCAGCAGTGAATTTGTTTTTAATAGCCATTGTTTTAAATGTTAAGGGGGTAAATATTTTGAATGAACCCAAGAGTGAAATATTTAATATTTCACCATAAAGTGAAAGGCTAATGAATTAAAATGTGGCATAGGGACGCAAGTTAATGTTTGAGCCCAAAGAAATTTTTGAAGCCATGCATTAAATTGTAGGGTGGAATATTTAAATACCTCCACTATGTGTAAAGTGCATGGGGAAGTTATATGGGAGAGTGAGTTAAATATTCACTAAAATGTTATATGCAACTACAACATTATAAAAAGAGCAGGGAAATGTGAATGTTTTCACGGGAAAATAGGCATAGTATTTCTAGCTGCAAGTAAAAAAGTAAAAGTGAGATGGACATAAATTGAACCAGACCGCACGTGAAAATGCATGAGAAAAGTGAATAAAATATTCACTTCTTTATTTTTCCATGAAATAATAAAATGAAATCAAGCATAAATATTAAAGTTGGAGAACTTTAATAAAGTGAAGGTGAAACTTTAATATTTAAAGTGAAGGTATAGTCTGCAGCAAACAAAGAAAATAGCTGAAACAAAACTTTTCACAGGCACAAGGAGTATTTTCCAGCTATAGGTAAAATTGAGAATTCCATCACATGGGAAATTTTTTTGTTGCAGGATAGCTAACATCAAAGGCAGATTAAGAGGCAAATTTAGTTACAGAGAGATGAGAGAGGTTTTGAGCAGCTTGTTGATCAATGGTGGATTGAGTTTTTGGATGGTATCTATGAATCAGACTAATCTTAGGGTTACTTTTGTTTCTCTTTTATTCTTTTCTTCTCTCATTGTTAAAAAAGGGAGAGGCTGGGTTTCCAATTTCTGAAAGCTCTGCAAGTCAGGCAGAAGCTCTAGATAGAACTGTATAGCTAGGAGAAATGTAATTGAGTCATAAAATCTGAAAGTGTCTATTATGAATTGTGTTCTCATGTTTGTATTTAGCTGATAATTGTCTCCATTTCTGAGATGTATTACTCTTTTTTATTCAATAATAAGATTATCTGAGTCTTTTCATGCACATTTGCTGCATTAGAGTGATATATGTTGTTGCCTTCTATTATGAGAATAATGTAATTGCTTTAATAAAGCACAAGTTGCATTTATTATTGCCTTTTGTTCATAGGATAGTGTAATTGCCTCAACATATGTGACAGGGATACTATGTTTTAGGTGGATTTATAAGAAGAGTTATCAGATAAAACTTTAGTAATCTGGTTGTCATAATGTGATAACATTTGTAAGGATCTTCATAACATTTTCAACATTGTAGGATGAATGCTGGTTGTATGACTCCATAGCCCATTTTCTGGCACTGGTCAAGTATTATACTTATGTTGTTTTCAGCTTGATCCCCAATCTTCAAAATTAAAAATAATTTTAAATCCCTATGTGTTTTAGTGTTGTGGTTATCTCATGCTCCAAATAGTTGATATTACTAATGAACAACCAATTCTATTTAGTATTATCCTATTATGTTGAGCTATTAAATGAGATTATTTGTTGTTAATGGATCACCCTCCCGAGTCTTGCAGAGCCCAAAGTGTAGGAGGCTTTTTAAAGTCCTTGTTAGTTGGTCCAAGTCCTTTGAGCTGCCCTTGATTGGAATTGGAAATTCCATAGGTAGATTAGAAGACCAACCTTGTTACAGCATAAAAAGAAACCAACACTCTATCTGTGTTGTTGGTCCACATTGGTCAGTGTGCTCACGATTGAAGATTTTCTCTTGTGTATTCATGTTTTTCATGTTCTTGGCAGACATGGTGTTGTAGCATGTTGTGGATCCTTGAACCAAAATTGTTTTGAAGTGTTTTCATGTTTGGGATTTTTTTTTGGGTCTTTACTTTGTTGTGGCCGACTTTGGTTGATTTGCATTGATAATTATTTATGTTTTGGGTTGACAGTTTGTATTCATTTTATATTTTATTGAGGCTGACATGTAGCAATGTAATTTCTTGTTGCAGATATATATAAGTGATTGATTATTCCATTTGAAGGTGTTCCTATGTATGAGATGTGTGAATAATGTCCTAATCATTTGAAGGCAAAGCAAAGTGCGAAGAAAAGTGAAGAAGTGTTCATGTGCTTAACCAGAACTGTAATCAGGCATTAGCATATGTTATTTTTCTTAGTTCAAATCTTTTGGATGTAACCAAAATATTTTTGTAAGACAATAATTCCTCCTTTTGCAATTGACTAGTGATACCTAGGTAGTGTGCTTGAATTCATATGCATTCCCCATTTCATGCTTTATACTTTTAATAGGGTATAATCTTGTGGACTGACCTCCACCATGGTTTTCCCCCTAACAAGGTTTCCACATAAAAATCTTGGTGTTATGTGTGTTTCTAGTGTGTTGATGATTTATGCTTTCATGGTTACTAATTAGATCTGAGAATAAAGTTAATAAGTGGAATAAGTTTAAATTTTTGTGACAACTAATTCGCCCCCCCTCTCAGTTGTTTGCCTTTGTGTTTCCAATAATTAGTATTAGATTAGGTTCCTTGGAAGAAGTTTAATAGCTTGAGGTGATCCGTGATGATGACATACATGAAGGATAGTCCAATATTTGAGGGAAAAAAAATTCTCTATGGAAGACTTGAATGGAGCTTCATCTGAGATACATTGGTGAATCTTTCTAGAACATTACAAAGATTAGGTATGTTATTCCCTAGAATGGTCCTTCTACTTTTGCTCAGATTAAGGATTCTAAATACAATATCAAGGCTAAGGAAGCATTGTTGAGTGCTCTGACTTATTTTGAGATGAAAAATGTAATGGATTTGAAGACTACTTATGAGATTTGGGAAATTTTGGAAACCTTGTATGAAGGTGATGCAAATGTGAAGATTGGTAAGCTACAAAGTTTGAAAGGGAAATATGAAACATTGAAAATGGGTAAAGGTGAGAACATAACTACTTTTATGTAGAGAGTGAATGAACTTGTGTGTAATATCAGATGTGCTAGTGGAAAACTGGATGAATCAAAGATTTTTGTTAAAGTGTTCAGATCCTTTCCTACTACATACAAACACAAATTTGTTTCTATTGAGGAGATCTAGACTGTGACAAATGTAACCAAAGACATGTTGATTGGTAAGCTTGCTACTTTTGAGTTAAGTGAGTTTGGTGATGCTCTTCCTAAGATTGAATCTATATTCAAAGATACTACCTCTAGAAAAGATAAGAAAATATATGATTCGGGAGAAAGTTCTTCTAGAAAAGCGTTCAATTATGAGCAGGAAATGAGTGAGATTGGAGAAGAAGAGAGAAATTTAGATGAGATTGAAGCACTTCTTGTCAAGAGAGTACCTAGAGGAGAAGGTAAGTATAAAGGGAAATTTCCTCTTAAATGTTTTTTCTTGCAATAAGATAGGCCATTTTTCCTCAAGGTGTCCTGAAAGAGTTCCTAAGCCAAGACCTAACAAGCCTAGATTCCAAAGAAAGTGTTATTATGTTGCTGATGAAGGTGTGATGGATGATGAATCTGATAAAGGGAATGTAAGTGAAGATGAATGGGTATTTAGTGCTATCAAGGAAAATGATCCAATACCTACTAAATCTACTAGTTGCACAAATGTGGAGAAATATCCGGCAGCCATAATTGAAGAAAAGGATGAATGGGTGATTGACAGTGGATGCTCTCATCACATGATAGGTGATAAAATTAAATTTGTGAAGTTGGAAAAGTACGATGGTGGTGTTGTAATAATTGGTGATGACAAAGTTGGTGTGATCCATGGTAGAGGTTCCATTTCTCTTGATGCTAAGAATAATACTAATGATGTTCTATATGTGGAAGGTTTGAAGCATAATATTTTAAGTATTGGACATATGGTTGACAAAGGATATAATATTCAATTCAAGGATGAAAAGCATAGAATATTGGGGAGTTCAGGAAATGTGATTACATCAAGTATAAAAACAAAAAGTAATATCTTTCACTTGAATGCTGCTAGTAAAAGTTGTCTAATCACTCAAGTTGATGAAAGTTGGTTGTGGCATAAGAGATTGTATCATGCACTCTTTGACAATATTATCAAGATAAGTTCTACTCAGGTTGTGAGAGATCTTCCTAATTTGGTAAATCCTACTATTGCCATATGCAAGGAATGTCAGTTGGTGAAGAAAACTAGAGTTTCATTTCAGAGCAAACAACATTGTTCAAATGAAGTATTGGAGCTTGTGGATACTGATCTTTGTGGTCCTTCTAGAATCGGAAGTTTACAAGGAGAAAAGTATTTCATGTTACTCATTGATGATTATTCTAGATTGATGTGGGTTGCTTTCTTAAGAGAAAAATTTGAAGCTCTAGAGAAATTCAAGATTTTTAAGGCTAAGGTTGAGACAAAGATAGGTCTGAAGATTAAATGTTTGAGATCAGATAGAGGTGGTGAATTCACTTCTGATGATTTTAATTCTTTTTTTGAAGTGCATGGGATAAAGAGACAATTATCTGCCCCACGAACCCCTTAGCAAAATGGAGTTGTGGAAAGGAAGAACATGATAGTTCTATATCCTGCTAGGACTATGATGTTGGGAGGAAATGTTCCTCATATCTACTGCAGAGAACTTGTGAGTACATTGTTTACACTCTCAATCAGGTACATATCAATGGTGATACCGCTAAGACCCCTTATGAGCTATGTTTACACTCTCAATCGGGTACATATCAATGGATTCTTGTTCCTAGACCTAAGGAAAAAAATGTAATTGGAACTAAATGGGTCTTTCAGAACAAATTGAATGAGCAAGGTGAAGTTGTTAGAAACAAAGCAAGACTAGTGTGTAAAGGATATTATCAGATGGAAGGAATTGACTTTAAAGAAAAAATTTCTCTTGTTTCTAGGATTGAAGTTGTGAGATTATTTCTTGCTTATGCTTCTTAAAAAAACTTCAAGGTTTATCAGATGGATGTCAAGTCAGCTTTTCTATTTATGGTGAACTGGAAGAAGTGTATATTGAGCAACTTGATGGATTTCAATTAATTGTTTAGGGAGATATGGTTTGCTAATTGAAGAAAGAATTGTATGGACTCAATCAATCCCCAAAAGTATGGTATGATAGGTTGGATAAGTATTTTTTAAAACTTGGATTCAATAAAGGCACTGCTAATAGTAATTTGTATTTCAAGATTGATCATGATAAAGATTTGATTGTTGAAGTCTTTGTTGATGATATCATTTTTGGAGGAGATGATAGTTTTTGCATGAAGTTTGTTGATGAGATGCAGAGTGAGTTTGAGATGTCTATGATTGGAGAAATGAAATTCTTTCTTGGATTTCAAATTACTCAGTTAGATAAGGGAATATTTATATCTCATTCCAAGTATGTGAAAAATTGCTAAAGAAGTTTGGTATGGAAGATTCAAAGCTAGTTGGTACACCTATGGTGATTGGATGTAAGTTGACTCAAAATGATGATTCTTGGAAAGCAAATCAGACTAGATACAAATCCATGATTGGTGGATTGCTTTATTTGACTCAAACTAGACCTAAGATCATGAATGTTGTATGCATTGTTGCAAGATTTCAAGCTGATCCTAAGGAATCTCATGTGACTATTATGAAGAGGATTTTCAGATACTTGAAGGGGACAATTAATTTTGGCCTATGGTATCCTAAAGAAGATGACTTTACTTTGAGTGCTTTTATTGCTGTTGATTGGGCAGGAGATGTGGATGAGAGAAAGAGTGCCAATGACATAAAGAGTACCAATGGTGGTGCATTTTTCTTGGGAAAGAAGTTGATTTCATGGTTAAGTAAGAAGAAAAATGCCATTTCTATATCTACTATAGAGGCAGAATACATTGTTGCTACTAGCAATCATACTCACAATTTTTGGATGAAGCAAATGTTGAATGACATCAGAGTTGTGTATGATGGTCCTATTGCTATATTCAATGATAGTTCAAGTGCAATTAACATTTCTAAGAATTCGGTGCTACATTCAAAGACCAAGTATATATCTATCAAGTTTCACTTTTTGAGAGAGAAGGTGAGTGAAAAGGAAGTTAGGCTGGAGTATGTACCCACTAAGGAATAGATTGCAAACATCTTTGCTAACCCTTTTCCTAAGGATAATTTTGAGTATCTCAAAGGGAAGCTAGGGGTGATTACCCCTCCTAATCAGAACTATGATGCATTGAATTGCATTAGTCTATGATTGCATAGTCATATCTTGATCCAAATTGATGTTGTGGTAATTGTTACTCAGGGGTAGTATTAAGATGTTTAGATGTGTGGTTCAGAGCTTGTATCGAGAAAAGATATATTTTTCATTGATGTCAAAGGGGGAGAAGATTCATGTGAAAAACTATGAATTATCTAGGGAGAAGAGTCAAAACCTAAGGGGGAGAAAGTGCTAAAGATAGTTATATTGATGGTGTTTTTCACATCATGTGTTTCCATCAATGCCAAAGGGGGAGATTGTTGGATGTTGTGGTTGTGTTGATGATATGTGGTTGTCATTAATTTCAACACTATTAGCATTGATGTATTTAAGTATGTATATGTCAAATATATTGAGAAAATTGTAATAAATAAGTTACAGGTTATTAGTGCCAAAGTGAAGTTCGGTCTAATGGTGAGTTCAATGTATTGATGACTAGAGGTTGTGGATTAAAGGGTTTGTTGTTGAGTATATCTAGTTTATCCATGTAAAGATTTAAAGATCCACATGAAGATTTGATCGAGTTATGAGTATCTATGTTCTAACAGTTGTTCAATTGTTCTAGTTGGTGTTCCTGAATGAAGATGATGTGATTCTGGTAATGTGAAGTGTGAGTATGTGTAGGATAGTCATGGAAAAAATAGGCCCTTAAGTGGAAAAAAAATTAGAAAAATAAAAGTTAGGAAACTTGACGTAAAAATTTGAATAAGTAATCTACATTGTTTCATAAATATGTAAGAATAGAATATGTAGAAAATTGAATGTAGTTTCTAAACTACTAGGTTTGTTTATTTTTTTTAAAATCTATTTGGTGAAAATTTGAAATTTCAATGCAGTAGTACTTAAATTTTAGGGAAAAAATAAGAAGTAGGTGTTTGTCTGACCTCCCTAACCACAATAAAATGATAATATTTAGTTATAAGATTTTAGATAGAAGTAGAGGACTCATGTCCAGATGTGATGCCTATTTTTTTGTAAGTTTTTTCCAAGAAAATAATTAATTATGAATTTTTTATTACAACTTTTTAAAAATATAAAAAATTGTATGTCTGACCACCTTAACTTGGTCAAAACTTCATGAAATTCATTTTTTCTTTTTTTAAATCTTATAGTATGTGAAGCATAGAATGTGACACATCTTTTGGATTTAAAAAATGTGATACCATTTGAAAGATATAGATTTTTTTCAATCAGCCTATCAATGAGGACTTTAGTCATAATTCAAATAGAAAATCAATAATAATTATTTATTAAATTCAAAGTAAAGAATAATTTATATTGGTGGAAAGCTGAGAATAACCTTTAAAAACCCTTTTCATTTCATCAATTTTGGGTAAAAACAAAGTCATCAACCACATACCCTACAAATACCCATTATATCGCCACTTTTTGGCCCATCATGATCTTGCACATACCCATGTTGTGGATGATTCTCTGGTGATTCATGATGATTTTGGATGTTTCTAGATCTTTCTCTATCTATTTTTATGGTCCACATTGGTTGGTGTGGTTGCAATTGAATATTTTCTCTTGTGTATTCATGTTTTTCATTTTCTTGGCTGACAAGATGTTGTAGCCTGTTGTGGATCCTTGAAATGAAATTGTTTTTAAGTGTTTTCATGTTTGGGATTTTTTTTGGGTTTTTACTTTGTTGTGGCCAACTTTGGTTGATGCACGTTGATAATTATTTATGTTTTGGGACAACAATTTTTATTCATTTTATATTTTATTGAGGCCAACATGTAGCAATGTAATTTCTTGTTGCGAATATATATAAGTGATTGTTTATTCCATTTGAAGGTGTGCCTATGTATGAGATGTGTGAATAATTTCTTAATCATTCAAAGGAAGAGAAAAGTGTGAAGAGTGAAGAAAAGTGAAGAAGAGAAGAAGTGTTCATGTGCTTAACCAAAACTATAATTAGGCAATAGTAGATGTTATTTTTCTTAGTTCAAATCTTGTGGATGTAATCCAAATCTTTTTGTAAGATAGTAAGTCTTCCTTTTTTAATTGAGTAGTGAGCTCTAGGCAGTGCACCTGAATGCATGTGCATTCTTGACTTCATTCTTTACACTTTTAATAGGGTATAATCTTATGGACTAACCTCCACCATTTTTTTTCCCCTAATAGGGTTTCCACATAAAAATCTTGGTGTTATGTGTGTTTCTAATGTGTTGTTGATTTATGCTTTCATCATTTTTAATCAAATCTGAGAATAAAGTTAATAAGTGGAATAAGTTTAAATTTTTGTGACAACTGATTCACCCTCCCTCTCAGTTGTCTACCCTTGTGTTTCCAACACTATCCACAATCCAATGGTCAAGAAAAAGCATCTAATAAAACTCTTGAGCTCATTCTCTGTAAAATAGTTAATAAGCATGGTAAGGATTGGAATATTCAATTAACGTACACTTTGTGGGCCTATCACATGAGTGTTTGTACAATAATGGGAATGATGCCTTACAATCTCGTGTATGGTGCTAAACCTATCATGCCTTTGGATTTGGAAATTCCATCTTTACGAGTTTCTATAAAAGGGTTAATTGATGATGAAACCTATTGAGTTAACCATTTGCATCAGTTGGAGATGCTCGATAAGTGTCGTTTATAGGCCCTTGATCATATTAAAGCTTATGAATGGTAATTATTTAGAAAATATAATAAGAGTGTGCTTCCTAGGACCTTTCAACTAGGAGATCTAGTTCTCTGTGAAAACTAGAGAAATGTAAATGTGCCACCTAATCAGAGAGGAAAATTCAGTCCTAATTCATTAGGGCCTTACATTGTGATCCCCGTATATGGTTCAGGTGCCTATGGATTATCAACTATGGATGGAATGCCTTTAAAAGATCCCATTAATGTGATGCATCTTTGTTGATATTATACATAGTGTTCTATGTGTCATCTATGTGGTGTTCTCTCTATAGAAGGGTAGTAGCACTACATACGTTGACATTATTCATTAACACATTATGAAAAAAATTGTGTTTTGAATGACCATGTGTGTGTGTGTGACCATGCACCACATTACATATTTTAGGATGATTAGATCATCATTGTATTTAATTAACATACAACCATGTGTGTTTATTAAATCATGTTAGCATCTAATGAAAGTATACATCCACATGAGCATATTAAATCCATAGCATAAATGTACATGAAAAATAAAAAAATATACATATTCAAATAAACAATACCATGAAACTAGAATTGATGTATCCATATATATATGTATATATACACATGTATGTATCAAATGTCATGTACATGTACTAGGCCACTACTATAAAAATGAGTGGTTATTGAATATATGTCTATAGAAAATATCTACAAGTATATATGTATGTGTATGTATCTTGCTATAGAAATGATGTACAAAATTGATGATGAGCCTCTATCACTACAATGCATGGCTCCCACAACCATCTGGCTCTGGCGGTTGCTTTGGTACCCTCAAGAGGGGTTGAACGGTGGTAATGGAGCAGGATCGATGTAAGCATGATATAGACAAAGCCACCTACATCCTTCTGATCTCTCCCTATGAGGATATAGTCAACTCTTCCTACCTCAACTCATCCCGTAACCACTAAAAATCTATAGAAATCACAACTATCGGCTGCCCATCGAGGTCATTGAGACAACTTTGGAGGGAATCACGCGCCTACTCGGTGGCATCAGCCCTCTTCACTTCCATGTCTCGCTTGGCAAGCACCATCCGTAGCTTCATCGACAACTGATCAGGTTGTCCTCAAATAGTCATCAACTTTGCAGTAAGCTAAACAATTTCCATGCCCCTCTACTCATAGATGGTCCTCAAGCACGCAACTAGCTTGAAACTAGGGGCATGTTGTCCTGTAGATGATGGTTGGTAAGCCTCAAGAACTAACCCTTGGATCAACATGTCAGGGGAAACCTCTGAAATACATTCAGGTAGAATCCCAATCCATCCTATGTGTCCTCTACAACCACAGAGAAATAAGGAGGTATCAATATCACATGGTATATATATACATATATCGTAAATAAAAAACTAAAAGTATAGAAACATAAAGAACATGTCTTATATACCTAGGTCCCTTGGCTGCCATGTTGGGTCAAGGTGAGGGTTGGTGTTGGGACCTGCACTGTTGACATCGATGGCTGCTCCTAGTGATGCTATAGTCATTTCTATTGCAACAATGGAAGTTGGTGGTGTTGAAGGGATAGGGGTAGCTGGTGGGGGGTTTGACCTCCTCCGCCACTTCAGTCTCGGTGGTGCTGCCTCCTCCTCTTGTGGTACCTAGTCCTCCCTAGTCTACTTCCAACCTCTCCACCTATCTTGCAAGGGTTGGGTTGGAAAGTCCTCCTCTAGATTGGGATCCCCTCTCAGGGCACCCTCGCCAAACATAGGAGTAGGATGATGCCTCTCCCACCACCATGAAAAATCAGCCGCTACTTCAACATTATCTGCCACCGCTATGGGCAACTAATCATGATCAAACTCATCATCAAATGGGAAAATATTAGTAATAGTGAGGTGAGGGTGATCCCCAACCCTCACTACACTCTTGTAGGCCCTAGTATAGGTGGGAACATCTGTTGGAATAGTCTACGGTCAGTCATGCTCTTGCATGACCCGACTCCAGTAGTAAGGTACTATAATGTAATCTTGATGACCTATCAAAAAATGGTCCATTTGTAGGTTCCTCAAGTACCTATCGTCATCCACCAATATAAAAAATTTATGGGGTCTCCACCAAACCCCATTTGTAGTAAGAGTGTAAAACTGTAAGCATCAAAACTATAGATCCTTGAATCTCCATTGGTCTATCATGTCATACCAGTGGGCCATGGGAACATGACATGGTCATCACTGGGGAAAATCGACGGGCCAGGTGTACATTATGTGGGAAAAGGACCACACCTAAAAAAGTGTGCACACTGTAAGCCTACAATACTTGTAATGCATGTACTGGCCTAGCTCCTAGTAGAGGTGTGCTAGCATGTTGCGCCCCTAGGAAAAAATAGTCCTATGCTCTACCATCTCTCTAATAGCATGGATGAGGCCCCCGTGTAGGTATGAGCCTTGACTATCAATCATGATCTAGAAGGCCATGGTCATGACCATAAATCGGTGGAGAAATGGTGTAGTGGTCCTCACCTAGTCATACCAGTGCATGTAAATATGGCGTATGCTATTTTTTCCATCTGTCCTCCCTAAGCAGTAGAGGAAACCCTCCCTCTTCTTCCATGTTGATTGAGTATTGTTGCAAGCCACCCACCATTCGCGGATGGGTAGACCGAGGATCTAATAGACATCCTCGAGTGTGATAGTCATCTTTCCACAAGGCAGCTGGAAAGATGACATGGTGGCATCCCACCACTCCATAAGGGCTATAAGCATCATCTCATGGTATCTCATCTCTAGCATGGTGAATACATGCTAGAGACTGACTTGTTAAAGATGTGTGACCTCATCCTCTGAAAGATAGTCCCTCTGCTCACGAACGAGTCAGAATGCTCACCCTCCTAGATTATTCTAAATCTATGGGTACTCTTGTAAAAATTTAAAAATTTTGAGTCAGAACATCAAATTTTAGTGTAAAAAAAACAAATTAATTAAGACCTATGTGTGCCACACAGATGTCTTTGCGTCGTGCATGCATCCCCAATCGCCATGGTCACCTCGAAGACGCTAACACATCTCTGAGACAATAGCAAAAAGTCAAGACCCTGATGCATATGATGGATGAAAACATGGATATAGGATGTAGGCATAGAAGACAAATACATGTGCACCTTGTCGTTTTGAGAAATGCTAAAAAAGGGCTAAAATTTGCACAAAACGGGGCTTAGAGACATACCTGGTCCACCTCGTGGTGCTTGGGAATGTCTTGGTGTAGCTACTCTAACCTTGGTGCCTCATACTCCCTCCTGCTAGGCATTTTGTTAACTTTCCTATCACAAAAGTCAACAATTTCATCATAGTGAATAGTGAAAATGACCCTTCTAGGGGCTTGCCTAGGTATATATAGGCCCCCCTCGATCCCATTTTTCCTAGAGCTTGTGGCTCCCTAGTTTCTCTAGAATTTCCCCCAACAAGTTGGGGGAAAACTTAGGAGGGGAAACAAGGTTGTCTCTTAATCATATTTTTCTTCTAAATCAATGAATTTTTCTTGATCATTCCTCTCTCCATAGTAACTTTCTTCTGATTTTTTGAAGCTTACCCAAAATTTGAGTTTTGTAGGTAAAAGATTTGAGCAGTTTTTCATGACCGTTTTGATGTTGTTTATAGAGCTCAGATGTTGTGGGCACCTTTAGTACCAATTAGCTTGACTTCGTTGGCCACTATGGTCTCTCTCTTGGCATGCAAATCCGTAAAATTCAAAATTTGGATAAACTTTCTCTTATTTACTTTAGTGAGACTATTTTTTTCAAAATCAAGCCCACTAAAGTGGGGGAAAAAATGTAATGTCATAGAATTGCACCTAGGGCTAATTCCACATTCTTGTATTTTTTCCTATCATTTATGATGCTTCAAAACATTAATGAAAAAACCCCATGAGTCAAAATTTTACGATTCTAACTCCATGTGAACTTGTGCCTAAGCAACAAAATGCTAATGACATGTTTCCTAAGATTCTAGTCTCTAGATGAATGTGTGGTGCACAGACATTTAAGTGACATGTTAGCATTCTGACCATTTCCCGAGTTTGAAATGGGGAATTTGGAATACTAACCCTTGAGAAACATGTCCTAGTAGTTACATTTCAAAAGTAATGGCTCTTTTCTACCCTTGTAAACATCAAAAACCCCTTCTTGGCTTTGATTTTTGGGTTGGAAGACATTCATCAAGCTTTCTTGTTCCTTGCTCCAATTTTGAGTTCTCTTCATCTTTGATAGCAGTGCTCTCACAAGTGAAGCCATGCAGGATTGAGGTCCTCCCAGTAGTAGTAACTCCCAAGCAAGCACTCAACGGTGCATTCTTTTCCATGTTGGCTATCTCTGGTGGTTGGAACACCAAAACAAGGGTCTGATTGAGGTAGACCCCTAAACAACCAACCTTTTCCCCTTGATCTTTTGTGTCTAGGTCACGAAAAGGAGCTTGGGGTGAAGATCCTGAAATCTAGGGAAAGGTGAGATTTCTTCAAGCCTTCTTACATCCATTTTAGTTTCTGGTTTCCTAACTAATTATTTTGTTCAATGCACTTTAGACCTGATCCTAGAAGTAAAGCTTGTTTCTATTCATTTTAGTTCCTGAGCTCTCTATTGCTTAGGATGCCAATGAGACTTTTGGATGACAGCGTGCCATGCTGGTATCCTAAAATTGTGTTGACATATTTTGGTCGTGAGCTCCCTCTTCTGATACAAAAATATCTTATTTTTTCTCTCTTAGGGTCTATGCTAGTTTTTTCCTGAAGCATAACTAAGTCTTAGTTCTCTATCATTCCGCTAATCCATTTATTCTGAGGTGTATAAGGATAGTTTTTTCCCTATTGATCTCTTGAGAAAGGAGAGACCTGTGTGCAAGAATCCCTCTTATATCAAAGAAATAAATGAAAGAAGAATAGGGGATACCACAAGTTAGAGCCCCATTGATATTATTGATAAAGGAGTATAGTTGATGATTAGTTTTTGTAAGGAAGACTTGAAGAGAATGTTGAGAAACCATAGATTTTTGAGAAATCGAGAGAAAGCTCAGATAAGAATGAATCTATAGAGTCCTCACAAACCTTGGGTGGTGAACCAAGAAATGATGAGAATCCCTATGTTTTAGGACAATAGGAAAATAATGCTCCAAGGGCTAATGTTGAGAATAGGGCAGGACAGGAAAAGTAAGCCTCAAAAAGGAAGAGACAATGATAAATCAAGTTAATCTAGAATCCATGCCAATGAGGAAAAAAGGTATTCAAGTTCTAGTGGTTGTGATAGGAAATGTTGAAAGCTCAAGAGAGTAAGTTCCTAAACATGTTGACCATCAGGAATGAGAATAGAATGAAGAAGCACCTTACTGATTAGTCAAGCAAATGGCTTTGTCGTTGGAGGTGGAACTGGTTCATTTAGATATCAGAAGTTTAATACAAGAAATAGAAACCCCTAATCCTAGAGTTAGAGAAAGGACAAGGCATGTAGATTTGGGGAGAACTCTCCAAATAGCTACTTCAGTGGGAGATAAGAGCAAGCATCAAATAACACTTAGGGATTATAGGGTGATGATAATTGATGTAGGACATTCATCATGGGGATAGGAATTAAAAGAGATGAAACTAAATTTAGAAACAACTATTGCCAGGGTACAAAAGAATAAGAAGAAGAAAAGAGAGTTAAAAGAATGGATTGATTTCCTAGAGAATTTCATTAGGTTGCTAGCCCAATCTAGTCAAACAAAGACTAAATTTCTACAAAATCTAGTACTAATGTCTAAGGAGCAAGTTGATGCTATTACAATGCTTTTTCATTAGGTAAGAATGTTTAAAGAATTGATGGAGTACTTAGTAAGGCAAGGAGAAGAGTTAATAAATAATGCAATTGGCAAGCATAAGGAAGCATACCGTTGGTACAACAAGTCTAGGAGACTTGAAGGTGAATGTCGATTTCGCCAAGAATGGACTAATGTAGAGAAGTGAAAGTTAAAATTTCTTCTTTAGATGGATGTCTAAGAGTTAGTGAATGAGAAGATAGCCATGAAGTAGGAAGTTCTGGTATTTGAGAAATGGATGAAACAATTGAATTGGGAAAGTGCCACTTTGTTACAATGTGTATATGAATTTGAAAAGGTCACCGAGATATGCAAGAAATTGATAGATAAAGATGAGATCTTTATTAAAATGCTAGCTCAACAAAACTATGATCCCCAAACTTTACTTGACAGGATGATAAGGAAGTAAAAGCTTTCAAGGAATGAATTGAAAAGGTAAATAATGATCCTATTCAATTATTAAGTCAAAAGGTTATAGATGATATCATAAAGTGTAGGAATGCTATGACCAAATATGAGATAGAAGTAATACAGAGAAATGAAAACATCATTCAAATATCAGAAGAGTATGCTAGGAATAAGTATAGTTGGAAAGTGATCCAAGGAATTCCAAAATAATGTATACATCAAGTGTTGATTTCTTTCTAGGAATATCAGCAAAGGAGAGGTGAAGATGATTCTTCAGACTCGAAGCTCAATGAAGAAGAATAGATAGTTAGATACTGAAGCCAAAATTTTGTGCATGGGTATATTTTTTAAGGGAATTTTGTAGGTTTATTCCCAGTCTTGGTGAAGACAGTTAGTCCCAAAGGTTTTGAAAAGTTCCCAAATTCTTATTTTCTGTGCAAATTACTCGCGACCCAAAACCTAAAATTTGAAGATTATTGTTGAAGAAAAGTCAAAATATCTTTGACTTTTCCTAGAAAGTTTTGATGACAACTGTCACCTGCCATGTGTTGCATTTAAATTTGTTTTTCTAATTATATTTGATGGGATTAAGTTCAAACTCTTTGGGGCATTGTTCCTATAAAAGGCTGTTAGTTGCTTTATTTTATTTTTAAGTTTAAAATTTGTGGATGTTAGAAAGCCAAAAAAAATTCAAGTTTTGTTCATTTTATTGTTTTTTGTTCCATTTCAGACTAAAAAGTTGTATGTTTCATTATTAGAGCCAATTTTAAACCTATTTCTTGAAATGAAATCTTATGTAGCTAATTATTTATTCCTATTGGAAAAGTGTTGTTCCATTTAAGGGTACATAATGACACCATCATGTGGCAAATAATCCCCCTTTCTTTAAACTCTTGCATCATTTTGTGCCTAGCTATGAAGCAATCTGGTGACATATGGAATGGTTTTCTTTGGTTTGGTTATTTCTTGAGGCATGTGTGGATAGTACCTAGGAGAAATTTTAATTTTTAGTAATTTTTTATGCTTTACTTTAGAATAGATGCTTTATATTCCAAAAAATGTTCCAAAAAAATGATAAATGTATGGAGTTTTATAATAAATATTTTGATTCCATGAAATTTCTGAACGCTTAATACTAAATCTACTTGAATGTATGCAAGTTATGTGAGTTTCATGAAATATTGTTGCAAATTCTTTGATTTCATGAATTTGTTGAATGAAATATGAATGATCAGACTGAGATTATGTTTGTGTCTTTACGATACCAGCCAATTCTTAACAATTTTTTGTACCCCTCATGTTTAACAACAATATCATAATGAACCATGAGTGAACATAGTGCATCAAGAATTGACATAAACAAGCCTTGGGATATGGCTATGTTTTCCTTATATTTAGGTTTCCTAATGGAGTCTTTCAAGAAAGGTAGGTTCTTGCAGTACTCTGTGATAATTTATCTACATGTTGATGTGTTTGTGTAACATCCACATCAATAGAATGTATCATCTCTACCATTGTACATGGAAAAACAAGGTAATGTTCAAAGCCTTATAGGAAAATAATGAGGTTCGATCTCATAAGGTGATGGATAATGTAATAATAGTTATGCATTATGAGATGAATGAGAGTGAATGAATTTATCCAATATTTGTTATATCTCCTTTAATTTTTTAATCCACAAAATCCACATCCAAAAAAAATTAGTGTGGATGGGATGTTTTATACTAATTATATGATGTGATGATGAGTGTAAAAAATTATTAGAGTGGATTTATGAAAATAGGATGGATGTATAGGGGAAATGCAAAGGGAGGATGGAAATAATTTGTAGAGAAAATAAATTAATTTTATGAAAGGATCACTAGGATAATTATGTCACAATAAAATTCTTAGACCACATTAAATATATATATTTTACTCATTTTCACTTGATTGTTTTTAAATAGAGCCTAGCCATGTTATTTTTTGAATATGTATATTTTATTAATACTTCACATGTGATATTTGATTCTATATTACTCCCAAGTTTATTTTCAAATAGTTGTAGACATATGTAATGATTTTAATACTCAATTAAAGTACACAAAATAAGAATATACCTAAAGAATAAACTAATCATAGTGAACCTTTCCAGTTATAGACTAATGAGTTACATATAATGGCTTATGTGATTTCATAATTTTATTTTCTTCCATACATATTATCTAATATATTACCATAAGTATCCATGAAACAATTATAATATGTATTTGTTAATACAAGTATGAATATAGGTACAAGTATAATTATGGATGTACAAAATATTACCAAGATTGTATTTAATATCAAAATTCTTTTAATATTGATCCTTATAAATTTAATTATGATAAAACAAATGGAAAGTAGATATATATTATAAACACCTAAAAATTTAGACTAAGTTTTTTTTGTTAATTGGGTTAAAACTAATTATTTTATGTGAATTTGACTCAAAATTTTACCTTTATGCATAGATTCTTATCAAATCATTCCTAAAAGAATTTATTAATTTCATATATTTTATTAATATAATATTAAATAAATAATAATATTAGCATGGAAGATTTCATGTCTTCTCAATATGGATAAAATCTAAAACTAGAGGTCACTCTAGTGAATGTTAGGGTTAGACTTGTTACATTCATTATAATCCTCAATGTTAGACTATCATGTTAAATATACACCCCACTGAAAACTGCCTCATCATGGCACTAACAAAACATCACAAAATAGGAGTGGGTATTTATTTATGTTAGTTGGTAATATTGCAACCATGTAGAACTAAGCCATGGTTCCACCCACTTATCATACTACCTAAAGAAGATATCTACCATCACCTAGTTACATAGTTTAGTGTATCATGTATAAATTGTGGTCCTTTAATTATGCTACTTTAGTGTTTGAGAGTTTGAATCTATATGATTCATATAATTTCCAAAGTAAATATGTAGTAATAAGTAAACAATGATGAAATTGATATATTTGTATTTTAGATGAAATATTATTATCTTCTTATAGCTATAAATAACAATCCATCATCTACACCTACATGCAAGTCATTTGTTGTGCTTGCATCTCGTGTTAATGGAAAAAATCGCAATTGGAACTTGTAAAATGTGAAAGCAATATAGAAAATCCATAGTAAAATTTAAACACTAGAGAAGAATTATGGATCAAGATTCCAAGAAACATATAGAAATGTGGTCTTCATAATTATTAAGTCCCCATGCCATATGTTATTCATTTCCTTTATAAAAAGATTACAAAAATTATCCTTGTATGAGATGTGCACCATGAATTTAAATAGTACATCAAGGAAAGTAGATTTGAATGGTAAGTTGTAAAACTTGTGATTTATCATTTATTTTTATCCATTTTCCTCTACTCGACCTAAGGTAAGAACTCTTTATCCAGCATCATCATAGCCATTGTGGAGGTGGAAAAACCAAAAATGAGTTTGACTTAGGCAAGACCCTATCTGCTACAACCCTTTCTCTCCTCTCTTTATTGCAAGTGGTAGATCTAAAGTGGATTTGGAGAATATTGAAGACCAAACATCAAGATCAAACATTCAAGCACATTCATTCATTAAAATAGGGCAATATCAATTATTCATTAACATATAAAAATCCAAGCACCAACAAACTATAACACTCTTGTACATGTTCTATGATTTTGGAAATGCTAATTCTAAATCTAGGGCATCCATGCCCCTTACTAGTCAATTTTAGCTAAAATTTTAATTTGCATTAGTTTTCTATAGTTTTATAACTAACCTAGTTTAAATTTAAAAAATCACACACATCACATTGTAGTGTAGAAAAAAGTATCCCTTTACATTTTCACACTTGTTTGGGCCCTCCTTGCTAAAATTAGGCTTCTTTATGCCTTATTTGGTCCTATTTTGCATCCACAAGCCTTATTTAATGGATATCTCTGAGGATA
The DNA here is from genome assembly GCA_007258455.2 of Sequoia sempervirens. Classification (NCBI taxonomy): domain Eukaryota; kingdom Viridiplantae; phylum Streptophyta; class Pinopsida; order Cupressales; family Cupressaceae; genus Sequoia; species Sequoia sempervirens. Next base: position 20,319,007 of record VDFB02168118.1, read on the forward strand.
ATCCCAACATTTATTAAATGACCAATCATAATTCATTTTTCTGGGTTGTGTGCTCTAGATCTAGTGATCTGGGACTCATACACCACCTTGGGCATATGGGTCCCACTTAGGTTTTGGGGCCTGATCCTGAATATTACATTGAACTTAACATTTCTTGAAATTTGTGCCCCAGGCTTAAGCTATTGAGACTCATACGCCCCAATTGGTGTATGAGCCTCACTTTATCTTGGACCTATTTTGAATTCAATTCTTGGTAGGATTTTATTTCCTAGATCCGATGTTGGCTTATAGTGTTGTAATTTTGGGAAATTTTGCATAAACAAGTATAAATTCAAGGTTATTTCACATATTTTCTCCTAGTGAATTCAAGTGATCTTGTAAGCATTCAAGAGCATTCAAGAGTTGATTATCAAGAATTTGGAGCATCAATTCAATATTAAAGTATCATATCAAGGTCATCATGCATCATGTGTGTTTTTGAGCTAACATTTGTGTTGTAGGATTTCATGATTCAAGAAAGCATTCAAAGACATTATCTCATATCAGGATCAAGAATCAAGATCCACATCCATTGTAGCCATTTCATGCAAGATTGTAGACTTTGTTAAAAGGGTTTGGTGAGTTCCAACATTTCATTTGTTCATTCATCATTCCTTCATTTCTATTTCATTTCATTTCAATGTTTAATTACCCAAACGGGGTTTGACCAAGGAAAACCCCTGTTCCCTAACATAACAACATTTTTTCCCTCTTCATGTGTGATTGTAGATCTAGGTGATTTGGATATTGAAGATCCTTTGAAGACAAGATTGCAAGATTGGAGAAAACTTGTTAAAGTTGTCAAGAAGTTGTCATCTTCACGGAAACTCACCTATGAATCGAAAATGAAACTTTTTAGACTTGAATATTAGACAATAAAAAAGTTATACAAGATCACTAGAGGATCCAAAATTTTCATTCTAACCCTAATACTAGGACTAAATCACCACCTTAGGAATATGAGTCCTATTATACCTCTTTTCAGCAATTTTCTATAGATCTTGGTTTGCCAATAGTATATTTCAGATTCAGCCCAGAAACCCTAACTAAGACTAAATCACCTAGTCTGGTGTAGAAATCCTAGTGAGCATAAAAATTTAGAATTTGAGAGGTTCAGACCTTTTTTTAGACATCTCCAGTCTTCGAGGTGCTACTCTTTTTATCCTTAGTTTATTAATTTGATTATAAGTTTAATTTTCTAGGTTACATAGCTAGATTTGCATATTGCTTTCATTTCCTTCTTTATGAGAATTTAGCTTAGTGGTGAACCCTATTTTTAATGAAAACTAATTAAACCCCCCGTCATTTCCTAGCAGTACTTCTTGTTACCTATGTTTAGCTACTAGATCAAACAGGTAGAGTTGTTTATTTTTTACAAATGAAAAGAAGGTACATTTTACTCTACCATATCATATTCACGTGCATAAAGAGATAAGGGAAGACTACACTACTACATTACATTATGCAAATCTTATAACATAGAAGAGAGTGCATAATATTTTCAAAAATGTAGTCTTTATTGATAATATCAATGTATGGTGTCCCACACAAGCTATGGCACTAACTATCTGAATGAAAATGTTGGAAAAAAATACACATTTATAGAAATGCAAGGAAAAGAATGCATATATAGAGAGAGGGGACCCATCATTTCCTGAATGATGAATCCCAGTTGTCCTGTTCTACATCATCTTCAGTACTTCCCACTTGTCTGGTCTTCAGTTGATGCTCTCCTTGCTGCTCCTATTTTTCTTGCATTTTTGAGAAGAGTGTTGTTAGAGAAATAAAGGATCGCCAATCAATACATATGCAAATATCCATATACATATAGTTTTATCCTCATGTGCATTAAGATATCTTGCATACTATTGATGTCCAATAAAACAAGAGAGTTATCAAACACCTCTATCATATACTCTATTTTATCTAACATGTTTGCTTCTTGTGTAGGTATGGGTGAAATATTTTTTATTGTTTTGTTTAATCTCTTTACAAAATGTGGGGTAAAATGTGGCTCCCACAAGGGTTGAGCCTAGCATGCTGCCCTATGTTTCATTAGAGAGGGATAGTCATATTTCACGTCACCATGTAATTCTTGAAAATGAGTTTCATTCACCATGGTGATATTGACTAGGAATAAATACCTTATTAATAATAATTTTTCCCATATTAATATGGTCAATCCTAATCAATGATGGCATAGCACAAAATTGGTTTGCAAATATTACTTGATGTTTTGCAGTTTGAGATTCATAAGTACAAGACTAATCATATTTTTGAGACAACAGGACCTATGAAGAACTATCAGGAGCTAACTTGAGTCACATAAAGTAGATATAAGTGATAAGTGAAATACATGATCAAGGATACCATGTATTAGCAGAAGAGGAGTAATGCATGAGAAAGGTAAACACATTGATGTAAATGGGAAAAGGTAATTGGAATTTTCAATTATCATAGTATGAAGCAGTAGATTATACACAAGGCCAGTTGTAACTATATCATGTGGACATCCATGCTCTCTATATGTCAAAGGGGGTAAGCCACTTGTGAAGGGATCCTCCATATTGAGATTAGACACATAGAAAACATACTTTTTTCTAAATTAGTGATGTTTTCAAATAATGCAAGATAGAGAAGTTTTCTAGAGAAAATGAGTACACAGAGCAATCGATGGCCATGGAAATATGAAACTTGGAATGTAAAAGTGATTATGAAACTCAAACATACAAAAGAGGCTTCCTACTCTTTAGAAGAGCCAAGTGGAGAGGAGGTAAAGACAAGCTTTCAAATCACCATGCTTTTGTAGAAATGAAACAATGAGAAAATGCTTATATAAGAATTTCAAGTGAAACAAAAGGAGTAGTGAGCTACGGGTTTGTAATGTGTAAATATACCTATCGTATATCATTAAGCAATTATGTTATAATAAACATGCTTGTGCAACATAGTGATGATAGTATGTGAATAAGACCAGATAATTTTCTAAGGTACAATTTCATATTCAGTAAGTATAATGAGCTCTAATGGCATCAAAGCTTTGTCCAAGTTATCAAATGGGACAACCTTAGAGTAACCTTGACATACCAAGTTTCCTACCATCATTGCATATATGGTGGGTAGTATGATGTTCTAGCTATCTTGATAATCAAAGATGAGTAACAATATCGTTAAGTGTCTTTTACACAAGCAAAGAGACATAAAAACAGTGAAGCTTCTCAATGGCAGAATAGGTGATCCAAATGAGAATTTCAAAAGGAAAAGATTATACTACAATGATCCAGTGTAATACCAAAAAAAATGAACAAGTAACAATGTATTATGCTTTGTGAATATTATTTGCAATGCCTAAGAGTTCACATGGAAACTATACAACTGCCTGAAAATGTAATCTCATTTGTACAATGAATCACCTAGAATAGAAGTGAAACCCTTTTTCAGTGCTAGGTTTTTGACGTAAGAGACCGAGCCATGGCCATTTTTAGAAAAAAATAAAATATATAGAGAGGAGCTTATATCTTTGCATTTCCAAGGAAACACAAGCAAAAATCCTCAACATAGAAGATGCAAACCCAGAAATAATGAATACCTAAAAAAAAAAACATGGTTGTGGTCAATAATGGTAGTATGTGCTCTGTATTTGCAAATAAGAGAAAAAAACGTAGAGAGAGCTTGCAAACCCTTGTTCACACAAAAATAAAAACCCTTGTTGCTTGTAGGAAAGTGAAATTCGTCACCATGAAGTACAATAAACTTGTTTTCAAAAAAATATAAAGTGATAATGAATACAAAAAATAGAAGATTCATCATTTCTTTTGTATATGAGAAGGAAATGCTTAGAGATCGAGAAAAAAATTCATGAATGAGAAAACCTCGAATGGAGCAGATTTTCTATAGAAGTACATTAAGAATGAAGGGATTTTTATCTTATGTATGGACATGACCAGAAATGCTCTTCTCATACATTAAATACATGAAATCTTCAAAAAATGCCAAGTATATGCAAAAACTACAATGAGATCTACAAAAGAGTGTAAGTAGTCTCCAAGGTATGCATAGCAATGACAATGGATAGCAATAAAAGTGAAGTATACTCCTGTTTCTTGAAAGATGGCTCGATTTCAAGCATTTGTTTCTTTAGAAAATTGAATGGAAGACATGAAAATGCTTTTCAGGAGCTTACCTAAGCTCATTTGGTCAAACTTTCACAAGGTATGCACCCAAATTTGTATCAAAACCTCCATGGAATACCTATGTAAACCCTATGGTAGCACAAGCATGAAGTCTCTAGAATGTCAAAAGAAAAATGAAATGAGTTTTGCATTGTTTTGGTGTTTAGGGTTTCAAAACCCTAATGGAGGCCAACAACAAACAGTACTTTTTACCTTTATTTAAAAAAAAAAATCGCAAAAAACTAATACCTTGACCTTTTGTGAATGCATAAATTTTTTTTGCATATGTTAATGTGTGTAAGCCTTTTAAGACTTATATGTAGTTTTCCATTATGTTTGCATTAATTTGAATTGTAAAGCATTTGACTTAAGTGTTATTATTATAAAGCACTTAGTGAAGTTGCTATTTTAAATGCAAAAATGGAATACCATGTCTTGTAAATGCATTAAGGAGATAAAGTTGAGAGTTTATGCTTTTGCAAGCATATAGGAATTGGTTGAATTAGTTGGTCGACCAAAAGAGAGAATATAGGGGTATTTACTCACCTTTTTGGAAGGACATGAGAGCATCTAGGCAGTGGTTTTGCATGCCTTCATGATGGAATTGGTCAAGCTTGAATTTTTCAACACTTTGGATTCTTTTTGGAGGAGATTTAGGAGCTATATTTTAGGATTTTTGGATGCATACAACCAAAGAAGCTTCTAGCTCCTATTTTGGTGCAACTGCTTGGGAGATGTTTATGGTCACTCTTTGACTCATTTACACTTAGTTTTGATTATGCTCTAGTTTTTACTTAGTGACTTTTGAGTCCTTTTGTAGATTTTTGTATACTTTGTAGCTCTTTTGGACATGAATATGAGTGAAAACCATGGATATCTATGATTGGGGAATTTTTTCTTCTTAATCTTTTGCTTCATTTTGTTCATCTAATTATTTGATCAAATTACTTGTGAGGTCTTTTTCATTTCCTTGTAATTTTATCTCATACTAAGCACCTTTTTGTAGAAAAGTGTTGTTGCAGGTTATAATTTGTGTCGAAAAATGCAAGTTACTTTTAGCTATGAAGTTTCCTTCTTCCTAAGGGTTTACCATTAGAGCCTCTTTATAAAGTACTTATGCAAAAACATACAAAATTAATTTTTGTAAGTTTGATTTAGTCATTGTAAGCAAGTGTTTGTAATTTGAGCTTCCGGTTCTAGTTTAGTTTGGTGTATCACCTCTTTATGTTCATTATTAGTTTTCAGTTTATGCATTTTTCTCTTCCCCTTTTCCTAGGAAGAAAAAGAGTAGTTTAGGTGATTGCCAATTAGGAAGTTGGCCTTCTCCAGAGGTTTGATATCATATAAGGTACCCACACCTTGGGATCATTCCCATGTTTTAGTATATTGTTCAACTTCAAGTTTAACATGGTGAAAATCTAACTGATAACAATTTTGGCACGCCTGATGGGACTGTCAAATCAAGATAGTAGTAGAAAAAATACATATTCTACTTATTTTGATATGCAACTAGTAGGTTTCAAACATTAGAGAGGTTAAATATGCATATTTGGCGACTCTGAGTGTACAGATTAGTAAGAACAGTGCAAAAAAACATATGAAAAGGATACAAATGAGAGGAAGTGGTATGCCTTTTGAATATTTACAACTGTCCCCACATAGAAGACAAGGAAGGACAACAAAACAAGCTCCTATTTCATCAAAGAGAGTTCAATCAACACCATCTAGTTTCAAACCAGTAGTTGCTCTTGCAAGTGTTTCAATACCTTTAGTTTATGTTTCTATCAATCCAGTTCATACCAGATCAATGAAAAGAAATCATCCTTTTGTGAATTTTAATGGGGGTATCCCATTAAACTTAGCACAACATAATGACATTCTAGTGGCAGCCCTTGAGAGTATTCTTTTTTTCACTAGAGAGGACCAAACTACACCTGTTGAACACAAAAAAGATATAGCTAACCTATGTTCAATGCATCACATAACACAAGAATACATAGACATTAGACTGCTAGCAACATATTTTAAGGGAAAATCCCTTCGCTAGTTTAGGAGTTTAGCTGTTAATTCAATTTCTAACATGGGATGAGCTTGGAGAAGTTTTATGTAAGCATTTCATGGACACGTCTGATCACCTGTCATTGGTGGAGCAACTTACTACTATCAAGAGAGCTCCCCACGAACATATGATAGATTTAATTTTTGCTTCTAGAAGTCTTCGGATAGGATTCCATAGAAAAGTAGGCCTTCACCTAATTATGCCTTTCTATATTATTTTAGGTCTTTAAATAGTGAGATTGTTGTTATGATACAGTCCATGGGTGGGAACACATTACCACAGGCCTATGATATAGCAATTAGAGCTAAGAACAACCTCATACAAGCTGGAAAAATTGCTCCTAGACCTCCTATGCCCATATTTCTTGACATACAGCTTCCTATGACTTTTCCAACACCTCAAATATCCCCTTTACCAGCTGTTGTTAGCCAAGAAGTTGCTATCCCAGGTCCATGTTAGGAGTTACAAGAGAGATTAAAAGTAGTCAACAAAAGATTGAAAATATACTTTAGACTTTTGGTAATGAGCTAGTGAGCATTAAGAAATGGTAGTTCTAGGGTTTTAAGCCCTATCAACCTCAAAACTAAGGTCATAATCAACCATACCAAGCTAACAGAAAACCATATCAAGGAAACTATCAAGATGCAAAACAAAATGTCAATTAGAGGCCTTTTCAACCATATAACCTAGCTCCAATCAATTTAGCTAGAGATCTTGTTCATGTTTAGAATAACCTTGTAGCTTATAATGAGTGGTGTTTTCCTTGGAACCAACCCCACAATCAAGCTACATATTCAAATGGGGTTATCAATCAAATATTTATGGTGCAAAATGTCTCAAATATGCAAAGTCTGCCTAATGAGGAGTCCCCACAACAACAAAATCTCCCTCCAAGTGATGCAAACCTCTTGAATTGGAAAGGAGAGGAATTTGTTGGAGTAAACAAAGATTATTCTCCCATTGCAGGTAATGTAAGAGCCAAAAAGAGGGCTTTTAAGATTGAACAATCAACAAACAAAGAAAAAAGAATTTTTTGGACCATTCACATCTCAAGTTCCATGCATACTACAAAGAAAAACACAAGGTGCTACCAAGGAACAACCCCACTTGCAAGTAGACCCTACTATTGCAAGGACTCATCAAAAGGTAAACACTACTACACCTTTCAACACTATTGAGAATATGAAAAAAATTAATGTGACAATGTTTATGTGGGATTATTTATCCATCCTAGGCCAAAAAGACTCATTACAATCTAGTTTATCTGATTTGAGTGTGTCTAGTGATGTTTCAGTTGAACAAGTTAAGGTTATTTTTACAAATACACCTCAAGACAACAATAAATAGTTAGATAAAGATGTCAAACCTCCCCCTTTTTACGTATCTTAGATTCACAATTGTATGGTAGATTCAAGGGCAAGTAGCTTTGTTATGCACAAATAGATTGTTGATAGATTGGTTTTTAAGTATCAACCTCTTGAAAAGGGAGTAGTTCAGCTTGATGGGTCAGCCATTAACACCATAGGTGTCATTAAGGATGCAAGCCCTACTCTACATGCCTACCCAAAATTTTCCATCAACCAAGATATATATGTTATTAACCTATCACCATATTTTTTCTTATGTTTGTCAAGGGATTTAACTATCAAAATAGGGGGTTATTTATCCTCAGATTGGTCCCACATGTTATTTAGGACTAGATATGAGACAAAAGTAACCATTAATTCTAATTACTTGTCAAAGATCACATTGAACCCTATGTACCAAGTGTTATAAATGCCAATTGTGCTATTTTTTACGATAATGAGCATGTTGTTGCTCAAGAGTTAATTTCACAAGCTAAAAATGTCTCAAACATTATTCTAAATGAGTGGGAAGCAAAAAATGTGGAAGATGAACCAAGTAAAAACATTGAGAGAGGCCTAGGTGTATATATGTTGCATGAGCCTGATGCAGTTATCCAAAACCTTGAAAAGAAGGTGGAACAACATCTAGGACAACATAATGAAGTGTGGAAAATGTTCTTTGATGGCTCTAAAAGAAAGAATGGAGCTAGTGGGGGTGCAATGCTTGTGTCCCTACAAGGTGACAAGTATTATTATTCTTTCAGATTTGCATTATCTTGTTCTAACAATACTATTGAGTATGAAGGTTTAATTCAGGGCTTGGAATGGGCAAGGAAAAGGAAGATAAGTTGCCTTCAGGTATTTGGGGGCATTGAGTTGATATTCAATCAAGTAAGAGGCTTGAATGTGACTAAAAATGATGTGGCCAAGTATTACAAGAATAGGGTGTGGGATATGATAGAGTAATTCGATGCTTTCAATAGGATTTCTATTCCTAGGAGTCAAAATAAGCATGCAGATAGGCTAGCTACAATAGATGCTTAGTTTGATATACCTAATGATATTAAGAAAGAAAAGGTACAACAATATGTCAAGGTTGTTGTTAGACCTTCTATTCCTGATAATAACATTCATTGGCAAGTGTTTGAGAGTGATGAACAAGTGTTGAGTTTTCTGGTTGGAGAAGATGAGTTCATAGTGGTAAACTAGGAGAAACTTAAGTAGGAATATGATGATCAAGTCATTCAGTTGAGAACTAATAAGCTGCCCAAGGGTCTATTTTCCTTGGAATCCATCTTTAGCACTAATGGTCAACTAATAAATAGCAAGATCAACATGTAGCTCAAGGAGGAACATTATGAAGAGCATTATGAAGAGCTTGAGATATTCAAAGGTAAGCTCCTTAAAATTGGTAAAATCTGATCATAGGAAGACAAGGAAGCTTTTATTGCTCTTTATCAAGAATTTAATGATGTCTTTGCATGGGAGTACTCATATTTAAAGGGGTTTCATCCCAAAATTTCCCAACATCCCATAGAATTAGAGCCAAATGCAAACCATGTTAGGCAGAAACAAAGGCCTTTAAATCCTAAACTTGAGCCTCTTATGATAAAAGAATTAACCAAGTTGATTGAGGCATCATTTTCCCAGTCAAGCATACCTTGTGGGTCTCTAACCTTGTATCGGTTAGAAAGAAAAATAGAGATATTAGGCTCTTTGTATACTTTAGAGACCTCCATAGAGCCTCATTAAAAGATAATTATTTGATGCCCTCTATGGAGCAGATCCTTTAGGTAGTTGTTGGTTTAGAAAGATTTTCCTTACTTGATGGTTTTTCTAGTTATAACTATGTTTGAGTAAAGGAAGATGATCAATATAAGACTTCTTTCACCACGAAGTGGGGCACTATGGCCTATAAAATAATGCCATTTGGTCTATCTAATGTTGTTGTTACTTTTTAGATGGCCATGGACATGGAATTTCAAGATCTAATTTATAATCTATTACTCATTTACCTTGATGATATAATAGTATTTTCTAAAAATGCAGATGGGAATTTTTCCCATTTGAAACAAGTGTTTGAGAGGTGTAGGGAGTTTGGTATATCCCTTAACCCAAAAAATGCATTTTTTTGTTCATGAAGGAAAGCTTCTTGGACACATAGTGTCAAAACAAGGGGATCACCATTGATCTAGAGAGAGTAAGTGCTATCTTAATCTTTCCTTTACCCAATCATAAAAAGGGGTTGCAAAGCTTTCTTAGAAAAATTACTTTTTGAGAAGGTTTATTCTAGATATTTCAAATCTTTTGAAACCACTAACTGCCATGTTGAAGAAAAGTGCAAGTTTTAGCTGGAATAAAGAGGCCAAGTGCATTTTTGAAGCCATTAAGGAGGCCTTATCTACAGCTCCTACTTTGGTAAATCCATACTTTTCAAAATATTTTATTTTGTATGCCTTTGGTAGCATAGACACCATTTCTGCAAAGTTGGTACAACAAAATGATGATGGTTTAGAACAACCCATTTCCTTTTTTAGTCAAGGTTTAGAGGATTATGAATAGAGGTATAATTTTGTAGAAAAACATGTACTTGCTATTATTATAAGTTTGAAAAAAATTTAAGCATTTGATTTCTAACAACAAGGTTCATCTAATGGTTTCCCATCCTAGTGTGAAATAGTTTTTATTAAGTAGAGATTTGAATGGGAAAAGGGCAGGATGGATCACAAAGGTCATGGAATATGACATTGACATCAAAATAAATAAGCTTGTAAGGGGTAAAGCATTGTGTGAATAGCTTGCTTCAGGGTCTGGAAGTGAGGAAAAGACGAAAAAAAACATTTTCTGGTCACTAATGATGAGCCTTGGATTGTTGCACCTGCATTGAATGCAAGTTGGATGCAAGATATGGTTCATTTCTTGTAGGTCAGTGAGTGTCCACAGGGTTTAGATAGAGCCAAAAGGAGGTATTTCAGATTACAATCTATTCCTTATGTGTTGATTAATGATGTTTTATTTAGAAAATATCACAATGGTGTACTCTTAAGATGTATTGACAATGATTTAGTAGATAAGGTTCTTCATGAGTTCCATGATGGAATTGTTGGGGGACATTTTTCCCCAAGAACTACAACATGGAAAATAATGAGAGTTGGCTACTATTGGCCAAGCCTTTTCAAGGATACCCATGCTTGGGCTAGAAAATGTGTTAAGTGTGCCTTTTTTGAAAGCAAAGAGAGGTTGCCATCTTTTCCTTTGTAACCTATACAAGTGGAATAGCCTTTTATGAGGTGGGGTATTGATTTTATAGGACCCATTAATCCACCTTCTAGTGTAGGTCATAGATAGGTCCTCACTACAACTGACTATTTTACAAGATGAACTGAAGCAATGACTTTGAAAGAAGCCAATGAAAGTGTTGTGTTAAACTTCTATGATGATCTAATTACAAGATTTGGAGTACTAGAGTCAATTATTTTAGATAATTCCTTAGCATTTGTTGGATTGAGAGTAAGTGATTGGACTGTTAGAAATGGTATTCATTTGAATACATCACCAAACTATTATCCTCAAGGTAATGGTTTGGAATAATCAATGAATAAGAACCTGATCAGAATTATCAAGAGAATAATGGAGGATAATCAGAGAACTTGACACACTAAATTAAAATCTGCATTGTGGGAAGATAGAATAACTCCGAAAAGATCCATTGGAAACTTCCCATATATGCTGGTATATGGAAAAGAGGCAAGAGTGCCTTTACTTGTTGAGCTTCTTGCTCTTGATGTTATGAACCTGCTTGAAATGTTTGATTAGGACGATCCAATGGCTGTCGGATATGCATAGCTCATGGAGCTGGAAGAAACAAGAGATGAAGCCATGAAAAAAATGGAGTTTCTAAAATTATAAACAAATAATTTTTTCGACAAGAAGGAAACACCAAGGCTGTTCAAAGAAGGATACCTTGTGCTTAAGTGGGATGAATTAAAAAGTAGGCTAGGAATGCACACCAAGTTTGAAAATATCTAGAGTGGCCTGTTTGTTATTACTTAGTGCAAAGAGCACAATGCAATCTAATTATCAAACATGGATGGAGAAGTTCTACCTATCCCAGTTAATGGGATACACCTCAAAAAATTTTGTGAGGTATGATTTGCATTGTACATGCTAGATTAGTAGTCTTGTTTTCGTTAAGTGCTACTGCACACTAGTTTAGATGCATGTTTTCATTTCCCTAAGTGTTGTTTCAGCACAGTTAGGTAGGTTTGTCTTGGAGTTTTGGTATTTGAATAAGTTTTCAAGGTCTCATGCACTAATCTGATGAGTTATAGTAATGTACAAGACTGTTTTCAAGTTTTGTTAGCTTCTAAGTGACTCATTTCCCAATGGATAAGCTTTAGGCAATTGGTTAAGGTGTTTAGAAGGCAAACATATAGCAGATGTCACCAAAAAGTTACCCAATTTTAGCTACTAGCTCAAATAGGTAAATTTTTTTATGTTTTACAAATGAAAAGAAGGTACATTTTACTCTGCCATATCATATTCATGTGCATAAAGAAATATCAGAAGACTACACTACTACATTACATTATGCAAATGCTTATAATATAGAATATAGTGCATAATCTTTTCAAAACTGTATTTATTGATAATATAAATGTATGGTGTCCCACACAAGCCATGGGACTAACTATCTAAATGAAAATGATGGAAAAAACTATACATATATAGATATAAAAGGAAAATAATGCACATATAGAGAGAGTGGACCTATCATTGCCCGAATGATAAATCCAAGTTGTCTTGTTTTGCATCATCTTTAGTCTTTCTTGCTTGTCCAGTCTCCAGTTGATTCTCTCCTTGTTACTCCTATTTTTCCTACATTTGTGAGAAGAGTTCTATTAGAGAAATGAAGGATCATTGGTCAATACATATGAAAATATCCATATAATTATAGTCTAATCCCCATGTGCATTAAGATATCTTGCATAATATAGATGTCCAAGAAAACAAGAGAGATATCAAATGCATCTATCATATTCTCTATTTTATTTAATATGTTTGTTGCTTGTGCAGGTATAGGTGAAATATTTGTTACTATTTTTTTTAATCTCTATACAACATGTGGGTCAAAATTTGGCTCCCACAAGGGTTGAGCCTAGCATTCTTCCCTTTGTTTCATTAGAGAGGGATAGTCATATTTCATTTCACCATGTAATTCTTGAAAACAAGTTTCATTCACCATGGTGATATTGATAATGAATAAATACCTTATTAATAAGAAGTTTTCTCATATTAATATGGTCAATCCTAATCAATGATGGCATAGCACAAAACTAGTTTGCAAAGATTACATGATGTTTTGTAGTTTGAGATTCATAAGTACAAGAGTAATTATGTTTTTGAGACAACAAGAGCTATGAAGAGCTATCGGGAGCTAACTTGAGTCACATGGAGTAGATATAAGTGATGAGTGAAATACATGATCAAGGTTACAATTTATTGGGAGAAGAGGATTAATGCATGAGAAAGGTAAACACATTGATGCAAATAGGAAAAAGTAATTGGAATTGTCAATTATCATAGTATGAAGCAGTAGAATATACACAAGGCCAACTATAACTATATCATGTGGACAGCCATGATCTCTATATGTCAAAGGGTGTAAGGAACTTGTGAAGGTATCCTCCATATTGAGATTAGACACACAAAAAAACATACTTTTTTTTGAATTAATGATGTTTTCAAATAATGCAAGATAGAGAATTTTTCTAGAGAAAATGAGTACATAGAGTAAGGGATGGCCATGGAAATATGAAACTTAGAATGTAAAAGTGATTATGAAACTCAGCCATACTAAAGAGGATTCTTACTATTCAGAAGAGCCAAGTGGAGAGGTGGTAAAGACAAGCTTTTGAATCACCATGCTTTTGCAAAAATAAAACAATGAGAAAATGCTTATGTAAGAATTTCAAGTGAAACAAAAGGAGCGGTGAGCATGGGTTTGTAATGTGTAAATATACCTATAGCATATCATTAAGCAATTATGTTATAATAAGCATGCTTGTGCAATAGTGTGATGATAGCATGTGAATAAGAGAAAACAATTTTTTGAGGTCCAATGACATATTTTGTAAGTATAATGAGCTCCAATGGTGTCAAGGATTTGTCTAAGTTATCAAATGGGACAACCTAAGAGTAACCTTGATATACCAAGCTTCCTACCATCATTGCATATATGGTGGACAGTATGATTGTTTTGTTGTCTTTATAATCAAAGACAAGTAACAATATCTTTAAGTGTCTTTTACACAAGCAAAGAGACATAAAAATAGTGAAGCTTCTCAATAGTAGAATATGTGATCCAAATGAGAATTTCAAAGGAAAAGGTTATGCTACATTGATCTAGTGTAATACCAAAAACTATGAGCAAGTAACAATGTATTATGCTTTGTGACGATGATTTGCAATGCTTGAGAGTTCACATGGAAACTATACAACTACCTAATAAATGGAATCTCATTTTTACAATGGATCACCCAGCATAGAAGTGAAACCCTTTTTCAGTGCTAGTGTTTTGAGGAAAGAGGCTGAGCCATGGCCATTTTTAGAAAAAAAAGGAAAATATGCAAAGAGTAGCTTATATCTTTGCATTTCCTAGGGAAAAAAAGTGAAAATACTCAACATAGAAGATCCAAACCCAGAAACAATGAATACCTAAAAAAACCACATGGTCGTGGCCAATAATGGCAGTATGTGTTTTGTATTTGTAAATAAGAGAAGAAAATACAGAGATATCTTGAAAACCCTCTTTCACACACAAAAAAACCCTTCATGCTTGCAAGAAAGTGAAAGTCCTCACCATGAAGTACAAGAAACTTGTTTTTGCAAAAATATCAAGTGATAATGCATACAACAAATATAAGACTCATCATTTCTTTTGTATATGAGCAGGAAATGCTTAGAGCTCAAGCATAAAATGCATGAATGAGCAAAGCTCGAATGGAGCATATTTTCTACAAAAGTACATTAAGAAATGAAGGTCTTTTTATCTTATGTATGGCCATGGCCAAAAATTCCCTTCTCATACATTAAATACATGAAATCTTAAAAAAATGCCAAGTATATGCAAAAACTATCATGAAATCTACAGAAAAGTGTAAGTAATCTCCAGGGTATGCATAGTAATGATAATGGAGAGCAATAAGTGAAATATACCCTTGTTTCTTGAAAGATGGCTCAATTTTGAGTGTTTTTGTCTTTAGAAAATAGAACAGAATACAGGAAAATTATTTTTCAGGAGCTTACCTAAGCTCATTTGGTTGAACTTTCATGAGGTATGCACCCATATTTTTATCAAAACCTCCATGGAATACCTGTGTAGACCCTATGCCAGCACGACCATGAAGTCTCTGGAATGTCAAAAGAAAAATGAAATGAGTTTTGCATTGTTTTGGTGTCTAGGGTTTCAAAACCATAATGGAGGCCAACAACAAAAGGTATTTTTTACCTATATTTTAAAAAAAAAAATTGTAAACAACTAATACCTCGGCCTTTTGTGAGTGCATAAAAGATTTTTGCATATGTTAGTGCATGTAAGTATTTTAAGACTTATATGTTGTTTCCCATTATTTTTGCATTAATTTGAATTGTAAAGGTGAATTTGAATTAAGTGTTATTGATATAAAGCACTTAGTGAAGTTGCTATTTTAAATTAAAAAATGGAATACCATGTCTTTTAAACACATTAAGGAGATATAGTTGAGAATTTATGCTTTTGCAAGCATATAGGAATTGGTTGAATCAGTTGGTTGACCAAAGTCGAGCATATAGGTGTATTTACTCACCTTGTTGGAAGGATATGAGAGCATATAGGGGGTGGTTTTGCATTCCTTCATGATGGACATGGTCAAGCTTGAATTTTTCAACACTTTGGAGTATTTTTGGAGGAGATTTAGGAGCTATATTTTAGGCTTTTTGGATGCATATGACCAAAGCAGCTTCTAGCTCCTATTCTGGTGCAACTACTTGGGAGATGTTTATGGTCACTCTTTGAATCATTTACACTTAGTTTTGATTATGCTCTAGTTTGAATTAGTGACTTTTGAGTCCTCTTGCATATTTTTGTATACTTTGTAGCTCTTTTGGACACTAACACTTCTTTCCTCTCTAAATTAAATAAATACATCACTTTATTTAATTTAGCCATGTGGCCTCTTTGAATTTAAGCCAATCTTTAATTCCTCTTTTTCTCTCTCATTGTCACATCCTCCATAACCCTCTTCTAATATAGATTAATTTAATTAATTCTTGATTAAGATGTGCACACCTTAATCAAGATTAATGTCACATCCTCCAATATTTGCCACTTGCTTCTAATCCCTCATTAATCCTCCTAATCATGTGTTTGCACAACCTTAATCAAAGTCATTAGCCACATTTAGCATGCCTTTTAGTCAACCTTCTAATTTTCCTTTCTTAGCATTGACCCTCTTTCCCATGTGAATTTAAAATTCACATTTATTCCTCCTAGAATCCCCTTTTCCTATGCATCTTCTAGAATCTTTGACTTGTCACATCAATTCATGTGTAGACAAGTGTTTCCCTTTTTGGAACCTTGTCTTTTCTATGGGATTCTTCCAAGCATGTGAATTTTTAATTCACATTTATTTTCTCAACTACTTTCCTCGTCCCCATGGAGATTTTTGAGGAATACTAAAATTACTATCATGTCACTTTCCAACCATTTGAGAACAAGAACTTTACTTTTAAGGAAATGTTCTCATCTCCCAATGTACTTTCAAGGTACATGTCCTTCCACATCACATGTCCATCTTCCACCTCACCAACACCTCATCACATCCTTGGCCATTTCACCTTCCACATGTCAAGATTTGAGGGCTTGTGAGTCCTCATCTCACCATAGCCATTCATCTTGGCCATGGTGGCTCAATATTGACAATTGAATTCTCTATAGAATTCAATAACCTCTATAAGTACCCCCTCTTTTCTCTCAGCTATGGACCCTATGCATTTAATACCAAACTCTTTCCATTTTGTCATTTGAAACCATACTTAGCCAACTTACATATTTTTCCTTCATCATAGCACTTAAATCCACCATTATCACATTTTCAAGCTCATCTTGCATCTTCAACTCATTTTCCATCCAAGGAGCAACATCACGGATCACATCAAGGGCCAACCAAATGATCAATCCAAGACTAGGTATAATCAACTTATTTTTTATCTTTATTTTGTTTTGGATTCAACTAGGCTAATCATGAGGTAGTCTTGTATTTTTTTCTCTTTCATTTCTAAGTTGTCTTGCATTTTTAGATAGATCACGAACACCTGCACACATTCTAGCACGCCCAGTAGGACCCATAAATGAGTCTCTTGCTCTCAAGTTTTATGTTGTTCACTATTTGTAGGTTTAGGTTGCAGAGAGGTAGACCCGCCCTTGTAGAGATGTAGACCTTCCCATGGATAGGTGGGCCTATCGACAAATAGGTGAAACTACCCTTATAGATAGGCGAACCTACCCAACAATAGACAGACCTACCCAAAATAGAGGGGCCGACCCGCCCAAAACAACATTTTCCAAAAAGTAAAAACTAGATTTTAAGCATCATTTTTTGTTGTTTTGAGTATTTATGACCCCCTAACATGTGTTGTTTGCACCGGTGCAAGGATTTGATTAGCATTTGGTAGAAAATGAAAAAAAAATTACTAAAAAAATTCTTGTAGGGCCATCCTTTTTTAAAGCGTTTATCAGATGCTTGTTATCATTTTTCATTCGTTTAGACACATAGATTAACTAGGGAGGGGTCAAATTTACTTTTTGTGTCATACTTATGGTAGGATATTGATGTATCCAATCCCCTTGTGCCATTTGGCATTCCTTGGTGATGAGAAATCGTAGCTTACCAAGTCCTTGAATCATTTTGTTTATTCTTTTTTAGGGGACCTACTTGGGGATTTCATCACCCCAAAGGATGATCCCAACCACACGTACCAACATGGTATAGAAAGGGGGGAGAGCCAAAGTTGTACCCAATCCAATCACATTGTTATTGGCAAAGTGTTAGGATGACGTGAAGAGTTGTTTTGAGCATTTAGTATCTCACTAAGGTTCTCAACTCACACTTGTGACAGGCTAGTGTTCATGGTTTAGGCCTCACGTATCGGGTATATATCGAGGACTCCCTAACCACCTTGTTTATCCTAAATAGAGGACTTTTTTTTCCATACCCATTCTACTAATATTAGGATCACACTGCTTGAACTATTTTCTTTGTGCAAAACTAGTTATTTTCTATTCAGTCAAGTTAGCCTTATCCTCTTATTGTTGTGTTTTGGGTCCTTTGCCATAGTCATTTTTGTGAAAATCAAGTTTAGATTTGTACAGAGAGCAGAATTTCCCTTGCAGAGGGGCAGACCTATCCTACTAGGGGTGAACCTTCCCTCTGTCTCAATCCCTTTTTAGCCTATTTTTTCTAGATTTGTCCATTTTTTTGTCAAATAGGAAAACCTTCCCTTGAATAGGTGGACCTTCCCCCTTAGAATGACATACTTGACCCTAGTTGATTGAACTCACCCTTGGATGGGCAGACCTGCCCTTGGATAGGCATACCTGCCCCTTGAACAGTCAGTTTTACCACCCATTTCATCATTTCAATCACTAGTTTCCCCATTTCAAACATTCGTGCATCTATTATGAGAATCCATTCCTTGTCTTGAACATTCATCCCCTCAATCCGAATATCCATTTCCTCATTTCATGCGCTTGTTTACCTATTTCAAATAATTATTTTTGTTTATTTTCACTGAGTAGGCGGACCTGCCCTTGGATGGGCAGACCTACCCTTGGATAGGTAGACCTTTCCCTTTCAGTTGGGTGGACCTACCCTTGGATGGGTGAACATTCCCTTGAAATAACTGGATTTTTCCTCCATTTGGTCATTTAGGGTGCTACTCCTTCATTCTGACTAACCATTCTCCTGTTCCAAATAACTGTTCACCTATTCCAAGCATTCGTCTTCCCATTCTGAAGGTCAATCTCCCTGATCGAACATCCATTTACTTGTTCTAAGTCATTGTTCATCCAATCCAAGCACCTGTTCCTTCTTTTAGATTGTCATTCACCCATAGCCATTCTTCCGTTTTGATAACCATTCTCCCCATTCCAATAACCTTTCTCCATGTTCTGATAATCGTTCCTCCATTGTAGGTTGTTGTCTCTCCATTTTGAGTTGTCATCAAGCCATTTTGAGACTCCATTCATCCATCTCAATAGTCATTCCCTCATTTTAGGCTCGTATTTCCTCATTCTGAAAGTCCACTCATCCATTTCAAATTGCAGTTTACCCATTTTGGAAATTGTTCTCCCATTCCGCTAAACTTCATTTGAAGTAGTTATCCGAGTTGACTTAGGTGTCTGAACTTGATCATCATCCTTTGAAACTAGCTTAATATTGTCATCTGTCCTAAGTCAGTCATCCTCATTGGCCCTATCAATCCACTTCCATCTCAAGTTGGATTCAACACCGTCATCATCTATCTATCCTTTAATCAATCAATCAACACCTTACATTACCTATGGTAATTCTTGAACCTAGTTTTGAACCCTTTTCATCATCATAATTTGTCTTGCCATCTAATCCTACCAATCACTTATCAATCTAATCCAATCATGTCGATCATTTCATCAATCCAGTCCAACCCTATCTCATCAATCGTTTTATCAATCAATTTAATCTAAAGCAATTTTTCCAATCATTTTATCAATCAATCCAATTTAATCTCATCAATCGTTTATCATACAATCCATTCTGGTCTAATAAAATCAAATCCATTATCAATCATCCAATCCTATCCTATCAAGTCACATCCTTGTGAGCTAATCCATCATCCAATCAAGTCAATCCTCCAATCATCATCTTGATTATCCTCGCATCCTAGTCCACTCTGCCATCTTGCATGCCCGTTTAGACTCTGTCACAGGTAAATAAGATGGCCAAGCAACAAAACTATAGATCCCAACCTAATGCATCATAGGAAAATCCTCCTGTCAATGGGTAGTCATCACAATCTAACACCAAAGATCATAACAACTCACCACATGGTAAAGAGAGTATGGTCAACCAGCCTAAACTCACACTCGAGGAACATTTTAGTAACCCCACCAATGCAAAAATGACAGATCGCCTACTCGAACAACATGGGGAAGAGATATTGGCCCACCTAATTGAAAAATGTGTCAAACCCCCATCAGGTGTTGACCTATCCAAGTATTCCAATTCCACACCCAACATACCCCGAGGTTCATGAAACGCACTAGGTGATTCATACATCCCCAATGTTCCTCCAGTGGAGGGTTGGCATCAACCTGAATTTGGAAATGCCATCCTTTACCAAGTCAACAATCCCCCATGTGCCCCAATCTCAGTCATGGGGCTTCCCAAGTATTTGATCCTAATAACCTTTTCACTTGCGACATGCTGCAAAACATTTTGTAGCATCTACCATTAATGATGACTGCAACACCCCTTTTGAATCAACCTCTAGTAAATGTTGGAAGCAATCCTTTCACCACCTTGCCTCCACCTCCTAGGGCCACAAATCTACCACTGCCTCCGTTCACATCCCAACAACCTCCTCAACCTAACATATCATCTCAATTACCTCTGCAAGGTACATCCCAACCAAATGTTCCCATTGTCACCCAACAATCTCCTTTGCAAAATGCCTCTACGTCATCTCAGCCACCTCATCAGCAACAACCCCCACATAATCCTTTAATTTCATCACAACAACCACTACACCAATCACAAGGCAATCCATCTCAAACTCTTGTCCTAACCATATCCTCATTGATCACATCTATTTTATGTCTACAAGTTCAACTGTAACACAACATCCCATCTCAGCCCTCACAACAACCATTTTCACATCAACAACCTCCCCAACATTACTTCTATCATAAGTAACAACAGTTCCAGCAACAACAACCCTATGTGGCCTCCCAATAGTCACATCGGTACCTCTAGTACCAACAGACCAATATGCAACACTCCATTCATGCTCCTCAACATTATGCCACATATCTTTATCAAACAAACCCATACTATACCTGACAACAACAACCCCCATACCAACAAACACCCTCGACATACCAGCAAGGGACATCATCGTCTCACTATCAAAATCCATATATCAACCTTCAAATAATATGTCAATAGGATCCTCCATCATCCTACCACCCATATCCATCCAACCCATCTGCCCCGACTCCTACATCACCGATCAACGCAGATATGTTGTAAATCAAAGCTGCTTTGAAAGATCTCCAAGCCGAGACTAGTAAGCAATCCTTCAAATTCGAAGATATATATCCCTATCCATTCAACCCCTCCATCTCATTCATTCCCTTCCCAAAACACTTCGAGATACCAAAATTTGATAGATACAAGGGAAAAAAGGATCCTAAATCTCACCTCCAAGAGTTTTACTCCCAGTGTCAAGAGGTTATGCACAACGACAACTACCTCTTGCATATGTTCCCACGGAGCCTAACAGGGAATTCCCTAGAGTGGTTCATGGGTCTAGAATGGGGGTCCATAAAATCATTCATGGATCTCTCAGAGAAATGTGTTTCCTACTTCTCCTTCAATCTAGACGACACCGATACCTTGGATGTCCTCAAGGAGAAGCAACATGAAGGCGAAACCTTTTCTAGCTACCTCCAAAGGTGGCATGCATTGGAAAGCCGAATGAAAACCCCTCTCAAAGAGGACATGGTTACTCTCTTTATTGACAACTCACATCTTGACATGGCCCATAACTTTAAGCTACATTGCGTCACCACCTTCACCAAGATAGTGGAGAAATGACCCATCCTTAAACGATCCCTTATTGCTAAAGGGTATGTCAAGATACACAATCATGACAAAGAACGATCATCCAAAGATAAGTCACACTACTAGAACAAGAACAAGAATGTTGTTAATGACGGTGTCACCGAAAATAAAAATGTTCAAGTAGCTAGTACCTCTTAGAGGCAACAACTTACCTCTAACCAACCATCTACCCAAAACATCATATCAGTACCATAGGGGGCACCTCGTCCCCCTCAACAACCAAATTAGAATAGTCAAGGGAACAACAAACACCAGTTCATTCAATTAAGAGAACCCCTTAGTGTCATGTTCAATAAGCTCCTTCAAACCAATTATCCAATCACATATCCTATAACCAAGCCACTCAATGCATCTAAGCCTAAACTAGCTTGGTTTAAAGAAAATGAATATTGTGAGTTTCACAAGATTAAAGGGAATACCCTAAATAAGTATCAGAGTCTGAAAACATATATCCAAGATCTTATAGGTCGAGGAGATATTCATGTGGATGCCAATCAGAATTCATCATCCAATGCTCAGTTATAGATTTACCAAAACGCCTTCCCTAACCATAATCAAGGTGCAAGAATGTCCAATAACAATCCCCAAAACAACAATACAAATAACATAAGTTATAAGAATGTTCCCTTGAATTATGATGGCATTTTCCATTACATTGAGCAGGTGGAGCCCTACATATCCATGATACATGTCAAAGCTATAGATCCCCAATGTGTTGTTGCTAGCCGAAGAACCTGCATTACTATTCATGTAGCCTCTGCATCCACTCAACAAAATCTTGTGAATTCTCAGTATAACATTCTTGATCACTTAGGAAAGACTTCTACTCATATCTCATTTTTGGATTTGCTTAAATCTTCTCTCATGTATCAAGAGATCTTCAACTGAGCTTTACAAGAAACCAGAGTGCCTAATGATATTGATCCCACACAATTCCAAGCTTTAGTAGGACATCTGGCTCTATCCTACTAGTTACACTTCAGCCAAAATGACATGCCTAACATTGATGCCAACCATAAATGTCCCCTACATATTGAAGTCTTGGTTGCCCATCGTAAAGTAAAAAGGGTCCTAGTAGATAATGGCTTTTCCCTTAATCTATGCACTCTAAAGTTTATAAAGTAGTTAGGGTACACTCAAGTGGACCCGAGTAATCAAATCATTACAATCAAGGCTTATGATAATGTAGAAAGAGATTATGAAGGAATTCTCAGTTTTCCCATCCATATTGGACCTGTGACTCAGTAAACTACATGTCATGTCCTTAATCTAGACTTACCATACAACCTCCTCCTCGACCACCCATGACTCCATGCCATGCAAGTCGTCCCCTCCACATATCATCAATGCCTAAAATTCCTAGTTAATGGATAGGAGGTCACCATATACACTGACCCGTAACCATTTGAGTACTGCCATGCCTTAGAAGCTTCATTTCCCCATTTGCATTATTATCCTAGAGTTGAAATGGGGGAACCTTAGTCATCATCCTCCAATCCATAATCTACCACATCAACCACTCCATATTCCACCACCAATTCCACCATCACTAAAGTACAAATCATCGGTAAGGATTGTTGTGAATATGAAATGCATACAATTCTAAATGTGGCAACCATGCCAACATCACCACACACATACGGTCAACCTTCGCAAACTGTACCAAAGGAAGAAGACAAGACCATTAACTTCAGTTCCAAAAACATCCCTACAAGCACTTTTTGATCCCCTGGTTTAAGTTTAGATGCAGCAGAAATGATATCAATCAGTGGATATATCGTGAAGAGCCCCAACTAGATCCTCCCCTTAAGGAATATTTTTAGGAAGCATACCCCTAATCTGCTAAGTTCATCAAGAAGAATAATTATCAAGGTGGGGGTCTAGGGAAAGAAGAACAAGGGTAGCTACAACCTATTGATGTACCAAAGCTTCTACAAAATTCAGGCCTAGGATATGATAAAAACAAAAAGGCCCTACAACATCATCCAATACTTCCAACAATGTTAGTGTGGACAATGGTCCCTTAGAAGACATACCCGAGGAAGAGTCCATCATACATGCGTACGATGATGTGGATCACATGGACCTTTGATTCATGTTTGATTGCCTATTTGTCTTTACTATTAGCATTTCCCTATGCCATCCTGAACTTATTGACTGGGACCTACATGGTAGCACACCTGTCAATGTCTCCCTAGACACATATTCCAACCTTATGGGATTGGGGGAAGATGAATGCTCTAGTCACAAAAGTAAAAACAAGAAAAATAAAAAATGGTCATCTAGTGAAAACCTCCTTGAGGCACTTCTTGACTTGGAAAAGATAAAAATAAAGGATGCATACAATAGTGAAAACCTCAATGAGCCACTTGACGATGGAGACATTCATCTTCCCCTTGTGGGAACTCAATAATTTACAAAATCATCCATCCTGATTGAAGAAACTCAAGAAGTAAATCTAGGTACTACATAAACCCCAAAGATCACCTACATAGCCAAATCATTATTAGAACAAGAATGTTTCATTATTTTCTAGCTTCTCAAAGACAGAATCATCAAATTTTCTTGGTCGTACTCAGACATGCCAAGTCTAGACTCCACTTTAGTAGTTCACCATCTGGATGTTTTCCCAGATGCCAAGCCTTTCAAGTAGAAACATAGAAAAATGCATCTACAGATAGCACTATTAGTCAAGAAAGAATTAGAGAAATTACTAGATGTTGGTTTTATTAGACCCATCAATTATTCTGACTAGATCTCCAACATAGTGCCTATCAATAAACCTAACAAAGACATTAGGGTTTGCACTA
Organism: Sequoia sempervirens; assembly: GCA_007258455.2. Taxonomy (NCBI): domain Eukaryota; kingdom Viridiplantae; phylum Streptophyta; class Pinopsida; order Cupressales; family Cupressaceae; genus Sequoia; species Sequoia sempervirens. The sequence continues at coordinate 20,343,355 of VDFB02168118.1, forward strand.
ACTTCCCAGATCTCAACAAAGCCTATCCAAAAGATGGCTTCACATTTCCCAATATCAACATGTTGGTTGACCTCACTACAGGACACAAGATATCCCTCATGGACGGCTTCTTTGGCTACATTCAGATTCGAATTGCACCTGAAGACCAACATAAGACCTCTTTTACAACACCTTTAGGTACCTTTTGCTACAATGTCATGCCCTTTGGTCTTAAGAATGCGGGGGAAAAATATCAATGAGCAATGGCTATTATCTTCCATAACCTCATCCACACTATCATGGAATATTATGTTGATGACTTGTTGGGAAAGTCAAGAATCAGAGTAGAGCACGCTGCCATTCTAAAAAAGATCTTTGAGCGGTTGGAATAGTACAAGCTAAGACTAAATCCAAAAAAGTGTGTTTGGCATCATGTCGGGGAAATTTTTGGGCTTCATAGTCTCCCAAAGAGGCATTGAGGTTGATCCCACCAAAGTAAAAGCTATCATAGATATTCCTCCACCTCAAAACCTGAAACAATTAAGAAGCCTTTAGGGAAAGCTACAATCTACTCATCAGTTTATAGCCCAACTTGCAAATAGGTGTCAATCATTCACCCACCTTCTAAAGAAAGACACCACCTTCAAATGGAATCAACAGTGTCAGTCGGGTTTTGATAAGATCAAAGAGCACTTGGCCCACCTGCCAATCCTGATGCCACCTATTCCAAAAAAACTCCTCCTGCTATACATGTCTGCCACTTCAATCACACTGGGGGCATTATTAGCACAACATGACGAGTCTGCAAAAGAAAAAGCAATCTATTACATTAGCTGTACACTGGTTGGTTGTGAATTGAATTATTCACCAATGGAGAGAACCTACTTCACAATGGTCTTCAGTACACATAAATTCAGACATTATATGCTCAGCCATCCTATTAAACTAATAGCGAAAATTGATCCATTGAAATATTTGTTGTCCAGAACCACCTTAACTGGTCACATGGCTAAGTGGGTCATGCTCTTGAGTGAATTTGACATAGAGTATGTGGATCAAAAATCCATAAAAGGACAAGTTATAGCCAATTAGTTGGCCGATGCACCCCTAGTAGATGCTTACCCTTTGGTCACTGAATTTCTAGATGAAGAATTCTTTACAGTAGCATAAGCACCCACCTAGATATTGTACTTTGATGGATCCTACACTCATAATTGATCGGGGGTAGGAATTCTATTTTTTACCCCTCAAGGTGATTACATCCCAAAGTCATTCAAATTGGCATTCTTGTGCACCAACAATATAGTTGAGTATGAATCCCTTCTCATAGGCCTTAGGATTGCAAAAAAGTGGCACATTACCCACCTAAGAGTCTTTGGTGATTCCTTGTTGGTCATTAAGCAGGTTAATGATGAGTTCCTAACAAAGGATGGCAAGTTGCTACCTTACAAATGCATGGTGGATGACTTTAAGAAGTATTTCACCTCCATACAATTTGATCAGATTCCTAGGGTACAAAACAAAGTTATTGATGCCATGGCTACTATTGGTTCCTTGATCGACATGCTCAAGGATCAAACAGAATGTGAGTTCCTCTTTGAACAACTCTTAATCCCAGCATATGATTTCCTTGAGACTGAAATGGTGTGTGACATTGTGGTCCCACCTCCCCTTGGTACCAAGACATCTATGCTTACCTACATGATAACATTATACCCCTAGACCTTACACGAAACCCACACAAATCATTTATCCAATCTTCAACCCAATATGTCATCATTGGTGATACAATTTATCATCGTGGGTATAATGGAACCCTCCTAAAGTGTTTGGATGAGACCAAAGCCCATACTATACTAATGGAAGTGCACAATGGTGTTTGTCGGGCCCACTCAAATGGTATGGCCTTGGCTAGAAGGATTCTTCAAGTGGGATATTATTGGCCTATGCTGGAACATGATGCCTGTGAGTTTGTGAAGAAATGACTCCCATGTCAACAACATGCAGATCGGATTCACACCTTGGCACAAGACCTTCGGTCCCTTCTCACACCATGGCCCTTCTCTCAGTGGGATTTTGACTCAATCGACAAGATATACCCGCCATCCTTTCATGGCCACACCTTCATTATTACTACCACTGAGTACTTCACCAAGTGGGTGGAAGAAATTCCACTCACAAATCACTGGTGCTTAGATTTCAAAATTCATCCTCTACCATATTTTATGTAGATATGGCATCCTATCCACCATCCTCTTTGATAACATAAAACCTTTCAAAAAATAGGCCATGAAACACCTTTGTGACACCTTTCATATTCAAAATTATTGGTCAATGCCTTATTACCCCCAAGGTAATGGTTAGGTAGAAACTACCAACAAGACTCTAATCTAAATCCTCAAAAAGGTTCTCAATAACACTAGTTGAGATTGGAACCTCCACATTCATCCCACCCTCTAGGTGTACCACACATCCATCAACACTCCCACCAGTGCCACCCCATATTCCCTCGTATATGGTGTGGAGGCCATCTTTCTAATCAAAGTAGAGATCCCATCACTGATAATTTCTCTGAAAAACCTTATTGGTGAGGAAGACACCCACATTGCAAGGCTTGCCCAGCTAGAATTACTTGATGAAAGATGGATGAAAGCTTATGATAACCTTCAGGCTTATCAAAACCATCTCAAACTCAGCTACAACAAGAAGGTTTTCCCTTTTCAATTCAATGTTGGTGACTTGGTCCTTAAAGAGAACTAGCTCAACCAACAAGACCAAGACAAGAAAGGAAAGTTTGAAGCAAATTGGTTGGGTTCCTATATCATCACCACAAAGTATGGATTTGGGGCATATAGACTCGCCACCCTTGAAGGAGAGCCCCTAGAAGAGCCTATTAACATCATGCATTTGAAAATATTTTATACCTAAGTTCACTTGGTGGTCCTATTTGCACAAAAATCCAAAAAAAGTAAAAAATTATCAAAAAGTACAAAAAAAATAAAAAAATCAACAAAATCCAAAAAAAATAGTAAAGAGAAATAATTCATCCTTTAGTGAAAACCACCCCTGGTGGCACCTTGGATAAGTACATTTGGTGAAAACCTGATCACAGGCCCCATTTTTAGTAGGCTTAATCATTATCTACCTTGCATCCTAGTTACTTTATGACATCATCCATCCTATCCTAGCATCCTCTCCCATCCCATCATTGGCCACTTGGTGTATATTTTGGTTGAGCATTGGATGATTCACATTGGCTATCTATCATCCTCAATGTCTTTATCCTAATCTAAGCTTGTGTCACTTCATCGTTTGTTGATCAGTTTGTGTCATCATCTAGGATCATCCATCATGTCGGTCTCCATCTAAGCCTCATCCTATCATTTCAATTTTTTTGTCTTTATGTCAAACTATGTTTCCCCTATTCTTTCACATAGGAAAGGTTGATCATTTGATTTACCCTTGGGGAATTTCAAACATCCCATTGGTGGTCATCCATCATCTATCTCCATCATTCCCTTTGCTCTCTTATCCATACTTGGTCATCGTTTGTATTTTTTTGAACTATGTTGCCCCTACGCTTGCACGTAGGAAAGGCTGATCATTTGATCCTCCCCCAAGGCATTTGTTAATCATGTCTTTCATCATCAGTCTCCATTGGTCCTCTTTCCACTTTTATCCATGGTATTTTCTTGAACTATGAGGGCTTTGTGCTTTCATGTAGGCAAGGCTAATCTATGATTAGCCCTTGAGCCCTTAGGTTTATAGGGTGTGTCAATCTTTTGTCTTGTCTCTTGTGTCTTGTTGTTAGGTGTGTCCCTATCAAGCTAGTTCTTTACAAACAAGATCCTCTAGTATTAGAAGATCTTATTGGTGTCAAGAATACTGTGTCATGTGGGTAATCTTAGTTAGTTCCATCATCGGTCTCAATAGGATGCATCCTTCCTAACAGATCTCATCAAACCCATCCATCCCCTTTGATCCTATGGAAAAGGATGTTTGACATTGATTGTGATCTTTTGACGCTTTTGGATTTTGTTTATTGTTTGAGCTCCCTATTACCACTAGTTAAGGTCACCATGGTCTATCATAGAATGGTGTGTTTTAACTGGTTAACATAGGGACATATCTTGATCTTTTTTTTCTGTTGGGTTGTCCCACATGGTACCCTCCAAGATCCCTGAGGTCTTGTGTTATGTTGGTGACATCCCTTTGTTCTTGTGGTTATCCCAATGCCTGGCCCAACCAAAGTCTTTTTCACTTTGGTGTGTTGGGATAACCTTGTTTGTTGTGTTTATTTTATGCATCAGATGCTAACTTTCCTTGGTTTTATGTATTATGGTAGTTGGTGTCTTATGCTATAGCAAAAATCAATTCTCCAAGGATGGAAAATTGCATTCATGATTTCATTTCATTTTATTGCATGTATCCTTTGTCCATTCTTATTCCTAACCCATGACTTATGATTTCGGTTGTGCAAAATTTTATTCTTTTCCCCCTTTTTTTCTTAGGATACAAATGGTTCTTGATAGGTGCAGTATCAGACCCACAGTACACCTATCATATACCCACATTCCCATGCAAGTCCTTATTGACAAGTATGTCTGCATTGTATTTCGTGAAGGAGTCCATTTTCCATTCACATTGCATGTTACATCATAGGCCCATTATATTTCATCCCATATGCATAATAGACTAATTAGATTAAGCATCTTAGGTTCATTTTAATCCTTAAATTTCCATATTAACATTTAAACATTACATACATCACCACCTGCAAAAAAAATTGTTAGGTCCATAATAATTACATATCATACCAAACATACATCCCCTTCTGCATCATAAACATTAGACATCACTTGTACATAATATACACAATGACATCAACATAAATAAATCATCATTGAAATCATGCATAATCAAATCATCCACATAAGCATAAATCATCATACACATGTTCATACATTACATGATCCATGATAAGAGCATAAAAACATATTCATATGCATAACATAAATCATCCATCACATAAACATAATGCATAGTGTCCATAAGGGCTATCACATATCATATCATAATCAAAATAATACAATGTCCATCTCATTATAATGTCTAAAACATAATCAAACACATATCCATCATATATATCATCAAATAAAGTAAAAATCCTAGGATGTAGATCACATCTAATCTCTGTTGATATGTACTAAGTCTCCATCCTGCACCTGTCACAAAACTTGTATCATGTCACCTGCTATCTGCCTGCTCCACTAGGAGCTGCCCATGTCTGATCTTTGAGGAGAATCAGGCACTGGCCCTCTATGTGTGGGAGTCCCTTGATAGTCATGAGGAGTCCCCTGATAATCACCAAAGCAAGGAGGAGTCAGCTAAAAGTCACTATACTCTCTGGTACATGTCCCTAATGACTGGGATGGTGCCAACATCTGAGATACCTACCTAACATAGTGCACTTTGCACTATGTTAGGTCTGGAACTGCTTACTCATAAGTACACCTCCACTAAGTCGCCTCCTACATATAATCATCTCTCTGACAAGCCTAATATCTCACAACATTCTGTTCATTCCTATATCTGTCTTGATCCACACTAATGGCTCTCTAATCCTACCCCCATGCCTCCTATACCACCCTCAGCTATTGTACTTGCTCTGTGGCCCTATCCCTCTTAGCCTAAGCAACCATTAACTGTGCCTACAATCGCTATATGTCTGCTCCTGTCTCACCATCCTCCACCTATACTACCTATACCTAAGCCACTATTGCATCCCTCTCTCCCTGTAGCATCTGCATCCACACCTCTATTAAATCTCTTTCCCTCTGTGTAGCTTGTGCCCAAAACACCGTTGCATCCCTATCTCTCTACAATGCCTGTAGTCTCAAGTCTACTAAATCTCACTCTCTTCAAAGATCTGGTACCTATGACACTGCTTTATCTCTCTCTCTCTAAAGAGATTGTACCTATGCCTCTACCACCTCTCACTCACTCTGCAACACTTGAACTCGTGCTTGAGCTACATCCCTCTTCGTCTCCATGGCCTATGCATGTTCCTATGCTACGTCTCTCTCTACCTCCATCACGTGTACCTGACCCCTCATCTCATCCTCTCTCCCCTGCACAAACCCCATATCTCCAACCGTCTGCTCTAAACAATACACTCTATCACGGAGCTCATCTTGCTCATGCCACAAATCTGCTCTCTCTCTCCCTAACTGCTCTACCTACCTCCATAAATCCTCCATATCTCCCACTGCCTCTACCCCAATCTCTATAAGCCCCTACCTTGTCCCTTCTCCTGCATCTCCTTATCCTCTAGCCTATCTTACCACCTCCTCTGCCACTAGGTGGTCCCTCTCCGATCTTGCTGCCTATCCATCCTCGTGCTCTCTGGTAACCTCTGCCCACAACCTATCTCTCTCTACGCGTAGATAGATCAACTCATCTCATAGCTCATCTCTCTCTCTCTATAGACTCCTCTCCATCTACGTCATTGCAATGGAAAGATCTACGTACTCCCTCTTGCCCCTAGCCCTAGCAAGTTGTGCTTGTAGGTCACTCGCCTCTATCTCTAATCTACTTCCCTCTGCCTCTAACCGTCATAGCCATTGCTCGTTGAGCTGCAACCTCTCCAAGGCCCGTCTTAGTAACATTGTTGGATCCTCTCCTATAGGTAGTGCCATGGATAGTGGAGGAATATCCTGAACCTCCATGTCAACATCCATCGCCTTTGGCTCCTCCCACTCATCCTCTCCCTCCACCCCCGCCTCATCCACATCAATCGCCACTAGGGCTCTTCTCCTCCTCCCTACCATCCCATCCTACTCTCTAGTGATCTTGACTTCCTCCTATCTCTACCTCTGTTGGACTCCTGTGGCTACACTAGCCTCTTGTCTTTGCCTCTACTAGCTTAATATGGCTATGCTAGCCTCTTTTCCCCTATCCTATTGCTCCATATCCCTGGCCTTATCCCCTTTCCCCTCTCGGCTGCCAGTCATCCCTCATTCTTTGATATAAACCATAATACCTCCTCAATCAACACATCTAGAGTAATCTGTCAGGGCTAATGTCAATGAAAATACTCGGAATACCACTTTCTCATCCCTGCATCTCTCAGCCTAACTCCCCTACCTAGATAAGCCACTAACCACAGTGTCTCCCACTCCTTCCTCGTAGACTCAAGCTCGATCTCCTCTCCCCATGGCCACTCTTGTGTAATCTTTTAGAACATCTCTCGACCCTGCAGAATATCCTACCTCACCCCAAACTACCTCATGACCCGGTCTGGTCTATGTGACTAAACTATGCATGGATCTTTCCTAATAATATGGCACCGGGTGCAAAAATAATCCTTGTGTCTCACCTCCTCATCCCTCCATCCCTTGAATAGCCACAACATGTACAACCGCCACACTCTAGTCTCTACCGATAGCTCATCAAATATCCTCCTCCATGCATCCACATCTCTGAATCCCTCATAGCATAGTATCACACCAACCTCCATCCCCCAACCCCAAGCTACTAGTGCTCTATCAGCCTCCTCCCCTCCTCTCACCACAACTGACCTAGAAATCTTGATATGCTCCTAGGCCCATACCTATAGTAGTGTGATGTGTGTCACACTCAGTACCTCCCAGTAGCATATCACACGCATATCCTTGTATAGCTATGCTAACAGATAGGTCCCCTATACAAACTGCCCCTCTCAGCCCTTGACAATGTGTCGAATCACCTCCACAAACTTGAGATGCATGAACTGCCCACTCCTGTATGGCATCAAGATCCCATTGATCATCCTTGCTAGATATAGTGACAATACTAGCACCCTATAGGCTAGACATCTGTCCACATCTAGTTATTGTCGTTGAATCGATAGCTCATCTTTGCCAAAAATATCCTGCATGGACTCATCCAATGCCTCCCCCTCCACTCGACACTCATTGACTTGGAGCCCCACTATGGGGAGCCCCAAAATCCTCTATACGTCCTCTAAGGTCACCATCATCTCTCCTGTCGATAGATGAAACGTTGATATAGCTAAATTCCAATGCTCTATCAACATTGTCAACATGGCCCTGTGTGCCCTAATAGTTGGGTACGTTAGCATATGTAATAGTCCTACCTCTGCTAGTGCATGATAATCTTTGCCATTCATGGCTACTATACAAACTACCAACATCTTAGACTACCTCTCCTACATCCGCACTTTGTCAGAGTCTTACATCCATGTCACGTAAACCATGTCAGTCATTCTCTCTTATTTCCTCTCTTTTCTCTTTCTTTTCCCTCGTTCCCACCACCCCTTACCCCCTTTTTTGGTCTCAGGCTCCCTTTCCCATCTTTGTCCACCCTCTCCCATCTTTTCCTATCCTTTCTCCTACCCTTGTCAGTTCCCCCCTTGGTAGGTGGACTCGCCCCTCTCCTTGGGCGGACCCACCCTAGGTAGGAGCAGATCCACCCCCCTTTGTAGGAAGACCTACTTGGCCTAGGATAGACCTGCCCACCCTGGGGAAAACCCACCCGAGCTGAGGGGAAGACCCACCTGGTCTGGGACCAACCTTCCCTAGCTATGAGGTGGATCCACTTGGCCATAGAGGGACCTGCCCAAGCAGGTTCACCCTTTCTGGGGTGGGTACGCCCCTCTACAGGGCAGGACCACATTTTCCCTTGGGTGACCTCGCCCTATACTGGGGCACGCCTGCCCCCTCCCAACCACCCATTTTCCCATTAATTTGGAAAGCTCCCCCTTTTTCCCCATTTCCTTTTATAGGAAATTCTACCCACCCCTTTAATGACATCTACCTTTTTCCGACTACCCATTTTTCTAAACCTTCCCCCACCCAAACCCATGTTTTCAAATTTTATTAAAACTTCAAAAAATACTAAAAATCATGAATTTGGGTTTGGAGCTAACCTGGCATGGAACGAAACACTCACTATAGTACCACAACACCTCATCCACCTAATGGATAATGTCAGTGTCATAATCGTTTGGCATCATGTCCTCTTTTCCTCTCCCTCTCTTCTCCTCCCTCTCTTCCTCAACTGACAGCTATTCAAAAGAGGAGAGATAATTCTTATAATTACCTTATATAACTTTCCCCCCTTTTTTACCTTTTTAAATGAAGGGTATTTTCTACCTCTTATATAAAAACTCTTTTCCTCCAACTAATTCTTTAACCTTACATCTTCTTAGGGCTTCCATTTGAAAATTGTTCATTCGTTTGACTCTGTTCAAAAGCCAATCTTCTCATTTTTTTGTGCTCTTTCCAATGACATATACCACATTATACTTTTAAGAAGTCATCCAAGACCCCTTTTCCTTCCCCATCCACCCTCTCAAGGGGGTATACCCTACCATTTTCCTTCATTCCTCCATCATGGGCCTTCTCTTTTGAGACTGGAGCATCCCCTTTCATTTCCCTCCATTTGGGTAGCTCACACAACCTCTCCCATGCTGGGGCATCTCTTTTCTAGTCGCTTCCTCTATAGAGTCATCTGCATTTTATTTTCTTCAAAACCCTATTATTCCAACAACATTTTGAAGAGGGGAAAATGTAGACATCCAAATTTTACCACTTCCATATGGTCAAACTCATCTCCTTACTCATCCCTTTACTCAGACCTATTTCATCCTCTTTGCCAATATTAATTAAATCATTCATTTAATTAATATTTCATCATTTGTATAAGGTTCCTAAAGTATTTAATTCAATAATTAAATACTTTTACCTTTTACTTTCCTCTCTAAATTAAATAAATACATCACTTTATTTAATTTAGTCATGTAGCCTCTTTGAATTTAAGCCAATTAAATAGATCAGACATGCAAACCAAAAAACCTTCCACAAAAGAGTAAATCGGAAAAAACAAAGCTATTGCAAAAAGATGTGCAAATAATATTATTCAAGAATTCATAATTACATGAGAATGATTTTCTTTGTAAAAGCAAAGTATGCATAACCCTAATCTTATCTTGAGCAACAAGATAGCTCAACAAGATAAGGATGAGAATAATTAGCTTAGGAATTAAAATATTACCTAAGTAAAGTTATACAAGTGTAATTAAATATTAATTACACTAACACCCCCCATAAGTGCAACTTAGGGAGACTAAAAAAGAATGCACCTAAAACTAAGATGAAAGCAAGAAAGCATGAATGGGTCCCGACAACAAGGCATGATTAGGTACCCATGTACAAATGCAATAATGAGGTAGAGAAGGAAAACCCAGTGGGACAAAACCACCCTACAATGAGATGAATGATGCAAAGAAGCACTGGAAGAACACTATAGAGTAACAATGGAACCACAATCTGGAAAGCAAGGAAAGATACTTCTATCTACAATAAACCAAAGTGGAATCATAATAATGTGACAGTAGACCTAATGCCACGGAACATGAGAAAACTCACAAACTGGAGCAACCCTGGAATCTGTGAAGCAACAGTAGATGAAATGATGAAAAAAATTGGAAACTATGTATCTTGATGCCGATGCAAAACTGAGACTAAAAATATTCCATGGGAACAAGTACCATAAAGACTCTAGAACATTAACCATAAAAACATGGCCCTCAAACTCAGATGGATCTAAACCAATGTGGATCAATAACCATGAACTTCCAATCTAAAGTGTGAACCGATGTGAATCTGATATGTGTCAAGCAAGAGCAATATGTGGCCAAAAGAAACTAAGAAACCATATATAACCCATGCAAGTTGTCATCAAAACAAGATGGAGATCAAAGTGCATCACACTCTGATAAAATTATTATGCAAGAAACCCCCCTAATGGAACTTTATCTCAGTTCATTTATTTCAATAACCCAATGATAGTAAAAGAAGAAAATGAAAACATGCATAAACAATAAATAAAAATAGACCTCATATCTATGTAGAGGACTAAACCAACTTTCCAATGCCACAAGAATGGTGAAAAAAGGATAACCTATTCAAAAGATATGTCTCCTAGAGTGAAAACAACAAAATTTGACTTCTGAGGCTGAAAAATGCATCAAGCAAAAAAAAACCAAAAAATCACACCTACACCATTATGAAGAGCTCAAAACCAGTGTTCTAATGATATCTCAATTGTAAAAAAATGATGTCATATGCAAAAGTTATGGTCGATTCCGTGAAAGTGCTCTAAATCTGCACAAGGGGCCTCCAATAAGCCCTTAGGTGCTAAAAAAGTGCAGCCCCTAGTTGCTTGGGTGGACCAGGGGGCTGGTGGCCTGGGGGATTCGGTGGGGCACCTAGTCACCACGTGACTGGGGTTGGGGCTAAAAACCCAGTGGAGGGTTGGACTGGGCACTCAGTTGCCCATAAGACCTTGTGCTTGCCTGGGGGAGCTGAAGAAAGCCGATGAAGCAACGTTGTCCTAGCAGCAGGCAGAAGACCGCCGGTGTGGGATGAATGATCAGTGACTATTTGGTGGCATAGGAGCGGTGCATTGAATTTATATAGGGTGCATAATATTTCCACTAAATTTTTTGTTTTTTTAATTATTTTTTTGATTTTTTTCAAAATGATGCCTCAAAAAATGTGCCGGGGGCTGTACGGCCCTCAAACAATTTTTTTTTCCTCCCCAGTCGACTATGTCCAAAAATGGACAAATTTTATATGAAAATAGAGGTTTTTGGGCGCTGCAAATCTAACAGAGAGGTTTGTTTTGGCCCGAATTTTCCAAAAAATTAGGTGACCCCTAGATCTCTCAAAAAAATCATTGACCTTGAAACCCTCACAAATTTCTTCAACGATGACCAAAATCAGTGAAATAAAAGTCAATCCTGACTTTTTCCAGTGCTTTGAATCCAATGGAAAACCCCAATCTGATCCAAGATGCTTTATGAATATTCTCAAGGAATGAAACCCTCAAGGAAACCCCAAACATGCTCTACAATGTATTTCTCCAAAAAAGCTAAGAAGGGGTTGCAAATTGAATCTTTGATACCATGTTAGAAACCAAGATTAGACATGCAAACCAAAAAACCTTCCACAGAAGAGAAAATTAGAAGAAAAAAAGTTATTGCAAAAAGATGTGCAAATAATATTATTCAGGAATTCATAATAATTACATGAGAATGATTTGCTTTATAAAAGCAAAGTATGCATAACCCTAATCTTATCTTGAGTAACAAGATAGCTCAACAAGATAAGGATGAGAATAATTAACCTAGGAATTAAAATATTACCTAAGTAAAGTTATGCAAGTGTAATTAAATATTAATTAGACTAACACTTCTTTCCTCTCTAAATTAGATAAATACATCACTTTATTTAATTTAGTCATGTGGCCTCTTTGAATTTAATCCAATTTTTTAATTCCTTTTTTTCTCTCTCATTGTCACATTATCCATAACCCTCTTCTAATCTAGATTAATTTAATCAATTCATAATTAGGATATGCACACCTTAATCAAGATTAATGTCACATCCTCCAACATTTTCCACTTACTTCTAATCTCTCATTAATCCTCCTAATCATGTGTTTGCACAACCTTAATCAAAGTCATTAGCCACATTTAGCATGCCTTTTTAGTCAACCTTTTCATTTTACTTTCTTAGCATTGACCCTCTTTCCCATGTGAATTTAAAATTCACATTTAGTCCTCCTAGAATCCCCTTTTCCCATGCATCTTCTAGAATCTTTGACTTGTCACATCAAGTCACATGTGGACAAGTGCTTCCCTTTTTGGAACCTTTTCTTGTCTATAAGATTCTTCCAAGCATGTGAATTTTTAATTCACATTTATTTTCCCAACTACTTTCCTCGTCCTCATGGAGATTTTTGAGGAATAATAAAATTCCTCTCATGTCACTTTCCAACCATTTGGGAACAAGAACTTTCCTTTTAAGGAAATGTTTTCATCTCCTAATGTACTTTCAAGGTACATGTCCTTCTTCCACATCACATGTCCTTCCACCTCACCTACACCTAATCACATCCTTGGCCATTTCACCTTCCACATGTCAAGATGTGAGGGCTTGTGAGTCCTCAACTCACCATAGCCCTTCATCTTGGCCATGGTGGCTCAATCTTGACCATTGAATTCAATAACCTCTTTAAATACCCCCTCTTTTCTCTCATTTAGGGACCTTATGGATTTGATACCAAACTCTTGCCATTTTGTCATTTGAAACCATACTTAGCCAACTTGCATATTTTTCCTTCATCATAGCACTTGAATCCACCATTATCACATTTTCAAGCTCATCTTACATATTCATCTCATTTTCCATTCAAGGAGCAACATCACGGATCACATCAAGGGCCAACCAAAGGATCAATCCAAGACTAGGTATAATCAACTTATTTGTTATCTTTATTTTTTTTTGGATTCAACTAGGCTAATCGTGAGCTAGTCTTATGTTTGTTTTCTCTTGCATTTCTAATTTATCTTTCATTTTTAGATAAATCATAGACATCTGCACACAGCAGGTTATAATCTGTGTCAAAAAATGCAAGTTGCTTTTAGTTGTGAAGTTTTCGTCCTCCTTAGGGTTTAGCATTAGAGATTCTTTATAAAGTACTTATATAAAAACATATAGAAGTAATTTGTGAAAGTCTGATTTAGTCATTTTAAGCAAGTGTTTGGAATCTAAGCTGCATGTCCTAGTTTAGTTTGGTGTATCACCTCTTTATTTTCATTATCAGTTTTCATTTTATGCTTTTTTCTCTTCCCCTTTTCATTGGAAGAATAGTGGAGTATTTTAGGTGATTACCAGTTAGAAATTCAGCCTTCTCTGAAGGTTTGATCTCATATAAGGTACTGACACCTTAGGATCATTCCCATGTTTCAATAGATTGTTTAACTTCAAGTTCAACAGGGTGCAAATCTAATTGATAACACTTCCCTCAATTGAATCATTGGGTGGAAGTCCCTCAAGTTTCCTTCAATGAACTAAGAAGGAAATAGTAACCCACTAGTTCCATCTCCCAAAAGGTGGAATCCTATTTCCTATGGTTCATTTTGGTGAACCCGACCTTTAAACCCTTTGTTTATGATTTTGAGTGCATGAAAGTCATAGATTTAGCTTACATTAACTTTGCATTATATCTTGCATTAGTTAATTTGCATTTAGGGCTTCCAAATATTGCATTAGTGGAAAAGTGCATATAGGTTTTATTTTTGCATCTTGTATCATTTAATTTCATTGGAAAATTGCAATTGCACATAGTCAAGTCAACATACAAGTTAGAAATCTTAGAATCAACACATAATTTTTTTAATTTAGTGTGAAAACCCTCATCCGAGACTCATTTTACCATCTAGGTGATTTAGTTGTGTTACAGGTATTTGCTCCTAATTTTTGGGAATTTTGTGTTGACTTTTTTCAGTATTTAAACCTATCAAAAAACCTATCTAGGACTCATTTTCCCATCTGGGCAATTTAGTCCTATATCAAACCTAAATCTGCATTTTACAACATTAAAACCATCATTTTGTCCTTATGTTTGCTATTGTTGGATTTTTGTGTTAGTTTGTTGAGTTTCTATTTCATTCATTTCATTAGATCTAGCTTAATTTTATTTAATTTCAAGTGCATTTGTAAAAATAAGAATTGGAATTAAAGCATATCATTTATCTTGTGTTCATTGTATTTATCTTGCATTCATTGATTGTCCCTTGCATGAGCTTTACAACTTGGTGTCCTATTTCTAATACTATAGTGAAATGTAGTTTGAGACTCATGTCATCCCATGATAACACACTTGTCATGGATCTTGGGTTATCTAGCTCTTTCACTCATAGTGTTGACACTAGTGCACTAAGTATGGACCATACCCTTAACAACTCTTTTCCTTCAAGCAATGTGACAAGTGTTGAAACAATGGTTGCTAATATCCCTCAAGAAAATATAATCCAAATCCATGAAGAATTAGCAAAACTACAATATCAAGTGAGTAATGAAAACATTTCCAACACTACTATCCTTACCATATATAACATACACCACATGATTGAAAGTGAACAAGGAATAGAACTTAAGCATAACCTAGCTCATATTTTTGGCAAACATCTTACCTCAATGACTAGTTGTGCTCAAACTTTGAACATTACTCAAAGTCAAGGAGGAGCTCAAATTCCTCCTCTCACAACTATTTCTTATATTCCCACCTATACCAACCCTCAAGTTACCACAACGATGCAACCTACTACTAATGTCATTCCTACCTTGGGTATTTCCACTAGCAATTATTATACCTTTGTGACATCTCATGTCATATCTCCTAAAACTTTACCTCACATAAGTGTTCCATTCACTTCCCCTTCCAATGCATATACACCTCCACCATATTCACCTTCATCTCAAAACAAAACCAATGACGCCATCCTTAACCAACTCTTGCAAAAAATTTCATCCCTTCAAAAGAAAATTTCCACCATAAACCAAAATTAAAATGGCCAACCTTCATACTATGTCAAAATCAATCCCTTATCCTTGGAGATATTAAGGATGTTGATACCACAAGTTATAAATATTCCTAGGTTTGATAAATATGGAGAGAAAGGAGATCATTCTAACCATGTTTCCACTTACACCGCCTTATGTAGTGATTTTTTCCTTGAAGATAAGCTCTTGGATAAGCTTTTCCCTAGGTCCTTGAAAGATACCACTTTAGAATGGTTTTCCTCATTATCGAATAACTCAATTTTTTCATTCAATGAACTTTTTGAGGCCTTCATCAACCATTTCCAAATGCACATGACCCCTAAGATGACATTATCCGATTTGATGATATGTAAGCAAAAGGATGATCAAAAGGTTATTGACTTCATTTCATGCTACCAATTGCTTTATTCCAAAATTAACATAAAGATTCCTGATCCTCATCGTCAACATATTTTCATTGATAACTTACAAACTAAGATACAAGATAAGCTTGGCATGATGAAGTTTCCTTCCTTGTACACTTATGTACCACCCTTCATGATTATAAAAACTCGATTAGTAGTCATGAAACAAAACCCACCTCTAGTCATCCTGAAAAGTCTAAATCCACAAATCAAAATAATTACCAACCTTTTAGAAAATAGAATAAATACTTTCTACAGCTAAATCCCCCTCAATCAACCCAACATGTTGATACCCAGGTGGTTACTATAAAGAAGGAAAATCCTTTTACATTTGGGAATCTAGCTAGACAATTTACTACCTTACCCAATACCCTCCCTCACACCATGTTGCAACTTCTAGAGAACTTGATTTCCTTACCTCCCATTAGAGATTTATATCCTAATAAACCCCTAGTGATGAACTTTAGATAAAACTCTTATTGTCATTTTCACTATCAAAATGGACACAATACAAAACATTGTAAGCATCTTAAACATCTTGCGCAAGACCTCATTGATTCCATTCATATTCAAATTGGTGGTGTTAATGATCAAGGTAATAATTTTTTTCCCCTCCCAACCAAAACCTACAAATCTTTACCAACCCTATGCCAAATTATAATAGTTCATTTGTCAAAGCTAGTGAAACTAAAAAGAATGATGTGATGAATGTTGACATGGATGATGACAACATGGATACTAAAGAAGAAAGTCCTATGCATAGTATGGTTGGATTGATTGAAATCCAATCTTGTAAGGGCCGAACTAAAATTCCTCTTGAAATTTCTTTCTCATCTAAAGATATAATTAGAAACAGACCTAATGGTCCTCTTTACATAGCTAACTGAATCAATGATAAGCCCACTAATGAGATATTAATTGATCCCATCTATGGAGAGAATGTGATCACTGACAAATTATTACTTTTGCATAAACTCTATCAAGATACATATAATATACTAAAATCATGGATAAAAATGCATAATGGTTTTTCTCCCAATATGATTGGTCTGATCGTCTTTCCTTTAAAATTTGGACCAAAACAATTAGATTTCTCATTATCCATCATCTCAATGTCAAATCAATTCTGTGTGAAGCTTGGTTGTCCATGGCTATGCTCCACAGAAGCCATCCTGTCAGTTGTGCATAAATGCTTAAAGTTTCCCTTTGACAATGAATCTTTACTGTGCACCATAGTGGCTTTAATCTTGCATCTCCTCGTGGGAAATTTTCATGGGATTTATTTTGGCTCAAGCCTATTGAACCTATTAAACCTCATGAAGAATTATTTTTCAAATCCTGTCAAAATTTTAAAGTGAAACACATAGTAGAACTATCCCTTCAAAAAATGCCTCAACCCATGTTTGAGCCTCCTATCCTTGATAAAACCATGATAGAACCAAAACACCTTTCAAGTAACCAAGACCAACCCAAGACCTATCCTTTTCCTATCTCGTACAAATGACCAAAGAGACAACCAAAAAAAATCTTTCATGCCCCCTAAGATAAAACAAATTTATAAAGCTAAAGAGAAAGTGGTTGAATAGCCTCCTATGGTTCCTTTTGTTCCTCCCCTTAGGGAGAAATGAAACCTATGGTTGATAAACTAGCTCCTACACAAACACAACTTGAAAATCATACAAAAATATATAGAAATGCTAGAGAGAATAGGCATAGATGTGCTATTTCTCAAAGGTTAAATGAGGAGAACAACAAAGAAAATCAACATCCAAACTTAAGTGAAGCAATACATGATGAGTCTCCCTCTTTTCCACAACAAAAATTCCTTTATCACAACCACAACTAGGATTAGCACCTTCTTTAGAAATTATCATTTGATCTCCCATTGTGATTAACTTAGATGATGATGATGATGATAAGATTGCTAAAATTGATGAAGAAGTGCATAATGAATTGAATTTTTTGTTTTCCTCTTTTATGAGCTTAAATGAAAATTATCCTAAGAAGAATGTTGAACTTGGTAATAATCCTAGTACCTCGCCCATTTCTGTCCCTTTGGCTAGTTTTTTTCCTTCTGTATATGATGAACAAGATTGGGATGCAAACATTCTACTATAGGTTGACTCACATGTGTCATACTAATCTTTTGCATTGTTTTCTTTTTCATGTTATGTTTGTGATTGCATTTTCATTATGTGATCTCCCATACTATTTTTTTTATGTATCTCTCTCTTTGTGAAATTCCTCTATTTCTATCTACATTCTCCTCTATGTTGTAAACATTTTATCTTTTCTTTGTCTTGTTTTTTCCTTTTGGGGATGACACAAAGCATTGAGACATTTAGTTCTCTTCCATGTTGACCCAAAATATTTTCCTTTTATCTTTTATTTTTCTTGTGTTTTCCTTTTAGGGATGATGGAAGGTGTCAAGACATTTAGGTCTCTTCCATGTTGGCCCAAAATATTTTCTGTATTTTCACTCTTTTTTTGTAATTCTTCTTGTTTCATGAGTATTTGGGGAATGATGATAGTTCTGAGCTCTCTAAAAACATTGTAGAAAAGGCATACTAACCCCGAATACATGGATCCCTTATGTGTTATTTTGGGATTTCATTTCAGGTGAAACCCCTTTTCATGATGTAGCTTTATTTAGAAACATATTACTTGGCATAGGGCTTTCCAAATAAGCTCTCATATATTATTTATTGTTAGCATTTATCATTTGCTACTTTAAAGTAATTTCTCACAGCATGGTGTTTAGCAATTTCTTTAAAGTGGGGGCATACATTGGCATTATTGTGTAGTATTCTTACTTCATGTGATGTGTCTTTCTCTTGGTGATAACATTGGGTGTGATGTCCTTCAAGAGCGTGATATCTCTTCGCATACTATAGTCCTCTTAGTGGCTTGATGTGACACACTACATCCCCTAAGTTGTGAATCTTCTATTGGTCCTCTCATGGATACATTAGGAATAATGTTCCCTAGGTTGAGACCTTACATGAACTAAGAAAAACTCCTTTGAATGTACCTTACACTATTTTACATTTACAATAATTATTATTGATCTAAATTATGGATCTATGACAGCTGCTTCAAATGCTTATGTTAAAAATTACAAACCAAAAGTTCTTAATTAAAACTTAACACTCAACGAAATTACAAAGAGATTAAAGAAAGAATAGAATGAGAGAGAGAAAGAGAGTGCAAATGAAATTGATAATGAAGTTCATCATTCAAAATGAATATGTCTCTGGGCCCCTCTCCAATGAGTGGACCGATCCAATTATTCCTCTAGAAATTCAGTTACATTAATTGTTAGAACCTCCCCTTGGTTTACAAAGAAATTTACAAATGAACTTGCAAAGTTTGTGGAAACAAGCTTCTCCAAAAGCACAGAAATACAATAATTCCTCCAAGGAAAACAATCTCTCACACTTGCCTTCACACCCCAATTCTACCCATTTTTATATTAGATTTTTTTCCAAAATTGGTGTAAAACCAATTAACTACCCAATCTCCCTTACACAGAGAAAATTCCAATAATATCCCCTTCTTATGATTCCTGGAAGGATAATATCCCCTCAAGATAATTTATTTTTCCATTTGAATGGTTACGGAGGGATTTATTCCCTATTAATTTGGGGATGTAGTTTGAATAGGCTCCTTAATTTAGGAATGATATTCCTAATATTCTTGTAGAAAAGGGGTTTAGTATTTTTATGGTTTCAAATCATAAAAATGGCCTAATTTTTAGGCTTGAAATAGCAAAAATAAGTCTAAGTTTAAAGAGGTTTTATAGGAATTTTATAGGGGCGATGGTGGTCCCACCACACTCCCCTCCCTTTATCCTTTCCCCTAAAAGAGGGGGATGCATTCCCCTTAAAAAGTGGGTCGCCCTCCATACCATGGGTGATGCCCCACTTAATGTGGGTGGCCCCCATGGATGGGTGGGGCCCATCTTAAATATCTTTTAAAATATATACTTTATATATTTTTTGTTTTATATTTTTTTTAATTTGATTTTTAATCATTTTTTCCAAAATATTTTTTTCCGCATGGAGGGATGAAGTATTGCCATATGTCAAGGGTTGATAGGCCGTTGGGCTGATTAGGCACTGATCTCATCAGGTTGACCCAATCTTTGACCTTCCATAACTTTTCCATACAGACTCCATTTTCTGTGAAATGAACTCCGCAAAATCGTGATGATGAGCACTTCACAATGGTGTTGACTTTGACCAGTTTTGATGATTTTACATTTTTTCCTTTTTTCTGGCCTAGTTTTGAGAGTTGACCAAAAGTTTGACCATATATATTTTGAGCTCTGGGCCTCCAATTGACTTCGTTCGAGTTATGTTGGAGTCAGGATCCTGAGCACTTTCTAATGATACTAAAACTAGAGAAAATGGAGAATTTCAAAATTTGACAAAACTCCTATGGATCAATTATATGGCCACCTTGCATAACACACTTTTCTTGCCTATGGAGCCATCTTATTTTTTCATTAGTGTTAGCATATAATTTTTTTTCATCATGAATTGTTGTTTTTTGTGTTATGTGGCACCTTATCAAAGTTATCAGGAGGTATAGCTTTGGTATGTTTATTGTATGACAACTAAACTTAGGTGTGACTTTCCCATAGCCACTTGCTAGTCTATGTGAGCATATGAGGGCTTGAGGTTTCACTAGCCCTTGTGAGTGTGTTATTTTTGCATAGTCAACATCAAATTCCACTTGTAAACATCTTTGGACAAACAACTTAGATCTAATCCACATTGCATTGGACAAACAATCAAGGCTTGATCCACCCTCTATTTTCTTTTTTTTGTTCTTCTTTATGTCTTTGGAAATGTATGCTTGTAACTTTTTGTTGCTTCATACATCATTCACATGCATGTTATTTTGTGCCTATGATGGTTTATCACAGGATATTGATCTTGTGGGCTTGCACAACCCTTTTCATTGTTGTCATCCTATCTCACTAGCATTGGTACATTTGAATCCCTCTTGATGCAAGTTTGTCTACTTTAGTATGATTTTGAAGAAAGTTCCTCCTCTCACTAAAGTAGGGGCTGAATGTAGTGTATAAAAATATATCCCTTTACATTTTCACACTTGTTTGGGCCCTCCCTACTAAAATTGGGATTCTTTATGCCTTCTTTCATCCTATTTTGCATCCACAACCCTTATTTAATGCATTTATCTAACAATAATCCTGAAATTTATTAAATGACCAATCACAATTCATATTTTTGGGTTGTGTGTTCTAGATCTAGTGATCTGGGACTCATACGCCACCTTGGACATATGGGTCCCACCTAGGTTTCGAGGCTTGATCCTGAATATTGCATTGAACTTAACATTTCTTGAAATTTGTGTCCCAAGCTTAAGCTACTGGGACTCATACACCCCAACTAGTGTATGAGTCCCACTTTAGCTTGGAATTATTTTGAATTCAATTCTTGGTGGGATTTAATTCCCCTACATCTAATGTCTGCTTGTAGTGTTGTAATTTCAAGAAATTTGGCATAACCAAGTATAAATAAAAGGTTATTTCACATAATTTCTCCTAGTGAATTCAAGTGATCTTGTGAGCATTCAAGATCTAATTATCAAATATTTGGAGCATCAATTCAATTCAAGTATCATTTCAAAGTCATCATACATCATGTGTGTTTTTGAGCTAACATTTCTGATGTAGGTTTTCATGATTCAAGCAAGCATTCAAAGAAATTATCCCATATCAAGATCAAGAATCAAGATCCACATCCATTGGAGTCATTTCACAAAATATTTTATCCTTTGTTACAAGAGTTTGGTGAGTTGCAACTGTGCATTTCTTCATTCATCATTCCTTTATTTCTATTTCATTTCATTTCAAGGTTTAATTACCTAAACAGGGTTTGATCAAGGAAACCCCCTATTCCCTAACACAACAATATTTTTCCCTCTTCATGTGTGATTGAAAATATAGGCGATTTGGAGATTGAAGATACTTTGAAGGAAAGATTGAAAGATTGGAGAAAAGTTGTCAAAGTTTTCAAGAAGTTGTCATCTTCATGGAAACTCACCTACAGATCAAAATTTAGACTTTTCAGACTTGAAGATCAGACAAGACAGAAGCTATAGAAGACCACTTGAGGATCTAAAAGTTTCAGTCAAACCATAATACTGGAACTAAATCACCACCTTGTGCATATGAGTCCCAGTATACCTCTTTTCATAAATTTTATGTAGATCCTGGTTTGCTAGTAGTAGATTTCATATTTAGCCCTAAAACCCTAAGTAGGACTAAATCGCCTAGTCTGGCATATCAGTCCCAATGAGCATTAAAATTTAGAATTTCAAAGGTTCAAACCTTTTTTTAGACATCTCCAATCTTCTAGGTGCTTCTTTGTTTATCCTTAGTTTATTATTATGATTATAAGTTTCATTTTATAGGTTACATAGCTAGATTTGCATATTGCTTTCATTTCCTTCTTTCTAAGAATTCGCTTACTGGTGACCCCTCTTTTTAATAAAACCTAAGGAAACCCCCCCTCTTGTCCTAGCAGTACTTCCCTCAATTGAATCATTGGGTGGAAGTCCCTAGGGTTTCCTTTAATGAACTAAGAAGAAAATAAGTACCCCCTAATTCCATCTCCCAAAAGGTGGAACCCTATTTCCTATGGTTCACACATCCATTCACATCAATTCAACTCCTAATCAAGCCCCAAAAGGTCACCAAAACCCTAATTAGTCACTTTGGCTCTTTCTTGAGGATATTATCCTAGTGGTATTTTATGATCATTTTTATGTCCCCCAATGTTGTAGGTTAAAAAGTGTGATTTAGACCCTAGATCCCTTTTACATACATCACATACCCTTTGTTAGAGGTTCCCACCTATTCATTCCCATTATCATGGAAAAACCAAGCCAAGTGGGGCTAGAACTAATGGGTTGCTCTATTCTCATGGAAGTATAATGTTTTAGGTGATATTTTTATTGTTGTTTTGGTTTCATTATGTGTGACATTGATGGTAGGATATGTTTTCAAGATTAACTAGACAAGATTTAGTATTTTAACTCATGTATAAAGTTCAAGTTGTCATTTCCAATTAATCTTATGATGTCAATACTTATCTATTTTCCTCATAAAAAGGGTTTATGACTTGACCATTTAAATATTATCATGGTATAGGTTGTGCAGACACCTAAAAAATATACATCATCCTGACATCACCCATTGTTATTCATTTTCACTAATTAAATAAATTATTGATAATTTACTTAATTATTTACCCATTTTCTTATGTCCTAAATAAATTATTTATTTATTTATTTATTCCCCTATATTCCCACTTCATATGATTTAATAAATCTTATTTATTAAATCCCACCTTTTACACCTAACAAACATAAATAAAAATCATCTTTTATCTCCACCCTCCATCATGTAACCAACACCCAAAAACCAAAAATAAAGTATAAAGATTCCTTCCTCTTCCCTCCATCTCACACTTACCCAACAAAATTTATCTTAGTCACTGATCTCTCAACCAATGTTTGCCATTGACCAATCTAATCTCAAGCCTACAAATCCACCCATCTATAAGTATTTTTCAAGGGTCCTCAATATGAAATTGATAATTTCATGTTTCTCATAGGAGTAAGAATATCTTAAATTATTCATTTAAAATATCAAATATTAGAGCACAACCACCTTTTTGGTGAAACAAGAGTCATTTGGTGAGATATTTTATTCTATTTCATATATATTTTATTTTCTTACTTTATTAGAGGTGTTTGTTAGATTTAAAATAGAATTTAATATTTAATCTTTAATCTAAATTATATTTCATTTCTATGCATATTCCTAACACGCTTTGTTAGACTATGTCCCTCATCTAACCCTTGTGTTTGCAAGTTTCATCCTAACTTGGTATTGCAACTTTTACCTTTTTTTGGAGAGATTTGGAGGTAAAAATTTAAAGAGAGTATTTTGGTGCAAAATGGACCTCATGGTTGAGTCTAAAAATCCTAATACATAAAGATTCATATATGATATGACATATTTTGGTGCAAAAAATCTTTTTCAAATTTTTTTAATTTTTTTTGGGCACTTTCTTTTTCAATCTATATGGTTGTACAAATTTGTACCATATGAATTATATGTTAATCACTGCACACTTTTCATGCTATTAAAAACTAATTTCCTTTTACTTTCTAGTTATATCTTTCATTCACAAAGGCCTAACTCCCTTGCTAAGACCCAACCTTCCAATATATTTTTAGAACTTAAAATGGTATGTTTTTTTAACATAAAATGTTTTTTTTCTCATATACTGGATTTGCATGCTCTTATAGGCATTAGAAAGCGATCCTAAATAACTTTGTTGTGGTAAAATTATTTTTCATTTATCGAGTTCCAAATTTTGGGTATAACCATTCAAACTCTTTTTATAAAAATTAGTATATTTATGAAGTGAAAAGCATGTACAACAAGAATAGTGCACACATAGCCAATAAGAGTAGATAGATAAAATAATTAAAAAATATTCAAATTATTTTTTATCAAGTAAAAATGGGATTATAGTGAGACCCACTTAATATAAAATATTGTGAATATTGTGAACTAAAAAATATGGCATGTGATCTATGTTAAATGATAAAAATATAATAGAAGAGAAGAAATGCCAAACCTTAATATGAAGATGCTGCCAAGAGTACCTATAATTTTGATAGAGGGAAAGGGGTGACTTCTTGGGATCTTTCCAAGATGTTTAAACCCTAGTTTGGTCTTTCAACCTTCACATATAGTAAAAATATAAAAAATATTTAATTTGAGTATGTTCTCTTATCATACACGCATATAGAATTAATAGAATAACTAAATGAGTGAAACATAAGAAAAGAAATAAGTGCACCTATCACTATCATGATCCATATAGAAAAAAAAAATCTTTGAAGATGAATCACCAAGAATTTTCAAGAGAATGAATCCACAAGAAGAAATATAAGAAGCTGCAAGAAATTGAATCTATTATAAACTATAAATAAAATGTCATTACCTTGAGAAGAATATTAGTAAAAAGGAAATATTTAAGAAGGTCAAATGTTGTGTACCTATTGGAAAAAGTGTTTTTTCGAGCCTCACTAAGGACTCATTTGCCCTATGGTGAATGGGTCCTAGCTAGGGTTCTAGAAAAATAGATTTTCGGTTTTGTTCTTCAATGTATGCACTCTGAGATCCTAGTTGGAGACTATTAGAAACCTAGAAATAAATCTTGTAGCTCAATTTTTGTGATTTTGCAAGAAAGTTGACAACTTTTCAATTTTCTCCAATATCTCTCTCCAAATGATCTTTAACCTAAAACCTACAATCACACATCAAAGAAGAGAATTTTTTGTTTTTTTAGGGAATAGGGGTTTGCCTTGGTCAAACCCTATTTTGGTAATTAAACCTTGAAATGAAACAATGCATAAAGGAATGATAAATGAACAACAATATGTAACAACTCACCAATCCTCAATTGAAAACTTGGATAAATCTACAAACTTGCATGAATATAGATCTTGACCAATTTTTTTTATTGGAACAATTCCTTTGAATATACTTGATTTTATATTCAATGCTACATCAACACATTAGCTCAACAACATGCATGATGCACTAAATCTTTGACATGAGGATATGAATCTTGATTGCTGTAATAATCCTTCTATAAATATTCCCTTGAATGCCTTAGAAATTGCACTTGAATTCTCTTCATCTCATAAACTTGATATTAGGATACTTGCATAAGACTTCTTAGATGAAATATAGTGAAATAACCTTGTATTTATACATAACTTAATATTAAATCCCGAAATTCAAATATCAATAGCTAACATCATATCTAGGATTTGAAATCATTAATATACCACCAAAAATATATCCCAAGGGGGGTCCTAGGTCTAAGTGAGGACCCATTCGTCATGTGGTGAATGGGTCCTAGCTCACTTAGCTAGGACACACTTTCGAAAATGTGAAAGATCATGTAAAAATAGGGTCCTAGAACCTAGTGAGGACCCACTAACCTAGGACACACACCTTAAAAAATTAAGTTTTGTGTAATATCATTTATGAATTTCAAGATTGATCCCTTAGAATCTATAATTCGTCAGGCTTGGATTTGAATTAAAGGGGACAATTAAGGAAAATTAAGCTCAATTAATTAATGAAGCCCTAGATTTGTGTGAAAGTGTAAAGATACACTTTACAACACCCAAAATAAGGCACCATTAAGTTCATTTTATTAAAAAGGGCCCTAAACTTAATGTGAATGTGTAAAAAACATTACAACACTAAATCAAGGCAACATTAAGCTCATTTTAATATTAATTATTCATTCCCAAACTAAGGAAAAAGGGATACTTTTTTGTCACTACATTTTTCCCCCACTTTAGTGAGAGTATGAGCCCATGCCAAACTCACACTAAAGTAGACATTCAAGACACTTATGTATGTAGCAATGAAAAAGATTCAAAATCATCCAACAACAAAGACCAAAAGGAGATCAAGCCTAGATTTTCCAACACAATGTGGAACACATCTAGTCTATTGGTTTTTTTTTTTTTTTGTCACTCGCTCACTCTGGGGTAGTGGAACCTCAAGTTGTCCACTAGGTGAGTTTTCCCTCAAGAAGGTGGCTTAGTGAGAAATCCATGCCTCTATGTTGGCTCTCACTATACTTACCATACCAAAACTATCCCTCTGATAACTCTGATAGGGTGCCACTCACATTCTTGTTTCATGCTTAACAAGTTGTGTTATGCTAAGCACCTATGCACATGGCAAGGCTCAATAGGAAAGCAAGGTGTGTTATGTTAGGTGGCCTTGAATTTAGGGTTTCAAGCTTCACAAGGTTAGAAAGTTGTGTTATTACAAAAACTTATGAACAATAATGCTAGTAAGGGTTTTTATTCAAAGGGATTTCACTTTTTCTATGTAAGGTCTTCTTAGGGATCATCATGCCTAATGTCTCCAAGAGAGGAAAAATCAAGAGTAAAAGATTCACAGCTTCGGGAATGCAATGTGTCGAACCATCACTAAGAGGAAAGTTGTACATTAAGAAATATCACACTCTTGGAGGACATCAAAACCAATGACACCACCAAGAAAAGGACACATTACATGAAAAAACAAAATCTCACCCTGAAACATGCAAAATGTTGAAAAATATTATCAATGTATGTCCCCACTTTAAAGTGGTTGATAACACCATTGTTGTGAGAAATTTCTTTAAAGTGGCCAATGTTTAATCCTAAGACATGAGATATTTCCTTAGAAAACCCTATGCCAAGTCACATGTTTTTGAAATAAAGTTGGACCATGAAAAAGGAGGGAGGGGTTACCCCTAAGAATACATAAGAGATCTATGGATTTGGGGTCAGTATGTTTGTACTACAATGTTGTTATAGAGCTCAAAAATGTCATCATTTCCCAACTACTCATAGAACTGGAAGAATGACACATAGAGAACAAAAACAAAGAAAAATCCTTTTGGGTCAACATGGAAGAGACCTAAATGTCTTGACGCCTTGTGTCATCCCCAAAAGGAAAACACAAGACAAGTGAAAAGATAAAATGTTTACAACATATAGAAGAATGTAGATACATATAGAGGAATGCACAAAAAGAGAGAGATACATCAAAAAAAATGTGAGGGATCACATTACACACATGTAATCATATGAAAAGGAAAACAATGCCAAAGACTAGTAAAGCATATGTGAGTCAACCTATAGTAGGTTTCCTACATCCTAATCTCGATCTGTATATACAAAAGGAAGACAACTAGCCAAAGGGACAATCATCAAATGCCAAAACTAGGACAAGGCTACCTAACCTCTTAGCCCCACTAAGTACAGGATGAGGATGAGCTGAGATAGGTGATGAAAATGACCTCCTTGCGATAAAGATAATGATTACAATGAATATATAACATGTAATAGTGAGGATTCTAAGACCCTACAACTATTACATGGAAAGGAGAAAGATGCATGATTTAAGGGATTACCTTTATGATATGAAACTTCTTAAATACTTATTTTAAAGCATGACAGTCATTATTACTATGTCCAAGAACTCTATGATATCGATAATGAGACATGCTTGTGTTCTTAGGATTTGGATTTAGATTTTCTCTAATGGGTGGAAATGTTATGAGTACTTGATTTAGAAGCATGTGTAAGGTTCTTTCATTTTTAGACATAGGACATGGAAATTTGAGTTTCTTGAGTTTATAAGGCTTTTGTGTCTTGCTTGATTCACTGACTTCTAGATGTTGAGGAGGAGGACCTAAGATGATCCTAAAATCCTTATTAGGCATTGCTTGTTCTTTAGGAAGGAGGAAACTTATGTTAGGAGGAGGGTCTTGATATCATAATCCTTTGGTTTGTCCAATATGAATTTTCTCTGAAATTTTATAAATTTCATGCTCATTAGTTATGTCACATCCTTGGTTGGTTAAAATATTAAAGCCTTGGCCATGAGTCTCTTCAAGGTTGATAGGAGTGTTGGTCACTTTGTTAACATAATATGGATGGGTATGCACTTGATTAAAGGATATAGGCTCACTCATTGATGGAAGTTTAGACTTAGTTTGTGACTCAATTTTAGGATTTCAAAGACAAAACATCTCAAGTTGTGTCGATTGTTTCATGGAAGGATAAAAAGAAGCATTATTCTCAAGATTGTTAAGGAAATAATTTATGAATTCATTCATGCTAGCATCATCTTCTCTAATGATGTCAACTTCACAAGGACACTCACTGGGAGTTGGGTGAGCATGATTAGGTTTAATTGCATTAGGATCATTGCCAAAAACACAACTTGAAACATCAACCAAGGAGAACAAGGACTTCCACACATTGCTAAAACACTTGTCCATTTTCATATTTTCAAATTTAAGACAATGTAATTTTCTGATTACACTATGCAACAATTTGAAAATGAAATCTTGTAAATGCACTTTTGAAATCACAAAATGCACTAAATGTACCAAATTAAGCTAGATATGATGAAATTAATGAAACAAAAACTCAACAAGATAAAACATAAATCTGAAAGTAGCAAATAGAAGCACAAAAATGAAGATTTTAATTTCCAAAAATATAGATCAGGACCTAATCAGGGAATCATTCTCCCTATGGAAAATGGGTCATAGATCAGGTTTTTGAAACTTATTTTAATAGATTCTCAAGTGTTTTCTGAAGGATTTCACATTCAGGTTTTCTACAGTAAGTTTTAGTTATATTTTTTATAGAATGTAATGTGAAATTTAAGTACAAATGTGACAAAATGATGACCTACAAGACTTGGTTTGATATGGATTTTTTGTTTCAATTTTAAAATACAATTTTATATGATGGAAATGATATTCAAGAAGATTAATAATTTTTTTGTATTTTTTAGATTTAAAGAATGCAAACAATGCAATCCTAAAACCTTTAATGAAATGGAAATTTGAATGCAAACTCGACACAATAAATGAGATCTAATTCAATGCAAATGAATGCAATATCTAAATCTAGGATGAAAAGGGCTACAAAATCAGAAAGCTACAATACTCGAAATGTCAGGTTCACCAAAATGAAACATAGGAAAATAGGTTCACCATAATGAGATCAAAATGATGAACCTAATTTCACTAGTATTTCATTCAATTATGAGGGTTATAATTCATAAATGAGTTACAAAATCAATCCAAACCCAAATACTAGTAAAAAGGAAAGTTTAAGAAGGTCAAATGTTGTGTACCTATTGCAAAAGTTCTTTATCAAGCCTCACAGAGGAATCATTCACCCTTTGGTGAATGGGTCTTGGCTAGGGTTCTAGAAAAAAGGTTTCAAGGTTCTATTCTTCAATGTCTGCACTCCTAGATCTTAGTTGGAGACCGTCAGAAACCTGAAAATAAATCTTGTAGCTTAGTTTCCATGATTTTACAAGAAACTTGAGAACTTTGACAATGTTACAACTTTCTTCAATTTTTCTCTCCAAATGACCTTTAACCTAAAACTTGCAATCACACATCAAAGGAGAGAACAAAGTTTTTTTTGTTATGGAATAGGGGTTTTCCTTGGTCAAACCATGTTTTGGTATTTAAACCTTGAAATAAAAAAATGTATAAAGTAATGATGAATGAACAACAATATGTAACAACTCACCAATCCTCAATTGAAACCTTGGATAAATCTACAAACTTGCATGAAGTGGCCTCAATAATGTATATCTTGATCATGAAATTTTGATTAGAACAATGCCTCTGAACATACTTGATTTTATCTTCAATGCTACATCAACACACTAGCTCAAAAACATGCATGATGCACTAAATATTTGACATGAAGATAGGACTCTTGATTGTTGCAATAATCCTTCTATAAATCTACCCTTGAATGCCTTATAAATTTCCCTTGGATGCTCTTCATCTCATAAAATTGATATTATGATGCTTGCATAAGAATTTTTAGATGGAACATATTGAAATAACCTTGTATTTATACATAACTTAAGATTTGAAATGATGCAATAATTGCGTATTTATATGTAATTGTTCTAATTTCTTGAAAAATTAGATCCCAAAAGCTAACACTTGAAATTTGAAATTTGAATGTTAAAATGATACCAACAACATATTAAGAGTTGGTCCCTAGAAACATAGGGGGATCCATGCACCCATGGGTGTATGGTTCCTAGACCTATCTTCTAGGACATTGAGTTTCAAGACCAAAACATTAATTTCCTGCATTTATTCAATGCTTGCAATCCTTTGGAAATTGTTAAAAATAGGCCTTTGGAATGCATAATTTAGGAAATTAGGATCCAATTAGGCTCATTAATTTAGGGGGAGAAAAAAATAGTGTGAAATTATCATGGGTGACAATTTATGATGCTACACATACCATGCACTGTTTCAAACTGTGCAAGCATGCCATGTCATAGGGTTGACATTGGATTTGATGCTTTCCAACTTATAAGTAGACTTTGGTTTCTTACATAAAAACAATTGATGGGTCCTACATTTAATAAAGCTGATCAATTTGATGTCATAAATTATTTGTCATTTTTTAGTATAGTCCTTCACTTGGTGATATTTTAGCTTATGTATGTGCTGATTGCTAACTACTTATAGGGATTTTTTATTTATGACTAAGTGGTGGCATAGTACTTTATTAACTAGTTGACCTGTGCTAAAGTGGGAGTGAAGAGTTTTGTAGTCATTTTAGTATCTTTTCCAAAGGGAAAATAATCTAGAAATAATTTCCACTAGGTGGTTGTGTTGTACTCCTATAGCAAGTTATAATATTTGTCAAGCGGTTGCGTTGTAATTTTGTGGTGAGATAGCATGCTCCAAAATGGTAATAAAGTGCACTGAAGCTACATCATTATCTCTTATCATGGGAAATAAATGTGGAAATAAATTCCCCCCACTTGAAAGAATGCGAAAATATAGTAGCTTGCTCTATTTAAAGTGGTAGGGTGACACCCTTGCCATTCTTTGTTCCCCACAATAGGATAGTATTACTTTGAGAATGGACACTCTAATATTTCTCACTTTTTCAAGACATTAGATATATTTCACTAGTGCTATCAAAGACCAGTGTTTGAAATTGATAATGAAACATCCCATTGGGAGGGATCTAAAAGCGATAAAGATGATATTAGGTGCTGATTTCCTAAGGGAATTAGAATGCTATAGGGTAATAATGGACATTACATCATGTTTTGTGGCTTCCCTCCTAGACCTAGGAGAACAAAAGGAGTTGGTGGGGGTTCTAATGGAAAAATTATTCAAAAAACACAATTTAAATGGCTCAAGGCTGCTCTGAACATAGCATGTGTTAAACAAGCACAAGACAACTGAGAGGGGGGTTGAATCAGTTGTCACAAAATTCAAAACTTAAAAATTCAACACTTTATCAATTCCACAACCACACTATTCTGTTATTAATTAAAAGCATGTAACACAAATAACATAAATTAAATCAACACAATGAACACCATATTTTTACATGGAAAACCCATTGAGGGAAAAACCACACTGAGGGTTAACTCACAATATAAAAGATTATAAAATAGAGGCTCACTTCCAAGGGTTCACTGCCTAGAAGAGGACTCACTATCCAAGTACAAAGGCTCATTGCCTATAGAAAGGACTCACTGTCCAACAAGGAGGCTCACTACCTACAGGGAGGCTCACTTCCTAAAAAAGGATTTATAGAACAAAAAGGGGCTTTACAGCCAAAATGAACTGAGAATAATGCACCTAATGAGTTTTTATATAGTTCTAGTGATGCTCAATGGGTATGTGCAGGATCATCATCCAAAAAACAAGCCCTTAAGTGGCAAAAAATTTAGAAAAAATAGAGTTAGGAAACTTGACGTAAAAATTTGAATAAGTTATCTACATTATTTAAAAATAATGTAAGAATAGAATCTATAGAAAATTGAATGTAGTTTCTAAACTACTAGGTTTGTTTAAAAAAGAAAATCTATTTGGTGAAATTTTGAAATTTCAATGCAGTAATATTTAAATTTTAGGGAAAAAATAAGTAGGTGTGGTCTAACCACCCTAATCACAATAAAATGATAATATATTTTTATAAGATTTTAGATATAAGTCGAAAACTCATGTCCCGATGTGATTCATATTTTTTTGTAATTTTTTCCAAGTAAATAATTAATTATGAATTTTTTATTACAAATTTTTAAAAATATAAAAAATTTGTATGTCTGACCACCTTAACTTGGTCAAAACTTCATGAAATTCAATTTTTCTTTTTTTAATCCTATAATATGAAAAGCATAGAATGTGATGCAT
Organism: Sequoia sempervirens; assembly: GCA_007258455.2. NCBI lineage: Eukaryota > Viridiplantae > Streptophyta > Pinopsida > Cupressales > Cupressaceae > Sequoia > Sequoia sempervirens. The sequence continues at coordinate 20,376,004 of VDFB02168118.1, forward strand.
GTTTTGGATTCAAAAAATGTGATATCGTTTGAAAGCTATAGATGGTTTTCAATCAGCCCATCAATCAAGACTTTAGTCATAATTTGAATAGAAAATGAATAATAATTAATTATTAAATTCAAAATAAAGCATAATTTATACTGGTGGAAATTTGAGAATCTCCTTTAAAAACCCTTTTCGTTTCATCAATTTTGGGTAAAAAAAAGTTTTCAGCCACATACCCATCATATTGCCACTTTTTGGCCCATCATGATCCTACACATACCCCAATACATTGACTTAACACACTTCATTATATTTTTTCACATTCACATTTTCTACTACCTCATCAATCACACTATCTATGCATATGTCTAAAATATTTTTCAACACAAACATATATATACTTGATCTAACCACACACATCAATTAGGCTGACCTAATTAGATGCACTTCATATTTACCAAAAATACCAACTGTCGACTTTAGGATTTCACAAAAAATTCTCAAAAATCAATTCAAATGTCCAACACACTACAAGAAGTCATCATATACCTAAGATGGGTTGTAAGTACATCCACATAGCAAAATTAATGCACCATATCACAACTAACTCAAGAAGTCAGCCAAGAAAAGACTTCAATGCAAGAAGTAAACATTATTGTTGGTTTCCACTACGTCGTATGAGCACCAAAGAACATAATATTTTGAGTGTGCATTCCTTCAACAACCAAAAACAATTGTCCAAAACTACAAGCAGTAACTGTCAACTGCGGTGAAGTGCATACTAGCATACCAAAGAGATATCAGACCAAAATATTGGATCAGGAACTAACATAGACTTGTAGCCACAACATGGTGACAATAATGAGAACACAAAATTGTATAGATAGTCAACAATCTTCATTCTTCCAAAAATATCCCCCTTTGTCATTGATGGAAACATGTTCCAAAAAAAAATTCTTCCTACAATCTCTCCCAACTTCCAAAAACTCTCCAACTCCAATATCTCCCCCTTACTCCAATCTCTCCCCCATTGTCATCAATGGAAAAGGGCGACCACAAGATGTAAACATGGTGACATCAAAATTTACAAAAGGATTATAATTCTTTAAAAACTTCTAGCCATACAACAATTCAATTAACTCTATTTTATTTAGATTCCTTTTCCTCTTCATTCTCTTCTTCTCCAAACAAAAATAATAGAAATTGAACCCTCAAGATTCAAGTAAAAATGACACTCTTCACCTGAAACACATTCTTGTACCTTTCTTTGAGAATTGGACATAACTTCTTCCAGTTGAATGTAACAAAATCCATTTGAGTGTAGATGCTTTCCAATAAGCCCCACAGAGTAAGAGAAGATGACCAATATGAACACTATCTTTCAACATCTTCTACGTTAGTAAGTATTCTAGAAAGATGGTCTAACTAGACCTCAACAATTTTCTTAAGGAGCCAAAAAGTATTTACCACATCATCTCTTTTCCTTTGTACAACAATCAGTTTAGCTTGTAATTCTCCAACTCTCAACCATTGTTTCCCTTCTTTGTCTTCAAAGATATCAAAGTTATTTCCAATGGTGTTCACTTTAAATTCAATTGCTTCAATTCTACTTCTAAAATTATCTACTACAGCAGGCCATCAGAGACAATATTTGTAAATACTTTATATTTATTTAATGCATTTATTTGTTTGTACAATAAGTTCATACACTCTCAACTTTGCTTTAGAACATCTCTTTTCAACCAAGGCTTCAAACTTATGTCCTTCTGGACCTTCAAGTAACAGTCTTTCTTCAACAATTTCAACTAGATTTTTTGGTAGGGAGCCAAAGAAAATTGTTACATCAATACCTTTTTGAAGTAGATAATCTACCAGAGCCTCATCAATTTTCAGTTTGTCAACAAGAGAGGCTGCAATCCATATCTCACCAATCTTCTTCATTTTTCCTTGAACCAACATAGTTTGGATGTCATTTGGATTAGTGAATTCAGATCTAGGCAGAGATTCTTTTTCTTTCTCTTCTGAATAGACAATGATGTCATCAGTTATAGCTTTTCTTTTCTTCAATTCCAGAGGGGAATCACCAATAACAACTTCCAATTCTATTTTACTAGAGGATGAACACACTTCAAATTGACTCAGTGCTGACATACTGAAGAAAATATTTTCACACACTTAAATTATCTTCCAACACTTCTAGGTATTTGTAGATTTGTTTACCAATAGGAATAATAGATTCCCACACAACATTTTCTCTTCTTGTTACAAAACTCAAAAAGTAAAAGAAAAACCACACAAGCAAAGATCCAAACCAAAAGGGGTAACCCTCAGCCACCAACATATGGACATTTGCAGAAATATTCTCAAGTAATAGTCCACACAAATCAAATTTCATATTCTCCTTAACCATCATATGTGCAATATAAATAGAAATAGCTAATGTCGAACCTTCCCAATTTTTGAAATAGATTTTGCAAGAAACACCGTACACAACATACCTTATAGCCAAATCCTCAAGAGTTTTTATCAATAGGGATCGAGGGTCTTTACTAATGCTAGTCAGTTCCTCCACATATTTTTACTTCACAGTTTTCTTCCCAGGAAGATCCCCAATACTACATAAGCCAGTGATTACTTTGATCGCTTTCAGGTATGTGTAGGATCATGATGGGCCAAAAAGTGGCAATATGTAAGTGATATAATGGCCCATGTGGCTGACAACTTTTTTTTACCCAAAATTGATGAAATGAAAAGGGTTTTTAAAGGAGATTCTCAGCTTTCCACCAATATAAATTATGCTTTACTTTGAATTTAATAATTAATTATTATTCATTTTTTATTTGAATTACGACTAAAGTCTTGATTAATAGGTTGATTGAAAAACATCTATAGCTTTCAAACGGTATCACATTTTTTTATTCTAAAAAATGTGTCACATTTTATGCTTCATACTATAGGATTAAAAAAAGAAAAATTGAATTTCATGAATTTTTGAACAAATTAAGGTGGTCAGACATATGAGTTTTTTATATTTTTAAAAGCTTGTAATAAAAAAATCATAATTAATTATTTACTTGGAAAAAAATTACAAAAAAATATGTGTCACATTCGGACATGAGTCCTCTACTTATATCTAAAATATTATAAAAAATTATTATCATTTTATTGTGGTTAGGGTGGTCAAACATATACCTACTTCTTATTTTTTCCCTGAAATTTAAGTACTACTGCATTGAAATTTCAAATTTTCACCAAATAGATTTTAAAAAAACAAAAAAGCCTAGTAGTTTAGAAACTACATTCAATTTGCTACAAATTATAGTCTTACATATTTTTGAAATAATATAGATAACTTATTCAAATTTTTATGTCAAGTTGCCTAACTCTATTTTTTTTGAATTTTGTGCCACTTGAGGGCCTATTTTTTCCATGATGATCCTGCACATACCCTTCCTTCAAGATTAAGTAGGGTTTTTCCAATACAATACTCTCATTCTTGAAGTGATTCAACAAGAACAAAATAAACTCTTTATTAGAAAACCACAAATTCTCTCCACAAATCCATACCTAGGGTTTTTATGCTCTATAATTCATTTTTGTTTAGCCCTAGTTCCATTTCTTTCATCTTTAAATTCATCCAATTCAACTCCTTTCAGTTTTAGAAAATGACACCACTTGATTCTCTATCCATTTATGTGCTTTGTGAAAAAATTTAATTGACTTTTTCCCATTTTGCAAACTAAGAAAAGATTCTAGATTACTAGTGACAATTCTTCAAATTCCCTTCAGAGTTGCTTCAAGCTCACTTCAGGATCGTTCTATGGCACCTTCAAGTTCTTCAAATGCTCAATTAATCAGGAAGACTCACAAATTTCAACTTATACACCATCTAGTTTACCCTAAAAATGCATTAAATGCAACAAACATCAAAAAGATACTAAAAACATTCTTCCTAATACAAAAAACCCTAATTTGGTCTACATATTTCCATGCCAACATGTTTTCTTCTAGTTGCTTTTCCAAAACCTCTGAACACTTATTTTTCACATTCCATCCTTGTGACAGTCTCTGACATGCCATACAATAGGGGGTTTTATAATTTTTCTAATAATGCTCCCCTAAGACCATGCTAGGTCTAATTACTGAATAAATCATTTGTACCAAATGAGGGCATAGACACATCAATAGTTTTAGGTTTTTCTTCTTCTTCCTCTTTCTTCTTCCATTTCTTATTCATTTCTTGTTTCATCTCTTCTTTGTCAATCTTCTTTACCAAATCATTCTTCTCTACCGGAGTAGACAACTTTCCTTTCTTACTTTTGCAAACCTTTGACATATGTCCAGGTTTATTAAAATTATAGTAGACAAGATTTTTCTAATTAGTATGATCTCCATTACCTTTGAACCTACATTGATTTACTCTATGTCCAAATTTGTTGTAGATATAGCAGTAGCCATTAAAGGATTGATTCATTCTTCCTCCAAGAAACATGTTCATCATCACCCTACTGATCATCTCACTTGAGATATGCATTCAGAAGCCTTATGTCCAATCTTCTTGCATGAAAAACATTGTCTAGAAAAATAGCTAGAAAACCGATTCTAATTCATGTTGCTCCTGCATTCTATTGCTTTGTGACTATATTTATTATAGGAAAAAAAATACCATTGAAAGAGGGATACCTTTGAGCATTAGGCTATCTCACAGGTTGTCTTCTTGCAAACTTCCTCTTCTACTTTCCTTTTCCCTGAGTCATTTGATTTTCCTCAGAACTTTCACCTGCATCATTTCCCAAACCATCTTTGTCTGTACTTGATTTTTGTCCAGCATGCAATTCTTGAAGCTTATCGAAGCTAGATTTGAAATTTTTCTCACAATTTTTTTCCTTCTCCAATTCAATTCTTAGGTTTACTACCTCCTATTCAATTTTAGTGCATTCATAAAATTTATTATGCATTATTGTATTTATACATTCTTCAATTCTTTTCTTTTCTTCAACCGACACTTTCAATCCAATTATCTCTTGTTTCAACTCCTCACTTCTCTGTGTCTTTCCTTGAATTTCTTTAGTTTTTCTTTCAGCTTCTAGACACATTCATTTGAATCATCAAGATTCTCTTTTAGATCTTTGTTTTCTCTTTCCACTTTGTCAAGATCCTCAAGAGCAGTTTGAATCTCTCCTTTATCATCAATCTAATCAATCTTTAGGATCCTCCTCAAACGATTAAGCTCTTCACCAAGGAACCAACACTATGATACCAATTGTTAAATAGGTGTAGGACAACTGAGAGGGGGGGTGAATCAGTTGTCACAAAATTTAAAACTTAAAACTTCAACACTTTATCAATTCCACAACCACACTATTTTTTATTAAGTAAAAGCATGTAACAATTATAATAGAAAGTAAATGAACACTATATTTTTACGTGGAAAACCAAATGAGGGAAAAACTGTGATGAGGGTTAACTCACAATATAAATGATTATAAAATAGAGGCTCACTAGCCAGAAGAGGACTCACTATCCATGTACAAAGGCTCACTTCCTACAAAAAGGATTCACTATCCAATAGGGAGGCCCACTTCCTACAAGGAGGCTCACTTCCTACAAAAGGATTTAAAAAAAAAAGGGGCTTTACAACCTAAATGAACTGAGAATAATGCACCTAACAAGTGTTGATATAGTTTCGGTGATGCTCAATACACTGACTTAACACACTTCATTATATTTGATCACTTTTGCATTTTCTACTACATCATCAATCACATTGTCTGTGTATATTTCTAAAATATTTTTCAACACACACATATATATACTTGATCTAACCACAAGCATCAATTAGGTTGGCCTAATTAGATGTGCTTCATATTTACCAAAAATACCAGCTGTCAGCTTCAGGATTTCACAAAAACTTCTCAAAAAGAAATTCAAACATCCAGGATGCTACAACAAGTTAGAATAGACCTAAGATAGGTCACAAGTATATCTGCATAGAAAAATTAATCCACCATATCACAACTAACTCAAGAAGTCGGTCAAGAAAAGATTTCAATGCAAGAAGTAAACATTTTTTTGGTTGCCACTACACCGTATGAGCACTAGATCACATAATATTATGAGTGTGCATGCCTTCAATAGCCAAAAACAATTTTCCAAAACCACAAGCACTAACTATCAATTGCGGAGAAGTGCAAACTAGAATACCAGAGAGATACCAGACCAAAATACCAGGTCAGGCATTGACATAGACTTGTAGCCACAGCATGGTGACATCAATGACAACACAAAACTGTAGAGATAGTCAACAATCTTCATTTTTCCAATAACATGCCTGGGTTTTGGAATTCTAAGGCCATGGTACATCTAGCATGTGTGTAAGGAAAGTTATGTTGTGGAAAGGTTTGTATTCCACATAAAATTTTGTACAGTGTCAATAGCTCAATATCAAGCTTTGATGCATATGGGCAACAACTTCCTAGAAAAGGTAAAAAATTTGGAGTCGCTTTCATACCTCCAATGGATTATGGATTTTGATGCTACCCCCTAGTGGTATGATAAATTCATACCTACCCCTAATAAAAAAATTCCTCTCTAGTTTTTCTCTCTCTAGTTCATGGATCACATTTTGTTATGGCCTCTCCTCATCAAGTTTCTAGTATTCGAGACACTATGTTTTGTTTTGTAAGGAATTTGTGCTTTATACATGTAAGAAATTTTATATTATTAATAATATTTAGTCTTATGTATTTTATCTACAAAAAAATGTTGGTGGTATTGAATGATTAATAGGAATTAATATTGATAGGCTTATTGATTAGGCACTGTGTTTTGTTAATTGGTAATGAGTTTTACCACTAGTCCTATATCTAGTGATGTATGTTGGCTTTTCAGTCATATATATAGGTGTTTTTATATAACAAATGCATTTGAGATGGCTACAATTCATGAGTATAAACAATTAAGTAAATACATATGTTATTATTTTTGCACCCATTTATTTTTATTTTCCATACAATATACACACATAAAAAATGAAAATACACCTTAAAATTACAATCTAATATATGTTTTTCTAGAAAAATAATCTATAATGAGTAGTTTTATCTACATTACAACTATCAAAACTTTTATTTTTCCCTTATAGATACAAACAATATTAGTACCTAAATGAAGAGTAATTATTCCTATTTTTCTCTTCAACAGTTTAATATATTTCCCAACTAATGTATTTCTCTCTAAATGATACACATAATTTATAATATAAATATAGGAACCTATTTTATGCAATATATTTTCATCATAATTAAATTAGATACAAATGTGTGTGTATGTATGTTGTTATGGGGGCTTACCAATTTTGAACACCACATCAACCATATGTGTCATGTCATATTGCTCCATATTTTTTCTCCATTTTTTTAAATTTTACTACGATATTGATTTATGCTTTCCACATGATACATATGGAAATTGTGAATATTTCATAATACTAGATGCATGCACAACTAATGACTTGTGTGTAGGTGTTGAGGATGACTTGTTCTTTATAGGTATATGAAGATAATGAGATTTCAACTCAAAATACAACACTATATAATATTCATCATTGTTTACTTATTACCATATATTTACTCTGGATTTTATGATTCATATAGGTTCATTCCCACACACACCAAAATGGTGATATAATAAAGGGATGAAAGCTCATAAATAATAACACTTTTATGTAACTAGGTGAAGGTATCTATTGTGTTCCGAATATGATAAGTGGCTAGCATCATGACTTAGTTCTACATGGATATAATGTAATCATATAACATAACCAAATTTCTAGTTATGTTATGTGATGTTTGATTAGTGCCATGATGAGGTGGTTTTTGATGGAGTGTAGATAACACAATATTGTGGCATTAAGTAAACTAATTAATGTGAGAGATGTGACCTTAGCATTCATTAGAGTGACCTAGTTTTAGATTATAGCCAAAGGGGGAAGAAATATTCTACTCTAATTTGATGGTTGATTAATATAGTATTAATAAAATGTAATAAATCAATTTGAGTTTTGGAAAATAAGTGAGAAGAACCTATACATGAATGTGAACTTTTGAGTTGAATACATATAGAATAATTATTTTTAACTCAAATAATATATATACTTTCCAATTAGTTTATCATGATTGACCTTATAAAATGAATATGCAAGGAATTTATTTTTATTGAATATGTACTCAAGAGCTAAAATTTTTTGCATATATAATTATACATGTACCTATATCCATACTTCTATTAACAAACACATATTATAGTGGGGTTAGTGCAAGATCATGGAGGTCCAAACTAGGCCCTTAAGTGGCAATAAAAATTTAGAAAAATAGAGTTAGGAAGCTTGAAATAAAAATTTGAATAGGTTATTCACATAATTTAAAAATATGTAAGAATAAAAGTTGTATAAAATTGAATGTAGTTTCTAAGATACTAGTCCTTTTTTGGAAAAAATTAAATCTATTTGGTGAAAATTTGAAATTTCAATGTACTAGTACTAAATTTTCAAGAAAAAAAAGTAGGTGTATGTTTGACCAACCTAAGTACAAGAAAAAAAATTGAAACATTCAATATAAGTAGAGGACACATACACAAATGTGTCACATTTTTTTGTAATTTTTTTTCAAGTAAATAATTAATTATGAATTTTTTATTACAAAGTTTTAAAAATATTCAAACTTGTTTGTCTGACCAACATAACTTGGTAAAAAAATTATGAAATTCAATTTTTATCTTTTTCATCCTATGTCACAAGAAGCATATAATGTGTTGCATCTTTCAAACTTGAAAAATGTGAAATCATTTGAGAGTTATAGATATTTTTCAATCAACCTATCAATCAAGAATTTAGTCATAATACATGTAGAAAATAAATTATGTAATGTCTTGCCACGTAACCCTAGAGGACTACACAAACACATGGGAAGCATATCAATTTGTTTTTTAAAATGTAATTAATAACAAGTAAAGTGAACTACACTTAACACATACATCCTCTAAGGTATGCGACAATGCTTACATTTGAATCCCATAATATACAAAAGTAAACTAATCCGTAGAATAGAAATAATACTCATGAAATAATTAACATACATCCAAAGCATTAAACTCATCTCATCAGATACATATTAAATTAAAGAATCGTCCATAGATTGCATTCATTCCATAAAGCAGTTACAAGACTCATTTCCAAAATTAGGAAGATTATACAATAATGTTACAATAACAATGATACAATAATCCTCCTCAAATACAAATGAGTAGTACATATAAATAAGTATCCAACTGAACCAAAAATATACAAGAGATGGTACAAGTAATTGGAACATGCGAACTCTCTAATCTAGAAGATCCCGCTATCATGAACATGTAGTGGAAACCCAATGGTGTAAGGTGCACATTCCACCCAACCAAGTGGTACTTGAAGGCCCACCCCCCATGCTAGGAGATAGTAAAAGGGATTCCTAGGAAAAAACAACAACCTCTAGACATAGGCAACACACAATACTATACCATACAAGAACAATACATACATAAAGGTTGCATTGCTTCTAGAGTAAAATAATCAATTATATCAACTACACAATACATATTGTTGTCATAGGAAGAGTGTCATCAGAAAGTTGCATAGGTTACTCGGGCAGATCTTCCTAGGCCCCAACCCCAATCTTGGGTTACCCTGGTAGCCTCTCATGACCCCTGGCCCCACATGCAAACTGATGGAGAATCAATTATCTTTCAAAGGGACAAGATAATGATCTTGCCATTCTAGGCCTTCCTGTCTCATCCCAAGTCTAAACAAGCCCTTGAGCCCATGAGTGAGGCACAATTAACAAGTTATATGATTTAAGCTACCCTTCCCCTAATACATTTATTTAATTTCCACTAAATTAACTAACTCTCACATGAGTTACCCTCGCACCACTTTGTACGTCGACCACCATTGAGAGCCACTCCCCTACTAAAAAAACAAGGAACTAATCCACAAACCAAGGGTAGACAAAGTGCACAAAAACCATAAAAATAATTAACCATAATGCAAGAGGAAACACATCTCGTTCATAGTAACCGGGTGTTTAAACTGAATTGCAACCAAGTGCACTACCCAAGGAAAACAAAGGGCTGAACCATAAATCACAACAAACCCCTCATAAAACAACATCATTTGGAAGACTTACATACATGACTAACCAGTTTCTCCAACTTATGAGAACAAAAGAAATCATAATTTAATAGGCAATTCAGGCAAGAAATAAAGTCTAGTTTTTACATTCTTTTAAATATAAACATATACTTTTTTCTTACACTTATTCCTATGATTAACCTCATTATCATCAACATATAGATACATATTTTCAATACTAATCTATAAAATAAAACTTAATCTAATTAATTTTTGATCAAATATATAGATCTAACTATTTGTTACTACTCATGCACAATTGGGGAAATATGGTTTCAAAACTAATGTTTACAAAAGAAAATTGAATGACTAAAGATGAGATTTGTTCATATCTTGACTTAATAGTGAGATAACATCAATGATGCAATTCAATTATCATTTTCAAATGATCCAAAACAAAAGATTAGAATAAAATAATATAAAAGGTTGAGTTTCTAGCAACAACATTTTTTCCAGATCATCAAATGTTTAAGTCTGATCACACCAAAGAATAAAATTTTTATTTTCATGCACACTGCTTAAAATTTAGATTCAAAGGTAAGGATAAAAGCTCTACAGTTTCCTATGTTCAAGCATTGCTACTGTGAGGTGTGAATATAATCAAAAAGGTTATTTAAATCTATACGCCCTACCATTTTAAAATTTTGTCGCTGTGACAGGGTACATAAGGAAATAGGGAGCTTATTTAAAACTATACACCCTACCATAATAAATTACTATCATTGTGACAGGTTGTGTAAGGAAACATGGAGCTTATTTAAAACTATACACTCTTCCATGTTCAAGTGCTTCAACTAATATAGGTTGGAAAAATAATAAAGAAGTATAGTGCTGGCAACGCTAAACAAGATTTTAGTGATGATAATCACAACCTTCTTTCACACCAGAATACTATGCCACTCTTAAATCTATTGATTGATAATTTAGAACATAACACAGTTCCACAATACTAAGATGATTCAATGTAACTCCCAAGCAAAACAACTGGTTGGAACAAAGGAAAACTAAAGTCAGCAATTAAAAATAACTTAGGCTCGACACAGGCACCGGCTAAGGAGAAAAAAACTAGAGATCAAGCTTAGAGAGAGTGGATCAGCCTTGTTGGAGGGTAAGGGAATGTTTAAGGAACCAATTCCAAAGATAAATAACATCCAAGTACAATGGTGAACATCATAATAAAATTCTACAGATTGAATTCGACTACTAAACAAACCAATCACAAAGTCTACAAACTAGAAGCCCACCCAATACATATCAAATAACAATAGATATCAAACATAATTAGGCCCCAAAAAAGGAGATGGATCGCAGCAAAAGTTAAAAGAATCCATTAATCTATTTGCATGACAATAGAAAGTAGACTGTAATTAGATTGGCTACAATCTTAAAAATTTACAAAATATATTAAAGCTTCTACACAAATAGCATATTCTTCTTGTATAGGCAATCTTTCCAATTTGCATATAAATAAAACCAATTTAAAGAACTTGTTTCTGGATGCTTGAGGAAATAATGTTTGAAGTAGAGATTTTCCTTTAGATTCCAATTTTCCAAAGCTTCTTCCAAATTATCCACTTTTCCAAAAAGATGAAAACAAAACCAAAGCCAAAATTTTCTGAGAACTTCTTCCCCAATTTTTTAACAACCAATTTTTTTAACAACCTCCCCAAAATATCTTGTTTTATTCCCATGAATTAGCCTCTTTCCTCTTTCAATTAATGCAAATATTCTTTGTGAGAATTAATTTCCAACAACAATGTTTAATTTTTCCAACACATGTCATAAATAATACATCTTTTCAACCAAATCACAAATATTTCCTCTAAGATAATTACAAGATATTTATGCATTTAATAATTCATAATTCACATATTAATTTCTAATTAAATTTAATCTAATTAATTGAATCTCTTTATAAAATAAATTTAATCACAAAGATTAAATAAATTTAATTAATTAAATCAAATATTAAGCTTCTAACAACATTATTCAAGATTAATTAAATAATCACTTAAAAAAAATTTAATCATTAATTTTCCCATAGAACATACCTTGCAAAATAAATAACGATAAGGAAAATAGGGACAACATGACAACTTAGCAAAACCAAACAAAGACTAATGACACATTGTGACTAGGGTTGTGGTTTGGCAAGGAAATACAATTACTATCTCCTAATCAACTACTTTGTTGGGAAATGGACACACTCAAACTTGTGAATCCAGGTGGAGTCAATGTCCTGTACCTACAATCCTAAAATCAAAACATATGTCGTACATATATATAAATTATGAATCAAACATAGTGTGAAGAGAAAATCACGAAATCATAGGGCACTCACAAGTGAGTGATGCAATCCCGCTCCCTTCACCAGTATAGTGTCACATCAATTAATGATAGATGAGAATATATCAATATCAACTCAAATAATCAACTATGATAACTAGGAATCATGAAATAATCAATAATCATCAATAAAGTGTACCATCACATCACAATATAAAAACCATCATTTCTCCAATGTCAGCGATCAAACAACAACAACACAGTATCGTGGTCTATCAAAGTAAAATAATTATCTAAAAATATAAGCAAATGGGAGGGGTGCTACATCCTCCCCCCTAGGATCATGATTACTCCCAAAATCTTGTGAAAAAATAAGGGTAGAGCTCCCTCATCCTAGTCGCATCCTCCTAGGTAGCCAAAGTATCATCTCTAGGATCACACTAGACCCTAACCTACTCAATATCTCAACCCCTAAGGGTGAGTCTCTTGTGTTGCATGACAACCATAGGCTCCAAATCCAACTACCTATCCTCTACCTGTAAGGTATTCCAATCAAGGATGTGAGATATATCAGGGTGATAAGGCCTAAGTATTGAAACATGAAATACATTATGTATGCACGAGAGACTAGGTGGTAAAGAAAGATAGTACGCTACTAGCCCAATCTTCTCAAGAATCTTGAATGGCCCAACAAAGCAAGGTGTGAGCTTAGAGACATTTCCATATCAGATTGGACTCTTTCATGGACGCACTCACAAAAAGACTCGATCACCTACTACAAACTGGTGATCCATCCGATGTGCATCTACATACTTTTTTATTCCTATCCTATGCAACAATAAAATGTTCCTTGATACAAATCACTTGCTACTCCATATCCTAAAGCATCTTTGGACCTAGTATAACTTTTTCCTTTAACCGATCCCAACTCAAAGGATTCTGACATGATTGTCCAAACAATTCCTAGAAAGGAGGCATACCAATCAATCTCTGATAACTCTTATTATAAGCAAACTCTACTAAATGGAGATAGTTCTCCCATCGTGTCTGTTGGTCCATCACATACATGTGTAACATATCCTTGAGGATCTGGCTGACCCTCTTAGTTTTTCCATTTGTCTCAGGGTGATACATTCAACTAAAGTTCAACCGCATCCCCATTGCATGTTGCAATGACGTCCAAAGAGCTGAGATAAACACAAAAGGGTATGTGCAGGATCATCATGGAGAAAACATGCCCTTAAGTGGCAAAAAATTAGAGTTAGGAAACTTGACATAAAAATTTGAATGAGTTATGTATATTATTTCAAAAATATGTAAGAATAGAATCTATAGCAAATTGAATGTAGTTTCTAAACTACTAGGTTTATTTTTAAAAAAAAACTATTTGGTGAAAATTTGAAATTTCAATGCAGTAGTACTTAAATTTTAGGGAAAAAATAAGAAGAGTCTTGTGACCACCCTAACCAAAATAAAATGATAATATTTTTTTATAAAATTTTAGACATATGTAGAGGACTCATGTCTAGATGTGATGCATATTTTTTTGTAACTTTTTTCCAAGTAAATAATTAATTATGAATTTTTTCTTGCAACTTTTTAAAAATATAAAAACTCGTATGTTTGACCACCTTAACTTGGTCAAAACTTCATGAAATTCAATTTTTCTTTTTTTAATCCTATAGTATGCGAAGCATAGAATGTGATGCATGTTTTGGATTCCAAAAAATTGATACCCTTTGAAAGCTATAGATGTTTTTCAATCAGCCTATGAATCAGGACTTTAGTCATAATTCAAATAGAAAATGAATAATAATTATTTAATAAACTCAAAGTAAAGCATAATTTATATTGGTGGAAACTTCAAAATATCCTTTAAAAATCCTTTTCATTTCATCAATTTTGGGTAAGAAAAAACTCGCCAGCCACATACGCTACAAATACCCATCATATCGCCACTTTTTGGCCCATCATGATCCTCCACATACCCAGGATCCCTATCAGAAATGATCTGACGAGGAATACCATGCAAACTAACTATATCTCCCATGAACACTCTAGCAATAGATGAAGCATTATAGGATGAACAAATAGGCATGAAGTGTGCTATCTTTGTCAACCTATCCACCATCACCATAATGGCATCATTCCATTGCGAAGAATTGGGTAACCCAACAATGAAAACCAATGAGATTATAGCCCATTTCCATTCTGGCACCAAATGTGGCTATAAAAGTCATGTCAAATGTTGGTGTTCAATGTTCACTCGTTGAAATTCCAAACACCTCGACACAAAGTCAGTGATATCTTACTTCATACCTGCCCAAAAGTATGGTTGTTGCAAATCAGCATGCATCTTCTTCACTCCTGGATGAGATGAATAGGGTTCCTGATGTGCCTCTTTCATAACCAAGGTACGAAGATTTCTAGAAGATGGAACATAAATACATCCCATGTGTCTCAACAAACCATCTGACTCTAGAGAATAACCTAAGAATCTTCCCCCAAGAATTATGACTGTCTCTATCTCTGATCTTACCTCTTGATACCAACTATCTACAAGAAGTGTAGAAAGAATCTGACTCCTCAAATCCACACCAAGATTCAACTCTAATAACTTGTGTCTCTATCTACCTGAGAGCATCAGCAACTACATTCTCCTTCCCCTGGATGAACTTCACCTCAAAGTCATAATCACAAAGGAATTCCATCCATTGCCTCTACCTAGCATTTAGATTAGGTTGCGTGAAGATGTACTGTAAGCTCCGATGGTCACTATGCAACTCAAATTTGTGCCCCAATAGGAAATGACTTCATCTCATCAAAGCATGTACTATCGTTTCCAACTCAAGATCGTGCATGGGGTAATTCAACTCATGATCCTTGAATTTGTGTGACTCATACACAATAACATGACCATCCTACATCAAAACTGCTTCTAATCCCTCCAAAGATTATTCTGTATAGACAAAAAAATCTCCAATAGGATTAGGTATTGCAAGAGTTGGTGCACTGGTCAACCTCTCCTTTAGAGTCTAAAATGCTACCTCACACTGCTCTAACTAGACAAATCTCTTCCCTTCTCTCTGAAGAGAAGTGATAGGATGTCCTATCCTAGAGAAACCCTAAACAAAGCATTTGTAATAACCTTCTAATCCCATAAAACTATGTATCTCATCCACATTAGTGGGTGTAGGCCAATCAATGATCACTTGGATATTCACAGGATCTACTACAATACCCTCTCCTGATATCACATGCCTAAGGTACTTAACCTCGGTTTTAAAGAACTCACATTTGGATAGGTTAGTGTACAACTAATTATCTCTCAAACACTGTAAAACCTGCCTCAGATGCTCCTCATGCTCCTCTACTATCCTGAAATAGATCAATATATTATCAAGGAATACTATTACAAATCTATCCAGATAAGTGTGAAAGACTTTGTTCATCAAGCTCATGAACACAAATGGCGCATTCGTCAACCCAAATGGTACCATTGTAAACTTGTAGTGACTATAACGTGTGTGAAATGTCATCTTATGAATGTCAAAATAAAACATATGTAGTTGATGATACCCTGACTTAAGATCAATTTTTGAAAAGACTATAGCACCCTTGATCTGATCAAACAAATCATCAATCCTAGGTAAGGGATATCTATTCTTGATTGTCACTTTATTCAGCTGACGGTAGTGTATGAACAAACAGAGAGAACCATCCTTCTTCTTCACAAAAATTACTAGTGTTCCCCAAGGTGAAACACTAGAGCAGATGAAACCCTTTGCTAGCAACTCCACTAGCTGTAAACGGAGCTCCTTAAGCTCTTGTGTAGTCATATGGTACGAAGCTCATGAAATAGGCTCAGAACCAAGTCTAAGATCAATCTTGAAATCAATGTCATGTTGAGGTGGCATCCCTGGAATCTCATCTTGAAATACATCTACATACTCCTGAAGTATGAGGTGGCTATCAAGAGAAACCTTCTCCTCACTATCACCCAACTCCAAGTCATTTACTGTCACTGCAAACAACTAACATCCCTGATGTACACATCTCCTTAGTTGTATAGCCAAGATCATCCTCAATGATATCGGTCTCTAAACTCCCACTATCTCAACCTCTCTACCAAATACATCAATGCATCGAATCGACTTGTGTCAACAGTCAATAATGGCTCTATGAGCCTCTAGCCAATCCATCCCTAAGACGATGTCATACAACCCCAACGGTATAATGCAAAGGTCTAATATAGTGTGAAAGGATCCAATATCCAATCTAAAATTAGGTACTAGGGAATGCAATGCAACTTTAGCACTAAAGGCCAATTTGACTTGTCACTTAACATCTTGCTTTACTGCCCTCAGTCTACAACGTGCCACGAAAGACAATGAAATAAGAGAATCTAATGCTCTTGAATCAAATAAAATGGCAATCTTGTTACCCTGTAACATACCAAAATTCTCTACCACTGTGCCCTAGTGATCAGCCTGGCAGTTATCAACCACAACAAATACTCAATGATCTCTACTCGTATCTCCAATAGTCAACTATGCCACCACTGGCCTTTGAGTATAACCTAATGTGCCCTTATTGGGACAATATCATGCTATGCAACCCTATTGGCCACAAGAAAAACATCTTGTACCCATATTGAATCCTCTACCTCTAGGAGGCACACTTGACTACTGAACGCTAGCCCTATTATAGGTAGACAACATCCTCTATGTTGGCTGCTCAAAGTTAGGGTGTTTGTTTTTCCTTGAGTTCCTATCACCCCTTGATTGATGCCTATATACTTGTCTCGCTTGGAAATTATTTTATTTTCCTTGTGAATTTTGATGCTGACCACTCTATGCAGGCACCTTTTGTGTCTTAGGTGGTCTAAATCCCTAAGCCTGGTCACTATGTAAACTAGGTTCTACAGCTGAAGCACTGCCTATCTACACTCTAGTATGGCCACCCAACACCATCACAAAATTCTCCTCCACCAGTCTAGCATTCTCCACGACTATCTCCATGGTCTTAGATTCAAAAACTTGAACGCAACCACTGATCCATGCATTTAAGCCCCTAATGAAGTGTTGAACAAGCATGCCCTCATCATCACCAATGCCAAGTAACTGCTTGAGCTCATAAAATCAACACTCATACTATTCCACCGACATAACCATCTATCATAGAGCACAAAACTCATCTCCACAACACTATCACCAATGATTAGAAAGGAATTTGGCTTTGAACCTCTCTATGAACATATCCCAAGACACAAAAATTAATGTCAATACAAAGCTTTTTCTCCTCCAATCTCCACCAGGTAGATGCAAGGTCTCGCAAGTGCATGATCACACACATGGCCTTAGTGTTGCTACCATAAGGGTGCATATAAAAACACTGGTTCAAGTTTATCAACCATGTCTCAGCCTCTTAACTTCTACCAAAACCATCAAATGTGGGCGGATGAGCTCTAAGTAGGTCTCTCATGTGAGTGTCTATGATTGCCTCTAGTTATTTTGGTACCTCTATCTCACCAATATTAATATGATCTTTTTACTACCTTAGCCCAGGGTGAGAAAGAGTCTCCTCTAACAAATGACACAACTGAACACCCTAGATCCCTAGTGGATCCTAATTCTAATCACCACCTCTCAGAGCATTTTGGGAAGCCTGATGTTCCTCATAATCTAAGTCATGGGGGACATGGGGAGGTGAATCCTAATGAATACCTCCATGAGCACCTCCTTGGTGATGAACATGACCTCTACCATGACCTCACCTAGTTATAAAACAAGGTACACAAACTTAAATCCTACACAACTAACAGCTTAATTGGTTCAACATTATCCCAGAGCACCCAGTATTTAAACTTGGGCTTTGATACCATGTGTAATGTCCCACCAAGTAACCCTAGAGAACAATGCAAACACAACAAAAACATAACAAATGCTTTTAAAAAAGATGTAATTAATAACAATTAAAGTGAACTACACTTTACAAATACATCCTCTAATGTAGGTGACAACACTTACATTCGAATCCCATAATATACAAAAGTAAACTAATCCATACCATAGAAATAATACTCATGAAATAATTAACATACATCCAAAGCATTAAAATTATCTCATTAGATACAAAGTACATCAAAGAATCATCCATCAATTTCATTCATTCCATAAAGTAGTTACAAGAGTTATTTCCAAAATGAGGAAGATCATACAATAATGTTACAATAACTATGATACAAGAATCCTCCTTGAATACATATGAGGAGTATTACATATACATAAGTATCCAACTAAACCAAAAATATACAAGAGATGGTACAAGTAACTGGAACATGTGAGCTCTCCAATCTGGAAGATCTCGCTATCACGAACATGTAGTGGAAACCCAACAGTGTAAGGTGCACATTCCACCCAACCAAGTGGTACTTGAAGGCCCACCCCCGTGCTAGGAGATATTAAAATGGATTCCTAGGAAAAAACCAACAACCTATAGACACAGGAAACACACAATATTATACCATACAAGAACAATACATACATAAAGGTTACATTGTTTCCAAAGTAAAATAATCAAGTATATCAACTTCACAATACATACTATTCTCATAGGAGTGTCATCACAAAGCTACATGGGTTACCCTGGCAGATCTTCCTAGGCCTGGGCCCCCATCTTGGGTTACCCTGGTAGCCTCTCACAACCCCCAACCCCACATGCAAACCAATGTGGAATCAATTATCTTTCAAAGGGACAAGATAATGATCTTTCCATTCCAAGCCTTCCCATCTCATCCCAAGTCTAAAAAGGCCTTTGAGCCCATGAGCAAGGCACAATTAACAAGTTTTAAGCTACCCTTCCTCTAATACATTTATTTAATTTCCACTAAATTAACTAACTCTCACATGAGTTACCCTCGTACCACTTTGTGCGTCAGCCCCCATTGAGAGCCACTCCCCTACTAACAACACAAGGAAATAATCCACAAACCAGGGTTAGACAAATTGCACAAAAACCAATAATAAATATCAACCATAATGTAAGAGGCAACACATCCAGTTTGTAGTAACTAGGTGTTTAAACTAAATTACAACCAAGTGCACTACCAAAGGAAAACAAAGGGTTGAACCATAAATCAGAATGACCCCCTCATAAAACAACATCATCTAGAAGACTTACATACATGACTAACTGATTTCCCCAACTTATGAGAACAAAAGAAATCATAATTTAATATAAACATATACTTTTGTCTTACACTTATTCCTATGATTAACCTCATTATCATCAACGTAGAGATACATATTTTCAATATTAATTTATAAAATCAAACTTATCTTTAATTAAGTTTTGATAAAATATATAGATCTAACTATTTGTTACTATGCATGCACAATTGGGGAAATACAATTTCAAAACTAATGTTTACAAAAGCAAATCGAATGACTAAATATGAAATCTATTCATAGCTTGAATTAATAGTGAGATAACATCAATGATGCAATTCGATTATTGTTTGCAAATGAGCCAAAAAAAAATATTAGAATAAAATAATATAAAAGGTTGAGTTTCTAGCAACAACAATTTTTCCAGAGCATTGAATGTTTTAGTCTGATCACACCAAAGAATACAGTTTGTATCTGCATGTACACTGCTTAAAATTCACTTTCAAAGGTAAGGATAAAATCTCTACAGTATCCTATGTTTAAGTGTTGCGACTGTGAGGTGCGAATAGAATCAAAAGGTTATTTAAATATATACGCCCTACCATTTTAAAGTGTTACCACTATGAAAAGTTGCATAAGGAAACATGGAGCTTATTTAAAACTATACACCCTACCATAATAAAGTGATGCCACTATGACAAGTTGCGTAAGGAAACAAGGAGTTTGTTTAAAACTATACACCCTACGATGTTGAAGTGCTTCAACTAATACAGGTTGGAAAAATAATAAAGGACATCACTGGAAATGCTAAACAAGAGTTTAGTGATGATAAACAAAACCTTTTTTCACACCAGAATACTATGCCACTCTTAAATCTATTGATTGATAATTTAGAACACAACACAATGCCACAATACTAAGAGGATTTGTTGTAACTCCGAAACAAAACAACTAGCTAGAATGGAGGAAAACTAAAGTCACCAATTAAAAATAACTTAGGCCTGACATAGGCACCGGCTAAGGAGAAACAAAACCGGAGATCAAGGTTAGAGAGAGTGGTCCAACCATGCAAGAGGGTAAGGGAATGTTTAAGGAACAAATTCCAAAGATAAATAACATCCAAATACAATGGTGAACATCATAATAAAATTCTACAGATTGAATTTGACTACTGACCAAACCAATCAAAAAGTCTACAAACTAGAAGCCCACCCAATACATATCAAATAACAATAGATATCAAACATAATCATGCCCTGAAAAAGGAGATGGATGGCAACCAATGTTAAAAGAATCCATTAAGCTATTTGCAAGGCAACAAAAAGTAGAGACTATAATTAGATTGGCTGCAATCTTTCAAATTTATAAAATATATTAAAGCTTCTACACAAAAAACATAGTCTTCTTGTACATGCAATCTTTTCAATTTGCATATAAATACAAACAATTTAAAGAACTTGTTTTTGGATGCTTGAGGAAATGATGTTTGAAGTAGAGCTTCACCTTCAAATTCCAATTTACCAAAGCTTCTTCCAAATTATCCACTTTTCTAGAAAGATGAAAACAAAACTAGAGCCAAAATTTCCCGAGAACTTCTTCCCCAATTTTTTAACAACCAATTTTTTTAACATCCCCAAAATATATTCTTTTATTCCCCTGAAGTAGCCTCTTTCCTCTTTCAGTTAATGCTAATATTCTCTCTGAAAATTAATTCCAACCAATAGTGTTTAATTTTTCTAACACATGTCACAAATAAAATATCTTTTCAACCAAATTACAGATATTTCCTCTAAGATATTTACAAGATATTTATGCATTTAATAATTCATAATTCACATATTAATTTCTAATTAAATTTAATCTAATTAATTTAATCACTTTATAAAATAAATTTAATCACAAAGATTAAATCACTTTACAAAATAAAATAAATTTTATTAATTAAATCAAATATTAAGCTTCTAACAACATTATTCAAGATTAATTAAATAATCACTTGAAAACATTTTAAGCATTAATTTTCCCACAGAACATACCTTGCAAAATAAATAATGATAAGGTAAATGGGGACAACAAGACAACTTAGAAAAACCAAAAAAAGACCGAGGAAACACTATGACTAGGGTTGTGGTTTGACAAGGAAATCAAATTACTATCTCCCAATCAACTATTCCATTGGGCAATGGACATGCTCAAACATGTGAATCTAGGTGGAGTTGATGTCCTATACCTACAATCTTGAAATTAAAACATATTTTGTACATATATAAATCATGAATCAAACAGATTGTGAAGAGAAAATCGTGGAATCATGGGGAACTCGCAAGCAAGTGATGCAACCTCATTCCCTTCACCAATACAGTGTCACATCAAAATTGATGAAACTAAAACATCAATTAACTAAAGATGAGCATATATCAATATCAACTCAAATAATAAACTATGCTACCAGAAAGCATGACATTTAATCAATAATCATCCATAAAGTGTACCATGACATCACAATATAAAAACCATCATCGCTCCAATGCCAGCGATCAAACAAAAACATAGTATCATGGTCCATCAAAGTAAAAGCACTATTTGTAAATATACGCAAATCAGAGGGGTGCTAAAAATTATAATTATCTATTAAATTCAAAATGGGGAATATCTTATATTGGTGGAAATATGAAAATTTTCTCAATAAAAACTTTTGGTTTCATCAAATTCAGATAACAAAAAAGTCGTCAGCCACATTTTTGTCATGTATCGGCACTTTTTGGACCCCATGATCCTACACTCACCCAATGGTTGCATGGAAAGTTATTTTAGTATTGTAATAAATTATTTAACATTTTTTAAAGTTTGGAGATGTTGGAAGCTTAACTTGTTTGTGAGTATTTTGGGTGTTTTCATTGATGTCAACCCAATGTATGAAGAGAGTTTTGGAATGTTATTGGTGTTGATGATGTCAATCCTTAGCAATTGAGTTATTGGTATTGATGTCAACACATGTTGGTTCTATCATTGATATCCTACTTCAGTATAGTTGCAGAGGTTGTTGTCCTAACATGTGTTTGGGGAGATTGTTGTATTTGGAAAGTAGATGTCTTGCAAAGATGTTAGTAATGTTGTTGATGAAGTTAGTTCACTTGGTTGCCGAGTGCTTTTGAGAAAAGTTGAATAAAAGATATTTTAGTGTGATAGAGTGGTGTTTAGTGATAATCAAAGGTGTTCAGAGGTTTCATGCCTATAATTTCAAGTTCTAAATCATACTACATTGGAATATGTGTTTGGCAGTATGTTTGTTTGGTGAAATAGGGTGTCTAGGAGAAATTAGATTGCTTCACATTTCTCTACAATGAAGGTTTTGGTGTTGTGGATCTGGGAACATGCTTATATTGATTGTATCTACCTTCCCTTGGATTTTTAGGTGTTGAGTTGTTTTGTAAGGTTGTTTGGTATGTTGGATGTTTGTGCTAGTATGTCTGTTTGCATAGAATGAAGGTGCTCTTGAGTTTCAAGTGGTTGCAGTAGTGGCGCATAATATCCTAATGATGTTGGAATATTATGAGATGTTGTATAGATATTGTGGAGTGTTTTTGTGTGGTCCATGAGATGTTTTTGGGCCTAAAGAGGTGTGTTTGGAGTCACTTGTTAGTACTAGTGCAAGTTTGGCCAACCTAGCATGCTAGCACTAATTGTGAAGGATAATTATTGTTTGAGGAAGTGTTGAGAAGTTTTTTGGTGTATATTTGGGTCTCCATTAATTAGTGGCATGGTTTGGATTCACTTCCTTATATTTTGGAATTTTTTAGTGTTGACCTATCTAATATTGCATAGTTGAGGTGCATATGTTTCCTTAAGGTCAACCTAATTGAGATTGTTTTAGGTTACAAAGGGTATAAATGCAAGGAGAGTTGTTATGTGGAAAAAGTGTAGAGTGTGTGATGTGAAAGATACAAATGTGATCAAGAGTGATGATATGAGTGTGAGTCTTAATGCACACGACTTCCTGATGCAATGAGAAAAAGGTGTCTACATTTTAGTCTATTTCATGAGTTGTTTGTGCTTCAGTGGAACTATACCTTCAACATATGAGAGATCCATTTTTAGCAGTTCAAATTGAAAATGAGCCACCCCTTCTTCTATTCTTCTTCTTTTGGATAGTGATTCCATTGGTAGTGATCCTTTATTTATCATTATAAGAAGTGAGCCCTTGGCAATGAACCTTATTATATTTGGTGTTGTAATTCATATATTAGTGAGCTAATCATCATTGTGGTTTTTCCCTTCTTTTCTTTTCCATGTAAATATGGTGTTCTTAAGTGTTTGGATGTGTTTTCATTACTATTTCATATGTTTACATTTTTCTAATGCATGTTAAGGGTTTAAGGGCTAATGTAGATCTGAAAGTTAATGAGGGTTTTTGGTGTTTTAAAGTATACAATTGATTAACCACCCCCCTCTTAGTTGTCTTATGCACACAATAATTGGTATCAGAGCTATGGTTCTCAAGAAAAAGCTTAATCGCTTGAGGTAGATCCAAATGGCACACTAGAAAGTTGTCAAAGCTCCCTTGTTCGATTGGAATAAAATTTACCTACTAGAAAGCTAGGATGGATTCCTTTTTGGTTTCTCTTTGATTTGGTGTTTAGAAATCTATTGAAAAAGGTTATACTATGCCTACAAATGGTCCAACAAGTTATGATGAGATCAAGGATTATGAAAAAAATGGAAAATAAAGGAATGTAATCCTAAGCGGTCTTTCTGATTCTAAACTTGGAAAGGTGATAAGTCTGAAGACTGGTAAAGATTTATGGACAAAGCTAGAAGGAATCTATAAAGGACATGACAAGGTCAAACAAATGAATATGAAAAACTATAAAGCCAAATTTGAAACCCTAAGAATGTCTAAGGATGAAGATATTACTACCTACATGCTTAGAGTTGAGGAAATTGTCAATGCCATCAATAGTCTTGGTAGATGGATGAAAGAGAAGTTATGAAAAAGATATTATGAACTCTGCCTAAAGCTTATAGTCCTAAAGTTCATGCTATTGAGGAAGCTCAAAATTTGGATAATTATTCTAGAGATAAGATGTTTGGTGCTTTAACTTCTTTTGAAATGAGAGATTTTGGTCAAGATGCTACAAACAAATAAACTGGTTTTAAAGTATGCAAAGTGGAAAAGGATGATGGCATATCTAGATCATCTTGATGAGGTGGAAGAAAACTTTGTGAGGATATTGAAAAAGGGTACTATAAAATATAGAGGTAAGCTACCTTTCAATTTTTTCAATTGTGGAAAGATGGGTCATTATGCATCTAAATGTCTACTCAAAATTACTAATGACAAACAAAAGGATCATATGGGTAATTTTTTCAAGAAGGGTTATTATGTTGAAAAGGACAATGGTTTATCTAATGATGAAGAATCAGAATATCCAAATGAAGGAAGTGATGAATGCTTGTTCATCCAATTTTAAATGTTGGAACTAATTCTGCTAATCTTGAAATATGTGTGAAGGAAAGTGATTCAAAAATAGTTCATAACATTAAAGGAACTATGTTGACTACTTTTCATGCTAGAGAGGAGAAGAATTACCCAATCATTGATAGTGGATGCTCAAATCATATGACAGGTGATAAGAGTAAGTTTTTTAAGCTTGAAACCTATGATGGTAGTCTTGTTAATTTTGGTGATGATACATTTGCTTAGATCTATGGAAAAAAGTTCAATTAGTTTTGATGGAAACATTAATACAAATTATTTTCTTTATGACAAGGGTCTCTGGCATAATCTTTTAAGTGTCAGAAAAAATGTGTAGTAAATGATATAATCTTTTATTTTATAATGGTGGTTGTGAAATAAAAAAAGGAAGCTCTAGAATTTGATTGTTGTTGGAAAAAGGACATGAGGTAGTGTCTATCAACTCAAAGGTAGTGGTGCAAGGTGCTTTATGTGTCAAAATAATGAAATTTCCCTATGGAATAGAAGAATTGGTCACATTAATTTTGATAGCCTAGTGAGGATAATTTCTACTAATCTTGTGAGATATTTTCCAAAGCTTACAAATCCTATCAATGCAATTTTCAAAGAATTTCAAGTGTGAAAGCAAACAAAGTCAAGAGTCAAGACAAAATAATACTCTACCACATGTCCCTTGGAGTTGGTGCATACATATCTATGTGGACCTACCATAATTATAAGCTCATGTGGTGATAAGTATTTCATGTTATTAATTGATGATTACTCTAGAATGGCTTGGGTTACATTTATTAAAGAAAAATAAGAAGCTCTAGAAAAGTTTAAATAATTTAAGGCTATGGTTGAGAATGAAATCAATACAAAAATCAATTTTTTGAGATATAATATAGGTGGTGAGTTTACTTGAAATGAGCTTAACATTTTTATGAAGATCATGTAATAAGAAGGTGTTTATCTACCACTAGAACTCCTCAACAAAATGGAGTTGTGTAAAGGAAAAATAGAACACTTCAGGAAGTAGCTAGGACAATGATGAAGGAAGCCAATATTTTGTATTTCTATTGAGGAGAAGAAATTCATACTACAATATACATTCTTAACAAAGGTCATGCAAGAGAAAATAGTTTAGAGACTCCCTATGAGTTATGGTATGGTAAACCTCCCATTGTGAAATATTTTAGTTTTTGGAATAAAATGTTATATCAAAAGAGATGAAGAAAACTTAGGAAATTTTGATGGAAGATCTTATGAAGGAACCTTCCTTGGACACTCTACAAGAAGCAAGGCCTATTAGTGCTACAAAAAAATATTGAAGAAGATTTTTGAGAGTGAAAATTCCAAAGTGTATGAAGAACCACATAAAAGTTCAGTACTGATAGAAGAATATGAATCTAATGAGTCCCCTTGTAGTGAAGAAGAAAAGGATAAAGATAAATGAAACAAGTTGACATTTGAATAGGAAGAAGCTTTGGAAAAGAATCCTAAGACCCCTAAGTATGTGCAAAAGAATCATTTAGAATATCAAATCATTGGAGATAAGAGAAAAGGTGTGCTGACAAGGAGACAAGTATCTATGATAGAAGAACAAGTAAATTTATATTTACTTTTTGAGGTGGAACCAAAAACAGTGATTGAGGCATGCAAAGATGAGAACTAGATCAAAGAAATGAAGAGTTAGAATAGATATAGAATAATTTGACTTTGGAATTGGTCCCAAGACTAGCAAACAAGAATGTGATTGGTACTAAGTGGGTATTCTAGAACAAGATAAATGAAGATGGAAAATTTATCAAGAACAAGGCTAAACTTGTGTGTAAGGGTTATTCATTGGTTGAAGGTATAGATTTTTAGGAAACTTTATCTTTGGTTGTAAGAATGGAAGCTATCAAGATCTGTTTAGCTTGTGTAGCATATAAATATTTCAAATTTTATCAGATGGATGTGAAGTCTACATTCTTGAATGGTGAATTAGAAGAAGAGTTACACATTGAACAAGCAAAAGGTTTTCAATTGTCAGAAGATGCTAGTATGTCAGTGGATTGAAGAAAGCATTGTATGAATTGAAACAAGATCCTAGAGCTTGGTATCCAAGGTTAGATGAATATTTGTTGCAACAAGGGTTCAGAAAAGGTACTGTAGATAGAAATATATATTTCAAAGTTGAAGGAGAAAAAATATTAATTGTGGTAGTATGTTGATGACATAATCTTTAGAGGAAATGAAGGTATGTGCAAAAGGTTTTTAGAGAAATTTAAAAATAATTTGAAATGTCATGTGTGGGGAGATGAATTTCTTCCTTGGTTTGTAGATCAGTCAATCAAAGAAAGGTATATTCATATCACAATATAAGTATGTTAAGGAAATGTTGAAGAATTTTGAATGGGTGACTCTAAATTGGTATGTACTCCTATGGTTACTAATTGCAAGTTGAGCAAGAATGATGAATCTCATAAGATAGATCAGAGAAAGTATAGATCAATAATTGGTGGACTATTATACCTTACTGCTAGTAGACTGGATATCATGCATTTGACTTATCTTGTGGATAGATTTCAAGAATATCCCAAAGAATCTCATGTTGCAGTAGTGAAGAGGATATTCAAATATTTGAATGGCACTCTGGATTATGGTTTGTGGTATCCTAATGATATTGACTTCTCCTTGAGTGCTTATACGTAAGAAATAGGATTCAATTTTGAAAATTAGCTATTGCAGAAGCATAATATATTGCAGCAACATCATGTTGTACATGTGTTTTGGATGAAGCAAAAACTTAAGGATATACTTGAGTTTCATATGATGAACCTATTTCTATCACGCATGTGATAATAAGAGTGCAATCAATATTTCAAAGAATTTCATAATGCATTCAAGAACAAAACATATCTTAATCTGGTATCACTTCTTGAGAGAGAAAGTTGTAGATAATGAGGTGAAGTTGGAGTATGTTCCTACTAAGGATGAGGTTGTTGATATTTTCACAAAGGCTCTTCCAAAAGATACTTTTGAGTACCTCAAGGAGAAGTTAGAGGTTATTTTCCCTCCTTTCAACTAGATGCATAAGTGTGTGCATCTATTCAGGAAGCATTTCAAGATACATTCTTGGTATTGGATTGATGCTGAAAGCTACCTCTTATGGGGAGTGGGCAGAAGTATATAGAGCAAAGAATTCAGAAGAGAGTGTAAATGCGTGTTAGTGTATGCAAGTTTTTCCCTTTGAATGTTGTCAAAGGGTGAAATCAAAAGAGTTCAATGTAGGAAAAAGAGTTGGATGAGTCTATGGCCCCTTGCCATTGATGTCAAGGGGGAGAGAATTTGAAAAACATGGAGAGAGTTGGTTGAAAACCCATAGTGTAGAAGTGAATATGATCTGAAGATCATAAGGGAAGAGAGTATGGAAAAGTATTGTCTAAGGAGAAAAGGAATAGAGTGATCTAAAATGTAGGTGTTATAGGAGAAGTGTTTGAAGAGAGAGGATGAAGAGTAAAGAAGTGTACCGGTTAGGGGGAGTACTACTTATTATAGTATTGTTGTTGGTTTCTTTTATTGTTGATGGTTTTTCAAAAAGTATGTGTTGCCATCAATGACAAAGGGGAAGATAGTTGGAATTTTGGAGATGTTGGAAGATTGATTTGTTTATGAGTTTCTTGGGTGTTTTCATTGATGTCAACCCCTTGTATAAAGATAGTGTTGGGAATTATATTGGTGTTAATGATGTAAACCCCTAGCATTGGATTTATTGGAAGCCTAGAGTTGTTGGTATTGATTTCAACACATGTTGGTGTTGTCATTGATGTCCTACTTCAGTATAGTAGTAGAGGTTTTTGGCTTGACTTGTTTTTGGGGAGATTTTCGTGGTTGGAAAGTAGATGTGTTGCAAATATGTTAGTAATTTTTTTGATGAAACTATTATTTCACTTGGTTTCCAATTGCTTTTGGAAAAAATTGAATAAAAGATATTTCAATGTGACAAATGTTTTTCTCTATATCTCTTCATGATTGAAGATATTCCCATGTATTTTTGGTGTGATGATTAGAGGTGTTTAGAGGCTTTATACCTAGATTTTTTGGTTCTGGATCATACTCCAATGGAAGATGTGTTTGACAGTGTGTTTGTATGGTGAAATAGCATGTTTGGGAGAAATGAGATTGCTTTGCATTTCTCCATAGTGAAGGTTCTAGTGTTGTGGATATGGTAACATGATTATATTGAGTGTATCTATCTTCCCTTGAAGTTTTAGGTATTGAGTTGTTCTGCAAGTTTGTTTGGTGTGTTGGATGTTTATGTTAGTATGTTTTGTTGCACAAAGTGAAGGTGTTCTTGAGTTTTAGGTGGTTGCAGTAGTGGTGCAGAATATTATGATGATGCTAGAATATTATAATATGTTGTATAGATATTTTGGAATGTTTTTGTGTGGTTCATGAGATGTTTCTAGACCTGAAGAGGTGTGTTTGGAATCACTTGTTAGTGTTAGTTTATGTTTGGCCAACCTGGCATGCTAGCACTAATTACAAATGATAATTGTTGTTTGAGGAAGTTTTGAGAAGTGTGTTGGTGTAGATTTGGGTCCTAGCTAAGTAATGATATGGTTTTGCTTCACTTCTTTATATTGTGGAAGTTTTTTGTGTTGAAATATTTAATGATGCATGACTAAGGTGCATGTGTTTCCCTAAGGTCGACCTAATTGAGATTGTTCTAGGTCACAAAGGGTATACATGTAAGGAGAGTTGTATGGAAAAATTGTAGATGCTTGATGCAAAATATGTGAATGTGATCAAGTGTGATGATCTGAGTGTGATCCTTAATGCCCATGACTTCCTAATGCAGTGAGCAGGTGTCTACATTTCAATATTTTTTATGAGTTGTTTTTGTTTCAATAGAATTGTACCTTTGACATAGGAGAGATGCATTTTTAGAAGTTCAAATTGGAAATGAGCCACCCCTTCTATTCTTCTTCTTCTAGATAGTGATTCTATTAACATTGAACCTTTTCTTTATCTTTCTATGCAGCGAGCCTTAGTGTATTCGATGTTGCAATTCATATATTAGTGAGATAATCCTCACTGTGGTTTTTCCCTTCTTAGATTTTCCACGTGAATTTGGTGTTCTTAAGTGTTTGGATGTGTTATCATTACTGTTTCATATGTTTACATTTTGCTAATGCACATTAAGGTTTTAATGGTTGTTAAGGATTTAAGGGCTAATGCATAAGAGTTTTTGATGTTTTAAAGTATACAATTGACTGACCCTCCACCCTCAGTTTTCTTGTGCATCTAACAAATATGTATGGAAGAAAATAGAATAGGTGAACCACATAAATCATTATATGTAATTGATTAGTTTATAAATAAAAAATGTTTAGTATGGTTACTTTATGCCTTCATTATATTCTTATGTTGTGTACTTTAATTGAGTGCTAAAATCATTGTATATGTCCACCTATTCTAAAAATAAATCCTAGGAAGCAATATGACATCAACTATCACATGTGAAGTAATAGTTAATAAACTATTAATTGATATAGACAATAACATGATTAGGTTATAATTTAAAATAATTAAGTAAAAATGAGAATTTTTTCTATCTATAACACAAATTATTTGGTTGTGTTATGACAATATTATTCTAGTGATTCTTCTATAAAAAATATTTATTCCCTATATAGCATCTAGCATTTTACATCCCCACTTTGCATGTCTTCTATACACTAGTAATTTTTTACACTCATTATCATGCCCTCTAGGAAATATATCACATCCCATCCATATTTATTTTCTTAGGGCATGGATCACATTGATTAAAAAACTAAACCTGATATAGAAGCACTCTCCTTCATTTGACAATGCACAACTATTCTTACATTATTTATTGCCTTATGAGATCAAAGATCATTACTATCCTCTAAGTAATTGAACACAAATATTTTTTGGCGCACTTGATGGTAGAGATGATTCATAATGAAAAATAATGATATTTAATAATTTATTTTATTAACTCATACAAGCAATGATAAAATATTAACTTGTTTCTCAACCATAAATAAGCCAAAGAATGATATACATAAAACATGTCATTGTGTTTAATAATTGACATAATATTTTCCATGATAATGGCTTGAAGATGCTTATAAAGTAGTAGCAACAAATTAATGGAAATGAAATGTATAATAGTTGAAATTCTCATTGAGATATTTATTGTATCATACTAATTAAGTGAAATATTAGGGTGAATTTTGAATTGGAAGTGATATAGAACTATTAAATTGAATTAAAAAATGAATGTATTGTCATGGGATAAAGTATAAAGCCAATCTAAAACATCTAGTTTTTTAAAGAGTTAAGAAACAACTTAGTCAATATTTTTCATTGCATGTATGGGTTAAGCACATAACTTATTAAATACCCTTGTATGGTGTAATGAACATCTTTACCATTGTACATGCCAAAACATTTGTGTTAAAAGGATTATAATGAATAATAAGATTATATATCATAAGGAAATGGATAATGTAACAATATTTGTATGTCTAGGATGAAGGATAGAGAATGAAGTTATATAATAGTTATTTTATCTCCTTTAATATTGTAATCTATGTAATCCATATCCTAAAAAAATTAATGTGAAGGGAAAATGAATTGCTAATCAGAGGTTTGATAATGAGTGTAATCTATGTTTAGAATAGGTGTATAGGGGATATGCAAAAGGAGGATGGTAAGAGGGTGTAGAGGGGAGAATTTGTTTTATAAAAGAGTCACTAGGATAATTATATCATAACATAACCCATTATCATCTAATGTATGATTTAAGCACATAATTATTAAATATCCTTGTATGGTGGAATGTATCATCTCTACCATTGTGCATGACAAACCATGGTAGTGTTTAAATCCTTATAGGAAAATAATGAGCTTAGATCCCATAAGGTAATGGATAATGTAACAATATTCATGTATATGAGGTGAACAATAGTGAATGATATTATCCAATAGTTCTTATATCTCCTTTAATTTTTTAATCCATGCAATCCATATCCAAATCAAATTAGTGTGGATGGGATGTGATATACTAATTAGATGATGTTATAATGAGTGAAAAAAATTATTAGAGTGGATTTATGTTTAGAATGGGTGTATAGGGGACATGCAAAGGGAGGATAGAAATATTTTGTAGAGGGAAAAAATTACTTTTATGGAAGGATCACTAGGATAATTATGTAACAAAAAAACTCATTAGACCACATTAAAGATATATAATTTACTCATTTAAATAATTGATTATTTTCAAATAGAGCCCAGTCATGTTATTGTTTGAATATGTATATTTTATTAATACTTCACATGAGATATTTGATTCCATATTATTCCCAAGTGTTTTTTTCAAATATTTACAGACATATGTCATGATTTTAGTACTAAATTAAAGTATACAAAATAATAATATACTTAAAGCATAAAATAATCATAGTGAACCTTTCTAGTTCTAAACTAATTATGAGTTACATATAATGGTTTATGTGATTTCATCATTCTATTTTCTTCCATACATATTATCTAATATATTACAATAAGTATCCATGAAACCATTATAATATGTATTTGTTAATACAAGTATAATTATGGATGTACAAAATATTAGCAAGATCATATTTGATATCAAAATTATTTTAATATTGATCCTTAAAATTTTAATTGTGATAAAAAGAAATGGAAAGTAGATATATATTGTAAACACCCAAAAATTTAGATGGATTTTTTTTGTTACTTGGGTTAAAAATAATTATTTTATGTGAATTTAACTCAAAATTTCATATTTATGCATAGATTCTTATCAATTCATTCCTAAAAGAATGTATTTATTAATTCTATATATTTTATTAATACAAGATTAATTAAATCATCATATTAGGGTGGAAGATTTCATGTCTTCTCAATATGGATATAATATGAAACTATATCACTCTAGTGAATGTTAGGGTTAGACCTATTACATTCATTATAATCCTCAATGTTAGACTATCATGTTAAGCATACACCCCATTGAAAATAGCCTCATCATGGCACTGACAAAACATCACAAAGTAGGAGTGGGTATTTATTTATGTTAGTTGATAACATTGCAACCATGTAGAACTAAGCCATGATTCCAACCACATATCATACTAGGAAGAAGATAGCTACCCTCACCTAGTTAAATATTTTAGTGTATCATGTATAAATTGTGATCCTTTAATTATGCTACTTTACTATTTGAGAGTTTGAATCTATGTGATTCATATAATATCCAAAGTAAATATGTAGTAATGAGTAAAAAATGATGAAATTGACATAGTTGTATTTTAGATAAATTATTATTGTCTTCTTATACCTATAAATAACAAGCATTAATACTCTACACATACATAAAAACCATTTGTTTTACATGCATCTTGTTTTGATAGAAAAACTCACAATTGGAACTTGTAACATGTGAAAGGAATATAGAAAAAAATTAGAAAACTTTTACACTAGAGAAAAATTATGGATCAAGATTCCAAGACACATATAGAAATGTGGGCTTCAAAATTACTAATCCCCCATGCCATATGTTAATAATTTCCTTTATAAAAAGATGACAAAAATTATACTTGTATGAGATGTGCACCATGACTTTAGTCCATAAAGGAAAGCATATTTGAGTAGTAGGTTGCAGTACTTGTGATTATTATTTTCTTAATCCATTTGCCTCTATTCGACCTAGGGTAAGCACTCTTTATCTAACATTCAACATAGCCATTGTGGAGGTGGAAACACCAAAATTGGGTTTGACTTAGGCAATCCCCTGTATGACACAACCTTTTATCTCCTCTCTTTCTTGTAGGTGGTAGATCCAAGGTGGATTTGGAGAATATTCAAGACGTAAAATCAAGAAAATATTAGAGATTTTACAAAAAAAAAAAACATAACTAGTTAACACAAATAATATGATGTTTTTGTTTCTCTCTTGTCTTTGTTCAATAACACTTTTATATTTATAGGATTCACAAATCCTATTTTTTAGGAAACTTCCTAAAAAACCTCCCTAATTACATTGAGTTGTTTTAACAACTTAATATAAAAAAATATTTGTATCATCAATATAATAACCTATTGACAAACCTAATAAATTATTATTATATTCATCCTATAAATGATGCAATATTCCTAACACCCCCCCATATTGCATCATTCTTCTAATGGGAACAAGTAGACCAACAATACTTGATGAAAACATTCAGTAGTTCATCCTAAGGTATGGGTAGGGACATACATCTACTCATGAGAAGAAGCAATGGAACTAGCCTCACTATTCTCACTATACTTTCATCCAAGGATAGTGACAAACATGTCTACCCATGGAACCAAAGGTAGGGACATACACATCTATCCATGGTTTAAAACAATTATGATTGTGGACAAACACATCTAAATCACTTACGCCATCTTGTGAATGGGGGAAAACACATCCATTCACTAATAACAAAGAATTGTGATTGGGAACATACTCATCAAACTACAAGATACAAAACTTGAGAACTAAGTCCTCATCGTATATGCAGCCACCTTTATAGATCGTTAACACTTTGATCACAAATTATATGAGATAGTTGTCACTACCACCTGGAAACTAATCTTGGATTTAGTGATTTTGGCACAATTTTTTTGGTCACTAATGCAATTTCATGGCCCCATCACTAGTGACTGACCAGAGGTCGTTGAATGTCCTCCAACCTCATGTGCATCTATCCTCCAATTAACTTGCTGCTTAGAAATTTTGGCATTGAAACTCAATTTGTCTAGAATTCCCCCTAGAAGATGGACAAATGTATGTACAAGCAATAATGCATCCAATTACAATTGAAGAAAAAAATTAGTTTTTTGACACTTTTATAATTTGACATGATAATTAAAAAAAACTTGAAAATAGACCCTATTCTAAAAAAAATAGTATTTCCTAACTTTAACTTGCTTTGGAAATATATAATATTTTATTTGACTTTTGAACTCTGACAAAATATCTATTGTAAGAGTTTCGCCCTTGGTCTCCTTGTCTTGTGTAGCACAGTGCTTGGGTTTGTGACATTGTTTAACCGCCTCCTCTAGATCTTGGATCTTATATAAATCTAATAATTGTATCGAGCATTGACACCTGTCAATATTTTGGTGCAATGACAACCACCCGTGCAACAATTGGTATCAAAGTTGAGGTCACAGGTTCAAACCCCTCGCTTACGCTAGGGGGAGATTGTTGCAAGAGTTTCACCCTTGGTCTCCTTGTTCTATGCAACATGACACTTGGGTTTGTGGCATGGTTTAACCACCTCATGTGGATCTTGGATCTTGTATAAATCGAGCAATTGTATTGGGCATTGATAGGTCAATCTTTTGGTGCAACGACAGTTTCCTATGCAAAATATTTATGAGAACTAATAAAAATGCTAACCCTACACTAACCACCTACCACTATAAACTAAATTTAAAAACTAACCAAATAAAAAAAATTCTAGTTCAAACAAATTGACTAGATGGTGAAAATATCAACTACATAGACTCCCCCACTTCCTATTGAAGAAAATATAGTTATAAGTACTTTCTCTTTCATGTTTAAGGGGTTTGAATTTAGCGCAAAACTTCAATTTGTTGCGGGGATATAGATCTTAGTGGACAGAATTGTAGCAAGAAAATGAGCGATTGACAATGTTGGATCATTTGTTACCAATATAGTGAACACCACTTCTTCAATGGATGATTGGTCAAGAACTTGCATTTCACTTTCATTTTCCATCTCTTTCTCCCTCAACCCAAATTTAATGCCAAATATGTTGTAATATTTAATCAATTCTATTGCTCTAGAAAAATTTGAATTGCTCACTCCATGCATTTCAAGTGACCCATCACATTCAAGGACAAGGTCAAACTCTACTACAATTTCTACCTTAATGAACAACCTAGAGAATATTGATGCCCAAATTGTCACTAGTAGATTGGGTTCCTTAAAATACATTAGAAAACTTGCCTCAACATTCACTTGTTTTGTGGTCTCAACATTATTATAATTGAGGATCTATGAGAAGGTCGTGAGATAGAGCTTGTCCTACCAGAAAAGAGACTGCAATGAATCCAATTATGTTTCGCCTTGCATGCACAAGTTTGATTGATGCACCCTATTTGTGCTAAAATTTATGGCATAGATAAATTCAAGCATCCTGTAATATGCTAGATCCTTACTTCACAAAGAAAGCACAAAATATTGATATGAAGGTACAGTACTCAAATCTGAAATATTAATGCCAACAGAAGGCAATATAGTCTGCACATAATAACTAAATACAATTTGCACTTCATAGAAACAGAGTAGGATTATTCCTTATCAAGCACAACTCACAACATTGCAACACTGTATAGAACACGCATCAATCTCAAGTTCAACAGATAGAAGGTTGTTATGCAAATTACCATACAAAGCAAAATGTTACCCAAAACTGACAACATTCATGAACAGAGATATCAAAGGCATGAATAAACTTAAATCTGATGCAATTGGAACTTGTTCAACACAACAATGGAAATACCAATATAAGACCAAAATTGGAGATAACCACACACAAATAAGCTATATTCTAATTCTTCACTTACTTCATACAAATTTGTTAGCATAGCCCGATCTAGGTGTAAGCCCAATCATGGTGATGGGAGCATAAGTCTTGTCACGTTGAAGAATATGTCGATCACCCTGCTCAATCCATTCACAAGTGATGGCACTACACGTTATTCTGATTGTCTGAAATGAATGTTGATTCAACCACCGCTAGCAAAGTTATGATTCTTCGATGCTAATACAACTCCCATGGTTTGCATAGAATATTTTGTTGTGGCTAGATAAACTCGCCCAGAGGAGGTCGCAAATATGATGGGATGGCCGTGTTTATGTGATGATCACCCTCACTGAGCCACAAATCCTACAATTTAGAATGATCCCTTAGGCACCTGCAGAGACTCGGGAAGTAAATACAAGTCGAACCAAAATCACGAATTCCACAGGTGTGAGGTTTTCATCCCAAACCTACGTGCGATGGGAGAGGGCCTACATCCTCAACATAAATCACCTAGAGAGATTTCCCAAATCCGTGATGTTGATCTTAAACATAAAATGTTGAATATATAGATAGCAGTAGCGCCTTCCCAAATGGGTCAGCAATAGGCATGATTTACTTAGTAAATTGAAATGTTATTAATTAATAATTTAAATTTATTATTATTATTTATTATTTTTATATTATTTTAAATATTATTATTATACTAATATTTATTTAATTTAGCATTTAAAAATGATTTTCCGCTCACAGAGAGGTCTCAAATTGGGGACATGACAGTCCTCCTATCTTGAAAATTGCTTGTCCTCAAGCAATTCACACTTGTATACTAGGATCCCATATCAATCTCAAAGTCATTGTTCCATCATTTTGTTGGGCTACTTTGATGTAGCCATCGTTAGCATCATTTCCCTTTTACAGCATCTCATGAGATACTTCATCAATCATGCCAATCTCGATGCTCTGTTGAAGAATACCACTATGCATCGTTGAGACAAGATAAGCATCTCTCATCCAAACTCCATCAATGATCTGATCAATATTCAAACCAAAGAGTGAATGTTTCTTGGTCTACCTCTTTGAAGTTTTATTCTCTAAATTCAGTTATAACCTTCATTATCCCAATGTCATTAGTGATTTTGTGATAAATTTGCAATTTCTTATCATGAGGGTCAATCTCAAACGCATCACCCTTCACAATAGTGTGACTAATAACATCATCATCTAGTTCATTTACTTCCATACCTAAAGCTGGCTAGTTGCATCTTCGATATCACTTGAAATTAGTGATGTCTCTTCCTTCATCCCCAACTCTTCATACACAACAAATTGAGTCTCTCTCACCTCCCCTTCATCAATTTTATGTTGGTCCCTACAATCATTAAAGGTTGGAAGGGAGCCTTTCTTACCACCTAAACTTCTCCCTTCGTTTCCATTTCTTTCAACACTCAGTTGTTGGTTTAGTCCCTTTAGGATTTGAACCATCTCCTTCATGGTTTCCTTCATGTTGGACTGAAATTCCTTGCTTTCCTTGATGAATTCTTCATTGAAACCCATGGCACATTACTCAGGATGGCAAGATGCCAAGCTCTAATACCACTATAATGTGCTAGATCCTTACTTCACACAGAAAGCACAAAATATTGATATGAAGGTATAGTACTTAGACAAAAGGCAACACAATCTGCACATAATAACTAAATACAATTTGCACTTCATAGCAATTAACTGATCACAAGTAGAGGTAATTCAATGTTGATTTGGATATGCACAAAAACAGAGTAGGATTGTTCCTCATCAAGCACAACTCACAACATTGCAACACTGTACTAATCACTCATCAATCTCAAGTTCAATGATAGAAGGTTGTTATGCAGATTACCATACAAAGAAAAATGTTACCCAAAACTAGCAAGAGTCATGAACAAAGATATTAAAGGCATGAATAGACTAAAATATGATGCAACTGGAACTTGTTCAACACAATGATGGAAATACCAATATAAGACCAAAACTGGAGATAACCACACATAGATGACTGAGCAATCTCAAATAAGCTACATTCTAATTCTTCACTTGCTTCATACAATCTTTTTAGCATAGCCCAGTCTAGGTGTAAGTCCAATCACGGGGATGGGAGCATAAGTCTTGTCACGTTGAAGAATATGCCAATCACCCTGCTCAATCCATTCATAAGTGATGGAACTACATGTTATTCTTCTTGTCTGAAATGAACATTGATTCAACTGCCACTGGAAAAGTTATGAGTCTTCAATGCTAATACAACTCCCACGGTTTGCATAGAATATTTCACTGTGGTTAGATAAATTCGCCCAAAGGAGGTCACAAATATGATGGGATGACCACTTGTACATGTGATGATTTCCCTCACTGAGCCAAAAATCCTACAATTTAGAATGATCCCTTAGGCACTTGTACAGACTCCATAAGAAAATTCAAATCAAACTGAAATTATGAATTTTTCAAGTGTGAGGTTGTCGTCCCAAACCTACATGCAATGGGAGAGGGGCTATGTCCTCAACACAAATCACGTGGAGAGATTTCCCAAATCTATGATGTCGATCTCAAATAGAAAATGTTGAATAAATAGATAGCAGTAGCACCTTCCCAAATGGGGCGGCCATAGGAATGATTTACTTAGTAAATTTAAATGTTTTTTTTTTTTAAAATGGTGGCAAGGCCACAAATTTATTGAAATAAAGAAGTTTACATATTTCTGAAAGATGCAGATGAGAAACAAAATCTGCAGAGCTCTGAATTCAATAGAGTATCAAGACAACAAATTACAGAAAAGGAAAAATTAGGCAAGAGAAACAAAAGCATGTATAGTAGACAAACAAACCATTGAAGCCGTCAGATAGAGAGAAAATAGAGATATCCAAAATCACCAACAAGATGAATCAAAGAGACCATAAGAAGTCGAAGAAATCTTGAGCTTGAAGCATCTTCCCAAAGACATTTATAAGACTCATTTCATTTGAAATGAAAACTAGAGAAGAGGAAAAAATTAAGAAGAGATTTCAACTTGAAACTGACCAAAGAAATGAGACTTAAAAGAAGGGAAATAAGAACATCCCTTAAGTACTTCCCTCAGAGGAGGCGATGTCTACAGGTGGAGGGAAGTGAAGCTCTTTGTGAGGTTCAATGATGGCATGTTGAATAAGGAGTCGAATTTCCTTGTATAACATGAGAATTGGATCACTTACAGAACACCCATATTGATGCTTGAGAAGATTTAGACGAACTTTGAATTCACTATGGCAATCGTTCAGGAGCCCATAAGCCATTGCACTAAGCAGTTTGGAGAGACGGTAATCTATGAGAAGATGTTATTTTCTTATAACTCCACCAACTAAGTTCAACCCCTGAAGAATATCATAACTCTCCAGAGCTGATTGGAGAGAAGAAAGAGGGCACACATGTGGCAATAGGTAGGTGCCCGCAAAAAATTTCACCATTTCAACAAAACCCATAATATCCATTAAGTTTCAAACAAATTGAGATGCCATTTTGTAGGGTAAAACTGTTGTGTGCATATCCAACCAATCATATCCCAAGATAGTTTGAATTGAGTCTAAAACCTGTTTATACTCAAAATAAAAAGCTCTTCATAATTTCTCTTTAGTACATGGAGAATCAATCTTAATTTCATGAACACGGGGAGGAACCAAATCTCTGAAAAGATTATCCATTTAGGAAGAGTAGAGTAACAAGCCATCAAATTCTAATGAAAAAGGAACTTGTTGCAAAGAGTATATAGAAAAGAGCCACCGCCATTGAAATATAAATGAAACCTTCATCATGCCCAGATCAAAGAACATTAAATGTTCAGGCATGCTAAAAAAATTTGATAATGAAAATGCTACCAGGTGTGAAGTATTGGGAATATAGCAAAATGGCAGAGTACCTGAGCTCCTAAATTCTTCCAAAGATATCACAATGGCTTCTTTCAATGTCCGATCATGAGAGATACACTTTCATGGTCAAACACTGAAAAAAGAAAAAACACCGTTTCCAAATTTATCCCCTTCAAATCAAGAAATCGCCAAAAAAATGGCAGGGAATAACTTTAAATGAAAATCCATGGATGGGAATTTAGCCATGAGTAAGTCCCAATAAAGGACATCAGAACATTTAAATCAAAAATCGTGCCTGATTCCATAAGTATTTTTTGGGAATCAAGAAAAATACCATGTGCCAAGATAATCACCATGTTGTTAAGTATCAATCTAGCTCACATCGAACAAGAGCATTTAATACCAAATCACCATCATGTTAGGGAACTTAGCACAAAAAGAATTTTGTGATCATACGAACATATTACCGTTACCCCGATTAGAGAAAGGTAAACAATCAGAACCAAAGAACATGTGATCAAACCTCACATGATAATCAATTCCACTTCTAACATACTAGATTATCTCCACATGGAAAGATAGAATTACACAGGAATAGGGGCAAATAAGATATAATGAAAATTGAAAAGCCCAGAGAAAGCAATTTTGATTTTTTGCAATAGATAGACCTTCTCAACACCATAAAAGGCCATAATTATGTAGGGGGAACTTTAAGAAATAATTTGTTGCATTCTTTTGCAGAGAACCCAGGAAGCAAGATTCTCATCAATAACTTTATTAGCTAGAAAGTTTGTAGCAAAGTTAACTTCCCTTTAGCAATGAGCAATAACATAATTAGGAATTTCTTCAAGTTGTAATAAAATATGATCTAAAATATAGTTCAGATGCCATGAGGGAGTGCTTCTATTTTTTAGGGTTGAGATCGTAACCATTGAGCCCCGTTCAATAAAGAGATGAGAAATTGATAATTTTTTTGCAAGATTGAGACCCAAACATAAAACTCTATATTCCTCCACATTATTAGATCCAACAGGGATTTGCTCACATGCAACTGAGATAAAAGAACCATTCCAATCTCTAAACATGACAACAATACTAGATTTTCCTAGATTTCCCCTAGATGCTCCATCAAAATTGAGTTTGATGAAGCTAGGGGGAGGAGGAGACTAGGAAGAAATGTTTGTTTTAGAAAAGAGAAGCAATGAAAGAAACTAAACCAACCATACAGAGCTTCAATAAATGCCACTTCTTTAGAACAAAAGAGTCCCAAGAGGAAAACTGATTGTTTGATAAATATTTTCTATGGAGAGCTAAATAAGTGACTTCAGAAATCAAATTTTCAATTCTTTGAAGAACCTGAGAGATAGCCTGGGAAGATTTATTTTTAAAGATTTTGTTATTTCGTTCCAACCAGATATTTCAGGTAAGTATGGAAGGGAATATTTCCCAAAGGGGAGAGAAAATGGAAGTGTAATAAAGATAAGACAATGAAAGAAAGTGATGGTAAAGTGAATTATGAAGAGGAATTGACCAACCAAGGTTATTTATCAACCAACACTAGCAAGTTTGAGCAAATTCACAATTTAAAAGAGGATGATACGTGGACTCAAAAGCTTTCCCACACAAGACACAAGGGAAAAGATTAGTTATACCCAATCTATCAAATCTCAAACCAGTCAAAATTTTGTCTTCAATGGCCAACCAAGAAAATTATCCTACCTTGGGAAGAGTGTAAGGACCCCAACAAATCCTGATAGGAAAAGAGATGCTATGATTTGAGCTAACAAGAGAGTTGTAACCATTTTTGACATTGTATTTCCCAAATTTAGATTTTAACCAAATGATTTCATCCTGTTTATTTAAAATATAAACTTTCCTCTTGTCCAATTCAACCTTTAATAAATGTTTAAGATGAGAAGGAGCTTGTAGAGAATTAAAGTCCTTCCATTTATAGTTGGAAGGATTGGAAGGATCAATATCCAAATAATCTTACTTTGTGACCCCTTTTGAGTTTTGATTCTGATTCTAATTGATTCCAATCCCTCAACTGATGAAGAGGTGAGTGTCCATTCCATGCATCATCATAGAAAAGGGATTTTTCACCATTATTGTAACACCCCACTAAGCGACCTGATGGATTAACACAAAAGACTTTCAACATCATACCAATAAATTTCTTTTAATACACTAAAGTGACTAACTAACGCCACTCAACAAATTAACATGGATAACATCATATCATAATCACATTATGACCTACAAGTAACATTAATCATAACCCAGTTACACACTTATCCACCATGGTCCCCTAATGTTGTTACTATGATACATCTACACTAACTAAACCTATAGAAAAATATTCGATACACTAAGATCAAATCCAATCAATTATTTGTTTGTAAATTAAATCCCATACATCAAATTACACATGATAACATAACTTAATTATAAATAAAATTCATCTAACACTATGCCAATATGATCCTAATCTTAATCAACACCTTGAAATAGGTACATAAAAATATATCACATCTACTACTAGATTAAGTTCATATGCATCATAAATACAACATTCCTACATCAAGTTTTTCATTACATAATTAAAAACAATAAATGTATCTTCAAGGTTACATTGACTTATTTACATTTCCTTTACAAAAATGCTACAATGTACATAATTCATTCATCTGAGAGGTACATATATATAAGATACATATTAGACACAATTTTCTTAGAAATATCATCTGCATCATGAAACCAACTCTGGAATGAAGTGGAAGGAAAAACTCCATGTTGCACACAAACTGCACCACCTAAACCCCAATGTATGGTTGGAAAATACCACCCTACCATATGGAACCCTGAGGGCCACTCCCTCCGT
Organism: Sequoia sempervirens; assembly: GCA_007258455.2. Taxonomy (NCBI): domain Eukaryota; kingdom Viridiplantae; phylum Streptophyta; class Pinopsida; order Cupressales; family Cupressaceae; genus Sequoia; species Sequoia sempervirens. The sequence goes on from VDFB02168118.1 coordinate 20,419,510, forward strand.
GATAGGAGAAAACAAGTTAGGCCCCACACACAAGCAAGCAACAAAAACAAGTGGCTGACACTAAATATCCAAAGGAAACTATCTAAAATAAGAATCAACCAAAAATCACAAGGACTTTCACAAAGACTTCCAGCTACTTCTAGAGGCCAAAAAAAAATAACACAAATGGATAGGAAACTCAAAAGCTAATAATTTTACTACAAAACATACAATGAAGCACATAGCATAATCTTCACAATCTTATAAAAAAATAGAAAACTTTAATTTAGCAGTTCATAATCAGGACGAACAATAAATAACCTTGGTACAATTGATCCTTACACAGTACAGAAGCCTCAACATAAGTTTTCACAAATGAGAAGGAATTTTCAACATAAAGATAATAACACATTCAAGCACAAATAGTACAAAACAATATAGATCGAAGAATAGAGCTATAGCCTCCTATACAATTTCAGAACTGAACTAATTTTTCCTCTTGACAGCAGTAAATTTTCCATCCATAAAACACTCAAATCAACTTGAAATCCAAATCTATTAAAGATGCATTTCAAACTCGGCCCTCAACTGCTCAACAACGTGAGCAAAATTGACCAAAAATGACTCAAAAATTCATAAAATACAAAATAAAAGATGGCTCCCATAAAAAAACCCTCTTTTTTATACCTGATTACAACCAAATGACAAAATGAAAAACCCAACAACCAGATCTTTTCCCAAATATAAAATATTAAAACTATAATTAATTTAACTACTTTAAAATTCCTACAAATCTAAAATACTAGTCTTCCATTGGCTGGTTACAGCTATAGGGAGAAACAAGAGAGTAATTGCAGTCATGGAGGAGCAACTCGATAGCAACCCCATGTGTCAACCATATCTCAAAAACTGCGATCTGGGTTCTTGGAATTTTTGGAAAGAATTTAAAAGAAATGAAATGAAAAAACCCTTTAAATATCTCACTGATCCAATTCATAAAAATAGATTTATGGCTGACGCAAGAAGACCATTTTATTGAAGACAATAAACATATATTGATTTTTATTCTAGAATAAATAAATATTTCATTCACACAGAATAAAAATATCTATCATTTATTTTCAAGAATTGAAGAGAGAGAAATCAATCAAATTATTCATACATTCAAAAAGAAAATTTAAACAAAATATTTCAAAATCCAACCTGGATCTAACACTTGACATGGACGGGAGTTCGATGTCGAGCTCTAAAAATTTCAACTTTCAACTCCCCAATCCAGAATTCTCCTAAAATCACATTTCCCTAGAAAAATCCATTCCCCCTCAAATCATAATTAAATTCTAAATCACTCTCATCCAAATTTTGATTCAAAACCACTCCAAATTTCTCAAAAACCTTAGAAAGATTAATTCAAAACCATGTAAAATCTCTCTACTCCAAAAACCCTCAAAAATCTCTTCCAAAATCCTTTAAATTTCATGCACAAAAGTAAAAGTATCATTTTTCATTTTTCCCATAAATAAAACTAATTAATTCAAAAAAGAAAGAAAAACAAAAAAGAAAGTAACTTTCTTTCTTTTTCCCCAAAAGACTCTTCTTTTCCAAAATAAAACAAGGAAATCAAATCCTCTCATAAAATAAATTACTAAAATATTAAATTAAAACACCTATCCTCATCCCACTAATGAAATAATTAAAATAAAATAAATAATCAAATTAAATCACATAATTAACTCATTTATTTAGGGTTTCCCACTAAATAAATTCAAAATATTATAAGAGATAAAAGGACCTTAAAAATAATCACTCCAACAAAATAGTAAATCAAAATACAAATATAACATATGCTTACATATTATTATTTAAATATTTACTAATAAGCATATTAATATTTAATAAATAACAGTAGAATATGTTAATATTTATAACCTTATTTTCATAAAATATAATACACATATAATTATAATAACATTAATAACCAATATTCATTCACACCAAAGAATAACCATAACAATATATATACATATATATAATAATATTAAATCACACCTCTTCACATTAATAAAAATTATACTAACAACTAACATGATTGACCCAATATCTAACTTCACTCAAATAATCCACAATTCAAGGCTAGGCATAAACCACGAAATAACTTCTCACATAAAAGAGACATTCACATCAAAACATAAAGAACGAGAATGATCACAACAGTGACTAACCTGACTTACCAAAGGACTTAACACCATTTGAATTGAATCCACACTCAAAGATAGACATTAGAGTCACACAATCACATAACCCAACAAAAACATTCACACACGTGCAACACTCCAACCATAGGGTAAAGGAGATCGGGCATTGTCCCTTGACAACCCGAAAAGGTGGTCACACATTGAATCAATTGTCCCTAATTGGGGACAATGGCTAGGGTTAGGGTATAACTTGGACCTCGATGTTATCTCCTCAACCACCATTGAGATTAGAGGCACACTCAAGGCTACTAATTCAATTAGAGACGTAGCCTAGTACATGTTCACTCAAACATACAAATTAGAGCACATATGCATAATAGTTGAAGCACTAGGAAAGAAACTTTAGCAATCATATCTCATTCCCATATGTCCCCCATACGTCTAATAGTATGATTCTTCCCTTTCCACAAACACACTAGTGCATCACTTAACTATCAAAGTAAATCTTTGCATAATAACAACATAGCAATATGCATCATACTCACAAAAGTACTAACAGAAGCTCACGTTCCATCTTCATCTCCAAGATCTCAAACTGCACATCCACAATGAGAATGGAGGGTGCTAGAATTATTGATTACCCACTTGATAGATGTGGAAGAATGACTAATCTACAAGAAGAAATGAAATTCCAAATTTTAGATCCCTTAGGAAGCTACTTTTGAGTAAAAATTCTTTCTTATCAAGAGAATCCAAATATTTGTATCTCATTATTTTGCTCCATTTAGAATCTGGTTTAGAATAAATTTTCCACACCAATTTTGCACCTAACGCCTTATTTTGAAGGAAGGTGTTTCTCAAACCAACTCCACCTTGGGATTTAGGTTCACAAATAATATCCCATGCAACAAGAGGTAATTTCTTTTTAGCTATCAAGTTTTCCAACCAAAGGAAATCTCTAAGGACTTTTTGCAATATCAACCCTTTCCCTTTAGGTAAGCTTAAAACTAACATTAAATATATTGCAAGTGAGCAAAGAACTAACTTGAGCATAACCAATTAATTAATAAAATTTAAGTTTATTATTATTATTTATTATTTTAAATATTATTATTATATTAATATTTATTTAATTTAGCATTTAAATTTTTTTTTCTCACTCAGAGAGAGGTCCCAAATTGGGGACATGACATCCCCATGGGGAGTGTCGACAAATGGAAAGACAAAACTCACTGATTATCTTGGTCGTTGGAACTTTAAGCTTCATAATTTATCTTTTTCTTCTTTTACATATAGATCTCCTAGCTTCTCATGTAAATTCTCTACAACACAATCCCAAGCATGGAATGGCATATATTTTGTCCATGTTGTGATGAATTTTGAATCCAAATATATGCATGAGGAGCTCACTTTTGAAGCAATATCTCCTCCAAAGACAAGAGGATACAAGTTGGAACAACTATATTTTCTACCATAAAAACTTATATTCGGGTATGTACAGGGATCATCATGGAAAAAGCAGGCCCTTAAGTGGCAAAAAAAATAGAAAATCTAGAATTAGGAAATTTGACGTAAAGATTTGAATAAGTTATCTATATTATTTCAAAATATATAAGAATAGAATCTGTAGCAAAATGAATGTAGTTTCTAAACTATGAAGTTTGTTTTAAAAAATAATAATCTATTTGGTGAAAATTTGAAATTTCAATGTAGTGGTACTTAAATTTCAGGGAAAAAATAAGAAGTAGGTATCTGTCTGACCACCCTAACCATAATAAAGTGATAATATTTTTTTATAATATTTTAGATATCAGTAGAGGACTCATGCCTCAATGTGATGCATATTTTTTTGTAATTTTTTTCCAAGTAAATAATTAATTATGAATTTTTATTACAACTTTTAAAAAATATAAAAACCATATGTCTGACCACCTTAACTTGGTCAAAAATTCATGAAATTCAATTTTTCTTTTTTTTAATCCTATAGTATGTGAAGCATAGAATGTGACACATGTTTTGGATTAAAAAATGTGATATCGTTTGAAAGCTATAGATGTTTTCAATCGACATATCAATCGGGACTTTAGTCGTAATTTGAATAGAAAATGAATAATAATTACTTATTAAATTCAAATTAAAGAATAATTTATATCAGTGGAAAGCTGAGAATCTCATCTAAAAACCCTTTTCATTTTATCAATTTAGGGTAAAAAAATAGTCATCAGCCACATACCCATCATATTGCCACTTTTTGGCCCATCATGATCCTGCACATACCCATTCTCTAATATACGCTAAAAAATAAAAAAAAAATCCACTTTCCCAAATCATAGGGATTTCCACATCATTGGGTGGAAGAATGATCTCACCAACCCATTTCATCAAGCCCACTCAGATACCATATAGAGATTTTACAAAATATTAAAACATAAAGATTTAACACAAATAATATGATGTTTTTGTTTCTCTTTTCTTCGTTCAATTACACTTGCATATTTATAGGATTCACAAATCCTATTTTTTAGGAAACTTCTTAAACAACCTCCCTAATTATATTGAGTTGTTTTAACAGCTGAATATAAAAAATATTCATACCATCAATATAATAACCTATTAACAAACCTAATAAATAATTATTATATGCATCCTTTAAATGATGCAATATTCCTAATAGATCAAACATTCAAGCACATTCATTCATCAAATTAGGGAAAGATCAATTGTTCATTAAGAGAAAAAAATATGAAGTTGAGTATAACAAGGAAGCACCTACAAATTGTAATACACTTGTACATGTTTTGTGATTCCACAAACCCTAATTCTAAATCTAGGGAACCCATGCCCCTTACCAATCAGCTTGAGCTCAAATTTGAATTTGCATCAATTTTCTATAGTTTCATATTTAACCTAGTTTAAATTAAAATAATCACTCACATCACATCAATTCAACTCCTAATCAACCCCCAGAAGGGGACCAAAACCTGTATCAGTCATTTTGGATCTTCCTTGAAGATAGTAGCCAAGTGGTCTTTTATGATCATTTTTGTGTCCCCCAATGTTGTAGGTTAAAAAGTGTGATTTAGACCCTAGATCCCTTTTCAATACATCACATACCCTTTCTTAGAGGTTCCCACCTAGTCATTCCCATTATCATGGAAAAACCTAGCCAAGTGGGGCTAGAACTAATGTGTTCTATTCTCATGGAAGTAGAATGTTGTAGGTGATATTTTTATTGTGCTTTTAGTTTTATCATGTGTGACATTGATGGTTGGCTATGTTTTCTGATTAACTAGGAAAAATTTAGTAGTTTAACTCATGTAGCAAGTTCAAGTTAGCATTTCCAATTTCTCTTATGATATCAATGCTTGTCTATTTTCCTTATAAAAAATGGTTTATGACTTGACCATGAATTTTAAATATTATTATGAAATAGATTGTGTAGACACCTAAAAAACTATACATCTCCAGACATCACCCATTACCTATTCATTTTCATTAATTAAATAAATTATGACAATTTACTTAATTATTTACCCATTTTCCCAAGTCCTAAATAAATAATTTGTGTATTCCCTTATATTCCTTCACATGATTTAATAAATCTTATTTATTAAATCCCACCTTTTACACCTAAAAATAATAAATAAAAGACATATTTTATCTCCACCCTCCATCTCGTAACCAACACCCAAAAATCAAAAATAAATCATAAAAATTCCTTCCTCCACCCTCCATCTCACAATTACCCAACCAAATTTATCTTAGTCATTGATCTCTCAACCAATCTTCACTATTGATCGATCCAATCTCAAGCCTATAAATCCACATGTCTATAAGTATTTTCAATGGTCCTCAATATGAAATGGATAATTTCATGTTGCTCATATATGAGAAAGAACATCTTATTATTAATTTAAAATATCAAATATTTGAGCACAACCACCTTTATGGTAAAACAAGAACCATTTGGTGAGATATTTTATTTTATTTCATACATATTTATAGTTCCTTACTGTATTAGAGGTGTTTGTTAGATTTAAAATAGAATTTAATATATATTTTTTAATCTACGTTTTATTTCATTTCTTTGTATACATATTCTAAGCATGCTTTGTCAAACTATGTCCCTCATCTAACCCTTGTGTTTGCAGGTTTCATCCTAACTTGGTATTGCAAGTTTTACCCTATTTTGGAGAGATTTGGAGGTAAAAATTTAAAGCAATATTTTTGGTACAAAAATGGACCTCATAGTTGAGTCTAAAAATCATAAGAAATAAATATTCATATATGATATGACATATTTTGGTGCAAAAAATATCTTTGAACATTTTTTTTTCTTTTGGGCACTCTCTTTGGCAGTCTAAATAGTTGTATGAACTTGTACTTGATACAAATTGTAGCTTAATTGATGCACACTATGTATGCTATTAAAAATTTATTTCCTTTTACTTTCAAGTTATATCCTTCATTCACAAGGAATTAACCACCTCACTAAGACCCCCTTCCATCTTTCTAGACCTTAAAATGGTGTGTTTGTTTCAAAATGGAATATTTTTCGTCTCATATATTGGATTTGCATGCTCTTGTAGACGTTGGAAATCAAGACTAAATCACTGTATTCTAGTCAAATTATTTTTCATAGGTCTAGTCCCAAATTTTGGGCGTAACCATTCAAACTATCTCTTTATAAAAACTACTCTATTCAGGAAGTGGAAAGTATGTAAAACAAGAATAATGTACACATAGCCAATAAGAGTAGATAGATAGAAGAATTAAAAATTATGTAAATTGTTTTTATCAAGAAAAATGGGATTACAGGGGGACCCACCTAATATAAAATATTCTAAATGTTTCCAAATAAACAATATGGTATTTAAACTATGTTAAATGATAAAAATATAATAGCAGAGAAGAAATACCAAACCTTAATATGAAGAGGTCTCTAATAGTACTTATAATTTTGATAGAGGGTGAAACATTAGAAAATGTAGGAGATGGTTTTGAATGGGGTAATGAACCTATTTACCTTATTTCATTAGGAAAAAGGGATCTCCTAGGGAAAGATTGACTTTCAACCCTTAGGTGGGTCAATATTAAGGGAGATCTTGTTGTTTTCCTTATGACTGAGGATAGGGTAAATCAACCTGAAATGCACTTTTGGGAGATGAATTAAAAATACCAAATGAATGAAATTATACAATGTAACACATGAAATATCAATTTAAAACCTTAATCTAGCAGAATCCAAAAATTTTTGGCAGATCTAAGAAAGATATTGTTTTATGTACCAATCACAAAAAGCTCTTGTTGAGTGTCCTCCTGGGATTCATTTTCCCTAGGGTGAATGGGTCTTGCTACAAGGATTCAAAATATGATTTTATAATCCTCTACTCCTAGGTCTACACTCTTGATTCCTCTATATTTCACAGTCAAAAATTTAGAATTAAATTTTGTAAGTGAGTTTTCATGGCTTAATGATAATGTTGACAACTTTGACAACTTTTCAAATTTGAACTTTTGATGAGTCTTCAATACTTCTTCAACCTAATATCTACAATGCACACAAGAGGAAATTTTTTCTATTTTGATGAATGTGGATTTTCCTTGGTCAAACCACATTTTAATAATTAAACCTTGTAATGAAATGAAAAAAAAAAGGAATGATGAATAAAAAATTTCTATGTTGCAACTCACCAAACCCTTGAATGGAGATTCTTGAAGGACTGAAACTTAATACATCTCTCTAAGGTCTATATCTTGCATGAAATAATTTGATTTGATGCTTGATTTGATAGTTGGAAATTTTATTTGACTACTTGAAACCTACATCACATCATGTTATCTCCAAAAACATGCATGAATGATGAAAACTTTGACATGATGCTTGAGATCTTGAATGCTGCAACAAATGATTGAGAAATATTCTCTTGAACACCTTTGATAATAATCTTAGCTCTTGTGAAATTTGGATAATCTTTCTAGCTTGCTTCTAGCATTTGAATTGATAAAAGACCTTGTATTTATAGGTAATTTTCTAATTTCACAAAAATTAAACATCTAAGAATGACAATTGGAAATTGAATTGGAATCATAAAAAATGTCACCAAAAACATTAAAAATTGGGGTCCTAAACTTAAGGGGGGAATGTTTGCCCTTGGGTGAATGGGTCCTAGGCCCCAAACCTAGGACACACCAATTTCAAGGCAATTTAATTAATGTTTTAAATTGTTTAATGCAAGTTTCCCTTTCAGAAAATGAGATTAATTAGGATTTTAGATGCATAATTGGGCCAATTAGAGGCTCAATTAAGTACAATTAATTAAGGGACACAATCATAGTGTGAAAATGTAAAGGTGTACATTTTTTGGCACTACATTTAGCCCCCACCTTAGTGAGAGGATGAACCCTACGGTCAAACTCACACTAAAGTAGTCAAACAAGCATCAAGAGAGGTCTAATTGTACAACTGTTGGAAAGATGAGACAACAAAGGTCAAGGAGGATGATCAAGCCCCCAAGATCTAATATCTCATGGAAAACCAACAAAGGCACAAAGAGACACATTCCTATGTTAAATATGCAGTAGCAAGACAAGATACACAAGCATACAATGTCAAAATTAATGTGAAGAGAAAGAGGGGTAGATCAAGCCTTAGCTATTTGTCCAAAAATGTTTACAAGTGCGAACCTGTTGTCCATTGTGCAACCAAAATGTACTCACACAAGCTAGTGAAATTTGTTGTCCACTAGGTGAGCCCCAAAAAGTGGCTAATGGGAAATTCATGCCATGTCTAGGCTCCCATTGTACTAACCATACCAAATTTATACCTCCTAATAAATTTGATAATGCACCAGTCAAAATGGTCACACAGCTAGCAAATTGCATTATGCTAGGTACTCCTGAAAAAGGATCCACTGACAAGAAAGTTGTGTTATGTTTGGTGGCCTTGATACATGTAATAGGATATTCAAAGGGGTTTTCTTAGTTCATGAAAGGTATCACCTTAGGGAACATCATACCTAATATCTCCAAGAGAGGACTAGTCAAGGATAAAAGATTCACAACTTAGGGAATGCAATCTATAGCATCACCACTAAGAGGAATGCCATACGCTCGGAAAGGTCACAATTTTGAAGGACATCAAACCCAATGACACCACCAAGAAGACACATCATGTGAATTAAGAAGACCACACTTTGAAGAAAATAATGAGTAGGGATGTGTATGCCCTCACTTTAAAGAAACTTCTAAACACCATGTTGTGAGCAATTACTTTAAAGTAGAACACAAAAAATGTCAATACATGAGAGATTTATTTAGAAAGCCCTACATAAAACATATGTTTCCAAGTAGAGCTAGATCATGAAAGTACAGTTTCCTCCCATATGCAATCCTAAGATAACACATAAGGGATCCATGGATTTGAGGTTAGCATATGTTGATTTTGCAGTGCTATAATCAAGTTTGGAATCATCATCATTCCCTAAATGACTCATGGAACAATGAGCACAAAATAAGAATGACACATAGAGAGAGAGAGAGAAAAAAAGGTAAGATTTTAGGTCAACATGGAAGATACCTAAATGTATCAACACCTTGTGTCATCCCCAAAAGGAAAACACAAGACAAGAGAAAAAATAATGGTTACAATAGATGGAAGAATGGAGATACAAATAGAAGAATGTGATGACAAATTTGCTTCCTTTGTATCCTTACACCAACAGTGTGACAAGGGTCATCCAAAGTAGGCTCACAAACATATAAAGACACGCCAAGAAGCATTGTATAGAGGAACACGTTGCACACATGTAATCACAAAGAATAAAAAGAGAAGACTAGTATGGCACATACGAGTCAACCTATAGCAAGTCATCTATATCCCAATCTTGTTCATCATATGCAAAAGGTGGATAACTATCGAAAGGGAAAACAACAAGTGTTGCTCTAGGAGCATCACTAGGTTCAACATGTGGTGAGTCACTCCTTATAGGAGGACCATCATAGTTGTTATCATCTAAGCTCATGGAAGGGGAAATCAATAAGTTCTGCTCATTATGCACTTCCTCATCAATCTTAGCAATCTCATCATCATCATCCAAGTTAATCACAAAAGTAGGCCTAATGACAATTTCCATAGAATTGTCTTGTGTTTGTTGTTGTGGCCAAGGTGGAGAATCATCCTGCTTTGCTTCAATTGGTGTTCAATCTTGATTTTCTATTTTATTCTCTTCTTTTAATATACAAGCAATAGCATGATGTCTACGCCTATGCTCTTCAACATTTCTATTTCTTTTTGCATGATTTTCAAGTTGTTATTATGTAGGAACAGGTTTATCAACCATAGGTTTCTTTTATTCCCACAAGGGGGGCACAAAAGGAACCATGAGAGGTTGTTCAACCACATTCTCTTTAGCTTTATAAACTTGTTTAATATTAGGAGGGACAATAAGACTTATTTGGTTATCTATTAGTATTTTATAGGAAATAGGTGAAATATTTATCATGGGTTGGTCTTGGTTACTTGGAAGGGCTTTTGGTTCAATCATGGTTTCATCAATTATAGGATGCTCAATTATGGGCTGAGGCATGTTTCTAAGGGATAATTTTTCTATGTGCTTTTCCTTAAAATTTTGATAAGATTTGAAAAATAAATCCTCATGAGGCTTAATAGGTTCCATAGGTTCAAGCCAAAATAAATCCATTGAGAAAATTCCATGGGAAGACATAGGATTAAAGCCACTATGGTGCACAGTAAAGATATAACTACCAAATGGAAACTTTAAGCATTTATGCACTACCAATGGGACAAAATCCATGGAGCATAGCCATGGGTAACCAAGCTTCATACATAATTGGTCTGATGATGGGATAATGGAGAATGATACATTCAATTGTTTTGGTCCAACTTTTAAAGGAAGAGTGATCAATTCTATTGTAGGGGAAGGAAAACCATTATGGTTTTTGATCCATGCTTTTAGTTGTTCATAAGAACCTTGATAAAGTTCATGCACAAATAAGAATTCCTCGGTGATCACATTCTCTACACACACGTGATCAATTAATATCCCATTAGTAGGCTTGTCATTGATTCTTCTAGCGATGTAAAGAGGACCATTAGGTGCACGTCTAATTATGTTATTTTTTGAGAAATCAATGTTAGGGGGAATTTTGTCTTGGCCTTATGAATTTTCACATCAATGAAGCTGACCACACATTCTAAGTCTCCTTCATTTTCATTCATATTGTCATTATTTGTATCTTCAAGTTTGTCAACATTCATCACATCATTCTTAGTATCAATATTTTTTACAAAAGAGATATTATGATTTGTTATGCGGTTGGTAAATATTTGCAAATTTTAGTTGGGTGGGGCTACAAACGTGTTTCCTTGGTCATTAACACCACCAATCTGGATGTGATTAGAATTAATGAGGTCTTTCACAATATGTTTAAGATGCCTATATTGTTTTGTATCATGTCCATTTTTTCGATGATAATGGAAAAAGGAATTTGAGTTAAAGTTTGGAGGTAAGGGCTTAGTGGTGTCAATGGCTCTAACAGGAGGTAAGATAACTAAGTTATTACCTATAAGTTGCAACATGATGGAGTAAAGGATATCTATTAAAGGGGTAAATTGTCTACTCCTTTCCCTAAATGGATATGGGATTTTTTTTTTATAGCAGCCACTTGGGAGTTAACATGTTGACTTGTTTGAGGTGTATTTAGTTGTAAATATCCCTTGTTTTTTTTCTTGAAAGGTTGCAAATTTTTATAGGGCACAACTTTGATATCTCAGGATTGTTAGAAGGATTTTTTGCTTCACAATGACTAATTGAATTATGATAGTCATGAAGGGTCATGCACAATTGTGTAAAGGACAGAAAATTCATCATCCCAAGTTTATCTTGAATATTGATTTTCAAATTTTCAATGAACATTCTTTGAAGGTTGACATCAGGAATCTTAATGTTAATTTGTGAGTAAATAAATTGGTATCGTGTTATGAAATCAGTGACCTTTTCATCTTTATTTTGTTTACATTTCATTAAATTAGCTAAGGTCATCTTGGAACCCATGTGCAATTGTAAATGGTTAAGAAGGGCATCAATAAGCTCATTGAATGAATGAAATGAGTTATTTGGTAAGGAATAAAACCACCCTAAGGAAGTTTCTTTCAATGATCTAGAGAAAATTTTATCCAAGAGTTTATCCTCAAAAATTAAGTCACTACATAAGGCTATGTATGTCGAGGCATGGTTGCAAGGATCTCCTTTTCCATTGTATTTCTCAAACCTAGGAATCTTTATGCCTTATGGCATTTGTGCACTCAATATCTCCAAGGATATTGGGTTTATTTTGAAATATTGTGAAGGTTGGCCATTTTGAATTTGGTTCATTGTGGCAATTTGTTGTTGGAGGGATGAAACCTTTTGTAAGAGTTGGTTAAGGATAGAATCATTGGTTACATTGTGAGATGGAGGTTAATAAGGTGGAGGTGTGTATGTATTAGGAGGATAATTGAATTATAAGTTTGTGAGGGGAGATGGATTATGAAACATGATATTTGAATGCACAAAGCTAAAGGAATTCCTAATGGAAATACCTTAGGTGGTATTGACATTTCTAGTGGGTTGTCTTGTTGTTGTAACAATTGGATTAGTGTATGTAGGAATAGAGGTCATAGTTGTAGGAGGAATTGGATTCCCACCTTGACTTTGAGTGTGCCCCAAATTTTTAGCACAACTATCTATTATAGGGATATTTTTATCAATAATATGACCTAGGATATGCACAATATCTATTCATTGTTCATTATCAATCATTTCCCTCGTGTTATCTATGACAAGAATTATAGTGCTAGCAATGTATTCAAAACTCACAAAGTTTTGCAATTTCTCTAAATCTTCATCCATTTTTTTCAGCTCTTCCTGAGAGACATTAGCAACCATTGTTTCAACACTAGTCACATTGGTTGTGGGTAGGGTGGTCATGGGGAATGAGTTATCAAAGCTATGGTTCATAGTGGGTTGACTAGTATCAACACTATGTGTGAAGAGTTAGAAAACTCAAGATCCATAGTGAGGGTAGCAACACAACATGGCATGAGTCTTAAAATACATCCCACTATAGTATTGGTAATAGGAAACTAGGTTGTGAAGTTAATGCAAGTTTCACCAAATCTAGGTGCACCCAAAATGGAGAATAGGCACTAGATAAATGCAATCAAACACCCTAGAATGAAGTGCAATGCAAGTATGTAAAAAGATAGAAATTTTCAAATTTAAAACAAGATAATTTACTAATTATGCTATGAAAAAATATTGAAAATGATGTCTTGTAATGCCACTTTTGATTTTCAAATAATGCACTCAATTTGACCAATTCAACTTAATGCAAATAATGACAATTTTTTTTTTATTTCTAAAACTAAAACATAGATTTAACAGTAGATCAAAATGAAGTAAATAGATACAAATCACTACCCAAAATTTTGAAACAACATCTGTACATGGACTAATTCTCCCTAGGGAAAAAGGGTCCTAGTGTGAGGCCCACCTCTATGCTACATCTAGTAAGTGAACTATTTTAAGTTTTAATTATTGATTATGCCCGATGATACCATTGATGATAGAATATTTAGAGATTTGTGTTCATGTGATGATTTGATTATGACTATGCTACATCTAGTACTTGGATTATTTTGAGTTTGGTTATTGTATATCCTATTGACACCATTGATAACAGGATATTTGAGCATTTAAGTTAATATGATTATTTGATTTTGATTATGCAACATGCTAGCTAACTATGAGGATTGATCTAATTTTATGTTGGTTATTGACTTTGTTCAATTTGAATTTGAAAACTTAATGATGAAGGAATGAAACAAGTGGTGTGAACCAATCATGTTGCAGTTAGATGAGTATGAAAAGTAATGTTAATGAAAATGAGATAATATAGGTGGCTAATGATTTTTCATTTATGTTATAGGATATTTATGCTATACAAATTATGAAACTTGTGTCAATGCAATTGTGATTCAAATGATTTTATTATTATATGAATATGATTTACGTGGATGGATTAACGTGTGTATTGAGTGTGTAGGTACATTTTCCATGGCCAATGGAAATTGGAGGCAACTCTTGGGAACCCTATGTAAATTAACTAGTGAAACCGAGCTAAAGTCCATATGAAGGGACTATAGTTCCATCATGTAATTATTGATGTTATTTGTGATTTTTTTTTAATTTGGTTTTTATTACCACGTCAGTCCATCCAAGAGGTGAGTTGTCTATCCAAATGGACAAACTCGGATTTGAACTTTTAGGCACTTTTTGGGGGTTGAAAAGTGATGTTTTTAAGTGTTTTTATGGGTTTAAGGTCCCTAGGGAAAGTACCTATGGGTTAGGTACCTTTTTAGCTCAAAATCATGGGTCAGTTTCAAGGTAGGGCACTCTTTTTCAGGCCTTAAAGAGGTTTGAAGAAAATAAGGTTTGGGAAGTGGGATGGGGACTAGTCCCTTTCCAATCCCATTTTTACATGTTGTCTTGGAAGTCTCTCAAGTCCTCACACATGTGTGAGAACACATGGGTGAGTGTGCCTGGGAGGGTGAATGGAAGGTTGACAAATGTCAACTCCCTATTCAAAGGAATTAAAACTCAAGTTTCTATAAAGCAAACTCAAAACAAGGGTTAGGGGATTTTTTTTTTGGGCATTCTTGATTTTGGTTGAATTTTGGGGGAGTGAGGAGTTGGAAGAAAAATATTGGAAGAAGAGGAGTTGTGTGGATCCTCAACCCAACTTTCCTTGAGCTTGGTTTTAAGGTAGATTCACCACTTTTGTTTTCTACTTCTTCATGTTTGTATATGAAAGATTATATGTGTAGGTGAAAAGATGTGCTTGAAACTTTATCTATTGTGTTTGATTTGTATGTTTATTTCAAATTGCTCTTGGAGCATATCTTCTTGTGTTTTTGATGTATTATGTGTTATGGGAAAAAGGGTTGTGTAGGGATAGGCTCACCCAAGTTGGGAAGAGCATCCCTTGTTGGGGACGGTATGGAGTAGGAACCTCCATGGGGAAGTTTAATCCCTCCTTGAGAGGAGAGGCTCAAAGATGGGTTAAATGAGTACCCATATGTAATTGTGAAATGGTAGAATTGGTTTCGGTGGTATGGGTTTTGGAGAAAGAGAGGTTATTAAAGAAGGGTTGCATGTGAAATGATGGGAGTATGATATTGACTTGTTCTTGTTGCTATTACTATAAGTCCCCATATGGAGTGCGTAGTCCACCCCCCCATCCCCCTCTTTGGATTTTGATGGAATCCTA
The DNA here is from genome assembly GCA_007258455.2 of Sequoia sempervirens. Taxonomy (NCBI): domain Eukaryota; kingdom Viridiplantae; phylum Streptophyta; class Pinopsida; order Cupressales; family Cupressaceae; genus Sequoia; species Sequoia sempervirens. Next base: position 20,435,016 of record VDFB02168118.1, read on the forward strand.
AAGTTATGTGAAAATTCCTTTTGGTGGGTGTGAAAATAATCTTTTGTGTATCATGTGTGTGTAAATATTTTTTTGCTTGGTTTTGTTTGTACCCGGTTGCCTTGGTTGCCTCCTAGCTCGGGGGTGGTTGTTTTTCCAACCAAAGGTTGGGAGGTGAGCACCACCTTGGCTATGGAGAAAAATATTGTGTCTCTTGTGTAGGTAGGAAGAAGATTGGAAGACATGGAAAAGCGGAGAGAGGAATATTCTTGTTCATTGTATTATTTGTGTAAGGAGAATGTAAGGTGTGAAATCCCTATTTTGTTGAGTGACTTGCAATGTCTTTCTTGAGAAATGAAAAGAAACAATACATGTGTGTACTTTGCACTATATGGTAGTAAACCTAGTGATGATAAAAGTTATTACTTCTAGATCAAAATACCTAGTTGTGGTTTTTAAGTGAGCATCTATTTTACCTTGAGGAAAGAAGGTGCACTTTATTGTGAATATGCTTAAAAGAGAAAGTAACAATCTGTGTAAACCTTTATTAAAAAAAAAATACTAAACTTTAATATGTAAGGAAATACAATCTGAATTTTATTAGACTATATGCATTATGTTTTATGATTTTCAAAAGTATTTTGTTTCCATGGATTTGGGTTGTTCAAGGAATATAGATATATCATTTTCCTTTTATCTTTCTTGAGCCATTATATAAAGAATATGTCCATATGAGCTTCTACTTATCTGAAAGTAGATTATTATTTGCAAAGTACAAATATATATATATACATGTGTATTCTAATTGATAATAAATGCAATAACTAAGTCTGTCAAAATGCAGTGAAACATCAAGTTTTAAACAGTTAAACTAGAATATTCAAGGAATAATAGTCATGGCATTTATGTTACAGAATAAGAAATGCATCTTAGTTGAAAGGAAAATAGGATATCTAATTTTTAAGGATAGATATAATATTTATGTTGTCTACATAAGTGGTGCAGGAGCACCTGTCTAAGTGCTTAGTTACAACCTTATCTAGAAGGTTTTTGTTTTAAATTTATTTTTGATGTTTTGGAAAGGTCTCAAACACCTTTATTAATGTGTATGAGGACCTTTTGGAGCTTAGGTAAAAATTAGAATAAATTAGGAAATGTTTTGGTGGCCATTTCCTATGTTTTTGTAAAAAGTTCGAAAACACACTGTGTTTTCAAACCGCGTGTTTTTTTGCCATTCTTGGTTAAAAACGTGAAACCTAATGAAACCTAACGGTTTTGGAGGCATGAAAAAGACTCTTTCTCGACCTGGGAAGAGGTTAGAAGTTTTTATGTTGGCAGTTTCAAGAGGAAATAAAGAAAAAAGAGCAATTTTGGCGTGGAAAACCCTGTTTTCTGTTTTGTTTTCTGTAGCAGCAGCTTGCATGGATTAAATGAGGCATTTTGTGGATTCTTTCAGCATGTATTAAGCCTCTAGAAGTTCTGTTTGCACCATTTGAATAGTTGTTACATCGCTTTCTTTATTTCTTGTAAATTATGTATTTTATCTTATTTGTTGTTTGGATTGGTAAATGGAATAAAGAAGGAGCTTTAGCCCGCACTCCCACCGTACCAAGAAGCATGGGAACATTGGGAATGTGGCTAATCTCCTTTAGTGTACATAGGTTAGTATTAGGAGTCAATAGAGTTCCAAAAAGCATGCTAAATGACTTTTCCTAGGCGAGACAGTGAGAACCCGGCTAAGAAAAGCTTGAGGACAGCGTGAATAATTTGCAGGGGAGTGAAGATTTTTTTTTGAGGATTTAGGGGAGTGTCTTGGCTCTACATGGTGACAAGGAAGAGCCCGTAACAGTCCGTTTTCATGAAGAACTTTTCACCAGTCCTAAACTGGTTCTGAACAGTTTTGAAACCCTAGTATTCTTGGTTCCTTTTGCATTTGGATGGAGTACGGCTTGTACAGTGCTGAAACCCTAGAAATATTGAAGGTATAGCATGTGCAAGACATTCCCTAAGCAAAGAGGATAGGTCCTTTGGTGGGTTTAGATCAAAATTGCATTTTGACTCTGTTTCAAAGACCTAATTGTGGCTTAAGTCTACTAGCCTTTCAAAACCAAGAAAAGCATTTTCTTGAAAGAGATGGAGAGTTTGTGAAGGGAGGTTGATCAGGAGCTTTAGGAAAATGATTTTGGAAGCCATGGAAGCTTTTCACACCCCTGCAACAAGGTTGGCAGAATGGAAGAGTGACTAGTCTTTAGAGGAATAAGGGCTAGTTTGTGCACGTGAAGGAGTACCAAATGGCACTTGGTAACAGCAAATTTGCAATGATAGCAGGGTTGATAAAGTGAACCAGGGGTGCCTCAAAGGTAAGAGGACCTATAGGTTGTAGGGTGAAAGAAATATCACCTTAGGAGTTCTCAGATCAAGGACTCAAAGCAGTGAGATAGCATTTTCTCATATCAACCCTTGTTCTATCAGATTGGTATCAGAGCACAGCTAAAGATTTGGGAAAAGAATCTTGCATGTCAGACATAGAGTCAAGTGATACTTCCACCATGGTGACCAATGCAGAACTGGAAAAGATGGTTGAAGAGCAAGAAGAAGACAATAAGCAGTTGAGGGAAAGAATAGCTCAACTTGAGGCAGCAGTGAGAAGTGCACAGTTTGAAGGAAGAATTCCAAAAGAAGAAGAGGTTGCAGAGGAAGATAAGACCCCTGAACCTGACCCCGTCTTGAAGGAGGAGCCTTTCCTGAAGGCATTAAAAGCTTTGAGTGGAAAAGCACTTGAAGGAATACCACTATTTAGTGGAAAGATGGAACCTGACCTAGTTATGGACTGGATAGAAGGAATGGAGAACCACTTCGAATGTGATGGAGTTACAGAAGCACAGAAGGTGAAGGTTGCAAAATCAAGGTTGAGAGGATCAGCATTAACTTGGTGGAAGTTTATTCAAACTGAAAGGGAGAAAGAAGGTAAGCAACCTATATCAACCTGGAAAAGAATGGTTGCTAAAGTGAAAGAAGCCTATATGCCCGATGACTATGAAATTCAGCTCCACAAGAAGAGGCAGAGTTTAAGACAAAAAGACCAAGATGTCAGCACCTACACTGAAGAATTTCAGAAGCTTTGTTTGAGATCAAATGTGGCAGAAGATGAGAGCCTAAAAGTGGCTAGATACCTCAATGGTTTCAAGTGGAATATACAGGAAGAGATGGCTTTGCTCAGCCCCAAGACAGTCCACCAATGCTATCAGCTAGCTATTAAGATTGAAGAGAGGAATAAAAGGAAGCATGATCAGTCCTCTAAGGGTAGAGGAAGAGGCAGAGATCAAACAGGACAGCGCGGAGGTTACCAAGGAAGAGGTGGTGACCAAAGAAGCCAAGGTGAATCAAAGCTTACTGAGCATGGGGGTGAAACCTCATCAAGAGGAGGATTTAATAGAGGAAGAGGACCTCAAGGTGGTTCAAACAGAGGAAGAGGAGTAGGCAGAAGTAACTCCTACTTTGCCACCATGAAGTGCTATCACTGTAATCAGCTAGGCCATCCAGCTTATAGATGCCCGAAGAAAGCTTCATCTAGCAACGAGAAAAGAGTAGCTTATGCACAAGAGGACACCGTGAGTGTAAAGACACCTGAGATCAGCCATATTGAATCAGAAGTAGGTGAAAATTTGATGTTTAGTAGAGTGCTGATTAGAAAACCGGTTAAGGAAGAACCCAAGCAAAGGAGAGCTTTGTTTAGAGCAAGGTGCAAAATACTTGGAAAGGTATGCAAGGTTATTGTAGATTCTGGTTCTACGGACAATATCATCTCTGAGGAGGCAGTAAATAAATTAAAATTGCAGAAGTTACCTCATACCAATCCTTGCAAAGTCACATGGTTGAAGAAAGGGCAGAGTGTCTTAGTGAATGAGCAGGTTACAGTGGAATTTTCGATTGGAGGCTACAAAGACAAGCTGATTTGTGATGTACTGCCCATGGATGCATGTCATCTTCTTCTTGGCAGGCCATGGCAATATGATAGAGGTGTTGTTTATCATGGAAAGGAGAACACCATTGAGTTCACGAAGGATGGAAAAACCTTCAAGTTGCAATCGTTGATTGAGGAAGATGAAGGGCAGTCCAAGGTTCCAAACATTATGTTGAGCAGTGGCAAGGAGTTCATCAAGGATCTACACCAAGGGAATGAAGGTTATGTGGTCCTAATGCAATCCAAAGAGGAAGAAAAGGCTGAGAAGACAGTCATACCTGAAACAGTTCAAAGGCTGCTAGAAAAATACAAGAGCATTGTGAGTGATGGAACACCATCAACTCTACCACCCAAGAGAGCAATAAGTCATCAAATTGACTTCATACCTTGAGCCTCATTGCCTAACAAAGCAGCCTACAAACTGACCCCTGAGCAGAACAAAGAGGTGGCAAGACAAGTGGAAGAGTTGCTTAGTCAAGGTCTGATTCAAAAGAGTATTAGTCCATGTGCAGTCCCAGTTGTTTTGGCAACAAAAAAGGAGGTAAATGGAGACTTTGCACTGATTCTAGAGCAATAAATAGAATCACAATTAGGTATAGATTTCCAATACCTAGGATTGAAGATTTATTGGATTGCCTTGGAGGTGCAAAATTTTACACTAAGCTAGATCTTAAGAGTGGGTATCACCAAATTAGAATTAAGGAAGGTGATGAGTGGAAGACAACTTTTAAGACAAATGATGGTTTATATGAGTGGAAAGTGATGCCATTTGGCCTCTCAAATGCCCCTAGCACGTTCATGAGACTAATGAATGAGGTGCTTAAGGATTTCACAGGGATTTTTGTGGTAGTCTACTTGGATGACATACTGATTTTCAGTAAGACAGCAGAAGAACATTTGAAGCATGTAGAGATGGTACTCAAAAGGTTGCAAGAAGAACAGTTGGCAATCAACCTTGAGAAGTGTGAGTTCTTCAAACAAGAGCTTGTGTATCTAGGTTTTGTGGTATCCCAAGGAACACTGAAGATGGATCCAAGTAAGGTGGAAGCTATCCTAAACTGGCCTACACCAACCACATCAACTGAGGTAAGAAGTTTTCATGGTTTGGCTCAGTTTTATAGGAAGTTTATAAGGAATTTTAGTGGTATATGTGCACCAGTGTTAGATACAATCAAGGGTGGTCAGAAAACAAAGTTTAAGTGGACTTTAGAAGCTGATAAAGGGTTTGAAAAGTTGAAAAAAGAAGTGGCAACACAACCTATCTTGTTATTGCCTAGTTTTGATAAATTGTTTATAGTTGAGTGTGATGCAAGTGGAGTAGCAGTAGGAGGAGTCCTTAGTCAAGAAGGTAGACCTGTAGCCTTCTTTAGTGAAAAACTCAATGAAGCTAAACAAAAATACTCCACCTATGATCTGGAACTTTATGCTTTAGTGCAGTCCCTTAGGAAATGGAGGCATTATTTATTTTAAAGGTTCATGCGTTTCCGGATAGCGAACCGTTACCATCAGCCACAGGAGAAGTTAAGCAATAGACACTTGAAATGGATGGAGTACATTCAAACTTTCACATTTACCATTAAGCACAAGAAGGGACAGCAAAACAAAGTGGCAGATGCATTAAGCAGGAGGATGTTGACAGTTCAAGAGATACAGCTGAAAAGCATTGGATTGGAAAGTTTTAAAGATCTCTATGGTGATGATGAATACTTTTCCGAAGCCTATAAGGTATGTTCAGACTTTGCAAATCACTTTCACAGTCAATATGCTGAGTATACATTGCAAAATGGGTTGTTATTCAAGGGTAATCTGTTATGTGTCCCAAGAGGATCAATGAGAGAAAATCTGATCCAAGAGAAACACAATGGTAGTCTTAGTGGGCATTTTGGTATTAACAAAACTTTAGAGCTGGTACAAAGGTTTTATTATTGGCCTAAGTTAGCACGAGATGTCAGAAAATATGTTGAACAGTGTGTTGTTTGCATGAGAGTAAAAGGGGGAGCTAGCAATGTTGGGTTATATCAGCCTTTGCCTATTCCGAACAGACCATGGGAGTGCGTGAGCATGGATTTTGTGGTGGGTCTTCCCAAGACTAAAACTGGTTTTGACAGTGTTTTTGTAGTTGTGGACAGATTCAGTAAGATGAGCCATTTTATTCCATGTAAGACTACTCACGATGCAAGCTATATTGCCCATCTCTTTTTCAGGGAAGTTGTGAGAATCCATGGATTGCCATTGAGTATTGTTTCTGACAGGGATGTGAAGTTCATGAGCCATTTTTGGAAAACATTGTGGAGCAGATTAGGAACTAATTTGTCATTTGGATCAGCTTACCATCCTCAGACCGATGGTCAAACCGAGGTGGTTAACAGAGTGTTAGGTAACCTATTGAGGTGCTTGACAAAGGAATATGGGTAGACCTGGGATATGGTGATTTCCCAAGCGGAATATGCATACAATGATAGTGTGAACAGAACTACAGGAAAAAGCCCATTTGAAGTTGTGTATGGGATGCATCCAAGGGGAATTTGTGAGCTCAGATACCTTGGAACAATGGAGAATAGGAGTGGACATGCAGAAGACTTCACTCAAACCATGAAGGAGATTCATGAGCAGGT
>VDFB02168118.1:20450184-20480167 GCA_007258455.2 Sequoia sempervirens
ACATGGAAAAGTGGAGAGAGGAATATTCTTGTTCATTGTATTATTTGTGTAAGGAGAATGTAAGGTGTGAAATCCCTATTTTGTTGAGTGACTTGCAATGTCTTTCTTGAGAAATGAAAAGAAACAATACATGTGTGTACTTTGCACTATATGGTAGTAAACCTAGTGATGATAAAAGTTATTACTTCTAGATCAAAATACCTAGTTGTGGTTTTTAAGTGAGCATCTATTTTACCTTGAGGAAAGAAGGTGCACTTTATTGTGAATATGCTTAAAAGAGAAAGTAACAATCTGTGTAAACCTTTATTAAAAAAAAAATACTAAACTTTAATATGTAAGGAAATACAATCTGAATTTTATTAGACTATATGCATTATGTTTTATGATTTTCAAAAGTATTTTGTTTCCATGGATTTGGGTTGTTCAAGGAATATAGATATATCATTTTCCTTTTATCTTTCTTGAGCCATTATATAAAGAATATGTCCATATGAGCTTCTACTTATCTGAAAGTAGATTATTATTTGCAAAGTACAAATATATATATATACATGTGTATTCTAATTGATAATAAATGCAATAACTAAGTCTGTCAAAATGCAGTGAAACATCAAGTTTTAAACAGTTAAACTAGAATATTCAAGGAATAATAGTCATGGCATTTATGTTACAGAATAAGAAATGCATCTTAGTTGAAAGGAAAATAGGATATCTAATTTTTAAGGATAGATATAATATTTATGTTGTCTACATAAGTGGTGCAGGAGCACCTGTCTAAGTGCTTAGTTACAACCTTATCTAGAAGGTTTTTGTTTTAAATTTATTTTTGATGTTTTGGAAAGGTCTCAAACACCTTTATTAATGTGTATGAGGACCTTTTGGAGCTTAGGTAAAAATTAGAATAAATTAGGAAATGTTTTGGTGGCCATTTCCTATGTTTTTGTAAAAAGTTCGAAAACACACTGTGTTTTCAAACCGCGTGTTTTTTTGCCATTCTTGGTTAAAAACGTGAAACCTAATGAAACCTAACGGTTTTGGAGGCATGAAAAAGACTCTTTCTCGACCTGGGAAGAGGTTAGAAGTTTTTATGTTGGCAGTTTCAAGAGGAAATAAAGAAAAAGAGCAATTTTGGCGTGGAAAACCCTGTTTTCTGTTTTGTTTTCTGTAGCAGCAGCTTGCATGGATTAAATGAGGCATTTTGTGGATTCTTTCAGCATGTATTAAGCCTCTAGAAGTTCTGTTTGCACCATTTGAATAGTTGTTACATCGCTTTCTTTATTTCTTGTAAATTATGTATTTTATCTTATTTGTTGTTTGGATTGGTAAATGGAATAAAGAAGGAGCTTTAGCCCGCACTCCCACCGTACCAAGAAGCATGGGAACATTGGGAATGTGGCTAATCTCCTTTAGTGTACATAGGTTAGTATTAGGAGTCAATAGAGTTCCAAAAAGCATGCTAAATGACTTTTCCTAGGCGAGACAGTGAGAACCCGGCTAAGAAAAGCTTGAGGACAGCGTGAATAATTTGCAGGGGAGTGAAGATTTTTTTTTGAGGATTTAGGGGAGTGTCTTGGCTCTACATGGTGACAAGGAAGAGCCCGTAACAGTCCGTTTTCATGAAGAACTTTTCACCAGTCCTAAACTGGTTCTGAACAGTTTTGAAACCCTAGTATTCTTGGTTCCTTTTGCATTTGGATGGAGTACGGCTTGTACAGTGCTGAAACCCTAGAAATATTGAAGGTATAGCATGTGCAAGACATTCCCTAAGCAAAGAGGATAGGTCCTTTGGTGGGTTTAGATCAAAATTGCATTTTGACTCTGTTTCAAAGACCTAATTGTGGCTTAAGTCTACTAGCCTTTCAAAACCAAGAAAAGCATTTTCTTGAAAGAGATGGAGAGTTTGTGAAGGGAGGTTGATCAAGAGCTTTAGGAAAATGATTTTGGAAGCCATGGAAGCTTTTCACACCCCTGCAACAAGGTTGGCAGAATGGAAGAGTGACTAGTCTTTAGAGGAATAAGGGCTAGTTTGTGCACGTGAAGAAGGAGTACCAAATGGCACTTGGTAACAGCAAATTTGCAACGATAGCAGGGTTGATAAAGTGAACCAGGGGTGCCTCAAAGGTAAGAGGACCTATAGGTTGTAGGGTAAAAGAAATATCACCTTAGGAGTTCTCAGATCAAGGACTCAAAGCAGTGAGATAGCATTTTCTCATATCAACCCTTGTTCTATCAGATTGGTATCAGAGCACAGCTAAAGATTTGGGAAAAGAATCTTGCATGTCAGACATAGAGTCAAGTGATACTTCCACCATGGTGACCAATGCAGAACTGGCAAAGATGGTTGAAGAGCAAGAAGAAGACAATAAGCAGTTGAGGGAAAGAATAGCTCAACTTGAGGCAGCAGTGAGAAGTGCACAGTTTGAAGGAAGAATTCCAAAAGAAGAAGAGGTTGCAGAGGAAGATAAGACCCCTGAACCTGACCCCGTCTTGAAGGAGGAGCCTTTCCTGAAGGCATTAAAAGCTTTGAGTGGAAAAGCACTTGAAGGAATACCACTATTTAGTGGAAAGATGGAACCTGACCTAGTTATGGACTGGATAGAAGGAATGGAGAACCACTTCAAATGTGATGGAGTTACAGAAGCACATAAGGTGAAGGTTGCAAAATCAAGGTTGAGAGGATCAACATTAACTTGGTGGAAGTTTATTCAGACTGAAAGGGAGAAAGAAGGTAAGCAACCTATATCAACCTGGAAAGGAATGGTTGCTAAAGTGAAAGAAGCCTATATGCCCGATGACTATGAAATTCAGCTCCATAAGAAGAGGCAGAGTTTAAGACAAAAAGACCAAGATGTCAGCACCTACACTGAAGAATTTTAGAAGCTTTGTTTGAGATCAAATGTGGCAGAAGATGAGAGCCTAAAAGTGGCTAGATACCTCAATGGTTTGAAGTGGAATATACAGGAAGAGATGGCTTTGCTCAGCCCCAAGACAGTCCACCAATGCTATCAGCTAGCTATTAAGATTGAAGAGAGGAATAAAAGGAAGCATGATCAGTCCTCTAAGGGTAGAGGAAGAGGCAGAGATCAAACAGGACAGCGCGGAGGTTACCAAGGAAGAGGTGGTGACCAAAGAAGCCAAGGTGAATCAAAGCTTACTGAGCATGGGGGTGAAACCTCATCAAGAGGAGGATTTAATAGAGGAAGAGGACCTCAAGGTGGTTCAAACAGAGGAAGAGGAGTAGGCAGAAGTAACTCCTACTTTGCCACCATGAAGTGCTATCACTGTAATCAGCTAGGCCATCCAGCTTATAGATGCCCGAAGAAAGCTTCATCTAGCAACGAGAAAAGAGTAGCTTATGCACAAGAGGACACCGTGAGTGTAAAGACACCTGAGATCAGCCATATTGAATCAGAAGTAGGTGAAAATTTGATGTTTAGTAGAGTGCTGATTAGAAAACCGGTTAAGGAAGAACCCAAGCAAAGGAGAGCTTTGTTTAGAGCAAGGTGCAAAATACTTGGAAAGGTATGCAAGGTTATTGTAGATTCTGGTTCTACGGACAATATCATCTCTGAGGAGGCAGTAAATAAATTAAAATTGCAGAAGTTACCTCATACCAATCCTTGCAAAGTCACATGGTTGAAGAAAGGGCAGAGTGTCTTAGTGAATGAGCAGGTTACAGTGGAATTTTCGATTGGAGGCTACAAAGACAAGCTGATTTGTGATGTACTGCCCATGGATGCATGCCATCTTCTTCTTGGAAGGCCATGGAAATATGATAGAGGTGTTGTTTATCATGGAAAGGAGAACACCATTGAGTTCACGAAGGATGGAAAAACCTTCAAGTTGCAATCGTTGATTGAGGAAGATGAAGGGCATTCCAAGGTTCCAAACATTATGTTGAGCAGTGGCAAGGAGTTCATCAAGGATCTACACCAAGGGAATGAAGGTTATGTGGTCCTAATGCAATCCAAAGAGGAAGAAAAGGCTGAGAAGACAGTCATACCTGAAATAGTTCAAAGGCTGCTAGAAAAATACAAGAGCATTGTGAGTGATGGAACACCATCAACTCTACCACCCAAGAGAGCAATAAGTCATCAAATTGACTTCATACCTGGAGCCTCATTGCCTAACAAAGCAGCCTACAAACTGACCCCTGAGCAGAACAAAGAGGTGGCAAGACAAGTGGAAGAGTTGCTTAGTCAAGGTCTGATTCAAAAGAGTATTAGTCCATGTGCAGTCCCAGTTGTTTTGGCAACAAAAAAGGAGGTAAATGGAGACTTTGCACTGATTCTAGAGCAATAAATAGAATCACAATTAGGTATAGATTTCCAATACCTAGGATTGAAGATTTATTGGATTGCCTTGGAGGTGCAAAATTTTACACTAAGCTAGATCTTAAGAGCGGGTATCACCAAATTAGAATTAAGGAAGGTGATGAGTGGAAGACAGCTTTTAAGACAAATGATGGTTTATATGAGTGGAAAGTGATGCCATTTGGCCTCTCAAATGCCCCTAGCACGTTCATGAGACTAATGAATGAGGTGCTTAAGGATTTCATAGGGATTTTTGTGGTAGTCTACTTTGATGACATACTGATTTTTAGTAAGACAGCAGAAGAACATTTGAAGCATGTAGAGATGGTACTCAAAAGGTTGCAAGAAGAACAGTTGGCAATCAACCTTGAGAAGTGTGAGTTCTTCAAACAAGAGCTTGTGTATCTAGGCTTTGTGGTATCCCAAGGAACACTGAAGATGGATCCAAGTAAGGTGGAAGCTATCTTAAACTGGCCTACACCAACCACAGCAACTGAGGTAAGAAGTTTTCATGGTTTGGCTCAGTTTTATAGGAAGTTTATAAGGAACTTTAGTGGTATATGTGCACCAGTGTTAGATACAATCAAGGGTGGTCAGAAAACAAAGTTTAAGTGGACTTTAGAGGCTGATAAAGGGTTTGAAAAGTTGAAAAAAGAAGTGGCAACACAACCTATCTTGTTATTGCCTAGTTTTGATAAATTGTTTACAGTTGAGTGTGATGCAAGTGGAGTAGTAGTAGGAGGAGTCCTTAGTCAAGAAGGTAGACCTGTAGCCTTCTTTAGTGAAAAACTCAATGAAGCTAAGCAAAAATACTCCACCTATGATCTGGAACTTTATGCTTTAGTGCAGTCCCTTAGGAAATGGAGGCATTATTTGCTGCCCAAAGAGTTTGTGGTCTTCACGGATAACCAAGCACTCAGTTATATCAATACCCAGGAGAAGTTAAGCAATAGGCACTTGAAATGGATGGAGTACATTCAAGCTTTCACATTTACCATTAAGCACAAGAAGGGACAACAAAACAAAGTGGCAGATGCATTAAGCAGGAGGATGTTGACAGTCCAAGAGATACAGCTGAAAAGCATTGGATTGGAAAGTTTTAAAGATCTCTATGGTGATGATGAAGACTTTTCGAAGCCTACAAGGTATGTTCAGACTTTGCAAATCATTTTCACAGTCAATATGCTGAGTATACATTGCAAAATGGGTTGTTATTCAAGGGCAATCTGTTATGTGTCCCAAGAGGATCAATGAGAGAAAATCTGATCCAAGAGAAACACAATGGCAGTCTTAGTGGGCATTTTGGTATTAACAAAACTTTAGAGCTGGTACAAAGGTTTTACTATTGGCCTAAGTTAGCACGAGATGTCAGAAAGTATGTTGAACAGTGTGTTGTTTGCATGAGAGCCAAAGGGGGAGCTAGCAATGTTGGGTTATATCAGCCTTTGCCTATTCCGAACAGACCATGGGAGTGTGTGAGCATGGATTTTGTGGTGGGTCTTCCCAAGACTAAATCTGGTTTTGACAGTGTTTTTGTAGTTGTGGACAGATTCAGTAAGATGAGTCACTTTATTCCATGCAAGACTACACATGATGCAAGCTATATTGCCCATCTCTTTTTCAGGGAAGTTGTGAGAATCCATGGATTGCCATTGAGTATTGTTTCTGACAGGGATGTGAAGTTCATGAGCCATTTTTGGAAAACATTGTGGAGCAGATTAGGAACTAATTTGTCATTTGGATCAGCTTACCATCCTCAGACCGATGGTCAAACCGAGGTGGTTAACAGAGTGTTAGGTAACCTATTGAGGTGCTTGACAAAGGAATATGGGCAGACCTGGGATATGGTGATTTCCCAAGCGGAATATGCATACAATGATAGTGTGAACAGAACTACAGGAAAAAGCCCATTTGAAGTTGTGTATGGGATGCATCCAAGGGGAATTTGTGAGCTCAGATACCTTGGAACAATGGAGAATAGGAGTGGACATGCAGAAGACTTCACTCAAACCATGAAGGAGATTCATGAGCAGGTTAAGAAGACAATTACAGCAGCAACACAAAAGTTGAAAGACAAAGTTGATGAGTCAAGGAGGGATGTGCAGTTTCAAGTGGGTGATTATGTGATGGTTCACCTCAACAAATCCAGATTGCAGAAGGGGATGTCCACCAAGTTGCAAATGAAGCGGGTAGGACCATGCAAGGTGATAGCTAAGTATGGAAAGAATGCATACAAGGTGGAACTTCCATCGGATTTGGGCATATCTCCAGTCTTCAACGTTGTTGATTTGATCAGGTACAAAGGGACAGTCAGTGATGAGGTTCAGAACAGTCATGAGGTCTTCAAGGACATCAGCAATGTACCCCTACCTAGTCAAGAGAAAGCTCAGGCAAAGAAGGTCTTGGAGTCCAGGGTGAAGAAAGCAACAAGACAAAAGACATATATGGAACACCTTGTCAAGTGGAAAGGAAAACCTGAGTCTGAGGCTACCTGGGTTGAAGAAGCAGATTTCAAGAAGCACAGAATTGATCCATCACTTCTGACACCTCAAGTTCCTTGATCTTTGTGCTGAGAGGGGGAGAATGGTGCAGGAGCACCTGTCTAAGTGCTTAGTTACAACCTTATCTAGAAGGTTTTTGTTTTAAATTTATTTTTGATGTTTTGGAAAGGTCTCAAACACCTTTATTAATGTGTATGAGGACCTTTTGGAGCTTAGGTAAAAATTAGAATAAATTAGGAAATGTTTTGGTGGCCATTTCCTATGTTTTTGTAAAAAGTTCGAAAACACACTGTGTTTTCAAACCGCGTGTTTTTTTGCCATTCTTGGTTAAAAACGTGAAACCTAATGAAACCTAACGGTTTTGGAGGCATGAAAAAGACTCTTTCTCGACCTGGGAAGAGGTTAGAAGTTTTTATGTTGGCAGTTTCAAGAGGAAATAAAGAAAAAAGAGCAATTTTGGCGTGGAAAACCCTGTTTTCTGTTTTGTTTTCTGTAGCAGCAGCTTGCATGGATTAAATGAGGCATTTTGTGGATTCTTTCAGCATGTATTAAGCCTCTGGAAGTTCTGTTTGCACCATTTGAATAGTTGTTACATCGCTTTCTTTATTTCTTGTAAATTCTGTATTTTATCTTATTTGTTGTTTGGATTGGTAAATGGAATAAAGAAGGAGCTTTAGCCCGCACTCCCACCGTACCAAGAAGCATGGGAACATTGGGAATGTGGCTAAGCTCCTTTATTGTACATAGGTTAGTATTAGGAGTCAATAGAGTTCCAAAAAGCATGCTAAATGACTTTTCCTAGGCGAGACAGTGAGAACCCGGCTAAGAAAAGCTTGAGGACAGCGTGAATAATTTGCAGGGGAGTGAAGATTTTTAAAATATTTTTTTTTGAGGATTTAGGGGAGTGTCTTGGCTCTACATGGTGACAAGGAAGAGCCCGTAACAGTCCATTTTCATGAAGAACTTTTCACCAGTCCTAAACTGGTTCTGAACAGTTTTGAAACCCTAGTATTCTTGGTTCCTTTTGCATTTGGATGGAGTACGGCCTGTACAGTGCTGAAACCCTAGAAATCTTGAAGATATAGCATGTGCAAGACATTCCCTAAGCAAAGATAGGTCCTTTGGTGGGTTTAGATCAAAATTGCATTTTGACTCTGTTTCAAAGACCTAATTGTGGCTTAAGTCTACTAGCCTTTCAAAACCAAGAAAAGCATTTTCTTGAAAGAGATGGAGAGTTTGTGAAGGGAGGTTGATCAAGAGCTTTAGGAAAATGATTTTGGAAGCCATGGAAGCTTTTCACACCCCTGCAACAAGGTTGGCAGAATGGAAGAGTGACTAGTCTTTAGAGGAATAAGGGCTAGTTTGTGCACGTGAAGAAGGAGTACCAAATGGCACTTGGTAACAGCAAATTTGCAACGATAGCAGGGTTGATAAAGTGAACCAGGGGTGCCTCAAAGGTAAGAGGACCTATAGGTTGTAGGGTGAAAGAAATATCACCTTAGGAGTTCTCAGATCAAGGACTCAAAGCAGTGAGATAGCATTTTCTCATATCAACCCTTGTTCTATCAATAAGTATCGTAGATGAATATATATGTCATACTATAGTGTATCGAATTTATCAACTAAAATCCCTCAATATCTATATTTCTTAAAATGTTGGGATAAAACAAAGAAGCATCAGTTTAGTATAACAACGCACCTGGTGCAGGGAGTATTACAAAATATGTTGCATCTATAGGATCAGAATAGAGTACATAGTAATAAAAGGAAATAAATAAATTACCCATATGATGGTATATATTCTTCCATGCATTTATAACTTGCTCTGTTAATGCTGTAACTGGTAGTCGTTATGATTATATCATAAAAAATAAAAATAAAAAGTTTTTTTTAAGCTAAAGTTAAACTAAGGAGGATATCAAAATAAATGAAACAAGCATAGGCTAGCAAGGGAAAAAAAAAAGAAGAAGAAAGAAATGTTGTATCAAGCTTCATATAAAAATGTCTAACTGTGGGAGTGGTTATGGTCATCTGCCACCAGGTTGTTCACTTCAAGTTGTGATGCCATTTAGAGGAAAGCAGCCCTCACACTCAGTGGATACAGCCTCCCTATGGTGGAGCACCCACTCTTGAAGGCACGTCCCTACTGTGAGGTGGTTGCCCCTTGCCCGAGCCTTCTGCACAAACAAAGTAAAATATAGAACAATTGATCCCATCCCCGCTTCACCTTCAAAATATTACTGCAAACAACTCTAAGTAAATAAAACTTTGAACATCCATCCTGAAGGAAGATAAAAATAGCTGCTTGGTTGCATGCAACTCATATGTAACTAGTCATGATGAATAAAACAGAAGGACAATGGATAGCAAAATGCCAACGCTTAGGAAAATCTCACATAAAAATAGCTGCTTGGTTGCATGCAACTCATATGTAACTAGTCATGATGAATAAAATAGGACAATGGATAGCAAAATGCCAACGCTTAGGAAAATCTCACAGTGCTAGTAACTAAACAATGCATCCAAGGAGTAATAAGAAAATGCAAGAAAATAGAATGAATGGTTGGGGTTTGAAATAGTCTTCATAAGTCAAAATAAAATTTCAGATAATGCCTTTTAAATAACATTCAAAATAGGAGTGCTGCGCCCAGCACCGTTGATTCAACACCCGTGACTCTGGACTAATATTTTCAGTGATAGACCATCAAGAGGAGTGAATACCTACACATTAATATCCTTGTAAGAAATAGGTTCAATGCCTCCACATGACTACCTCCATGAGGAAATCTCACACAAGTACTGCCCCTATTGAATGGGCCTTGCGATGATTGGGCTATGCAAAATGAAAGAAATAAATGAGGACAGGTTAGTCAAACCCTCTGGCATAACTGTCTACCAAAAATTAAGTGGAACACTCATATCATAATATTATTATTACAATAGACGATATTAAATTTTAATGTCACTATTTACTAAAGCAAAAAAAAAGGGAAATTTGTTGAAGCTCATACGTTCACTAGTATCAAAATTAATTTACCTGTTAGCAATCACTTCCAAGAAAGATTCGTTGTAATATGTATCACTGCTAGAATGTTCAAACACTTTACTGCTGGCATAGTAAGTGATTGAACAACACCCTACTAAAATCTTGCGTAAGATGGACAACTCCTGTCATGCCTTGCTACAGTTACAGGAGTTTAGACTTTCCTTGTCTTATCGATCACAATTTATGTACAGACTTGCATTGTCTTATCGATCACAATTTACGTATTATAGGTAAGTACCCACCATAAAGACTTCACATCGAACTATTTCCTCTATTAATTAAGTAACAAAAGAAGACATTAACATTCCTTAAGAAAGAAATTATAATCTTAGCTTCTAAGAGTTTCACGTATTCCTCAAGTTTAAGGTTCCCTTATTAAGAGAATATATTCTACTCCCTTTTAAAGAGGCAAGATAACATAAAATAAACAACATAATAATTAGAGTATGTGTAAAGAAAATTAAAAAAAGAAATAAGGATTAGGATTTACTACTTTTTCATTAGAAATAAATAATTTATTTTGTTATTTCAGATTTCTTTCATAGTAAAATAATATTGATAGAAAATCATATATTAGGTTGAAGGTGATATTTCTTTTATTTATGATTTAAAATTTATCTTCTGAAATAAATAGAATATATATAAAAGATATGCATTCTTATTTTATATATGAAAATTGTTATTAATATAATTTTTAAATTATTTCTCAAATTAAATAGAGTATTTATGCATATATAACATGTGTGTATATATATACACATTAAAATATAAATAAGTAAATGGATAATAGATGAACAAATAAATGGAACAATTATAAATCATCACATCCTTAGGATTGAAGGGAAACGTTAGTATCATTAAACACCCTTATGTAATACTAAGGATATCGACAATAAACTGAAAAAGGATGATGGTGGAAATATAATCTAGGTGGTGTTAATACATTTGTTGAGTGGTGATATGGCTTTGGAGTGAACCATTATGAGTGTTGAATTTGGCTAGTAGGATTATACTATCCATGATAATTAAATAGATAAGTATATTATATATAAGTAAGAAATACTTTCATTCAGGTATAATTTTAGTAATGTTAAGGGGGATATTACTATACTAAAGTTAAGACAAGTATAAACATAATAAAATTATCATAATCATAAAAGGGGTTAATACAGATATTCTCATTATTGTTAATGTGGATGGACAAGATTAATATCATTATCAAAAAGAAAAGAAAAAACAAATAGTTGCATTTTTTGCTCTAGTGAAAGTTATGGGCATTACAAATGAGGGCCATAATATAAACATTCAAGTTGTAGTAAGACTATTGAATGAATAATAAGGTGGGCTTGGCCACTAAAATAAATTTTACAAAAGATAATTACATAGTACTATTAATAATAAGAATGAGGTTGTTGTAGCATTACCTTTAGGTCTTAAACTATAACGTTAACAATCACAATTGATGTGGTAACATTACCATTGGTTGGTCCTAATATTTCATGGGGGTATAATATGTACAATAGTAGTGTGGATTTTAATACTTTGATTGTGGAAAATAATTAGAAAACGATAAGTTGTGGTAGTCAGATGTTCTTGGTGTCGGTATCATTTCTAGTAACCTTGGTTGGCGATGTCAGCCACCTTATGCTAACATTGCAGCTTGGGATCTGCTCTACATCATTTGGGAGTGTGCATGGAGGCCTTTGCACACTCAATCATATATTCTCCCCACTCTCAAGAGATGCGTCGTTGATGACAAAGCATGAGCTTTTCCATCTGATGCATATAGTTTGGTTTTCATGTAGATCTAGAATAAGCCTCTATCAAATGTTATGTGTCAAAAAAAATTTAAAAAAAAATTGTTGGTTGTGTTTTTTACCCCAAGGGTAAAATATGGGCATTACACCTAGGTTAGGGGTTGCAAAAATTTAAATCCGAATCTAAGGTTTTATGCTAGGGTTTCTTGTTTCAAACTATAAATTGTGATTTCAGTGATTAAATTTTCTATATTTTGTTTTCTAAATTCAAGTGAAATGAATAAGAAATGATGAACAATATGACACTTTTTGACATGCAATTTTCACTCAATTTGTGAATGTAAATGACTAAATATACACTAATATGCAAGTAGTATGCAAAATCAATGTAATATGCATGTAATTTTTTGAATTTTATAGATTTTAAATGATGCAAAATGAAAACCTAAAACCATAAATGAGATGCAAACTAATACAATTTTATCAACCCTAAATGAGATGCAAACAAATGCAATGCAATGCAAACTATTGTAAATCCTAGATCTAGAGTTTGAATGGACTCCAATTTCAATTTTTTTTATGTACAATGTCAAGTTCACCAAAATGAAACATAGGAAAATGTAGGTGATGGTTTTGAATGGGGTTAATGCATCTATTTTCCTTATTTCATTAGGGAAAAGAGATCTCTTAGGGAAATATTGACTTTCAACCCTTAGGTGAGTCAATCTTAAGGGAATCTCATTTTCCTTATGACTAAGGATGGGGTAAATCGGCCTAAAATGCACTTTTGGGAGGTGAATGAAAATACCAAATGAATGCAATTATGCAATTGATGTAACACATGAAACATCAATTTAAAATCTTAATCTAGTAGAATCCAGAAAGTTCTAATAGATCTAAGAAAGATATGATTTTATGCACCTCTCACCAAAAGCTCCTACTGAGTGTCCTCCAAGGACTCATTCACCCTAGGGAAAATGTGCCCTTGCTATAGAGATCCAAAATCTACTTTTACAATCCTCTACTTGTAATGCCTTGCCATGGAACCCCAAACAATTTTATAGAATTCCAATTCCAAAATCTCCAATACTTCAAATTTGCAGGAAGATTACTCTTTCAGCTTATAGAATGGACTTTTTTTCCCAAGCAAGTATTCATGGGAAGCCAAGACAAGATTTTTTTTCAAGATTTTAATTCAAAAATCCCCCTTTTAATTGCAAGTAACCAATTTCAATAATTGTTCTTGAATGCATGTTGTTGCATGCACATTTTTATCTTTATCCTTTTATTTATTCATTATCCACTACAGTTATCTATATCTTTATTTTTATTTTATAATTATTATGCACCACAATTATATATATTTATTTTTACATTTATTTATTAAAACATAATTTAATTTATTTAAACTTAATAAAAGTATTTATTTTTAATTATCAAAAATACCTATTTCACTTTAATATCCTTATTTTAATGCGACAATAAATCATAAACACTTATTAAATGAATTTAAATTAAATGGACTAAACGCTAAATAATACCTAGCCACACAATGAGGTCGAAAGGCAAGACCACAACAACACTGGCAAACCAAACCAAACATATGGACAACACTGACAACGTGTGAAAATCATATTCTCATACTTGTCAAGGATGATGTCTAAAATAGGGGACCAAGTGTTACCTCCACTCAACAATGTTACACGTAAAATGTACCAATTGACATTGTGCATCCCGACTACTAACATCATTTCATCCTGAATCATCCTTCAGTCTAACCATTTAATCAAATTCCCTTATTTGAATAAATCCATCAATATTCCTCTCTTAATTAAATAAATCATTTTATCTAATTAAGTCACCTCTTCTCGATAATTAAATTAATTAATCTTGATCTAATTATCCCTATTTAATTAAATAATCAATTTTATTTAATTAAATCTCTAAATTCAATCTATTAAATTAAATAAATTAAAACCTTATTTAATTTAATCTAGTATCATCTCTTTTAATTAAATAAATCAAAATCTTTATTTAATTAATCTCTTATCACACTCTTCTCATTATTTGATTTAAATAAATCCATAAATTTGAGTCAAATAAGTCACATCAACTGATCTCCTATTAAATTAATCACCCTTGATTAATTTAATCTCTTATCACATCCCATCCTCTAGCTTTTCCCACTTGCACATGAAAATAGATTTAATTCATTTATTAAATCTCTATTTTCCTCAACAAGGCATCTTTTTGGAATATTCCTCCAAGTTTGAATTCAAAAATTCCAAGTTGACATGTACATCCAACAAGGCATTTACTCTATCTTACATGTCCTTTGCCTTGATCCAAGTGGCCTTTAATGCATTTTCCCTTCCCTCTTGCAAGTCATTTCAACAAAATTCAAAATTCAAAAATAGGCATTTATTGGCACAATCCTCAAAACTTGCACATCCTCAATCCACTCATAGGTTGACAAGTGGCATCTTGACATTGGTTGAATGTTAGTCCCACATTGCTCAATTTTGGACATTCATCCTTCAATCTTATCTATAAATAAAGAGGTTCATCCTTCATTAGATCATCCACAAATTATGCAAAGTTATTATACTCAAATTTAGAGCAATCCCCATCCATCTTATTGAGTTCTTAGCTAGGTTATGTAGGTTTTAAGCTTGGAGCACTCTTCAACATCATCAAAGTGGATCAATTTTCATCAACACATCAAGCTTGCATCATTGGAATTGGGAAAGGGCCAATTTTCACATCAAATTGGCACCAATTCCCCCATGGGATCATGAGTTTGCTAGTCTAATTAGGATTCAATCTTTATTTTGTGTTTGCATTGTGTTCTTCATTGATTTTTTTCCTAATTTGAGCTTGGTGAATGGATTTCATGGGGAATCCTTGTTCTTTCTTGCAATCTCTAATCTAATGTGTTTGTTCTTATTGTTTTGCAGGTACTAGGATTGGGGTTCTTACATTTGGTGCTAGAAGGAGGGAAAAATCTCAGTTTGCATTTTTGTTTGTGCATAGGAAAATTCCAACGATGGAAGTTCAACATCGCTATTTTAGCACTGCTGACTCTCCAGTGTCTCCATATAGCACCACTGAAAAATCAAACTGCAACGCTTTAGCCATCCCACCTAAATTTTTTGAATTTAAATTTTAAACAGCAACGTTGAGAAAAAGTGCAACGCATTTGAGCTCGCCAGTCTAGACATAGAGCACCATTGAATAGTAAACGGTGTTGTACAACACCGCTGAGAAATCAAACTGCGATGCAGTCACGGGTTGCACTGCTGGCAGGGAGTAAAAAGTTGAAATTTTATTTTAGCACGTGATTTTTGATAAATGATAATTTTGTCTTCTGTTTTCTACTTTTTAACCTCTGTGTTTTGCAGAATCTGACTGGTTTTCATTCTTGTAGGTTGGATCAATTGAAAACGAAAGAAGGAGAAGTGTGATGATGGTATTTCGCCAAATCAAAGTGTTTTTAAACACTTTAGTGTTTGCTCAACACTCTTAGGAAACTGTTATTCCTTTTTTCGTAGGACACTAATTTCATTTGGGCTATTAAAAAGAATCCTTTCAATTTTTGCAAAGGTTTAAAACGAACATTAGGAATACAACTTGAGTTTTTTTTTGGTTAACAATTGAACAAAACAACTCTCATTTTTCCTTTGGTTCTTTAAAAAGAATTCATAATTGCTTTGAAGGTTTTTAAAATGAACATGTGCTATTTTTTTTTTTGTGATGGCTTACTTGAACTAACTTCATTGGAAAAGGACATATGCGCTTCTCTCGTGCTTTATAGCAATCTTGAGAATCAAAAGGCCTCTTTCGTGATTTTAGGTTGAGATAAAGCAATCACCTCCACACTTCATTTTTGGTTTAAAATTGAACAAAATCTTGTGCGAGTGTGAATGAGCTTATTGCATGTGTTCTCCCTTTGTTTCTAAACAAGGGTCGATTGAACTATGAATAAATTTATTTGCTTTTGTTTATCTTAGAGGGCCTACCTTGGGGAAAAAATACTCACCCAAGGGAACAACTCAACCGGTAACACTCTAAAACCAAGAGTATTTCCAACTGAGATATAAATGTGGGTATTGGAGTAAATGCCAATATGACGCAGCTAGTTCCGACAAGATGGATTTGAAAAGAGACTCTTGCCATATGGGTCAATCTCCCCAAATGGAAAGTCCTAATTAAAACCCATGTTTTAGAATTGCCAAAATACTTGATCTATTTGTTGGTGCAAGAATGGTCATTCTAAAGCCACCCCACACTTTTATGGTCTTTTAGTAGAAATGGAAAGCATGACACAGGGAGTTTCATGGGTGTTGATGCTTGGCTGCCCTGTATAAGTGAGTGTCGTGGAGAGGAGCCAGTGGGGTCAAGCATCTAACCATTCGCTAAAGATAAGCATAGCTGGACTTGTCCAAGTGGGGATTCAACAAATATTGCCTTCCATATCCATAGGGTTGTACTTATTCTTGGTTACAAAATACATTGCTTGTTCAAAAACATCTTGGAAACAAACACTTAAACATCATTATCAAAATTTCAAACCCTTTAGGAGACAAATACAATTGACTCAATTCATGTGTTATTGCTTGCCCTTGAGATTCTATCCTTAGAGGCTTCTAAAAACTTGGATTACATCTCAATTTTTCTACTAAAGTTAAACAATAGGTAACCCTTGCCTTGAATTCATCAAATTTCCACATAACATACTTTGTGGGATTTGAAGAAATTGAGACATTGGACATATAGTTTGGAAAACTAATGAAAGAAGTGTTTGTTGGAAAATAAAGTCACTAAGCAAAGAGAACAAAATTGACTCACATGTGTTGAAACCTCATGATTTCCAAGAAGGTCAAAATCCCAAAACCAAAGTCCTCGAGTCAAAGTTAAAAATTTAGAAATCATACTCAAAATATCATCAAGAAATACAAAAGAAAGTGCAATCAAAAGAAATACATCAAGATAAGTAAAAATTTCACAAGGTTCTGTAGGCTTATTCCTTTGAACAATCCTGAAATGTATGCTCAATTTGAACCGCTTCTTGGTTAGAAAGGTCCTTTGAAGCATTGCATGTTCTTCAATACCTAGGTCTAGGTAAAAAAAGTGTCCTTTTTAGGTTCATCTTAGGATCAAAAGAAATCAAAATCTTTTTCATCCATCCTTCAAAACATCAAAACATCAAAAAAGCATCTCACCATCACTTTTTGGGAAAATCTTGAAATTATCCTTCGTGCTAGGCTTTTTGGAAAAAATCAAAATCATCAAATCTTTGAGACAAAATCCTTGAAATCTTTTTTGGCTAGGTATGTGTAGATTCATCCTTTTGCATATACTTAGTAAAAGTTATCAAACCATCTTATTTAGCTAGGTATATGTAGATGCATCCTTCTTCATATACTTGGTTAAATTATCATCTTGTTTGAATAGGTGTGGGTAGATGTATCCTTCTTCCTACACATATTCAAATTATCATCCTTTGAGAAAATATACCCCTTAGATAATCATCCAATATCTTAGGGTCCATTTGTTCAAATCAAAGCAAACCAAAATCAATAAAGTCAAGGAAAATTCCAAAATCAAAAATCAAAATCCAAAAACATATCCAAAAGTCCTAAAAGTCTAGCATTCCCCTCAAGATTTATCAAAAGATCAAAACATCCACATCATCCATCTCTTGCATCATCATCATATCACCTTTTGATCCTTAAGATATCCTAAAATTTTCTCTTTTGGGCATTAAGTAAAAATCAATCCAAAGAATTAAGAGATTCATCTCCCATATTGTTGAAAATTGATCCTTGTTTTATGGTTCAAACTAGATCTCAATACAAGAACATGGAAACTGAAAAAGAAACACCCGCTTCAAGTGATCTAAGCCAAACGAACATCGGAATGAATCCTATCAAATCAAGTAATCCTTTGACTATCTCATCATCACAAAATCCACAAGAGGAAATCCAAGGAGAAGATCCTACCTTTGGGATGTCACATGAAGAAATAACCGAAATGCTGCAAAATCCAAAAAACCATAAGATCATCAACATCATGATGAGGCTTAACCCTTCACTATACATACTTGAACTAGCAAAAAAAGGGGCCAAATTACCTTCTAATTTTGATGTGATTAATATAGTGGAGACATCTTTTCCCCCAATCTCATCCACCATTCCCACCTCATCTGCATCCCTATCCCAAAACATCACTCAAAACATTCTACAAATCACAACATCTTTTGGTCCAACTCAACCTAATCTCAATAAGGGAAATGCATTTCTTAATGCTATTGAAACACACCCCCTTGTTAATTATCAAGACTTGGATGCAAATACCATCTTGAAACAAAACATACTTGAAAACCCATTACATAAGAATGTCCCTCTCACTTTCCATCATGATCCATCATCATCATTCTTCCACGCAACACCTCAAACTTCTCTCCTCACAAATTCGCAAGAGGAAGGTGACATGTTCGGACCAAGGGGCATTTTCAACACTACACCTCTCACATTTCCACCACTTCCACCATTTCCATCATCATCCACACCTCTACTTGGTTTGGGTCTCCCACCTTTACCAAATATTAATCAAAATCGAAACAACATCCCAAATATCAATCAAAACATCACGCAAAACTTGTCATTGATATCGCAACAATAGATGAAAACTACACAAGAAATCACAACATCATCAAACACCCCCCTAACACCTCAAAGTATGGTCTCTCAAGGAACAACCACATCAATAGCACCATTCACCACTCAAAACACCAACACGACATCACCACTCACTACCACCACAAACACCATTATGAATCCACCACCACCCCCACTCCCATTGTAACTTCTAGCATATCAAGCCAAAACCACATGGCATTGCAAGCAGCTCAACAAGCTACTTTTCAAAGGGGATCCCCACAAGTGAAAAAGAAAAGAGCCGCACAACTAGTTGTTCAACAAGCTACTCAAGTTGCCCAAGTAGCCCAAGCCGCATTACAGGCACAATAAGCTGCACAAGGCCAAGCATTATTGCAACAACAACAATAGCAAGCCGCTCAAGCTGCACAAGTTGCTCAAGCAGCCCAAGCTGCATTACAAGCACAAAAGGATGCTCAAGCCAAAATTCTATTGCAACAAGTAGCACAAGCACAAGCTCAAGCTCAAGCAAACACCCAATATCAAGCACAGCAAGCACAAGCATACGCACAACTCCTTGCACAAAAACAAGCAGCACAAATGCAAGCATATCAACAAGTAATACAACAATATCAAGAGCAACAAGAAGCAACCCAATTGGCAGCCCAACAACAAGAGTTGTTGAAACAACAATAAGCACAACAACAAGTACAACAACAACAAGATCAACAACAAGTGTTGTTCATACAGTAGGAAGTGCAAGCATACCTAGTGTGGAAAAATGTGTAAATACCATCAAAAAACACACCAAGCAACCCACTCATCCAAACCACAATTGAAACACCCTAGAATACCTTCATCCCACCCCCTGATCCAAAAAATGACGTAACAACACAAATCATTCAATCTTCAATCAAGGAAAACAAAAAAAAATGCCAAGAAACTTATGTCCCTATCCATTTGATAGGATCCTTGTGATGAAACCATTCCCTAAGGGATTTGAGATCCCCAAGTTTGACAAATATTGAGGGACAGGAAACCCTAAAGATCATATCAGGGAATTCCAAGTTCATTGCATGGAAGTTGCATACAACGATACTTATCTGATGTGGCTATTTCCTAGAAGTTTGTCTAGCCATGCAATGGAATGGTTCTCTCACCTATCTACAGGCATTAGAACATTCTAAGAAATTATAGATGCATTCATTAAAAATTATGCATTCAATATCGCAATGGATGTTAGTCTAGAAGAACTCTCAGCTCTAAAGAAAGGAAAGAATGAATCATTCACTTCATTCTTACAATGATGGCGATTCAAGCCTTACTGGATATCCCCCACAATGTTCCAAAATATGAATTCTTGATAGAGCAACTTCTCATACCTGCATTCAAGGTACCAGAATTATAATTCGTGTGTGAAATATTTGGTCCTAGTGATCCTTGGTACCACAACATTTATACATACCTTCGAATAGGAGTCATCTCTACCGATTTACCCTCAAACCTAAAATGAACCTTTGTAAAGAAGGCATCCATATTTGTCATCCTAGGAGATATCCTATATCGTAGGAGCATAGAAGGAACCCTACTACATTGCTTAAATGTCGAGGAGGCATTGACCACTCTAACTGAAGTACATAATGGTATCTATGGTTTGCACTCGAGTGGAATGACCATAGCTAAGAAATTGCTGAGGATGGGGTATTATTGGCCCACTATGGAAAAAGAAGCACATGACTATGCCAGAAAGTGTCTACAATGTCAACAACATGGGGACCTCATCCATGTTCTAGCTCAAGAGCTTCATCCTATTGTCACACCATGGCCCTTTTCGCAGTGGGAACTTGATCTCATTGGGAAAATCACATCCACCTCATCTAATGGCCATATGTTCATCATAACTACCACAAAGTACTTTACTAAGTGGGTGGAAGCCATACCCATGACGTACATAACTAGGAAGCAGATTTCAAAGTTCATCCTAAACTATCTCATTTGTCGTTAGATTGTCCCATGAGCCATTATCTCAGATAATGGGACACCATTCAAAAATCAGGATGTCCGCAACTTATGCGAGAAATTAAAAATCCAACATCACTTCTCCACCTCGTACTATCCCCAAGGCAATGACCAAGCAGAAGCTACAAACAAAACCATTTTGAAAATCCTCAAGAAAAGAGTTAATGACGTGGGTCGTGACTGGAATTTGCAGCTTAATCCCACCCTTTGGACCTATCGAACCAACATCCGCACACCCACAAGCGCCACCCCATTCTCCCTGGTCTACGGATCAAAAGCGGTACTCCCCATCAAGATCGAGCTCCCATCCCTCAGGATATCACTGCAAAACCTCATAACGAATGAAGAGTACCGAGTATCAAGATTAAATGAGCTAGAGCTATTGGTTGAGCGACGTATGGATGATTTGAATCATTTTCAAGTCTATCAAAATAGACTCAAAAGGAGCTACAATAAGAAAATAAAAAGTAGGACGTTCCAAGTCAGAGAACTAGTATTGAAGGATAATCAGAAGAATGTCCCAAACCCAAGTAGCAATGGCAAGTTTGAACCTAATTGGTTGGGACCATTCGTCATCACAACAAGTTACAAATCAAGGGCATATCAGCTATCAACACTCAAAGGGGAACCTCTACAAGAGCCTATGAATAGATCCCATCTCAAAAAGTTTTATGCCTAAACCTTTCAAGCTATAGAACCAAAAAATCCAAAAAATTAGAAAATGTCCTGAGAGAATGGTTACCTTGGTGAAAACCTGGCAAATAGGTGTCTTGGTAACAACAAAAAAATCAAAAAAGAAAAAAATTCAAAAAAAAAATCAAAAAAAGGATTGAAAAATAGTAAAGAGAAAAATCCTCCTCTAGTGAAAACCACTTATGTGGCACTTTGGACAAGTACCTTGGTGAAAACCTGGCAAACAAACACCTTGTGTAAATAAACATGTTCCATCCACCAGGATCTCTACAACTTGTTTTTCATCATCCATCCATTACATTTCCATCATCCATCACATTCATATCTCCATCCATCGCTCATCCATCCGCATCTATATCATAGCTTGGTCTTGTTTTCATATCATGATACCTCCTAGTACTAGTCGGCCCATCCTCAAGCTCAAATTTTCCTGCCTTCATTGGAGTAGTCTATTGCATCACGCTGGGGGAATGTTCTCATCAGATCAGATTCGTGTATGTTCTTGAAGTCCTAAAATCAGAAAATTGAAAAACATCAAAACATCAGAAAATCCAAGAACATAAAAAAATCATCAAAATCCCAAAACATATCAAAAAGTCAATCAAATATTCACAAACAAAGTCATCAGTCGAACTACCTGGTCTCTATGTGTATAACATAGGCAAGGCTAATTTGTTGATAAAACCCCAAGGCCCCTAGGATAGGTCTTTAGGTTAGTCTCTTGGTCAAAATCTCAGAAAATCCCAAAACATTGAAAAATAAAAAATCAAAACATTTGAAATCTCAAAAAAATACAAAAAATAGCCTCAAAACACTGTAAAATGTCAAAAACATCCAAATATTTGAAAAAATCCATCTGTCTCATCTCACGTGTACTCACAATAAACATCAATCACAATAAACAATCATCATCCTCAATCTTTGGTAGAACAATCAGAAACAAGTCTAGTAGTTGAAAAGTGAAACTCAAAATGTCAAGTCTCAGGTTTAAATCAGTACGCAAGCAAGTTGGTCAACTCTTGGTGTCGATAACCTATCATACATTTGGTCCCATATCAATCATTTGAAAGAACACTTAGGATAAACGAAATGACGTGCTGCCATCTACTAACATGTCCTAGGATGCATCCTTCCTACAATGGACATTATCTTTTGGCAATAGTTTTGGTTCTTATCCTTAAAAACATATCTCCTTTTGTTTAGTGGTATTGAAGAACATCAGCTTGTTTGTTTACTTTTTCTTTATCTTTTGACTTATCTTATTGCGCTCATTCCAAGGACTTCTCAATGATATCCGAGCAGAGGATTTAGACAAATAGGAAGGGGGCAATGATCAATATATTTTGTTTGTTGTGCTTGTTGGACGTTCTTGTAATATAACCTTGGTGAATACTTGCTTTGTTAGGTATGTATGGAGGTTCTGGGCAACTTGTTGACTATTACATTGATAGGTTATACCTTTTCGTGTTTTGGCCCGAGGTGTTTGAAATGTCTAAAATGCATCCTAGCAAGGTTTTTGTATGTCAGGTGTGAACAAGAATACTCCTATCTAATTTTCAAGTCAAAGTTCATCACATTGGGTACAATGCCATCCTTGTTCTCTATACCTTGATGCATCATAGCACATGTGTTATCAAACATAAGAAAATTGGCCCTTTGAAAATCCCAATTCCTCGGCAAGTAATCATCATCATTTTATATTCGTCATCTTATGTCTTGTTGAAATGACTTCCTCTCTTTCATTCCTTCTTGCTTTCGCGCTAACAAGGTACTATGATAGTTATCATTGGCACCATCATCATCGTGATCGATCATGCATCCACAAATCATTAACATATTACATAAACATATCATATAGGAAACACATGCATTGCACTTCCATCATCATATAAACATAGTATTATAAGCATTTTTCATAAATTAGCATATCCCTTTCTCATTGCATTGCATCCATTTTTTGCATCACATTGCATTCATCACATAAATTATCGCATAACATTTAGTTTGCATAAACATTTCATAACCATTTAACATTACCACCTATTACATAATCATACATAATAAGTACATAAGCATTATAGATAATCCATTTCATACATACATAACTTTATAAGGTCATTACATTCATTAAGCATTATCATACCATTTTGCATAAAACATTACCATATCATTGCATATAGTACATCACATACATTACATTATCATTTAACATGTTTAGGATAAAAAATTTTGTTCTTAATAAATCATCTCACTCGCATCATCAATACATATCATATAAAACACGACCATTGCATTTACATTGCATTGTATCATCCATTAATCACGCATACCATCTCATAAATAGCATCGTAATCATTTTTTGCATTTCATTGCATAAATCATTCCACATCATTATAAACATAAAAAGGAACATAAAAATCCATCACATGCAAAGCATACATCCATCCATAATCATTTCATATATAAGCATGATTCACATTATTTCACTTAAACACCATAGATCATTTCCACACCATTTTACATATTATATTGCACATCACATATCATCATTTGCATCATCATATATCATCCATTCACATAAAATGCATATCATAAGCCAACAACATAATATAGATCTGTTAGTCATAATCATCAAATAATACATATATCATCAGAAATAAATGCATCCATAAACGCATCATATAAACATCATTGCATAACATATAGAAGTAGAATCATGCATAAATAATTAATACACATCGTGCATCGCATCAAAATCATCATCTCATATATATATCATCATCGGATAACTGTCATAGTATAAATAATCAGATCACTGTAAATGTATGTCAATCAGTACAAAAAGGCCCATCGGGCTATCAAAAAGGAGCCCATAAGGCACAAAAAGTATCATCTTGATCAAGGTCTACCCTCCTGTATGCTACCCTCATCCCTATCACTGTGACCCTTTGTTGGTCTGAAGCTGGTCCACTGTGAGTACTTTGGGATCTATGTTGGTCTAGGTACAGCCTCGTGATAGTGCAAATGATAATACTTGGCCTCTTTGACGGCCTCCTTGTAGGACCGAATGGACACTGTACCCTAAGAGGAGGAAGCTGTCATGCTCTCTAACTACTATCTTCAGCCTAGATTTGTGGCCACCTGTAGCTCTGCAGCCTATCTCTGCTGGATGGCATGATCCCTCTCGGCCCCAGCCTAGTCCCTCTCAATCTGTGCCTGATCTCTCTCCCCTGTCAAAGTCTACACCTGAGCCTACAACTGTGCAATCAATGTGTCTTGGGGATCCACCTATCTTGTTGGTTGCCCTAGTGGCTACACTCATGGAGGTTGTACCTGAGGCTAATCCTCACCCCCAGCCTATGGTGGTACACCTACTGGCACCTGCTCTTGATCCTACATATGTACATTAGTCTGATATAGCTGATCTAGCTGCACTGGGGGCCCGACCAGTTGGTCCTGTCATACATCATACCTCCATCCTCGTCCTCCCCCTCTACCTCTCACCCTCCATCGATCAGGGATTGCTCCTAGAATAGTCAATCGTAGGGGAGGCCAAAACCAATTCATGTATGCCTGTGTCATTCCTAGATCTATAGGCCCCTGATCATAAGCCCACGATCAGGCTACCAACTGTCTAACGCTGTTGATGGTCTTCGAGGTAGGAATATACCACCCCCATGAAACCTATGATAGGGTGTGGGTGAAGACGGCCACATAATTATCATCTGGATAATCTTGGGGCTCACCAAACTGACGCTACACGCGCCCAAGGAGATATCTCTCAATCATCATATGCTCTCAACCCTACATAAAGTGATCCTGGAAGGAAAAGAAGAGCTGATCTATATTGCTAGCCCATCTGGGCTGACTAAGGTATGAATAACATGTGAACACCTACATCTCATCTAGGACTCTCCTCCAATAGGGGATCCCATGCTCACCTATGTGTGTAAAGGACACACTGCCTCTATAACGCCATACGAGGGGATCATCTGGAACCATCAAAACTAGAACAAATCATGGTTGAAGGACAACAATGTGCTCCCACACCCATACATGGAGTATCAGGCTTGCTCTGAGCGCTTTGTCATCCATGTAGACATACTCATGCAGATCTCTATACAAGGAGGCAAGAAGAACAGGCCCCCAAGAAAAATGGTCTGGCCTATCGTGAACCATGCACTCCTAGCAAAGTCCCCAACTAGGACTGAAATATCGGCCTTGTCGGTCTAGGGCAATGAGACCCGAGATAATCACTGCAACAACCAAGTGGAAGGGAGGTTTCAGGGCCCTGTGTCGCTCCAACTCGATCTGCCCCTCGCAAATGACAATGTCCTCTATGGTGAAGACTCTATGGCAGGAATTACGCCCCTCATCCATATCAAAAATCACACACCAACCATGAATTGGCAAACGTAAAATGTGCCAAACATCCTCCAAGGTGATGGTGGCCTCGCCGGCCGGAAGGTGGAAAGAAGACGTCTCGTTGTGCCATCTCTCAACAAGTGCTGACATCATCCCTAAGTGAGTGTGAATGGGCATTGTGTAGGTGATGAACCATAACCCTATGTCTCAAAGTCGGTCTTGATCTCTGTCGCTCGGGTCCGACAAGTAGCCGAATAGATCCCTCGACCAATGCTCTCGGGAGTAGGGATCCCTCCTTGCATCTTGCATCAAGGAAGGTCACCTTGTTAAAAATTTTGAAAATTCTTGCCCGCCATTCAAGAAACCACTCTAGCATTAGAATCCATGAAGGCGTCGCAATTTGATTTTTATCAAACTCTGATGCTAGGACACAAAATGGAAAAATAGCACCACCGTGGTGCACTTTCCTCCCCAGCAGTGCACTTTGAAAAAATATAGGACCATCGCGTTGCACTTTGCAAATCACCCCACCGGCCACGAGCTTAGCGTCAGAGTTTGGAGTTTATTTTCAAACTCCAAACTGCACCGTCGTGACACAATATCATACCAAGCAGGGCAGTTTTATTTTTGAGCAGGGATATATAGCGCCACTGTAGAAAAACTAACTTTAAAAGCATTAATTAAGCATGAAAAATGAGAATTAAAGGTCAAGTGAGGATCACTTACCGATGCCCCAATGTTGGGTGGCCACTAGTACGTCCAGACTCAATCGGAAATATGCATCAAAAGTTGTCATTGTGCCATATCATCAGGAGGTCAGAGCTCAAATATCAAGGTTGCTAGATGGTTGTGTGTGAAAATGACTTGAAAGTGACCCCTCGGGCCCCTTTTAAGCTTGAAAATTAGGGTTTTTTCACCCTAATTGGCTATCCCGCTAGGGTTTTGGACCCTCAAACCTATTTTTGACCAATTGAGGCCTATTTTACATCATTTTATTGCATTTAGATATGTTTTTGGCCTCCTTGAGCTTCTTTGGACCTGTCGGGCACCTTGTCCTCTTTTTTCGCAAGATCACCCAAAAATTGGAAATTTTCATCCAATCTCTTGAGGGGGCAATATAATGGCATGTTTTATCTTGCCAGGAAATAGTGGGTAAGATTTCAAATAACATAAAACTTTTGGTTTTGATCAAGATCATTTATTCTTTGAACCAATGCAACAAGTGCATTGTTTCAAAGGGGCAAAATGTAGACACATAAAATGTACCGATTGACATTCTGCATCTGATCCCGAATACTAACATCATTTCATCCAGAATCATCCTTCAGTCTATTCGTTTAATCAAATTCCCTTATTTGCTTAAATCCATCAATATTCCTCTCTTAATTAAATAAATCATTTTATCTAATTAAGTCACCTATTCTTGATAATTAAATTAATTAATCTTGATCTAATTATCCATATTTAATTAAATAATCAATTTTATTTAATTAAATATCTAAAGTCTATCTATTAAATTAAATAAATTAAAACCCTATTTAATTTAATCTAGTATCATCTTTTTTAATTAAATAAATCAAAATCTTTATTTAATTAATTTTTTATCACATTCTTCTCATTATTTGATTTAAATAAATCCATAAATTTGAGTCAAATAAGTCACATCAACTGATCTCCTATTAAATTAATTACCCTTGATTAATTTAATCTCTTATCATGTCCCATCCTCTAGCTTTTCCCACTTGCACATGAAAATAGATTTAATTCATTTATTAAATCTCTATTTTCCTCAACAAGGCATCTTTTTGGAATATTTCTCCAAGTTTGAATTCAAAAATTCCAAGTTGGCATGTACATCCAACAAGGCATTTACTCTATCTTACATGTCCTTTTCCTTGATCCAAGTGGCCTTTAATGCATTTCCCCTTCCCTCTTGCAAGTCATTTCAACAAAATTCAAAATTCAAAAATAGGCATTTATTGGCACAATCCTCAAAACTTGCACATCCTCCATCCACTCATAGGTTGACAAGTGGCATCTTGACATTGGTTGAATGTTAGTCCCACATTGCTCAATTTTGGACATTCATCCTTCAATCTCATCTATAAATAAAGAGGTTCATCCTTCATTAGATCATCCAAAAATTATGGAAAGTTATTATACTCAAATTAAGAGCAATCCTCGTCCATCTTATTGAGTTCTTAGCTAGGTTATGCAGGTTTTTAGCTTGGAGTACTCTTCAACATCATCAAAGTGGATCAATTGTCATCAACACATCAAGCTTGCATCATAGGAATTGGGAAAGGGCCAATTTTCACATCAAATTGGCACCAATTCCCCCATGGGATCATGAGTTTGCTAGTCTAATTAGGATTCAATCTTTATTTTGTGTTTTCATTGTGTTCTTCATTGTTTTTTTCCTA
This sequence comes from Sequoia sempervirens, assembly GCA_007258455.2. NCBI lineage: Eukaryota > Viridiplantae > Streptophyta > Pinopsida > Cupressales > Cupressaceae > Sequoia > Sequoia sempervirens. Next base: position 20,477,961 of record VDFB02168118.1, read on the forward strand.
ATTTGAGCTTGGTGAATGGATTTCATGGGGAATCCTTGTTCTTTCTTGCAATTTCTAATCTAATGTGTTTGTTCTTATTGTTTTGCAAGTACTAGGATTGGGGTTCTCACAATTATGCACCACAATTATATATATATATATATATATATATATATATATATATATATATATATATATATATATATTACATTTATTTATTAAAACATAATTTAATTTATTTAAACTTAATAAAAGTATTTATTTTTAATTATCAAAAATACATGTTTAACTTTAATAACCTTATTTTAATGTGACAATAAATCAAAAACACTTATTAAATGAATTTAAATTAAATGGACTAAACACCAAATAATACCTGGCCACACAACGAGGTCGAAAGGTAAGACCACAACACTGGTAGACCAAACCAAACATATGGTCAACACTGACAAGGTGTGGAAATTAGATACACATAATCAATTGCTAATAACAAGATAAGAATAATCATCAAATAATCACATAATCCACATAACAAGATTAATCCACATAATCAATTAAGTTCATACACTAGTCATAACATAAGCATAAAACACCAGTAATAGAACTATCGTCGAAGTAGAGAGTCCAACATCAAACAAATTGTCATAATGTATCAAACCAAAATAAAACAACTGTCAGTCTATTAGAGAACAAAATGAGGGGAACTACACTTCTCCTAGGCTTGCACTCTCGATTCCTTCAAATTTCACAGTCAGAAAGTCAGAATTTATGTGAATTTCTATGGTTTGATGATAATGTTGACAACTTTGACAACTTTACAAAATTTCACTTTTGATGAGTCTTCAATCCTTATTCCTTCTTCAACCTAAGACATACAACACACACAAGAGGGAAAAATTGTTTTTTTTTTTGTGAATGGGGGGGTTTGCCTTGGTCAAACCCCATTTTGGTAGTTAAACCTTGTAATAAAATGAAACACAAAAGGAATGATGAATGAATAATTTCTATGTTGCAACTCACCAAACACTTGAATGGAGATTCTTGAATGAATGAAACTTAATACATCTCTCCAAGGTCTTTATCTTGCATGGGGTAAGTGCACCAAGATGGTCGCACTTTTGTGGCCAAAAAAGAAAAAAAAAACTCAAAACGCGTTCGCGTTATAATGTGAACGCGTTATAACGCGAACGCGTTTTGAGCTTTTAAAAGCAAAAAAAAAAGCAAACTCAAAATCATTTCTCATTTCCTTTTTGTGTGTTTTAGCTCCGCCCGCGGCCAAAAACCCTGTCATACGTGCTCGCGTTTTTGGAGAGGTCAAAATACATCAAGAGCAATTGGATTTCTTCACAAATATGGCGCCACGACGACGAAAAGATGCAAGAGGTAAGTATTGTTTGGTATTTGTTTTGAATTTGTTAGTTTTAAATTGATTTTGTTTGTTTTAGTTTAGAAATGAATGTTTTTTTTTAAATTTGTAGGAAATCGTCAACAAGAGGAGGAAAATCCTCAACCAAATCAACCTCAACCAAATCAACCTCAACCACAAAATCAACCTCCCCCACCATTCTCTCAATACCCTCCTGGCACTCAAGAAAATTTGAGGAGTGAAATTGAAAACAATAGAAAAGAAGTTGAGGATCTTATTAGTAAGTTGAGTGATCAAAATTCTTCAACCACAGAAAGGATACATCTAGCAGATTCACTAAAGGATTTGTTAAAAAATGTGGATGCAATTACCCAACAAATATCTGGATGGCAAAATAGGAGGCAAACATCGAGGGCATATTATGCAGACAAATTATCATATAAACAAGTTAAAGATTTAAAGATTACTAAAGGAGATTTGTGCTCTCTATTCACTGACCCTAGAACAAATCAAAATCTCACCCTCAATGCAAAGAGGTTTCCTATCCATTGGTGCCACCACCTAGAGATTAGGAACCATTTTTATGACAGATGGTATATGGTCTTTGATTACCCACCGTGCAATAACTATGAAGTCCCCCAATATTTTCTTAGGAAATTATACTGTGAGTTTGTATTGAACCAAATCCTGAATTATTTTGATATGAAGGAGTTTCAAGGGAGAGGTGGGGGGTCAGCACAGGATAGGCCTGGTGCACAGCTGGATCCTACACGACAGGGGAGACGACCTCTCGCTAGGCCGCCTCGTGAGCAGATTGCGATGCCGGTAGTTGCAAAGGAGAGTGTTGATGTAGAGACTTTGC
>VDFB02168118.1:20480267-20606582 GCA_007258455.2 Sequoia sempervirens
TTAGTACCAAATTATATTGGGAAAATCAGATTGAGTTAAAAGATGAATTGAATCTTTGGAAATAATTCGAGAGAAGAAATCCACGCTATGGATGTCCTAAGATAAATGGGAATTATCTCTGTGAAACTCCTAAACATTATTACTTGGGAAATAAATGTGGAATGAGACCACAAAATAGGTTTTCGCTTAGTCAAAGAATGGACTATTATTGGATGTAAAGAACCCATGTACCCAAAATTTTGGAAGATTCAAGAATGAAACGAGGAAATTAATGTCAGAGTTAGGACATTGGAACGACAGAGGGAATTGTCGAATGAGAAACCACTATAACCTGGAAAAAGATAGAGTAAGAGGTTGCACGAAATGTGGTAAGATAATGTCTAGAATGCCAGGAAATGAAGACCAGATGTCATCGTCGATGGGACATGTATACTCTCTTGATATTTCATAGGGAGAGTGGTAGGACACAAGATAGACCAACATGTCTATGTCGGTGAAACTAACATAATGTTCTAGTGGACAGACTCACCCAAGGAAATCGACGCTATTTGGAAATTTGATTTATAGGATTTTGGTCTAAAATAATATATTGTGAGAAGTAATTGCTTAGTATTCCTGAGAAGGTTATCTTAGTTATGAACGGAAAAATAATGATAGGGTTGAGTAGACCATGATCATACTATGAAACATTCAATTGAGTGAATGCACAATATATTATTATAGCCAAATAGGAAAAAATGGTAAATCAAATCTTGAATGATTTATAAACTTCTAACATTGAGGTTTGGACCATTACATGGAAAGGAAGGTTGGAAACTCTATTAGGCTGAAATATGCTTAGAAATAGGGTTAATCATAGACTTGATAGATTGTCAAAAAGGAGTAATAGATCGAAGAGATCGATGAAACTTTTTCAATACAAAGCTTAAGTATGATGCAGTATCAAAATTTGATAGGTATCCAAGAGCAATATTATGCTCAAGATGGACAAGTAATCAAGAACAATACTTTATGAAAAATGATGTGCAAGTGATGGATAGATTCAGTTTTTGAGTTGTCTAAAAGTGTAAATACCAAAGGGGAAGGATGGGACCCATGGTGTAGTGTACAATGCACTGACATTCCTTATCTATTTGGATTATACTAAGGTTAAATTATTGAGCCAATGATTTCCGATCACTATGTCTTAGGTGTCATGTATAATTACTATTGTACCTAGGATGTGTATATATGATAATGTAATAAAGCTCTTTGGGAGAGTAAGTATGTGTGAGGCATACAAATTTTCCCTATATTGCGATAGTGAGGGCATTCAAAGCAAGGTCCAAGAAGGACAAGGTTACAAAGAGTGATGCTACCTAGGATGAATGTTTTATAAATCTTACATATTGTGAGAATAGTAAGTAAAACTTTATTTCACTTAATTTGTATGTTAAAGTGCTATAGATCATTGGGGACAATGATTCACAAGGGAGGAAGTATGTTACACCCTGAATTATGTATTTACTATTTACTATTACTATGTCAGGTAAAGTGTGAATGTAATGTGAATTTTGGAGATGATTAAATTCACACATCAAACCAATATAGCTAAGGTTATGAATGCACGAGTTTCCATTAGTGGACCCCATACATACCCCGTGGGACATCCTAAGAACCCTCTAATTCTCTACCCACCTTCACACAAACAAAAAACTCAATGCCAACCTAAACTCATCCTATACCCACCATCACCTAAACCCAACTCACTATCCAAAAAGGAAAATGGCTCATTATTAGTGGCTCACTACCAAAGGTCTCACTGCTCAAAATAGAAAGAGATAAAGAGAAGGGTGGCTCACTGTCAAATATGAATTGCTAACAATACATTTGACCTATGTTGAAGATACAATTCCACTAAAGCTCATAAAAATGACTTAACACATTGCATACTTCACCACAACTACAATTCACACTTCTCTACACCAGATCTCACACATACACTTAATCACATCATACACATACTACTCTATCCACACAAGGAATTAACCTTGTACATATACCACAATTAACCAAAACATCAATTAGATCAACCTAATAGATGTACCATGCATCCTCATAACTTGTTGGCCCAAAATATTAACATATACGCCTTACGCCTCAAGTGCGAAAAGAACCAAAGCGTATAACACATTGAGATAGGTTGGCATGACATATTAATCCCACGATTTTTCTTATTGCATAACTCAACTCCACACAATCTCAAAACCTTAGGTCGGCACTACTAGTGATGTAAAAATAGAATGAACCAATTGTTCACTCATAACTCGACACATAGACCAACAAAACACTTGCCACTTGGAGCATGCACACTACTAACATCTACATCCACAAAAACACTTCCTCAAATCCATATAGCAAAATATTCATCCCCAAAGGAATCAAAGCATTCCAACATACACTATGTCATCGCCACTATCATTTCTAGATCGATACTTTGTCATCATTATCTTCAATTCTACAAAAACATCAAGTCATGAAACTTTGGATTTAGAGTCTTCCAACATGTACCAATGTTACCTCAAAACCATATAACCAAATTATGCATAGCAGAGCAATGCGAACCTCAAAACTAGTTCAGTGAACACTGAAAACTATACTCTAGACTTAGGCAATTATCCAATCATTTGGTCTTCTCTGGACCAACACTTTTGCATCTTTGCCATGGGTTGCCATCAATAATGGGTTGTCATCAATTCCAACACCATATACTATCATGCACATCAATCTCCAACAATCTCCCCACTTAGCAATCTCTTCACATCATCATGATCATGTTGTCAACCAACATTCTTCTCATAAGGTTAATGTGGGAAATTGTTTGTATTTTATATTTCATCAAATTCCATATTGGAAGGTTTCACAATAATTGAATTGATGGTGCATGTTAAACCTTAGAATCCTATTATTCTTTCTAAATTCCTTCTTGAAATAATAATTTGAACTATTATGTAATGGTTATTTATCAAATTCATTAAAAATTACAATCTTGTGGTTATTTTTTGTACAAATAAAATTTTATTCTTGTGGTAGGGGAGAGGACCTAATAGTCGGGCCCATGCACCACAATAACGATGATGTTATGTAGTAAGGGCCTTTTGGACTTTATCCATTACTTATAAAGTTAAGCATAACTAGTTATGTTTGCATCTAAAAATAACAAAATTATCCATTTTTACAAGTCACATCAAAGAAACAACTAATCATATGGTGATTGGTAATACATGCCTTGATACACACATTTTAATCTACCTTGTTTTAGTGTTTTCAAACAATTCAATAAAGATGTAGCTCAAATAGCCACATTATTGATGCCCAAAACCCCAAGCAATAACTTTAAGATATTAACTCACCTACAAAGTGTGATGATATTTTCATTAAAAATGACTTATTATTTAGAAACTTAAAGATTGAAAAATTAAAGTCCACTACTATATCCTCTCCCTTAAATAGCCTTATATTTGCTTCTTATCTTGCTATAATATAACTCAAAATCTTATCTAATATCCAAGGCCTTGTCATCTTAATCATTGATAGAAACTTGGTTGCAACTAAAGTGCATTAGGTGAGCTTTGACTCATCTCTTCCTCATTATTTGAGGGATTATCCTTGGTATAAGGATATTGTGTTTTATTTAGAGATTTTGAGTTGTCTTATAGAGCTAGATGATCAATAAAAGAGGACATCAAACCTGACAGCTTAAAGGTATGTACTACTCCAAGGCTAATTAATGTGGAGAAACCTTGATGGTGTACTCCTTAAATTTTTAGATGAGGAGCAATCAAAAAAGGTCATTAAGAACTATCACCAAGGATTTTTTTGTTGAAGTCTATTTCTCATTAGATTATGAGAGTAGGATATTGGTGGCCAACGTTGTTCAAGGATGTGGCCAAGTTTGTCAAACAATGTGATTCTTGCTAAAGATTCTCTCACAAGATGAATTTTTTAGGTGCACTTCCCTCATAACCATTTCAATTGAGGCTCCATTTCAATAGTTGGGCATAGATTTTTGGGAGGAGGTGACTAAGAAATTTAACAACATATAATACATATATACATAAACACACACACATACATATGTCACAATTGATTATTTCATAAAATGGGTGGAAGCAATCCCCATGAGAAATACATCTAAGATAGTGATTGAATTCTTACTGAATAACATCATCATAAGGTTTGTTGTGCCATTATGGATAGTTGTTGATAATGCATTGTGTTTCAAATCCTATGAAATCCTTTATGTGTGTTTTCAATAACTGCATTTTACATTTATTAAAAAATATATATGTATGTTATAGTGGCAGAGGGTATTCAAAACCTAGGAAAATCTTTTAGATATGATTTTGGCCAACTTTAATCAACATGATATTTTTTTTTGAATTGCATTCTTCCTAATCATCTTAAGCTGTAGAAGGATCCTTCGACGATGTTTCATAAAATTGCAAAAGAAAATCTCTAAGAGAAATAGATGACACGCTACTCTGACTGAGATTATAGAAAAAAAACTAAGCACCCTATGGAATCTCTGACATTTCACATGCACACAAGTACCCTGGGAGGTTCACGGGCACTTATTTCCCCTAGGAGGTTCACGGATGCTTATTTCACATGCTCACCACAGGAAGCGTATCAATCAAGAAACAAGTTTTGACTCTACCTTCCCTTTTACCCTCACCCATACCGAAACGGTGGAAGGTGGGATCTGCGAGGAGTTATCGACAGTTGTAACGCAACGAGACTTTCTATCAAGAGTACAATGGGGATAAAGCCGTGAATGATGGGCAACAATAATAAGATATTGGGAAAAAAAGCTAAGCACCCTCTGTAATGTTGACATTTCACATGCTCACAACTTCAAAATCACATGGGGCATGACAAGAAGGTGTGTGAGTGCATACTAAGTAGACACCCATTTTGAATAATTTTATGCACAAGCTATGAGATGAATTTTGATTGTAGGTGGGTAAATGTTAATGTGTCACCTCAAAATGATGAATAAAAGTGAAATAGGCCTACAGAGGGAGATTATGACTAGCATTTGGACCTATATAGGGGAGAGGGGTGAATAGTTGTGCAGGGTTTGATTTTGGGAGATTATGATTAGCAATTGGATCTATATGGGGGAAATGGATTAGTGGTTGTGTTGGGGTTTAATTGTTGTTATAGGGCTTGTGCATATGTGTTGCATAAAGTATTCAAATTGTAAAGTTTTTATTTACTTTTATTTGAGTGTCATATAGGTTGCATGGGTTTGTTTTCTTTCCTTCTATGTGTTAGTCTCAATTCAATGGGAGAAAATTATCGAGGAGATGAAGGCTAGCATATGGAAAGCAATGATTGGCGAATACCCTAGCTCAACCTTTCAACATTGCTACCACATAACATGTAGGGAGCAACCTTTCCAAGTAGACCTGACTGTAAACATCAATTTTAATCAGGTCTCCTCAATCAGCTACTTTATTTATACTAAATATAGTTACTGCTTCTTCAGTAAAATATCAAATCAAAAGCATGTAAAAACTAAAAACGTATCCAAATAGAAATATCAATCCATAGATAAAAAGAAAGAAAGAAATTAATTTAGATTCAGAAGAAAAGAGAAGCAATGAGTCAAGGTTGAATACCCAAATCTACATCTCAAAAATCTCATCCTATCTTCAAATGCAAAAATCCTACACATCGATTGAATTATCCAAATATAATGCCTATATCCCAATATACAATATGTATTCCCCATCTAAAATCCAATCTCAAAATTCTAAATCCAAATACCACGATCCTAAGTTTAACTCCATCTAGGTCCCTAAATCCAAAAAATTGCATCCCCCATAAAAATATAATTTTGAAATTCTAAACCCAAATCCTAATATCTCAATCTAATACCCAAAGTTCAAAATATATCTATATCCCTAAATCAAAAATAAAACATAAAGAAAACAACCCACACAACCTATACGACACTCAAATAAAAGTAAAGGAAAGCCTTATAACCTGAATTCCTGGATACCTATTCCAGAGCCCCTATTTTGGTACGAGTAGGCATCATGGTGGCAAAATTCCATAGCAGAAAGATGTCTTGGGCTACCCATCTGAGACTTCAACAATGTAAATAACAAGTTGTTTGTTTGTTACTAGCCCAAAAGGACCAAGCATGCCTCTCTCTGTAGCCCCTTGTGCCTCTTGTGCATAATGTATGATTCTTCATTACTCGTCATCCCTACCTCCAACTATGTCGAAGGTTTCAATCATTACAACTTTACTAATTAGCTTGAACTCTGTAAGAAAAATAAATGAAGCACTAGTATCCCCAAGTTCTTTATGGGAATAACTCGAGCAGATCAGTTCCTTTTGATTACCCACTAAATGAAAAAGAAACCCAAATGACAAACTCTTAGTGATGCTCTGCTTCTATCTGCATTGTTGCAAGAGGCAATAGGTCCATCTTTGTCAATTGACATAGCATAATCAAAAGGACATGCATACGTAGTGGCAAGAAGATAAACAAGTGGCATTCAACAAACATTGTTTTAGTGGACATGTAAGACACTTGTAATTGCACTCCAGCACGCCTGCTTGGTAGGTGTTTAAAAAACAACATAAAAGAGAGACATTAGAGAGCCAATAAAAAAACAGGGCCTCATTTTAAGGAGAAAAGTTGAAATTGAACAATCTTTAGAAGCTGCACTCTTTCTTGCCTTTAATGTTGTGTGATTGGTTTTTAAAAAAGATTCTATTATTAACACTTTCATAAACCAAAAGTCTAATGGGAAGAAAAAATGGTCTCTACCAATAAATTAAACTAAAAATTATATAAAATATTCAAAAATATTTGAAACATTCAAATTGTCCTCCATTTTTTACTGTTAGCATGATTCAAAAAGCCCAACTAATAGCAATTTGTCCAAATGAAAGCATTAGTATCCACTTATAGGCTGGGACTAATAAAGTTGCATTCTTTAAGTGTGTCTCAAAGCATTGTCTGTTTTATTCAAGAACTCAAAACAAAAACAAAAAGACCATAAAACATGCATAAATCATTCATGTAACGGCTAAGGAAGATGCGGTGGTCAGTTGTCACGCCACACTACAACAACTAGACTATGAACAACATGCGTTCCACCTGGGATACATTTCCACGATATTTCCCCAAGCAATAATTTTAATCCCTTTTAAGTCACCTTAAAAAAGTTTGATGAGTAATACAACTAATCATATGGTGATTGATAATACATGTCTTGATACACTCATTTCAATCTACCTTGTTTTAGGTGTTTTCAAACGACTCAATAAAGATGTAGCTTATATGACCACATTATTGATACCTAAAACTCCAAGCAATAACTTTAAGATCTTAACTCTGCTACAAAGTGTGATGAGATTTTCATTAAAAATGGCATTATTTAGAAACTTAAAGAGCGAAAATTTGAACTCCACTACTAAATCTCTCCCCCTATATAGCCTTCTATTTTCTTCTTATCTTGCTATAATATAACTCGAAATATTATCTAATATTCAAGGTCTTGCCTTGTTAATTGTTGATAGAAACTTGGATGCAACTAAAGTGTGTTATGTGAGCTTTGATCCATCTCTTCCTCATCATTTGAGGGATTATCCTTGTTATAAGGACATTGTGTTTTATTTAAAATTTTTGAGTTGTCTTGTAGAGTTAGATGATCAATAAAAGAGGACATTTAACTTGTAGCTCAGATATATGTATTACTCCAAGGCCAATTAATGTGACAAAACCTTGAGGATGTACTCCTTAAATGTTTAGATGAGGAGCAATAAGAAAAGGTCATTAACAACTACCACCAAGGATTCATTCATGTTGAAGACTATTTTTCATTAGATTATGAGAGTAGGAAATTGGTGTCCCATGTTGTTCAAGGATGTGGCCAAGTTTGTCAAACAATGTGATGATTGCTCCAAGGCCAATTAATGCGATAAAACCTTGATGATGTACTCCTTAAATGTTTTGATGAAGAGCAATAAGAAAAGGTCATTAACAACTACCACCAAGGATTCATTCATGTTGAAGACTATTTATCATTAGATTATGAGAGTAGGAAATTGGTGTCCCATATTGTTCAAGGATGTGGCCAAGACTATTTGCAAGATGAATTTTATAGGTACACTCCCCTCACAACCATTTCAGTTGAGGCTCCATTTCAATAGTTGGGTGTGTGTGTGTGTGTGTGTGTGTGTGTGTGACAATTGATTACTTCACCAAATGGGTGGAGGTAATCCCCGTGAGAAATGCTACATCTAAGGTAGTGATTGAATTCTTATTGAATAACATCATCACAAGGTTTGTTGCGTCATTATGGATAGTTGTTGATAATGCATTGTGTTTCAGGTCCTATGACATCCTTGATGAGTGTTCTCATAATGGGATAGTTCTGACACATTCATCCCCTTAACATCCACAAGGAGATGGGAAAGATAAGTCTAGCAAAAAATGTATCACGAACATCATAAAAAATAATATGGATGCAAACAAGAAAAGGTGGGATGGTAAACTAAAATTTGTCGTTTGGGAAAATAGAATAACTAATAAGAAGGTTATTGGTAGGAATCTATCTAAGTTGGTATATAGCATGGAAGCCAACCTTGAATTACCATCATAAACATAAAGGTGAAGAAGAGGATACCATGTCCCAAAGAGTGCATGATCTAACCAAGATAGAAGAAGCTAGGAGGGCTGCCCATGAGAGGAAACTACTAAGAAAAAAATATAGATTTTTGATGAAAAGGCTATCTAAAGGGAGTCCCAGGTTGGGGGCTTCATCTTCATGTAGAACTCCAAGTTTGAGGATAAAGGAAAACATGAAAAATTTGATTCCTTATGGGTTGGGCCTTTGGTTTCTTGAATTCCCTCAAGTGTGATAAATTTACTAGGTCTTAAGTTTAAGGTTGTTGGGGGATTGTAATATACATGTATGATTGATATTCTATAGTTCAAGTGAGTCTAGAAGTGTGAGATTAAATTTATCTAAGAATTAGAAACATGATGAGCCAAGTTTTTCCTTAGCAAGTTTTCTCATTTGAAATGACTTTCCTTCCGTGTTTGATAGCCTCTTTATTTCTTGCTCACATAGAATCACTAGATTGACTACCTAATTATTTTTTATGGAAAGTAGTTTTCTAACAATTCTTTAATAAATTTGAATACTTCACTTAATATTATTATATTCAAATATAGCATATAAAAACATTATTCATTAAAAAATCATTTATTCTATTATCTTAGACTTGAACATATTTAATATGTTTTCTTATTATTACAGCAGTTTAAATGAATATTGTGAATGTTGTTGAAGAAAGGAAATTACGATCAATTTCATAAAGTTTGAACCAAGATTATATGGTACTGGTACCTCCCCAAACTCCACCCCTTCAACTAACTCACAAGTCCATTTGAAACTCAATTATTAAAATCAATTACATTTTAAGTTTATCAGAAAATCTATATATGTGTGTATGTTATTGTGGAGGAGGACTTAACGTATTCACAGCCTATGAAAATCTTTTTAGATATGATTTTGGCCAACTGTAATTAGCATGATAATTTTTTTCTCAATTGCATTCTTCCTAATCATCTCCAATATACAATCCTAAAATAGGTACAGGAACACAGAAAAAAAAAACAAAAAAAACTTTCAACTCCTGAAAACATTATGGTTTCCCTCAATACAACTATTGCCAAAAGCATATATGGTACAGAATTACAGTTTTTAACTGGCATTGATAAAATGGTAAATGAGGGAAGCAAATTTGGAGCAAATAAAGATTCATAACATACCTCGCCAAAGGACTTGAAAACGCACCATCGTTCTTCCCCCAAATTTGTATTGGACAAAACAATCCCATGGTCCCTAAACATATTGCAGTAACTTCAATATTGAATCAGCTTAAGCTGTAGAAGGATCCTTCGACGACGTTTCATAAAACTGCAAAAGAAAATCTCAGAGAGAAACTGAGATTAGAAAAAAAGAAGCTAAGCAACCTATGCAATGATCATTTCACATGCTCAAAAGTACCCTGGAAGCCCATCAGTCAAGAAAAGAAGCTTTGAATCTACCTCCAGTCTTATCCTCATCCACACCGAAACGGTGGAAGATGGGACCCGCGAGGAGCCGTGTTTCTCTACGTAATGTCTGACATTTCACATGTTCACACGTACAAAATCACATGGGGCATGACAGGAACTTTTGCAGAAACCCATTTTTAGCCGATTGGCTATTATACGTGGGGAACTCCACCGGGATCTCCTCCAGTCTGATGCCGGAGACCCCACTGGGAACCCTCACGTATTTACTTCAACACGTTGACGGTCCAGTTTCCTTTGATCTACAGTCTGATAAGCCTCATCCGCTACTGCAAACGCGTCTTGTTTGGCGTCACCGACAATTATTTCCAACACAAACTCGAGTGTATCTTACATGTGGGCTAAGACTCGAAGTGACATCACCAATAGCAAACAAAGAGGTCAATGTATATGTTAAATTTCCCAAAACAAGGCATGGTTCTCTAGTAACGAGTTCATAGGATTGCTTATCTATCTTTCTCATTGTAATGCCCTATGGGCCACCTCAATTTCTCTTTCCTTTCTATCTTGTTTCTTTTGAACTCTCTTTCTCTCTCTTTCCTTCTTTTATAATTGTTTGAGCTACTCTCTTTCCTTCACAAATTTAATGATTGTAAAAATAGATTGGGATTCGATTATTTGAATCACTTGGTTGTCAATGTTGTCCTCCTCTTCCTTGCTAATACCTTGAGTTTCCTTCCTGAAATATAAATAGTAATTTAACATTTGTGGAATGGGAAATGTGGCAGATGGAGATGGAAATGAAAAAGTTCCCTGCTTTTCTTCCTAATGCAAGCCAATACCTAGTTACATTTCTCCCTCTTCCAACCAAGATGGTTGGCTAAGGATTGAGGGAAGACTTAGACCATCACTACCCACATTCATAACTCCCTCTCCCAGCTAAGACGATTAGCTAGGCGCTAAGAGAAGATTTAGACTGTCATTACCGAAATTCATAGATCCCTTTTCCAACCAAGACAGTTGGCTAGGGGCCAAGGGAAGACTTAGGCCATCATTAAGTTCCTCAGGCACCATTGGGGAGAGGGATAGTATCACCCATGAGAGGAAGTTGGTATGGGAACCATTGGTATACCATCCTGAGTAGAGGAACACACACTAACATAAGCTAGAGGAACCTTGTTGAGTCAGTTTAAGTTCTATGTTGATAGTGTTAAACCAAGTTGATAGCTTTTTGATTGATTTGAAAGTTAGGGTTGGTTGTCTTTCACCTTCCATGACTGTTTAGTAAATCTAAGTTACAGTGTTAAAAACCTTGTGATAAGCATGAGATGTATATTGTGTATTTTATTTTATATATAAATGCTTATACCTATACACACACACACACACATATATATATATTTATATAAGGCGACACATACATATGTATGTATGTAGGTATGAGCATACATAGATAGTAATGCCTATGTATACCCATATGTAGAAACATAATAAATATGTGAGCATTCACTTATGTATATATATATATATATACTATGTTTTAATGATAGTATATATAGACATATTTAATTAAATGACTAATATGGCTATGTGTAGGATCACGGGGATCCAAACTAGGCCCTTAAGTGGCAATGAAAATTCAAAAAAATAGAATTAGGCAACCTGACATAAAAATTGGAATAGGTTATTAACATAATTTGAAAAATTTGTAAGAACAAAACTTGTAGCAAATTGAATGTAGTTTCTAGAATACTAGCCCTTTTTTGGAAAAAAAGAAAATCTACTTTGCGAAAATTTGAAATTTCAATGCAGTGGTACTAAATTTTCATGAAAAAGATAAGAAGCAGGTGTATGTTTGAACACCCAAAGTACGAGAAAAATAAATTTATTTTTTTGAAACTTTCAATATATGTAGAGGATACATGCCGGATGTGTTGGATTTTTTTTAAAATTTTTTTACATGTAAATAATTAGTTATAATTTTTTATTAGAACATTTCAAAATTATTAAAACGTGTTTGTTTGACCACCATAACTTGGTGAAAAATTTATGAAATTCAATTTTTTTTATCCTATAGTACATAAAGCATAGAATGTGACAAATCTTTTAGATTCAAAAAATGTGAAATAGTTTGAAAGTTATAGAAGTTTTTCAATCAGCCTATCAATAAAGACTTTAGTTGTAATGCATGTAGAAAATCAATAATAATTATTTATTAAATTCAAAATAAGGAATATCTTATATTGGTGGAAAGCTAACAATTTTTTCTATAAACCCTTTTCATTTCATGAAATATGAATAAAAAAATAGTCATCAACCACAAAGGCGAACTTCAAAAAACTAAGCAAATTTTGTAAGCACATTTTTTGTGTTGGTTTTCTAGGTTAGGCAATCCCAAGCCAAAAACCAAGGCAAACCCGAGGGAAATCTCAAGGCTACAAATTTTGTTAGACAAAATGGATATCTATTTTAGAAAATAGGCACCCGTTCTTGGGTCTTCAAAACAGATATCTGTTTTGAAGACCTAAAAACCCTCTTTAGTAAAATGGGCATAACTTTTGTGTTTCTTATCAAAAAATTTATTTTTTATAGGTGTTGGAAAGGTGATTGAGAGCTCTATGCAATGAAATAGGTAGTGTTTCTATATTATATACAAAAAAATAATTATAATCATTTGAACTTCATATTTCATTTTTGAAACATCAAACGCTCACTACTTTCACATACAAAGTCTTTTTTTTCATATTTTTTTTGTAAATATCATCTCAAAATACTTGAAACATTAGAAAAACTAATCAATAATGAAATATTTATTTTTTTGTAGTAAGGAGATGAACAAATATTCATAAATCATCATATCTCTCTGTCCCTTTCTTTACCTCTCTATATTTCACTATGTCTCCCCTTAAGCTCTGGACCTATCCCTCCACTTGTTTCTCCCTCCCTCTATTTTTGGGTATGTGCAGGATCATGTTGGGCCAAAAAGTGGCAATAACATGATGGGTATGTGTAGGGTATGTGGCTGACGAATTTTTTTACCCAAAATTGATGAAACAAAAAGGGTTTTTAAAGGAGATTCTCAACTTTCAACCAATATAAATTATGCTTTACTTTGAATTTAATAAATAATTATTATTCATTTTCTATTTGAATTACTACTAAAGTCATGATTGAGAGGTTGATTAAAAAAAATCTATAGCTTTCAAACGGTATCACATTTTTGAATCCAAACATGTGTCACATCTATGCTTCTTACATACGCTATAAGATTAAAAAAGAAAATCAAATTTAATGAACTTTTGACCAAGTTAAGGTGGTCAGACCTATGAGTTTTTATATTTTTAAAAAATTGTAATAAAAAATTCATAATTAATTATTTACTTGGAAAAAAATTACAAAAAAATATGTATCACATTGGGGCATGAGTCCTCTTACTTATATATAAAATATTATAAAAAAAATATTATCATTTTATTGTGCTAGGTGATCAGACAAACACCTACTTTATATTTTCCTAAATTTAAGTACTACTACATTGAAATTTCAAATTTTTTACTAAATAGGATTTAAAAAAAAAAACCTAGTATTTTAGAAACTAAATTCAATTTTCTACAGATTCTATTCTTACATATTTTTGAAATACTATAGATAACATATTTAAATTTTTATGTTAAGTTTCCTAACTCTGATTTTTCTAAATTTTTTGCCACTTAAGGGCCTATTTTTTCCATGATTATCCTACACATACCCTTTTACCTCTTTAGACCTCTCCCTATAAATCTATTGAACTCTAGACTTAACTATCTACTTATCCATCCATCCCTCCTTCCTTCTCTCTTTGTCCCTCTTTAGACGTATCTTTCTCACTCTCTCTCCCCTTGAGCTTTAGACCTATCTCTCTACCTCTATCCATCCTTCCTTCTCTCTCTCTCTTGGGTCCCTCTGACTCCCTCTCCCTCTCCATCTCTTTCTCACTTTCCATCTCCTCTCCCTCTCTCTCCCTCCCTCCCTTTGAAGTCTCTCTCCCTCTTAAGTATCTCTCTCTCTTAGGTCTCTCTAACACACATACACTCTCCATCTCCCTCTTAGGTCTCTCTCTCCCCCCCTCTCTCTCTCATCTCTCTATCCCTCTCTCTCTCTCTCCATCTCCCTCTCTCCCTCCCTTTTAAGTCTCTCTCCCTCTTCAATATCTCTCTCTTAGGTCTCTTTCTCTTAGGTCTCTCCTACTCTCTCTCCCACTCCCTCTCTCTCTCATTCTCCATCTCTCTCTCACACACACACACTTGTGTCATAGAAAAATGTCCCCTTGTCATTTTCATGGCCTTTTAGGTCTTGTTTCATGGTGCTTTGATTATTTTGCTCCAATTTTATGTTGTAACATGGCTTCAACATGCATATTTAGGTACTAAAATTCAAATAACAATGTCTTGTGAAGGTGTTGTGAAGTGTTGTAAGACATTTCTACATTCTTCTAGACTCTATTCATTACATTTTACCTAAGAACCACCTTTTCATCACTAAACAAGTCCTATTTTGAAGTGTTGTAAAGTCTTGTAACAAGCTTTCATGCTTTTCTAGGTATATTTTCACTATTTATCCCTTTCTCATGCTTTATTTGGTCCCTTTATGTCCTTATATTCCTTAATTAAGTGTATTTTTTAATGTAAACCCAACAAACAACATTAAATACAACATATTTCCTGACACATATTTTTATGTCCTAGGTGGGACCCATTTGCCATGGGTGGCGAATGAGTCTCCCTCAGCCCCAAATTCAAAATATTTTAAATTTCCTTTTAGGATTTTATTCAAAAACACTTGATGTCAGCCTGTGATGAGGTATGAATGGGTAACTAAGGCACAAGACTGTATAAATAAGTGATTTTCACCTCATTTTGCATCTCCTCATTCAAGCATTCAATCACACATCACACTCAAGCATTCAAGCATCTTACAACATCAATTCAAGCACTATTCAAGCACTTTGGAGCATCCATTGACACTACTTCAGACTTGCATCATCAAGGGTTTGGTAAGTTGATAGCATTTGCATGTTTTTAGTTTATTATTCTCTTTCATCTCATTGTTTTATTAAGGGTTTGATTACCACAAGTGGGGTTTGACCAAGGAAAACCCCTATTCACTAACCTTCAACCATTTTCCCCCTATTGCATATTTGTTTGCAGCCTTTTGTGTGTATATTTGAAAACTTTTTAGGTGTCGAAGATTTTTTTACAAGTCAACTAGGTGCTTCAAGTCAACTCAAGTGTATTTCAAGCTTGGAGAAGGTTTTTTGTCTGTTTCCTACAGAATTGACTTCGACAACTTGACAAGCAGACATTTCCAAATCTAGTGTTGCAAAGTTGTCTCCTAATTTTTTACAAATGTGGGAGAGGACTGATTCACCACTAGTGGCAAATGAGTCCCACCTTAGGACTGAAAATTTGAATTTTGTTAGATTCTAAATCCCAACAGTCAGAAACCAGCTTCCGACAGTTTTTCACTAAGAGGAGGACTGATTCACCACCCTGGGCGAATGAGTCCCACTATGAAAATTTAGTGAATTCAACCATCATCCAAAACATTCCAAATTAATTATACTTCACCTAGGTGCACTATTATTTAACTCATTTCTTTCTATTCTGCATATTTTCTTCATTTACTTCATTGTTTGCATATCACAATGTGTTTTCAAACATAACTTAAATCTCACTTTTGCATTCATATTCATTCATTTTAATCAGTCAATTTCATTTAGTTAACTTCATTTATATTATACAACATTGCATACATCCTAATATGAGTGAACCATTAGCATTTTTAGTTCCTATCTCTCTCCTTTTAGGTGAAAAACCCTAAGAGTGAAAGAGAAGTCTTAGGAACCCAAAAATAAATGGTTCAACACTCCATATCTCTCCCACTCTCTCCTTCCCTCTCTCCCTCCCTCTATCTCTCTCTTTCTCTCTTTCTCTCAAGTCTCTCTCTCTCTCTCCCTACCCCTCTCTCTCTCTTAGGTCCCTCCCATTCTCTCTCTTTCTCTAAAGTCTCTCCCTCCTAGGTCTCTCTATATCAAGTTTCTCCCACTCCCTCTCTCCCTCTCTCTCTCTTAAGTCTCTCCCACTCACTACCTATCTCTCTAAGCACCCTAGATAGAGAGATAAAGGTAGAGAAAAAGAGAGATAAATAGGGAAAGATAGAGAGGGGGTATAGAGGGAGGGAGAGTGGAAGATATATAGAGAGGGTATAGATAGAGAGATGGAAGTAGAGAAAATGAGAGATTTGAGAGGTAGAGAGAGAAGAAGAGGGGTAGAGATATATCAATATATAGTGGGAGATGGAAATAGGGATAGATAATGATAGAGGGAGATATAGAGAGATAGAGAGGGATATGGAGATAGATAGATAGGGAGAGAGAGAGAATGAATAAGAGAGAGAGGTGGAGATAACGAGATATAGATAGATAGATATATATAAAGAGAGAGATAGAGAGATATATATAGAGGGGGAAAGAGTGAGAGAGAAAGGAGGTGATAGAGACAAGTAATAAAGATAAGGGGAGAGAGATGGAGAGAGGGAAATAGACAAAGAGATAGATATAGGGAAGCATAAATAGGGTATGTGTGTATATATGAGTGAGAGAGAGATATGGAGATAAATTTATGAAAATGTAGATTATATAAATAGATAGAGGGAGGGAGAGGGAGAGGGAGCAAGAGACATATAGAGAGAGATAGAGAGAGATCTAGAGAGAGAGAAGTAGCGAGATATATAAATATGGAGTGATACAAATAGAGGGAGATATAGAGAGATATAGATAGAAAGAGGGATATATATATATATATATATATATATAATCTATGAAAGATAGAGGGGAAGAGAAAGGGAGAAAGCTAGGTAGATAGGGAGAGAGAGACAGGAGAGATATAGATAAAGGAAGAGCAAGGGAAAAGTGGAGAGATAGGCAGAGAGGGTAAATGAAGAAGAGGGGGAGAGAGGGAGAGATATCTAAATAGATAGAGGGATATGTATGTATGTATGTATGTATGTATTTATGTTCTCCTAGTTCAACTTGGTTAAAGGTGTGCATAGGATCAAAGACAAAAAGGAGGCCTTCTATGATGATTTATGCAATTTTTTACTCTCCTTAGTAAAAAATATAACTTTTTCATTATGTATTTCTTCTTTAATGTTTCAAGTCATTTAGGATGATTATTGCAAAAAAAACATGAAAAGAAGACTTTGTATGCAAGAATTATGAGGACTTAAAATTTCAAAACTTAAGGAGGAACTTAAAATCATTATAATTTTTTTTTTTTTTGCTCAATCTATCAAAGTAATCTGATCCATTGCATAGACCTCTAAATCACCTTTCCAACACTTGTAAAAAATCAAAATTTTGATCAATAACGCAAAAGCTACGCCCATTTTACTAAAATGTGCTTTTGGTCTTTTCAAAATGGATATTTGTTTTGTTTCATAAATTAATGAAAGTTAATTTCAGGAAACAGATATTTGTTATAAACGGATAATTTACCCAAACCATACAAAAATTCAACATTTTTTTTCACTATTTTGGTGAAGTAAAAGCACTTTTTTTTTCTCATTTCCATTTTTTGGACCCCCATGATCTTGCACATGCCTATAATATATGTATTAATATATGTATATTTAATTGATTGATATATATACATATAAATATATGTACATATATTTTGATATATATATATATATATTATAATAGAAAGTGTATTATATTATATATGCATATACTTAACATTATAAATATATGTGATGGAAGCCATATTTAATGGAAAGATATCCACATATGATGGTGGTATATATATACCATGCAATGGCATGAGTGGAAACTATTATTTGTGGTTGTTTAAAACTGTCAAAGCTTCCAACATTAGGTGTATACTTTAAAAAAGAATAGGAGGATAAAATGCCACAATAAGAAGCCAATTTTTAAAAAAGTTTCAAAACATATCCCACAACATATAGAAGGAATATTTGACCAAGTAAAAAGCATGTGATATAACTATTTAAGCCTAAGACTAGGGGCAATAGAGTGAGAGGTAAAAGCTACATTTTATTTGGACTTATATGTGCCATATGGAAGACTTACTCTACTATACTAAACCTACCAACAAACAAAAAAAGGTTTCGCTAGGAAGCTTGGGAGGAGATTGTGTTGTTTTGAGAGTCATGTTTTAACTAATTTTTGTATAGCTAGTGCCACAGTTGGCAAAGAATTTTTAGAGGTGGCAGTAAATAAGCAAGGCATAACTATCTTAAAGGGATCAACCACTTCTCCATTTCATTATAAAAGGATGCAACTACTCATAGCTTTGTTGTTCATTTTTTAGTGCATTCATTTTTTTTTTGAGTGTAGGATATATGTGAGGTTGTGAGTTAGTGTATTGTGAGCAATTATATTTAAATATGCATTTTTAATTGTCAAGGGGGAGTGGGAAGACTATTCATTTATAGTTCATTTGTAGATCATTGTATTTCATTTGGTGCATTCACTTGGTCATTGATAGATGAACATAGAGAAGGTAGCGGTCTGAGTTATTAAGTTTTGGAGCAAGGAGTTGTAGGAGCTATTTTATTCTAGGCATGCTTAAGATATCTCTTTCTCTATCTTATTTTGATTTTGAAACTAGGCTTTAATATTGTTTGAAAGTGTTTGTGCCATCATTGTGTGCATATTGTTGTTATTTGATAGTTTATGAGTGCTTGTGCATTTGCCTAGAATATCTATAAGCTATATTAGGGAATCTGAAGAGCATGAAAAATAGGTATCTTGAATTATAATGCTTGATTAACATAGCAAAGAGAAGCTAATATAGGGCAATATGAAAATCTCTAGTAATATAGTATGGTATTTATTGCCTGAAAGAGTTATGTTGTTCTGCAATGAAAGAGATTAAAATGATGATAGAAGTATTTTTCCACTACTATGGAGTGATATTATTTTATGAATACCTTTGTATGGTAGTTTAACCATGAGTGAAGAACTTTTTTTCTAGGATTGCTTATAACCCTTGAAAGAAGGAGGATAGTTTATTTCCTTGAGTCATGATAAACACTTGAATAAGAGGCAGTTGCCAGTCCCAAGATTGTTACACATATGTAATAGGGTATTTAAGAGATTGGGTCAAACCTAATTGATGATTTGAATCATTATTTGTGTGTATTGATTTTGAATGAAGTCTTGTTTATGATACTTTTTGGGTTAAATCAAGAAAGAGTTATTTGCAGGTAAGTAGAGTTTCCAAGTTGAGTAAGGGGTGGGTGAACTTGTATGAAACCAAATCTTTAGAAAGTGGTATTGATATATGTATCAAAACTTTGGCCAAAGTAAGTGTGGAAATCACTACATAAACTTGTCAGCTCACTATGTGCCAAGATTGCATAGCTAGTCAAGAGCTTGTCATGCATAGTTGGAGGGTATCCATAGTTGTATGACCATACTAGTTATGTAGGACACAAAACCATACTCAAGTAGGTAATTCTAGAGGTTTCTATACAAGACTCTTTGTCAAAGGGTAGGGACACTTTCAGTTAGGAAGTTGTGTGGGGGACCACTAAGTCTATGGTTGGAGGAAAAGTGTTTGGGTGATTCTCTCCATCTTGTAGATGGCAGTTGAGACTTGTGAAACAAAAGAAGTGTGATCCATTTGAGGAAACCTTGGCCATTGAACTCTTGTGAATTATAAATTTGTATATGAATATTATCATGGATCTATTGTAAATTATATTTGAAAAGATGAGTTTCATTTACTTGGAATTATGTAATGTTATTTCATTTATGCAATGATATTGGAAATTTTTTAATGCAATGTGTAATTATTCTATTGAAAAGGAAATTTTCATTTCTCTATTTTTGGAAATTTTAATTATTCACTCTTTGAGTTAAAAAAATTAGGTAAAAATAGTAGGGTAAGGAATATGTATGTTACAATATCCCATTTGTTGTTAGCCCCAATCTAAAGGACATCTAGTTATGGATTAAAGAAAAATTTGAGAAGAAAATAGAAATATGGAACAAACAATATTTATCCCTAGCTGGGAGGATACAAGTCTTGTTGATGGGTGTTTTTACACACTTTCTCAACACAGGAAATGTGTATGTGCACTACCTCTCTTGAAAGGAAATCTCCAACTACAAGCTGCTGAAAATCTCCCCAAGGTCTCTTGGGTGTCAGATCATGAATTGCATGGAACTCCTCAGTTGATTTTGATGTGATTTTACTGGTAATCATAAGGTGGACTTACGTAGCTAGATGCGAAGTGAATCTTAAAATCTGAAGTTTCTAAGGTGGGGATTAAAGTGTACTTTGTTGTAGGTTCAAACAACAATCTGAAACTTTGATGTTTTCTTCAAGTTTGGCTTTGCAATGTGCAATGAACCTTAGCATAGACTATTTCTAAAAAAAGGAAAAGAGGAGGTTCCTAGATCTGCAACTAACTATGAATGGTGATCATGGAGGTTCTGCCACAAACAACTCCCTTCAAATAGGATTCCACTTAACCAAGAAATCTACAGTATCGCAAAATATGTGCTATCTTCAAAGGTCTGCAAATGTTTTACAATTCATCTACCATTTACATGCATGAATAAAGATAAATATTTAAAGAGTAGCTTTAAATTTCAGCCCAGGCTAACTTTGCAAGGCCATTTACCAACAACAAACAACAAAAAGTATGGGTTGGAAGGCATCAACATAGTAGAAATTTCCACAATCACAACACAACATGACTAAAATCTATCAAAGAAATAATACAACTAACTAAAGAAGCAATGGGAATCTAACTAGAACATCTAACAATAGAGATTGAATCATGAAACATGTAGTGAAGTTAGAAAATACACCAACTCAATATATTTTCATTATAAATTTTAGCAGCATGCCTTTACAACAATTCAACTCTCTTGAAAAAGAAAGGAGACCCCCTATTTATAGTGCCCAAAAGGTAGAATGAATGGCCAAGATTCAATCTCATTGTGTGGCCAAGATTCACTTTAAACTATGGTTTCACCTACCCCCCAATATATTACAATTTAAAACACAGTTTTGTCCATATCCCTATTTTGTCATCTAGTAACAACATTGTAGCATTTTGGTTTTTTGCTAACTGCTCTTTTGTTGTAGCTATTCCTTCAGGAGCTCTTCATTGACAATAGGGCTACCCTCCTACTTCTTCAAAGCTGCATATTCCATGAATGTTAGAATGACAGGTTGGAGCTTGTCCACCTCAATAATCTCATACCGCAACATTTGGTAACTCCATTCTTTTGCATTATCCTTGAGCTTCTTCTAGTCTTCATCATATTTTACGCCTTGGTCCATGAACAACTCCGATTGGGCAAAGGCACGAGCGGCGAAACCCATGGATTCCATTGTTATTTCATTGGACATCCCATCCTCCATCTTCTTATGAAAATAAGGCTTTATCCTCTCTGGATCAATCTGTACTGCGGGCATATCATACTCTATCATTAGCTTCAGGTATCGGGCGCAGTCTGTTCTAATTTCTTTGACCCATTCAATGTCTGGATCCACCTTATCCCATATTTGCTCCAACATCTCCTTTTTGTTATCAAAATTTGGCCTCCACATGTCCATCAGCCAGTGGTTATTTCCTTTGAATGCGAGCTCCTTTTCCCATGTGGCCTTTGGTAACCGAAGGATGGCCTCAATTTTTGGACAGGTGGAATCATATGTTGTAGGGAAGTTGGTGCAAAGCCTCCTTGTGCTCTCTAGAGATTGTTGTAGATCCCATAACTTGTTGGCTATCCGAATAGCCCGGCTGATACCCATGTTTCCAACATGCAGGACCTATTAGAACCAACCCTTTGTAGTCTTGTCCAAGTTCTTTCTCTTCTCTATTTTGTCAGTCTGCTCTTTGGACAGTAGCTGGGGTGGAGCCACGAATGTGGTAGGCATGTCATCCACTGAAGACCATTGTTGGATGTAATCTACAGCCACCTGTGCTTTAAGTTCATCTTTTGAGACCTTGTCTTGTTTTATCATATGCACCACTATAGCTACTGACTCTTCAAGATGCCCCACATTCTGTTCTCTGGTAGTGGTCCCCAAGTTGATGGTGGAAATGTTATGGCATACACCAGCATGGCCTACCACGGGTGTTGCTATTTGTGTAGTTAAGGACCCAGAAGCATCTATTTTTATCTTGGATCTAACTTTAGGATTTTTCTCTTTTCTGGTTGAGATTTGCGCTCGAGCTAGGATAGCCTCTAGCCTCACTCTTGAATCCTTAGGAGCGGGAGTTTTCTTTTCAAGTTGCCTCTCCAACCACTTAGGCACAACAAAATCTCCTTTTGGTGACTCTTGATCGCCTTCACCCTGCCCTATTTAGACTTTTGTTTGGTCACCTTTCATTTTGGTGTTTTCTCCCTCCTTCTCATCAGAGTCTTGGATGAATGTGAGGCTTTTGATGGGAGGTTTAGTAATCAACTACCTGTGGGGGCTTCCTTTTGTTTCAATTTCCTTTTCTTCTATTTCTTCAATCTGTTTGTCCTTATGCAGGTGTCCTTCGAGCTAGTCCCCCTCAATATCTTCTTCCTTCCTAGGGAGTGGTACAATTTGCAACTACCTTTCCCCTGTAGAGACTTCCATGTCCTTCACTGCTTTGTCACTCTTTTGCTCCCCTATAGGAGATGGCCTTTCTGCCTCCTCCTCATCTCTACTCTCAGAAGAGCCTATCTCTTCTTCTTCATGAACCATCGTGTTGATTATCTGGTGTTCATACTCGGGGTGCTCATGATATTCATCGACCTCCTCTTCAATTGGCTTTGAGGATTCTTGTTCTCATCTCTCCCACTCCTCGAAAATTAACATTGTGGCCTCCATCGCTGGTGGTCCTATGGGAGGTTGTGAAGGCCTAGTAGTGGCGAGGACCTACACTAAGGTAGCTTGAAGGGTGGGGTCCATAAGGATTTGGGAGAGCTACTCGAAAGGGAGACTTTACATGTGTTTTGAGAGATCCTTGGGCAATGCGGGAGCAGGAATTGATGTTGTTATTGTAGCTAATGGGAGTGATACGGTAGGTGACATGGTGGTGGAGGAAAGAGGAGTAGTCGATGGGACTATCCCAAGGCAAAGGGGCAAGATGAACTAATATATCCACTGTCGGTGGGGATGTGGCAACCATGGCTAGGGAAATAGGTAATGGGGCAGTCAAGACAGGGGGAGTCAAAAGAGGCTCTAACTAATCTATCCTTTGTTCTTCACCCTCTTGGATTATAGGCTACTCCATTGTGCCCCCTGTTCACCTGGGCCTTTTGGAAGGTGAGTCTCCTAACTCTTTTCTTGTGTATACCTTGGGATCCAGAGGTTGCTCTGTTTTTGCTTCTTTCCTCTTCTTTAATCTGGTGATCGAAGAAGACTTGGATGTCTTTCCTATTGAAATAGTAGTGGTGACATCCTTGGTGGCACTGTGCTCACTCTTGAGTCCTTAATATGTTAGGACTACCCCTTGCTGCTTTAGCTGGGCGAATTTCCTTTTAATCCATTCTTCAGTTTGAGCGACGATGGGTTTAGTTATGATGTCGAGGTCATCAACCTCATGCTCATCCCAATCAATTGTGGGTAGTGGTAATTTAGAGACTGCATTATATTAGGGATCCATGATGGTGTCTTCATCTTCCTCAACCTGATCCAGTATAGGGAACACTTGCACCCTTCTTATGAAGTATGCAGTCATCCTCATGTAGTGCCTGGTAAGCACCTCTTTGTCATCTTGGTAGTTTTCCTAGAAATCCTCAACATGATGCAAGTGGGCGTACTCTGATCCCAACACTTTTCTCACATGCCCATACAGGTCCACCCGTGGGTGAGCAGTGTATTGTTGGAAGTGGTATTCTGCTAGTTCCTTTTCCAAGTTCCCAGCACATTGGGAAGTTTGAAATTTATACATGCCCTTATCGAAGGTCAGGGGATAAGAGATCCCTGCCAGGTGCTTGCTACTGAGGATGGTGTGCACATGCTGCAGGTTCTGAGAGAGTTCTAGCAGTATAATTCGGTCATTGAGGTACCGGGGCAGCTTATTTGGCCTTTCAGTGAAACCCTGGGTGCGAATGTAGGTGAATTTTGGGAATTAAATAAATAGGAAGGCATACTGTTTTAGGCACGCCCGTGCACTATGAGAGACCCTCCTCTCAAAATCCCCTCCAAGTAATCAGATGATGTAATCAACAAAGGCATCATTCACCCTGCATTGCTCTTTCTTAAAGTTTCTTTATTGGAGCTAGGGATATCGGTCATAGACTTTCAATCTTTGGCTTGAATCCTCATCAGGCCCCATGAATAACCCACTATACTACCTTTGTTCTGCCAGAGAGTAGACCAAATAGGAGGTCATGTAAAACTTTGATCCCTTCTTTACATTCATAAACTTCTCATGAAAGCAATTGCTGATGATGTCTCCCCAATAGAATGTGGCCTTCGTGGTGACATCATGATGGCCAAAGATGATCTGTTCAACAAAGTATACCATCCATTCTTGAAAAAATGCAGTAGAAGGGAGGCCCATTACTCAGCTCAGTAGAGTCACTAAGTCGTGGTAGTCTTCATGGAAATCACTGCAAAAGAGTTCTTGGGGAACCTTCACAGCATTGCCTCTTCTTTCCTTGAGCCAGAATTGGTTTATTAGCCTTTTGCAACCCATCGGGTCCACATCCCAAGTCACCTTTCCTTCATTCATGGTGGTAACCTCCATTTCGTCAAAGGTGGGAATGTGAAATATTTTCATGATTCCTTGAGCTGACATATCAATGAGGATATTCTCGTCTTTGTCAATGATGGTTCTTGTCTCGGGTTGGTAGGCTTGGCGGAAAGCCATGACCAACTCAGGGGAAATGAGGGAAGCCCGTAGCCTTTGCGATCTCGCTTTGCCTGATCATTCTAGCATTGTCAGTCTTTGGATGAATTCTAACCCTTCGTTTGAATTCATCAATATCAACATGGCCGATATTGGTTTCTATGATTTCCTTCCAATCAGTAACAATCTTTGATCACAGAGGTTCTACCTAGAACTGGAATTTCATTTGATCTTTATCCTCCTTCCCACGAGGAACCTTGCTTGATTTCTTTCCTTTGTCCTTCTCTACAGTTCTTCTCAAGGGTCCTGCTCCTGATTCCATATATCTTGTAGACATGGACACAATGAGTATGATCATTTGTAGAAGGTAGTGACATTAGCCAAAATCCCACGAGATAAATCCAATTCAGATACCACATGATTAATACAGTTAAATCCTTTCCTTTTAGGTGTCATTAATCCTTTTCCTAAGGGGTTTTGGACGATCCAAGCCCAAGGGGGGGTAGAGTTCCCTGGAAAGAATGTTGTCTTGGAAGGGCGAATATGCCAGGGTGCTCCAGGTGGTTTCTTCCATCTTCATATTTTGATGATTTGAGAATGTCGAAGAGGGCCGAATTTGAGCACGTGGGTTGGAATTATTTTTCAAATTTGAGGTCATTTAGGCCACTCGTGGGGCTCTCAGAGGTTCGAGCCCCAAAAGTTGTCTACAATTTTCCATCCCAAAAAGCCACGGGGAGATAGAGTGCTAGGGTCGAAACCCCAGGGTCTAGGACCCATAAGGCCAAAGGCCAGTCATTAATTTGGGCCCGGAGGGGCGAAAGGTTGCTCCAGATGTGCTGTTTGGAAATGGAAATCCGGAAATGGAATCCCAGATGGAGTAGCCCGGAGGAGCAGACTCGAAGGAGCATTAGGATGGTATTTATCTTCGTTAGGTTTCTGGAGGCAATTGGTTGGTCAGAATCAAGGCTTGAAAAGGCATGGTGGTTTGGAAACTCACTCCACGGACAACGGTGAAGGGAACCTTGATGGGAAAGGTCTAGGGTCATACTAGCTAATCGTTGCGGAAAGAATCTCCGTTGAGGGTGGACCCGGGAACAGAGTCCGTCGGGGGTGGACCCGAGACAGAAAGGGCGATTGGAAGTCTAGGAGTCGGGGCCAAGGGTTCGGGAAGGCAGGAGCCTTCCGCTGTCATGGAACGGTGAACTCCTGGCGGAAGTCTAAAATGAGAAACCCAAAGGGTCAGGCCCGAAAGATGTGAATGCCCTACATGAAGAACAATGGTGGCAACGTGGAGTTCCAAATTAGACATAAGGGATCGACTTGAAAGTTCCTCAGGATTTGGAAAGGTGGGTTTTGTGAGACTCATTGTGGTCTATTGATTGAATTCATTTTAAACCCATTTTGTTCATGATTTCAATACGAAAAATCATGAGAACTTTTTGGTGCAATGAACAACAGACCTACCTTAGAAGCCCGTAGTCGAAAGATGAGGTGTGATCAACACTGGGAACCCCAACGATGATCTCAAGGCTAATGGAAACAATAGGCACAAAGATCTCTTCCAAAAATTGCTTCAATCTCTTCTACAATCCTCAAGAATGAAAATGATAGGTTGGGGCCCAATACTAATACCCTATTATGTAATTAATGGCCTCATTTAATACTAGTACAACTGACCGAGAGTTGGTGAATTTGAAATCAACGGGCGGTGGTGGGAGGACCGGGGTCAGAGGTCCAGAAGGGTGAAGTAGAAAGGTTGTTCAAGATTGCATTTCATACTGACTGCAAGAAGGGACCCAGAGTCTGGATGGCGAAGTGCTAGCGGGGTCGGGCTCGGGATGGGAGAAAACTCTCAAAGGATCTCACGTAGACTGGGCCGCAGGAAGTCTCGGACCCGGGCCCATGGACGAGGGTGAAACTGGAACAAAACTAGGATGGAAGACCATCGGGGGTGGAGCCAGGGCAAAATAAGGATGGGAGACCATCAGGGGTAGAGCCGGGACAAAACCGGGATGGAAGACCATTGGGGGCAGAGCCGAGACAAAACTAGGATGGAAATCATTGGGGGTGGAGCTGGGGAAAAATTGAGATGGAAAACCATCGGGGGCAGGAACTGGGACCGAACCGGGAACCTGAAAATTTTCATGCAGTCAGAACAGGCAGAGGTCTGGTCTCGATCCCATCAGGAAAGCTTGGCAGAAGCGGGGGTGGAGCCAGGAGCGAAGCGTAACTGGTGAAAGAAGTGTTAAGCAGTCTAAAACCGCCCCAAGTCCGGTCCCGGGCCCGATAGGAACCAAAGGGAAAATGTAGGAATCTGGCGGATGCAGACCCGAAATGGGGGAGGAATTAGAAAATTTTGTTAAGTAACTTGAGTGAGCATAGGTTCGGCCCCGAGCCCGATAGATAGCTAGTAGTGGAAACTTGCCAAGGAAAGCCCAAAAGTTGCTAGGATCTAGCCAAAGTGAAGTGGACAAAACATGGTCAATTTAAGATGGGACATTAGGGGTATGCTAACCATCAGGGACACCAAAATAGGGAACACAAAATGAGGCGGCGATAAAAATGACTCGGCAAGGCGAAAGAAAAAAGGGTCTCCATTCCGAACAGGGCATGTGTGTTGAGGGCACAACAAGTCTGCCAAAAGATTTTGTCATCCTACAACTTATACTTTTCCTCAATTTGGTTATTTAATAGCTACCAGGTTAGTGAAATCCAAAAAAGGATCAGGAAATTCTTTTGGTCTGGTGGTAAGGGAAAAAGGAAGAGGCATGCAGTCAAGTGGGAATGGTGTTGTGTTGATAGAACAAAAGTTGGCATTAGATTAAAAGACTTAAAACTACATGATATGGCTCTAACCTCTAAATGAGTAATCAAAGCATTGAAGCTGTGAGAACTATCAAAGGTTCTCATAAGGAACAACATAAAAATGTGCCCCCCAAACAAGGTAAGTGATGGAAATCCCTCCCCTTCTATGATCTCCTTAGTAGTAAGCTCCCAATATCTCTTGCATGATCAAATATGTTCAAAATAATTTGGAAAGCTTGAGAATACTTAAAGAAAAATGTCATAGATTGCCACTTCACCAAGAATAATAGTATTATTTTTTCACTCGCAGGTCTATATGCTGGAATTTTTAGTACAAGGGGGAGCCCCTTTCCTTAATTCAAGGTTTCTCAACTAAAATTTGGGCACACAAAGGAATTAAATGCTTCAGTGACTTACAAAAAGATGGTTCTTTAAAAAGTTGGAATGAATTGTACACAAAATATAATTTGTCTCAAACTAATTAGAGAACTTACACATTATTACAGAATACATGTAAAAATATTCATTTTTATATGGAATTGAAACATGATGAAACTTAGTATCTAGGATTTTATGGGATTGATGGAAATTCTCTCCTAAATCTAAATGCTAAAACAATTTATAATTTTTTTTCTGAATAGTATGATATTTGAGAACATGCTAATAAAAGTTGGGGGGGCAATTTACTTAAAAATCAGTGGAATAAGATTTTTCAAAACAACTGGAACTATGTGTTGGAACTTAGAAAGGCTTGTTTTAGATGTTTGCTTTTAATGCAAAGACTACCTTATAAAATTGAATTTGCTAATATTGTTATTTGTAGCATTTGTAGAGTACCTAAATCAATCAAACATATTTTCTTTTTTATTGTTTGTATGCAAAAGAAATCAAGATTTTTTTGTGAAAAAAAAAATATATGGGGAAACAACCATATCTAGAAAAAAATTACTTGGAAAAGATACTAAAATGGGAAAAGATCTCTCTCTATTGTGGACATGTCTCTCTAAAATAATTTGGTATATTTGGAAGGCAAGTAATGAAGACAAATATAAGGGGAAGAGAAGGGCACTTATTGAGTCTACCGAAAGAATCACCTTACATAATGTTACCATGCAAGTAGTCATCACAATGGAGATCTCTAAATGAAAGTTCTAGAAACGACTAGAAGATGGTATAATAAAAGTCAATCTACAAGAGGTCATATAGGGTCACACATGACAGGGGGGCCTCCCAACATATAATTCTTCTTAAAGGCCTTGCAAGAATTCCAAAAGGAGTTGAATGAATGAATAGTAAGTAAAAAGGAGGAACCAAGAGTTGGGGAATCTGTGATGCACGCTAGCAAAGGTATGGAATAATGTCTTACAAATGATGAATGAATAGCAACAAAGACTCTTGTGGGTTGGAGGAATCTAGAGGCTAACATTGACAACATGAGTTGTTAAAAGATGAAACTAGAGTTATTTTTTGTCCCCTTTTATGTGCAAAATAGTGTATAAATCTGGTGTAATGTCCATATATCTGGTAAATAATAAAAACACTATATTAACATGCATATATCTTGTATAGAAGCAATAAATAGCTTAAAATATATCTTAGCTACAAAGTATACCTATAGATAGGAAAAATGCATCAGATATATATATATGTAAAAAAAAGTTGTACCTTTTTTGTTGTCTTCACTAATCATTAATCTTTCTATGTAACTTTTGATAACTATTTTGTTATAGTAAACACCATTTTAAAAAAGTAATGTTTATTTCATCACACAACTTTTTTTTAGGAAGGATAAAATTATAATTTTTAAAATATAGATAATTTGTAACATCAATATCTAGTACATGGGTATTTTTCATGTAATTTTTTGTTACACATTCTTTTCATTAATTTTTGAAGTTAGGGTAATTACACTTTAGACATAGGTGCATGCCATCACACATAACTTGTGTATATATCAAAATTCAATTTTTTTGGGTGAAACAAGGACGCCAATACCTAATGCATAGATAGTTTTTGGAAAATTTTGAGTGTTTAACTATTTCTCCAAATGTGTAGAACAAAGAACTTGATCAATGAAAAATCTATGTTTAGTAAAATTAGAAAATGTAACACCCCTATGATTTTCTATTTGATGATGGTTGACCTTTACTCTTGGGTTGCGTTTATGTGGTTTTGAGCCTTGCACTTGAATCTGGTTTTTCTATTATGAATTTCTAGCATGAGATGGTGCATGCCTCACTTGGTGCAATTATTTTGTTTGGATATGGTATTATGCAAGTTGGATTGCCTATTGTGATTTTGAGATATTGTTGTTAGTTGGGGGAGTGGCTCTCAATGGCCCAATCTGGTGCCCCAGGTGGTTGGTCCAGGGTAACCCTTGGGAGTTTAATCAAGTGATTAATTAATTAATTAATTAGGGGGTTAGGTAGTTTCACATATTAATTCAGATAATGTAGCCTCACTCTTGGGACCAAGTGCTTGTTTAGGCTTGGGATGAGTGGGAAGGCCTAAAATGACAAGATCAACTGCCTTGCCTCTACATAGTAATCTTGCAAGGTAGGTTAATCTTGCATGGTGAGCATGGGGGTCCAATGGTCGTTAGAGGTTACCAAGGTAACTTAGGCTGAGGGCTGATAGCCTAGGAATGTTACATTAGGGTAACCCGTGTCCACCTATGTGATGACACTCCACCCTTAACAACCTTGTATGATGATGTTCCCCTCTTGTTGTTTCTCTTGAGCCTCTGAAAGTGGATTTTTTCATGTGTTTGTTGATGCTCTAGTCATGTTCTTGCATAGTCATGTTCTTGTGGTGGATGTTATCTTGTGTTACTGTGATTCTTGTTGTGAAGTCTTGCAATGTATGTTTTGTTTGATGGTTTTCGTTGGGGGTCTTTCTTGTCATCTCATAGAAAAGGGGGGTGGGCCTTCGGGTCCATGAGGTCAAGTGAAACGTGTTATGCACCCCATTGGGTTCCTAGCCAAGATCAAGTTGTACCAATTGCAGTGACTCCTAAGTTTGTACCAGAGTTGGATCCAACCTAGCAGCTTTGTATTCATACATTCTAGATGTATCATTTCATGTTATCATACTATTCCCATTCATGTTGGGAAGTACCATTGTATTAATGTATTCCTTGATCAATGTATCTTCATGTTGTAAATGTATTGTCCATGTTCATGTTATTAATGGTTAATGCGTATCATTCTTGTTATGTAATGGATGTTAATTTGAAAAGTGATACAGTCATTTAACCGCAAGGGACCTTGTTATAAGTTATGCATGTTAAGTTTCATTTCATGTGAAGTATGTTAATATTATGTTGCATGTTTGCTACTTTAAAAAAAAAAATGTACCATCAATGTTGATGTATTAGTTTTCCTTTAGGGTTGTGTGGCGAGGCGTTACATAAAATGAATACATAATATAATGAAATTATATTAAAATTATACTTGTTAGAAATCTTGTTTTGAGGACTATGATCTTGAAAATTATCTAATCAAGTTAATTACATTTGAAGGTCCAACCTAAGGTTTGAAATTGGAACTTCTGAGAAATTTTTAAAGTAGACACAAAAAGTGTCTTGCTAAAGCTTGTCATTCAAAGGTATTTTATTCCCACAAAAAAATGAAAAAAATCCTTCAAACAAAGGTAATTTCCAAAAATGGACTTTCAAACGAAGGTCTCTTTTCATTCCTTTTCTAGAAATTTTGATAAAAGGAACAAAAAGGGACCTTCATTTGAAGGTCCATATTTTTCCATTTTTGGATATTACCTTTGCTCAAAGGTTTAAACATTCAAATGAAGGTCCACCTTTGAATGAAGGTACTTTTTGACATACCTTCAAACAAAGGTAGCTAAAAAAACAATTCCACTCCCTAAATTTTCATGTCCCAAGTTTGGGACCCAGTATTGTGGGATCACCCACTAGGAATTTTCTTATAATTTTTTTTTTGTTCTTGATAATGTAGTTCAAATCAACAATACTATATTTTCTTCAAAATACTAATATCATCCTTATTGAGTGCAATTGAAGACTTATCTAGACTCATTTCATAATCACCTTTTCCAAATTATTTTCTTTTACATTTATTATTTTTGTGTTTGTATCTGCTACATTCACTTCATCCATGTTGGTCTCTTCAATTTTCTTCTCTTTCATAGTTGCCAAATTAGATGGTTCAACATTTTTTATTTGTCAAATATAATCTCTCCTATCTCTATCATTTTTCCTTGTTATCTCAAAGTGCTTTAATTTATTCAGGGGGCATGATCTTCCTTTTATTTTTTAATGTTTATGTAACCCAAAACAACCAAATTATCTTGATAATAGAGCAATCCTTGAGCTCTTTGAAGTACAAATAGATGTAGATCCTCTATTCAATATATCACTTGAGTTTAATTCTTCTAAGAAAATATTCATTTACTGCTCTTTTGTAAATGTCTTATAAGAGAGATAGGTCTGAAATTTGAGAAGATTCTTGGAGAGATGAATTTTGGAATAATTGCTAAATGTGTTACATTAAACTATTTTTAAAGCATAGTGTCAGTCTTTCTTGAATCTTTCATTGCCCTAAGTAGATCATATCCAATGAAATCCCAACAACTTTGGAAGAAAATAGTAGTAAAACCATATGGGTCTATTGCTTTATATACTAGTAAAACTTGGCAAATAAATGACTACGTGACTAACACTTATAGTCACAACAACTAAAGACAACTAAATTGTACTCATTTTTTGCAACACAACTATAAATTACTAAATAAATGACTAATTTGATCATCATAAGTGACTAATTTGATTGTTGGGTAAAAAATATAACTAAATAATTAGTCACGCAAATAAAAATTAGAAAATATGATATTAAAGTGGATAATTTAAAAAAAAAAATTCTAATTGAGGGAGTGGGTTGTATTATAATATAATATAATAATAATATATTATAATATAGTATATAATATTATAATATAATATGATATTATATAATATATATTATAATATATATATATATAATATATATATTATATTATTATTATATATATATATATATATATATATATAATATAATATAATATATATATATATATATATATAATATATATAATATATATATATATATATACTATACATTATATATGTATATAATAATATAATATAATATTATATAATAATATAATATAATATTATATAATATTATATAATATAATATTATATTATATTATAATATTATAATATAATATAATATAATATAATATACTATAATATAATATATTATATATATATTAATATTATATATATTATTATATTATATTATATTATATTATATTATTATATTATATTATTATATTATATTATATAATATTATTATATTATATTATTATATTATATTATATTATATAATATTATGTTATAATATATTATATAATTATAATATAATATAATATATTATATTATTATATAATATTATATTATAATATATTTAATATTATATAATAATATAATATATTTAATAATATTTATTATGCAAGATAAGTGGGAGATTTATGTATTTAATTTATTTACTTTGGATTCCTTTTCAAAATCCTCTTTAGTGGGAAAAGTAAACCAATCACTATATTCATTTCTAATTTTTACTTAAGGGAGTCAAAACCCTAATCCTCTTTAGCCTGCTACACGTGCAACATGTGATAGCTGAAACCAATGAGGAAGAGTGAATACTAGTGAGGAAGAGCTTAGAGGAGCCAAAATCATTAGCAATGGGGAAAGTAGCAAATAATGAAAAAACATATAAGGCAAAGGATTCATAATGTAAAAACCTAAATAATCTCATTATCGGATCTTGGCTGTAATTTTATCTTAATAAACATACTCTAAAACCCTCATCAAAACCTTATTTTCAGGCTATAGCTCGCCAAATTGGAGAAGTGAAAGGTGAATACCAACGAGGAAGAGATTGGAGGATCCGAATGGAGGACGAGTGCATCAATGCCCGAGAGAGGGAACTTGGGTTATGGCCTAATAAGTTGCTAGGGTTTACAACCTAGTCCTGAGCCTCATCAATTCAAAATGATTAAAAAGAATCTAAAACATCATATATAGGGAAATGTATTATGCAAGCATGAAGTCTCAATCTAAGTATAACAAATATACTCTAACTCCAATTATAGATAGGGAAATGTATTGTACAAGCATGAAGTTTTTAATCTAAGGTTTGTATGGTTTGACCTTAATGATTTTGTGACATTTCAACACTTGGCATTATAAATGTATTTTTTGAATTTCGCCCATTAGTATCTAGTGGATTTGTAAGTTCATCAATCTTTAGTCTACTAATTTTCATTATATTTCCTACCAGATTTTTGAAGTTCCCTGTGCTTAATAGTAAAACCTAACTAATATAGCCCAAAGAGATTGATGTAAACCCCATGAAATTTGAATTGTTGTTCATATTGGCTTCTATCTTCTTCAACAATTTCATGGCATTGGAGCTTGGAAAATGGGATATTGACATTTGTGATGACTTCTCTTGTAGATTCTTCCAGAGCAATTATTTGCAGAAGGTGGCCATGTATTTGTAGAAACCAAGGATGGGATTATCTGCCTAGTTGGGATTGGTCCTTTAGCAAGGGTCTCAAATTGAAACAAACACTTGAGTCTATGACAGGGATTTCAACAACTCATCAACTCTTGTATTCGATTGGACGAGTCATGCATAATGAATTCCATATCAGTGATTTTGAATATTTTCATGTAATTTATGAGGGTAGTATTATTGATCTATGTAAATCAAGTGAAATTTTTAGTTTAAAACAAACCTTTCAAGTGATGAGCACAATGTTAAAGTGTTAAAAAGATGAAATATTTCTTGAGTTTAAAATCTAATTGAAATACTCAATAAATGAAGTGCAAATGAAATGCTTTGATACAAATTCACTGTTTAACAATGCATGAGCTAAGATGGATGTTTTTTTGAATAAGGAGAGACATTTTTTATAGTATTCATTATGTTGCAGGTGTAAAAGTAAAGGTTCCTAAGTTTTAAATCCAAATGAAACTTTCAAGAAAATAAATTCATTGATGCAGAGTGATTCTATGTTTTTATGCCTTTTTGAATTCTTTGATTCTTTAATAAATGTTGTAAAATAGTCAGTGAGGCACATCATTTATATATTTTGGCTTGCCAACGAGGTTGTAACCAGTGAGGTTTTGATTTTTTAGTGAGGCTTAATGAAGTAAATTATTAGAGTGGTTTTTCTCCCTATGTAGGGTTTTCCACTCATAAATACTGTGTTGTGGCTCCTCTTGATTTGTGATATGTTTGTGTCCGATCAATCATATTTTTTCAAGAATTTTAGTCTTCATTTCATGATGCTTCTCTCAACATTTGAATATCTATGATACTTGAAGTTTATATGCATAAATTTGTGAGGATTAATTAAGTTATATTTTATTTGTAACTTGAATCACTAATTCACCCAAATAAATGACTAAACCATCACTAAATAAATGACTACCATGACTAAAATAAATGACTACCATGACTAAATAAATGATTACAATGACTAAATGAATGACTACCAGGACAAAAATAAATGACTATCATGACTAAATAAATTATTACAATGACTAAATAAATGACTACCATGACTATATAAATGACTACCATGACTAAATAAATGACCAGTTAACAACAATCAATGAATAAATTAATGACTAAATATACTACCAAATTGATCAATCAAAACAACTAATAAATGACTAAAAATGGTTTAGTCATGAATTTGGTCATGTGATTAATGACTAGCAATAAACTACTAATGGTCACGTGACCAAGCTTAGTCAGATATATCCAAATTTTAGTAGTTTTTTTAGTCATTTATTGTTGATTTTCTACTACTGATATGTTGGAAATGAAAAGACAACTGATTTGACTTCCTCCAGAGAGAAAGGTTCTAACAATTGCTCATTTTCCTTCTCAAAGATTAATTTAGAGATAGATTCTAACAACTCTTCTCTCTCCCTTTCCCTTTGAGAGCTATGAGTTAATTGACTAGTTAACAATTTTGAAAAAAAAATTATCCCTTCATTTTGAATGTCTACTTATTTCGTTAGATGTACACCTAATACACTATCATGAATAATTTTTTTTGAATTTTTAGCTCTCCTAATTTGAGTTGGAATATGATTTTTTTTGTATTTCAATCTCCATGTTTTAACCATAATTCCTTAGATCTCTCTCTCCAAAACACCTCTTCCTATGACAATAACTCATTCCATTCTGCTTGCAACATTTTCTATTTTTCAAATGTCACTGTATCCATCCCTTGAGAAATTATGTGCTTATTTATTTCTAATTTTTTTTTAAAAACTAGAACCTTTTGTACAAAAATGTTTTTAAAGACCTTGATTTGTTGATTTTTGAATTTGAGTTTCTTACAAAACTAGAAAATTATGGAACCTTGAAAAAAGGTGCACTTATCCACCATTGTCTTAATAAATGTATAAAATTTGGATGGTGGAACCACATCATTTTAAAGTTAAAAGTAGACTTTCAATTTAAACTTGCTGATTTTGATAAAATATTTAGAAAATTTGCAAAATAATTTGAGGCAGTTAAAGGCAGAATTCCTGAATCTAAGAGATAATCTCCTACCACCCAATTTGGTGAAGACAAAAATGTATCTAATCATTTTGTTGTTTGGAGGAAATTTTTCCTTCTATTTGTCCATGTATATTTTTCATTGATTAGATGCATATCCACCAGAGTATTGTTCTGAATAAAAGAGAGAAAATCCTCCATTGTCTTTTGAGGAGGACAAATTCATCCTTTTTTCTCTTGAAGGGAGACTATTGCATTGAAATCCCCTCTTGAATGGAGACTATTGAATTGAAATCCCTTATAAGTATAACTTTCTCTTGACCAAGTTGATCTAGAATTTGGTTAAACCTATCCCACAAAAGCATTTTCCCAACAATAGTATTTGGACCATAGACATTTATCAACTAGAATCTTAATTCATAATGAGTAATTTTCATCAATTACCAGTTATTATCACATGAAACATTTTACATACAAAATGACTTTGTATTTCATAAAGTTATTGAGCCCCTTGAAGCCCCTTGAGCAAGTGACTGAATAGCTTTCCATTTACACCATTTTTTACTAATAGATTAAAATTTTGCATTAAAGGTCTTGTTTTATTGAAGTACTACTACATCTACTCCACAAGCATCAAGTCAATGCTTGATTTAAGCCCCTTGCCCCTAAAATCTGATGATACCATCTTCATTGCACTCGAGGAGAGTAGTGTTACCTGATTTTGCTTCTAGCTAAATCAAGTAACTTATTATTTTGTTTGCATTTAAACATTAAAAGATACATCATTTTCTACTAAATTTCATTAATGTGCATAAAGGAGATTGCCAAACAGAATGCATTATTCCAGTTTTGCAATTGAATACAATAAGAAAGAGAACCAACATGTATTACAAATGTAATCTTTATTGATGATCATAAGTGTATAATGTCCCTCACAAGCCGAAGGACCAACTATTCTAATGCTTATGAAGAAAAGACTATATGCTTATAGATAAAAATAAATAAATGCACATAAAATGAAAAGGGACTCGTCATTGCCTAGAATGATGAATCTCGTTGGCCTTGTCTTGCATCATCTTCGGTCTTCCCACTTGTCCTGCTTCTGTTTGACACTCTCCTCATTGCTCCTCAGTTCCCTGCATCTAAAAAAGAGTGTTGTTCGAGAAATGAAAGGTCACTAATTAGAATATGTGCAAAACATCCATAAACATGTAATTTGATGTCCATAAGCATTAAAATAGAAAACATACCATAAGTGTCTAGGAAAACAAAAGGAGTAATCAAAAAAACCTATGATATGATTTGTTTATCTAACTTGTTTGTTCCTTGTGTAGATAAATGACAAATCTTTGATACTGTTTTGATTCAGCTAATTACAACATGTGGAGTAAAATGTGGCTCCCACGAGGGTTGAGCCCAGGATGATGCCCTCTTGTGTTTTAGGAGGGATAGGAAATTGAGCAACTTGCTCAAATAAATGATAAACCTATTCTTGATGCATTAAATCAATATGGAATCATACCAGTTGATTAACTTTCATCATCAGATTCAAAAGATACAAGCAATGTGAACTATCAAGAAAGTTACTCTTCATCTTTTCACACTGAATCAAGCAATAGGCTGACATCATGCTAAAAGGGGTAGTACTTTCCTGGGTATGTCTTTCAATCTCCTTAAGTGGATCCAAGATTCATTTTAATAAGAAACAAATGATTTCTATGAACAAACATCTACATAATGCATCAAGTTCAATTATAGATGCATCAAGTTCAATTATGCACCATCAACAAATAATGGAGGAGTTATCAAGTCCTATCTAGAACAATCATGAGTTACATGGAGTCGCACAAGCTGAACAATTGAATGCAAGGCCAAAGCCATCCTGATAGTATGTTGTCCCAAAGAGCAATGGATGAAAAGGAAAACACAATGATGTGGATGAAAGCCTTCATGATTTGTGCATTTGAAATGAAGAGATGCATTATGATTCAAACATGCAACCATTGAAGGATAGTTATAAAATACCCTTAAAGGGTTGTCATACAGAGATACAATGTGAAATTCAATAATGACAACCACCTTATCAATTAGTTGAGGACAACATTCACACCCAAGTGAGTTGCATAATACAAGGGTGATGAACACTTTTGCTAGATCACATTGTCAAGGGTACCTAATAGTGTGGAACATGCTAAAAAAATCCACTATCAAATGTGAAAAGTGAACAAAGACATCAATCAAAATCATGGTTAAGCCTTACCTGACAGTGAGGAGGAGAACATTAGTTGATATGGCAGTCATGAATAAGGGACAATCTTACATGAGTAGCTTGATCACTTGTTTCAAGAGGGAAGGGGCTAGGTAACATAACATTAATGATAGTCTAATAGTCAAGAGAAACAATGCATTAGGAAGGACAAGGTAAGGGTTCTAATCCATAAATAGGGTAGTTTTCATGAAGAAATGGAGCAGCCATGTACAACAACATAGGGTGCATGGAGTCTCATCTAGGGCTATTTAGTAGTATATCGCATTCAATCAAAGAGCTTATCAATGAAGTTGAGTATGGTTGTATAAACTTCCATAATATGTTTGCTCCATTGAAGCTTCTGAAGCCTCTTCTAAATCATGTTCAAGAATCAAACATAGTTTTTATAGAAGTTGTTATACAAAGTTTTGAAGCACTGGATATAGTCTTGAGTAAAGCCAAGGAACTTGTAATGAGATATGGTCCAACATGCAATAGAATTTATATGGAAATACATGTCCCACATTTTATTAAAAGGTTTGAGGAAATATCATTAGATATCTGTTGAATATTGAGTGCATTGCCTATTTTGGATTGGTCATGCAAACAGGTTGAATGATTCATCAAGGACTTACAAAGAGTTAAATACACCTTTGAGTCTTATGATAAGAGAAAAAAAGAGGATATTCAAAATGTGTTATGAGATATCAAAGAGGGATAGACAATTTTTCATTCCAAAACAAAAATCATTGTAGATAAATTAGAGTTGATGACAAACCAAGAGATACTGAGGGAACTTTGAGCATTTAAGGGAAAAGGGCTTTGTCCTTGCTGAAAAAAATGAGCAAGAAGAGGAATGTATTAATTGAGTTATTGATTTAGTCACACAAATGTGTGAATATATGTTAGAACTTAAGCAAGTGCAATCACAATATGGGCCTCCAATAATTTTTGATTTTCGGTGCCCTCTATCACTAGAATTGATGGAAAATCCAGTAATCATGGCCTCAAGACAAAAATATGAGAGGGCATATATCCAACGGTGGTCGGACCAGGGTATGAAAACATGTCCTAAAACCCAATAGGCTCTCAATCACAATTTCCTTATCCCCAATTTCACTATGAAGGAACTTATTTAAATTTGGTGCAAGTCTCACAATGTTCCATTTCATGAGCTTGACAAGATCTTATTCCATACTCCATTACTAAGGGAACCATCTTAGTTTGTTCCAAAAAAAAGATCATTCAGATGATAATATATCTACAAAATTAAGTGCATATGAAACTTCAGATGTTCATCGTGATTACGACATTTCAATTAAGGATGCACAAACATCCACATAGTGCATCATTTTCACAGGTCAAGTAGAAATGAACCCATCAAATATTCCAGAAGTATAAGTTACAGTTCAAGACATCAGATCAAAGTGTAAGGGTGATGATGATCTTGGAAGAAAATACAAAGGAGATAAGTATGAGCTTCTTCATTTAAGGCTGCAAATCAACAAATGGAGACAATATTTCAAGATTGTGTTTAAAAGTCTCCTACGAGCTAAACCCTCTACCAAGAAAGTGACAAACCAGAAGGACAAAAGAGGAGGGTTTTAAAAGGAACATGGTAGTGTTCATGAAGAAATGAAAAAGGTTCATGGAGTTTTTGACTCATACCTATATTGTGCAATGGCATGAATCATTTGGAGACCATTTTTATTCACATGGTAGCATTGTCCCATGGAACAATTGATTGTGATAACTCTTGTTTTAACTAATCACTCTCTCATCCAATCTCATTCATATTATGACCTTACATGGTTTAATCACAACAATGGGGGTTTTGACACTACTAGTCGCCATTACATGGTAGCAAATAGAAAATGAAGAAAATTATTAGGGTTGTGACCATAAAGGATATGGGTTCCTTCTATGTTTTCTACAGAAATATCAAGGCCAAAAATGTGAGCAAACAGAAAATAAAGGAAACATTTTTTTTAAATTTTTCTTCTAAAAATTCTTATGTGAAGGTCCAGATGGCCATGGTCAAATGAAATGCATGACCACAAAACATAAAAGAACAAATTTTTACCATCTGCCAAAATACAGAAGCCGCTTAAAGAGGAACAAATGCATAGAGAGTTCATGAGAACAAAAAAGAAAATAGGAGTAACAAAATGTGCATTGTATTTCAACATTTGAGCTCAAACAAGCATTGTGTTTCTACAAAAAATGAGTAGAAAATACATAAATTTTCTTATGAAGGGCTTACCCAAACCTTTTTGTTGATTTTTGATGGAAGATGCCTCTATTTTCCTTCAAAATCCACCATGAGAGCACTAAAACAATGCAGGTTGAAACCCTATGTCAGTAGGAGTAACCTTCTAGAAAGATCGATGACAAAATGAAATGTTTGCACTTGCTTTGGTTCAAGTTTTGCTCCTAGGGTTTGAAAACCCTAAAAGCAAGCCGACCTTATAAGGTGATTTTCACCTTTGTTTTTAAAATTGCAACACAAATTAATGTGCTTAAAGAGTAATGGTGTGGTCAAGACTTATGTCTTGTGGTTATATGTCCCCCAAGTGTATAAGTATTTCAAAGGCTTTTTTTTTTTTTCATTTTGATCTCCACATAGGCATTAAAATTTTAAAGAGAACCAAGTCTCCTTGCAAAAAAATTATGCATTGATATGTTAAAGTATATGAGTTGTATTAAGTGAAGCTGAGTTTTTTGATGAAATTATGTGTTAAAGCAACTATAGTAGGTCTGATAAATAACATTTGGGTGCATCACCATACGGGTTTAGTTTTTATTTTCATGTTTATTACTCCCCTTTTCCCAACAAGGAATAGTTTAAGTGACACCAAAAGGGGAGCCAACCCATAATCTAGAGGTCAAATTTCATGATAGGATACCCACAACCTAAAAGTAGTCCCATGTTACTCCAAATTTGCTGAGTTTTTCACAACTTGGTAGAGGGGTGAAAATTTAGATGGTTAACAAGTAGCATGCTTTCCTCAACCTTTTATCTTATTTAAGCCAACTAACATACTTATATCCAATGTAGCCTAAACTCCTCCCTCTATCTCCTCCTTAACTTTCACTGCATTAGGTTTCCTTCCTCTTTTTCTAGGTATTTTCTTAGATGGAGGTGATGCACATGGCGTTTGAGTTATAGAGAGAGTTTTAGAATAATCAAAAGTGTCCTCTTCTCTCACTATTTCTTCTATGATTTCCTCTATTATTTTCCCTCCAACCTTTGATAAAACATCATCTACTATCCTGTCCATAACACCACCATTTATGAAGTTATGAAGGTTTATAATATCTAAATCCTCTATGTAAGTATCTAACAACATCATTGCTTCATTTTTGAAATTTAAAATATTTTTGATAAATCTTGTTCTTGAT
Organism: Sequoia sempervirens; assembly: GCA_007258455.2. Taxonomy (NCBI): domain Eukaryota; kingdom Viridiplantae; phylum Streptophyta; class Pinopsida; order Cupressales; family Cupressaceae; genus Sequoia; species Sequoia sempervirens. The sequence continues at coordinate 20,522,266 of VDFB02168118.1, forward strand.
TATCTATATCCTCTATGTAAGTTATGAAGGTTTATAATATCTAAGTGATGCACATGGCGTTTGAGTTATAGAGAGAGTTTTAGAATAATCAAAAGTGTCCTCTTCTCTCACTATTTCTTCTATGCTTTCCTCTATTATTTTCCCTCCAACCTTTGATAAAACATCATCTACTATCCTGTCCATAACACCACTATTTATGAAGTTATGAAGGTTTATAATATCTAAATCCTCTATGTAAGTATCTGACAACATCATTGCTTCATTTTTGAAATTTAAAATATTTTTGATAAATCTTGTTCTTGATTATCTATATCCTTTAGAAAAGTTGAAGAATCCCTTTCCATTATAGAGCCCTCATTCTCAAAGGTAAGGTCCCTAGCAATCTATCCCAACTATTGCATGTTTATAGGCTTGAGATTGGGGGTAATATTTTGAGCAAAGACCTCAAAGGTTTTGAAAGACAAAAAGACTTTCCTCTGCTAGTCTTTTGGTATTGATAGAATAAAGGTTTTAACATCTTTTTGAGAAAAGATATTGGTCAAAATTAATAGCTTATTCATATCAATCTCAGTGGGTTTTGCAGAAATTATCTCCATATCATTTCCCTCATCTGAACACTTATGCCTACTTCCTTGAGAGATCTTTCCCATTAACAAAATCTAAGGATTTTTTGATTGGTTTACTTTACTATGATCTGGTGTATTTGGCATAAAAGTAACCTCCTCCATTTGACATTCCCTTTTGGTATGACCTTCCATATGACAAATAGTGCAGACATTTTTTGGGGATTCTATCAAAATAGATTGAGCCCATGTCCCAAATTTTGACTTAATATGAATTTCTTTTGGCATGAATTTTAAAGTGTTCAATGGAACACAAACCCTAATTGGAAAACTAGGTTTATTGAAAAGAGTCCAATCATGCTTTAAGAAAATTTCTAACTAATTTACTAATATTTCAATAATTTATGGCTCTCTGTATTCAAGGGGAAGCAAATGGAATTGGAACTAGAATGGGATAAATTTTATTTCCATTGTGGAAGGGTTAAAATTTGGGAACCATGGCTACAAAAATAAGCCAAACCCCTCCATGACCCACAATAAATTACAAATTAATAAAAATATGATATTAATGACTAATATAAATATCATATAATATAAATCCAAATTTAAAATTATGTCTTCAACAACAATAATGAAATCCACATAAACCTAGGAAACCTTTACTTGAAAAAACTCAACACTAGATATAAATCTTTCACTATATTGATTTTAGAACAAGATATTAGCCTAGGAAACCTTTACTTGAAAAAACCCAACACCAGATATAAATCTTTCACTATATTTATTTTAGAACAAGATATTAAATACATTGAAAAAATTCATCAATTTAAGGTTGCAACAACCTATTCAACCTAGGTTGGAGATTTGGGTGGGTGTTGATGCTAAGTGTTATGTTGTTGTCTAGTTGTTACACGTTGATGGTTGCTTGGATATCTCAGGTGGTTCTTTTGTCTTCCTAAATGATGGGTTTGTTGTTGTGTGGCTGATGCAGGCGATGTCTAAGGGTTCAAGGTCCCTACCAAAGCCTGGTTGTAAATGGTTTAAGGTCCCTTCAAAACCTTTGGGTTCAAGGTCCCTATTAAAACTTAGTTTTATTAGGATTTTGGTTCCTTTCAAAACTATTTTTTTTAGCTTGGTTTTGTTGTAGGTTTGGGTCATCTTGTTGATCCTTTGAAGTGCTATTATTGTTTTGTTGTTGATTGTTCATTGCTTTTTCTTTTGGCAGCATGATCGTCTATGTTCAGGTTTCGGGTTCCATTAAAACTTGTTTGTAAATGGTTTCAGGTCCATTCAAAACTTGCTTTTCCCATATAATCAAAACAACCTATTTAACCTTGGAATACATAATTTGTACCTCAAAAATCTCCAAACTTGTGTGTATCAAACTAGTCACCCAAGCATTCAATTTATAGAATTTTGGGTTTAGAAAAAATTACAAGTTGTATATAAAGCCATGGGTGAATCCAATGATACACATGTACAATATTCAAAATGTAAGCATAAGAATTAAAATTATCTCCCAAATCCAAGTGTCATATTTTGCATGAGAGGTCCCAAATCTAAGCACCACACTTTGCATGAGAACTCCCAAATCTAAGCACACACTTTGCATGAGAATTCCCAAATATAAGAACAAACCTTTTCATGAGAAGTGCCAAATCTAAGTACCAAATTTTACATGAGAAGACCAAAGTCAAATTAGGACTCAAGATTTTCCTAGATGGGCTCCTATTTTTTAGGAGACTAGCCTCACTTATCTTGAGCACCACTTTTGACTCCAACCCATTATTTTTAAAGATTTCAAATTCATGAAAAGTGTTGGGAATACTTTATGGGTCCTCAAGGAAACCATTTTTACATACAACATTAGATTATTTCAATGTTGATCTAGAATCCCAAAATTATTATTAGGAATTAACATGTCTCAACCTTGGTAATCCTTAAGTTCTTTATTTATTATTTTATATTTTCTCATGATAATTTCATACTTATAAATATTAAATATGATTTTGAGTTGGCAGTTTTTCCATATGTTGGTGCCTTGAAAAATAAGTTATTAGTTGTCAAAAGATGCCTAACTCGTATTCTAACATGGAAATCCTATTTTTAAAGGATTTTGTGACATATTCTATGACAATTATAAGGTCTAAAAGTAGGGGAGATCATTTTGGACATGAAATTTGGTTATGACACTCATAAGAGAATCTTTACATAATTTATTCTATGATGCATGTGAACATCTCCTATTTTATAGGGTTTTTATATGACATGTAAGAGGTTGTAAAGTCATGTAACAGACCATGTTTAACATGTAAGGGCCATATGGATTTTTACCATGATATTTTAGAATATTGTTTTCGCCCATGGTAATATTTTATGGTGGTATTTTGAGCCCCCATGAGTCTATATATTGAGGGGTTGAGATGAAAACATTATGAGATATTTTACAAGTACACAAAAGATGTTTGATTTAATCCAAGATTGAGGAAATTTGATGTATTGGAGTATCTCTTAAGAATAATACATACTTTCTCTCTTTTCTTGGTAGATTTTCTTATAGAAAATATTTTTCTCTGCATAGATCCTTGTATTATGTGTATATAGCTCTTGAGTTGTGTTAATTTCTTTGTTGTTAAATCATTTCTTAGTTGATATTCTATAGTTTAGTTTCTAGATTTGCAAGTTAAATTATATTTCTAGATAGTAGTGGTTGCCTTCATTTCTAACATTTAGTATTAGAGCCTAGCCAACTTTATCTATTGGGTGGAAGTGTGAAGGTTTTCTCTATTGTAGTGGGGGTTCTCTTTTGTAGATTTTTTCTTGTAAGATCATGGATATAAATGCATCTCAATTAGACATTGAGAAGTTTTATGGACCTAACCACAAGCCATGGAAGCTGCAAATAGAGGATATCCTTGAAGAAAGAGATCAATAAGTGGCTGCAACAAAAGAAAAAAATCTAATGCAATGAAATAAGATCATTGGGAAAAGATGGACACAAGGCATAAAGGTACTATTCAGTTATGTCTTGTAGATTCTATCCTCTTGAACGTATTTTAATAATAAATTTTCTTTGTACAAATAGTTGGGTGAGATTTATAAAGCCAAGAGCCTTGTGAGCTAATTGTATTTAAAAATAAAATTATTTTCTCTTAAAATGAAGGAAGGTGAATCCATTACAGAAAAAATTCATTTAATTTGATTATAGATGTTAAGCTTGAGGAAGATAACAAATGCATTATGCTTCTTTGTTCTTTGCCTTATTCATGGGAAAATTTCATTCTTTCTATCACTACAAACCTCAAAGATCCCAAGATGGATGCACTTTTTGTAAATATGATGTCATAGGAAATGAGGAAGAAGGTTGTAGATAGCTTAGTGGATGTTCTCAATGCCAGGGGTAGGCCTAAAGAAAGAGGGAAAAAATGAGATCAAGGGCCTAGGGATAAGTCTAAAGGTTTTCCTAAGACTCCTAAAAAGAAGAATAAAGTTTTGGAACTATGGGAAAAGAGGATGTGTAAAGAAGGGGTACATAAATAAAAAGAAAAAAATAGGATTTTGCCATAGAAAAGTCCTCTGACGGAAGCGATGAAGTTTTAATTTTTGCTTGTAACTTCATTTCTAATGAATATTGGTTGGTTGAATTAGGATGCTTGTATCACATGAATCCTCATAAGGAGTGGTTTTCCTGAAAGGAAATAGGAAAGAGCAATGGAAAGTACTAATAAAGAGAAATAGTTTGAAGGAAAGAGATTACCAAATAAATTGAAGTAGCCAAACCAAACACCACCAAAGCAAGAGAGACACAAGAATTTGTTAAGGGGAAAAAACAAGAAAAAACCCCAATATTATGAATGGAGGCAAAATGCCTAAAGAATAATACAAAGAGAGCTTTTAGCCTTAGCTTGCTTGCATGAGTCTTGAAGAATGAGAGGAGAGGCACCTCAATAAGTAGAGGTGAGAAGAAGGAGTTATAATGTAACTCCCAACTCAATGAATGCCACCATTCATCTATGTGTGTGCAAAGTGTCACCTCTTAAGGAGGTGGTTACAAATATTCCTTAATAAAGGAATTAAAAAATAAGTTATCCTCACACATGTGTGAGATGACAAAAAGACAAAAGACTTGTAGGGATTCCTTTGGAATATTCCTACAAGTTAATAAAAAATTACAATTAAAGAATAACCTTTACCAAGTAAAGATTAATCTTCTAACATCCCCCCTTAAGCTTTACTTGGGGAGGTTACATCAAACCCTTCAATGGGTTGTAATCCAAGATTTTTACAATGGAAGAGAAATTTATCTTTACAAAGAGCTTTGGTGAGAATATCTGCAACTTGATCTTCACCTTTACAATACAAAAGAGAAATTTGCTTGTCTTCAATTTGCTCTCTAATGAAATGATGTTGAAGAGCAATGTGCTTGGTCCTTGCATGAAAAATTGGATTCTTTGCCAAAGCAATAGCACTTTGATTATCACAATATAAAGGAGTAGGATCCTTTGGAGGTAGACCCAAGTCTTCAAGTAATCTTCTTAACCATAATGCTTCTTTAGATGCATTTGTACAACCTTTATATTCAGCTTCTGTAGAACAAAGAGAAGTAGATTGTTGTTTCTTACTATTCCATGAGATTGCACCTGATCCAACAAAGAAACAATAACCACAAGTGGATCTCCCATCATTGGGATCACCTCCTAAATCTGAATCAGTATAACCCTTTAAAGAAAAATCACAATTTGCATCATAAAAAAGACCAAGATTAAGAGTACCTTTAACATATCTTAAAATTCTTTTTGCAACTTTAAAATGAGTTTGTTGTGGTTTAGACATAAATCTAGAAACCAATCCAACACTATAAGAAATATCAGGTCTAGTAAGAGTTAGATAATTTAAACTTCCTACTAATTGCCTATATAAAGTAGGATCAACAAAAGGAGTTTCCATATCAACCATTAATTTAGTTCCTAATTCACAAGGAGTAGAAACACACTTTGCATCATTCATTTTAAATCTATCTAAGAGATCTTGAGCATATTTATGTTGAGAAAGAAAAATACCTTTAGGTGTTTGCCAAATTTGCATACCCAAAAAATAATGTAATAGGCCTAAATCAGTCATTTGAAATTGTTGATTGAGTTGAGACTTAACATCACTAATCAAATTGTTAGAGGTAGAAGTGATAATTAAATCATCAACATATAAAATAATAATCACAATATCATCTTCACTATGCTTAATATATAAATTTGGATCATTTTTACTTCTAATGAAACCTTGAGATAGAAAGAAAGCATTGATCTTTGAATACCATTCTCTAGGAGATTGCTTTAAACCATATATTGATTTCTTCAATTTGCAAACAAGATTTTCATTACCTTCCTTAATGAAACCCAAAGGTTGAGACATATAAATTTCTTCATGTAAATCACCATTTAAAAATGCACTTTTAACATCCATTTGATGAATAGGCCAATGCATATGAGAAGCTAAAGCAAGAACTAATTTAATGGTTGGCATCTTAGCTACTGGAGCAAATGTTTCATTATAATCTAATCCTTCAATTTGAGAAAAGCCCCTAGCAACTAATCTAGCTTTAAACTTGCTAACTTCATTATTTGCATTAACCTTAGTTTTATACAACCATTTGCATGAAACAAGATTCTTACCTTGAGGTAATGGAACTAAATCCCAAGTATTATTAGCAATTAAAGTATCATATTCTTCTTGCATAGCCTTTTGCCAATGAGGTTGATCTTTAGCTTGTTCATAAGTTTGAGGATCATTTGAATTCATAATGTTAGACATCAAAGCATAATTACAATAATTTTCCTTTCTTCGTTTAGGTGGATTTTTAGCTAAATAATCCTCACTTTCTTGCAACAAATTTTTAAACCATTTTGGCATTCTTTTAGATGTAGGAGTATCATCACTAGAAGAAGAATCATGAGTAGATATTTCAACATTTTCATCATCACTATCACTATGAGTAAGAGATGCATTAGGAGGGTTAAGAGGAGTGTCAACTTGAGGATTATCCTCCACAACAATAACTTTATTTTGAGAAGAATCAATATTATGCACTTTAGAACAATCATGAACACCATTTTCAGCAATGCATACATCTCTAGCAACTTTAACTTTGTTAGTAAGAGGATTATAAACTCTATAAGCTTTAGAATGTTCATCATAACCAACAAAAATATGATAAGAAGATTTAGCATCTAATTTTTGCCTCTTTTGTTTAGGTTTGTGAACATAAGCAATTGAACCAAAAATCCTTAAATGCTTAAGATTGGGCTTCCTACCAGACCAAGCTTCTTCAGGAGTTATATCCTTTAAAGCTTTAGTAGGAGTCCTATTGATAATGTAAGTAGCACAAAACATAGCTTCTGCCCAAAATTTATAAGACATATTTTTAGCATGTAACATACATCTAGCCATTTCAACAATAGTTCTATGCTTCCTTTCCGCTACACCATTTTGTTGAGGTGTATAGGGAATAGTTAGCTCATGCTTAATACCAAATGATTTCAAATAACTATTAAAAGCATTGTTCACATATTCTTTACCATTATCAGTTCTAAGAATTTTAAGTTTAAAACCAGATTGCCTTTCAACAAATTTATGAAATTCAGAAAATATATCAAGAACTTGATCCTTACTATGAAGAAAATAGATCCAAGTTCTTCTAGAAAAATCATCAACAAAAGTAAGTGCATACCTTGATCCTTGGATGGAGTTATTCTCCATGGGTCCCAAAAGGTCACTATGAACTAGGTGCAACTTATGAGTTGCCCTCCATGATTGACCATGTGGAAAGGGCTCCCTATGCATCTTACCACTCATGCATCCTGTGCATACAATTTTAGATGGAACAATACTAGGCAATCCATCTACCATATTAAGCTTTTGCATTAAAGCAATATTGTTAGAATTTATATGACCAAGTCTTTCATGCCAAACATTGAAATCAATGGTAGATATTAAAGAGCATCTAGATTGAGCAAACTCATAAAATTTGAACAAATTATCATTGTCTAATTTAGCATTAGCAATGACCTTGTTTTGTTTTGGATCAATAACATAGCACATATCTTTGTAAAATTCTATTTTATAATCTTGACAAAGCTTAGCAACTGAAAGCAAGTTAGTCTTTAATTCAGGAACATATAAAACATCATGCAATTTACCATTAGGAACATTCACATCTCCAATTGCTTCTACTTTACAAGTATGATTATTAGCAAGTTTGAAGAGGAACATTAGATATATCAGGTTGCATAGACTCAAAAACTTCTTTATGTGAAGTAACATGTTGAGATGCACCTGAATCAATAACCCATTCAAGAGGTTGAGAAACATTATAACTACAAGTAAAAGCACATCTAGATTGATTTGCATTATTTTGAAACTTATTATTATTAGGTTTATTTTGTTGTTGATTATTTTGCTTCATAGGCTTTTTCTCATTTTCTTTTTAAAACAAGTGTTTTGCCAATGACCATCCTTATTACAATAAGTGCAATGTGGTTTCTTAGAAGAGTTAAACTTTCTAGGATCATTGCCATTATTATAATGAGGTTTGGAATTATAATGTTGTTGTTTAGAATGAGGTTTAAAATTTTGCTTATGATTAGACAAGAAAGCATGTTCATTAGACTTAAGAGTACCAAACTGAATTAACTTAGCCTCTTCTTGTCTTAATAAATCACGAAAAATATCATAAGTTAATTGAGTAGCTAAAGAAGGAATAGCTAATTGAGCATGAATATTAGTAATGAATTGCTGAAATTGTCTAGGAAGACACTTTTTAAGAATAAGATGAATTAATCTAAGATTATCTAATTTAACTCCTAAACCATCCAATTGACTATTTAAAGCATCAAATTTCAATAAAAATTCATCCATAGATTTAAAATCAGAATACCTCAAATCTTCAAGTTGATCTTGAATTTGAATTTTTCTTGATTCATTTGTACTATCATAAATTGTTTTGAGTTTGTCCCATGCTTCATAGGCAGTTGTACATGTCCCAATGTGAACATAAAGTTCGGGTGACATGGAGATACCTATGAGGCCAAGGGCTTCTTCATTTTTGAGATTCCATTTTTCGATTTCATCTTTGGATGCAGACGAACCTGGTTTAGATTTAGGATTTGTAGCTACATCTAAAAGATGTTTAAAACGAAAAATGAAACAAATATGAGTTTTCCAAGAATGATAGTTAGAACTAGTTAATTTAATTTCAGGAATTAAAGTTGACATTGCAAAAATATTGAAATGCACAAATTAAAACTTTAAGAAATATGGCAACCCAAAAAAAAATTAGCCCTCTATAAATAAAATTAAGGTCTTCAAAAAATACGCCCCTTTGTTCTAAAATAAAATTTGTAACTAAAAATAATAATTATAAATTTTTTTATTTTTCTAAATTACTATAAAGAAATAATAATAATGTATAAGAAAAAATATAAAATTAAAATGGCTATATATAAAGAACTTATAAATTTAATATATGTATTTTTTTTATCAAAAACTATAAATTTTTAAAAGATTAAAATTTTTAATTTAAAAAGGTTATATTAAAAAAGAAAATGCCATTTCTTTAAAACTTACCTACCCCACGAAATGAGAAGGGAGACTTTTTAAAAAACTTTTATCTCTAAAAATAATTTATCTACACAGTTAATATGAAATAATGAAAAGGTAAGAGTTATCAACTAACTATGGCTGAGTAAAAAAAATTACTGGACAGATTTTGAAAAAAGTGTTGAATATTTAAACTTCAATTATTAAAAAATAAGATTTAAAAATAAATGAGTGGGGAGGATGGGCGGGATTTTTTTTAAAAGAAAATTTAAGTTCTGTTTTTTTGAAAACTTAACAAAGGGTGCAGCTTAAGGAAAAAAACAGCGCAACACACAGAGAGCCACGGGTGAGGCAGGGTGGAGAGAAAGAGTCGTTGGGCAGATTCTGAAAGGCGTGCAGCCTCAAGGGTGGGCAAAACTCAAAAGAAAGATAAAATAGTGTTTTTTTTATAACTTTTGAAATTTATTTTTTTGGTATTTAGTATTATAGTGAAAAAAAACTATAGAGGGCAGAATTAAAAGGAGATAAGAATTTTTAAATTGTGTTTTTTAGATTTTGATATTTTAATCAAATAAATCAAAATGAGGGTTTTGATTTATATATTTATTTTTTAAAAAGAGATAGATATAGCTGATTTTTTGAGATTTAAAAATTAAAAATTCTACAAAAGCTCAAAAAACAAATTGATTTTTTAAAGAAATTTCAACATGCAAATAATAACATGCAGAATTTTTTTACAGATTTGCAAAAAAGTAGATTAGTCTTTTTCTAAAAAAGTTTTTGAACTAGAGATAGATCCTAAAAAAATTGATTTTTTTGACAAAATGTAAAATATAGTAATTTTTTTAACAAATTTAGCCTGATATTGTAAAAAAATTATAGATCTAAAAAAATTGAAATATAACCTCTTTATTAAGGGTTTATAAAAAAGATTCAAAGTATTAAATATGCATGCAAAACAAATAGATTTGAAATTTTAAATGAAGGACTTAGAAATCTTTAAATAAGGAACCCTGCACAGGGGTTAGAAAAAAAAATGATTTTTTTACAAATCTAATATACAAATTTGTATAAATTATAGAAATAAATAAACTTTAAATTGAAAATTGAAAAATAAGATAAACCCTTATTGGGTTTTCTAAAATCTTGCAAGATATACAAATAGATTTAAGAACAAATTATTTAAAATCTGAACAATAGGAAACTAAGATTTTGCACAAAAAAAAGGTTAGAAGACAAAAAAAAACCAAGATTAGGCACTAGCTCTTCTTCTCTTTAAGATTGTCTCTAATAGTGTGCTGAAAAATCTGATAAACCTTCAACAATGTAGCTCACAAAATATTAGTAATACCAAGCTCTGATACCATGAAAGAAAATAGGAAAGAGCAATGGAAAGTACTAATAAAGAGCAATAGTTTGAAGGAAAGAGATTACCAAATAAATTGAAGTAGCCAAACCAAGCACCACCAAAGCAAGAGAGACACAAGAATTTGTTAAGGGGAAAAAACAAGAAAAAACCCCAATATTATGAATGGAGGCAAAATGCCTAAAGAATAATACAAAGAGAGAGAGCTTTCAGCCTTAGCTTGCTTGCATGAGTCTTGAAGAATGAGAGGAGAGGCACCTCAATAAGTAGAGGTGAGAAGGAGGAGTTATAATGTAACTCCCAACTCAATGAATGCCACCATTCATCTATGTGTGTGCAAAGTGTCACCTCTTAAGGAGGTGGTTACAAATATTCCTTAATAAAGGAATTAAAAAATAAGTTATCCACACACATGTGTGAGATGAAAAAAAGACAAAAGACTTGTAGGGATTCCTTTGGAATATTCCTACAAGATAATAAAAAATTACAATTAAAGAATAACATTTACCAAGTAAAGATTAATCTTCTAACATTTCCACGTATGAGAAATATGGTGGAGGTAATGTCTACCTTGGGGAAAACACTATATATATGATTATTGGATGGGGAAAGGTGTTGTGTTTTAGTGATGGGAGGATTAAAACCCTCCCTAGTGGTTTGCATATTATTGGATTAACTAGAAATCTGATTTAAAATTTGAATTTGAATGATTCGAGAATGCATTTAACATTTAAGAAGCATGGTTGTAGGTTGGTGAGAGGAAGCTTGGTGGTAGCAAGGGGAACTTGAATGAGAACTCAATTTAAGCTTGATGTCACTAGTACTTGGAAGTTCACTTATGTGGCTGAAAACTATGAAAATATACATACTTTGTGGCATCGTAGATTGGGTGACATAAGTAAAAATATTTTAAAAACTATTATGAATAATTTTTTTTGGATGGTTTATCTTATTTTGATGACCACTTTAATTTGTGTGGGTATTGTGTGTTTGGAAAACAAAACAAAACATCTTTTTCTTTAGGAATTAATAAACCAAAAGAAAGATTAGAAATTATTCATACAATTGTGTTTGATCATGTGGATAGTGATTCTATTGGAAAATATTATTATTTTATTACCTTCATTGATGATGTATCCACATTTAAATGGATTATCTTTATGAAAAAATAAAGTTTTCACTAAGTTTAAGGAATTTACAACCTTAGTAAAAAACCAATTAAGATTGAAAATAAAAAGTATTAAGATTAGATAATGGAGGGGAATACTAATCTATGGAATTTGATGAGTTTTGTAAGCATGCGTGTATCATAAGAAAAAAATACAAGTTCTTATACACTATAGTAGAATGGTGTTACAAAAATGATGAACCAAACTATTATGGAAAGAGCCAAAAGTAAGTTAAGTGATGCACAATTAGAAAAAAAAAATTGGATTTTTTTTTTGTACTGATTGTTACTTGATTAATAGATCTCCTTGCATGGCTCTTGATTCAACACATTATTAAGTGTGGATAGGTTAGAAACCTTCTATTTCACATTTAAGGGTTTTTGGTTGTGAGGATTTTGTTTACGTACCTAAGGAAAAGTATTCTAAGTTGGATTAAAAAGAAAATAAATAAATATTAATTGGATATGGTGAGAATGTTAAAGGTTATAAACTATGGAATCCTCTAAAACAAAAAAAAATGTTTATTCTAGAGATGTTATTTTTAGGGAACTTAGATTTATTTTTGATCCTATATAACCATAAAAGAAGGAAAGGAAAAGGATAGTGCATTTTGATTTGCATCAAGAAGATACATATTAGGAAGAATATAATAATGGATTTTAGGATGGAGAAAAAGAAGAGAGTTAAAGTGATTGTTTTGAAGAGGAAGACTCTATTGTGAGAGAAGAAGTTGAGCATGTTGAAAAAATTGAGGAAGAATTTCTTACTCCACCATTGAGAAGATCCATTGGGCAATGGAATCCAGTTGAAACATATATCCCATTGAATTTTTGTTGTGTATTTACTTTATTGAGTGTAGTAACAATGATCCTAGATCCTACATGGAAGACATTGTTGTAGATGATGGTGAATCTTGTCAACTAGCCATGTAGGAGGATATGATGGCTTTAGATGCTTGTGATACCTAGAATCTTGTTTTCTTTCCCATAGGAAGGAAATCCATTGGTTGTATGTGGGTCTACAAAAATAAATCTGGAGTAGATGGTTCATTGGAGAAGTACAAAGCTAGACTGGTAGCTAAGGGCTACTCTTAGAGAGAGGGAGTTGATTTTTATGAAATTTTCCTTCATGTTGCTAAATTATCTTCTAGTAGATTTATTTTATCTATAGTTTGTCCCTATAATTTTTAAATTGAGAAAATAGATGTTAATATTTATTTTTTACATAAATATCTAGAAGAGGAAATTTATATGCAACAACTAAAAGGATTTGAGGTAAAAGAGAAAGGAAACTTGGTTTTTAGGTTGAAATAGTATCTTTATGGTTTTAAACAATCACCCCAAATGTGGTATCAATAATTTGACTCCTTTATGTTGAAATTGGGCTTTGCTAGAAGTGAAGTGGATCACTATGTTTACATTAGATGTATTGATGATTAGTTACTAATTGTTTCCTTGTAAGCAAATGATATGTTGTTTTTTAGTAACACAAAAGGTATGATTAATGAGCTAAAATCTCAACTTTCAAGTATATTTGAGATGAAGGATCTAGGGGAGATGAGGTACATACTGGGAATGTAAATCATAAGGTATCAAGGTAATATAAAGATTTGGTTATCACACTGTAAGTATGTGAGCACTATTTTGCACATATTTAGTATACAAGATTGTAAAGTTGTTATAATTTCTTTACCAATTGTCACCAATCTTACTTTAGATATGTGTCCTAAATATACATATTATTTTGAGGATATTTCAAACATGCCATATGCTAGTGTTGTAGGAATTTTGATGTATGCAATGGTTTGCAATAGATCATATATTGCCCAAGTAGTGGGAGTTTTAAGTAGGTTTATGTCTAACCTTGGTAGAGAGCATTGGAATTATGCAAAGAGGGTGTTAAGATATTTGTGTGGTACCTTTTATTCTTGTTTGGTTTATTTTAGTATTAACAATGTGGATAAGATATTGGACATACAAGGTTTTGTTGATGCAAATTGGGTAGTTGACTTGGATAGTTGAAGGTCCACTAGTGGGTAAGTGTTTACTTTGTTTGGAGGATCTATAAGTTCGATGAGTAAGAGGAAACATATGGTTGATTTATCCACAAATAAAGTAGAGTATATGGATGATATCAATGTTTTTAAGGAGATAATATTGTTATAGCTCAATTTTGTGTAGGTATTGGTTTTGATTGTAGAAAAATTCAAATTGGTTGTGATAGTCATAGTGTAATTCATTTAGACAAGAATCCTATGTATCATGCTCAAACTAAGCATGTGGATGTTCAAAACCATTTTTTCATGAAATGATTGCTAATGGAAAAATTAATTTGAAGAAAATTGACACTCAGGCGAGTGTTGCAAATTATATATTGCCAAACCTCTAAGTACAAAAAAGTTCATTTGGTGTAGTGAGGCCACATGCCTTGTTTCTTGTACTTAGTTGATTCCATGATGACATGATTCCTCTAGATCTGGCAAGATATTTAAAAAGTGGGAGAATGTTGGGAATTAAGGCATCTCAACCTTGACAATTCCTAACTTATTTATTACTATTTTATAATTTCCATGATAATTTAACATTTATAATATTAAATAATTGTGCTCCATCAAAAGGGATGTGATATTTTGAGTTGGCACTTTTGCCGTGACATGTCGGTGCCTTGAAAATTAAGTTATTAGTTGCCAAATATTCTCATTTAGTGGTCTAACATGAAAAGCCTATTTTTAAGGATGTTATGACAAATTCTATGACAAATATAAGGGTTGAAAGTAGGGGAGATCATTTTGGACATGAGAATCAATTATGACACCATGAGGGAATCTTTACATTAGGTACTGATGGTCTATGACACATGTAAGAGCATCTCCTATTTTATAGGGATTTTTTATGAGAACCTAGAAGAGGGTGAAAAGTTATGTGAGTTTTGAATCAATTAGATAGGTTATAATCAATCATATTTTGAAAGAATATTTCCTTGTATCTAAGTTTTGAATTAGGAAGAATTCTCTCTTAAACATGTGATGAAATTTTTAATTCTTCCATTTGGTGGAATAAATTAATCCAAAATAAAAATAAATCCTCAATTCTCTCTCTTTCTCTACATATATATCTCTTCATTACCATGCGCACTACGTCTTTTGTAGTCGTATTCAAGCAATTTCGGTGACCCATGAGACTATATAACTTTTACATATAATTACAAGGATCATCTTTGGGCCTATTTTGACCTTATATGCAAGTGATTGAACCCATTGTTAAATTGAGGGTTTATTTCTCATTAGAAGCAAAAAAATTGTCTCAAATATGATCTTAATAACTAATATAAAAAAGATATCAAATTGAAAATGATGTTTATAGCAGCAATAATAAAATCCACACAAAGAGTTTAATAATAGATAACCTTGGAACATCCTTACTTGAAAAAACTCAACACCAAATATAGATCTTTTACTATTTTTATCTTGGAACAAGATATTAAATACAATGAGAAGATCCATCAATTTGATTTTAAAACAACCTCTTAAACTTTGGAGTAAAAAACTAGTACCTTAACACTCTCTAAATATGTGTGTATTAAACTACTCATCTAAGACTTCAATTTATAGAATTTTGGCTTAGCGAAACCACCAGGTTGTATACAAAACCATGGGTGGATAAAATGAAATGTGCAATAATCAACATGCAAACACATGTAAGAGTTGGTATAGAATAATCTACACCATGCAAGATTTGGTTGAAGATTGTAGCCACCCAAGATCTAGGAACTTGATGAAAGCACAAGAGAGATCAATTATGAGAGAATAATGTTATTCTATCTAAGGATGAAAATGATAGATTATGATTATATGATTGATATCAATGTTATGATTTACATATGAGATCATTTGGTTATATAACCAAGGTGAGACACAGGATTAGACAAGATCATGACAAGTGTCTTAATCCTATGTCATGAGCCAACTATTAGATGATTTAGGACACAAGTATTAAAAGTCAAAATATAAGATAAGATCCAATGACAACTAACACCTTCTAGAAATATTCCCTCCTAGGACCTAAGTAAACTTAACACATAAATAAGACCCATAATGAACTAGTTAGCTAAACCACCTATTTACACCAACAACATGAGCATTGAAATCATCTCCCAAATCCAAGTGCCACTCTTTACATGAGAAGCCCAACACTAGCTAGAGAATCTAGTTCATCCACGACAAACTCCTATTTTTCAAGAGACTAGCTTCACTTAACATGAACACCACTTTTGACTCCAACTCATCATTTTCAACAATCTCAACTTCATGCCAAGTGTTAGGAATAATTTATGAGTCCTCAAGGGAACCATTTGTACAAAGAATATTAGATTATTGGAATGCTATGTAGAATCCCAAAATCACAATAATACCTCAACATTGTTACCAAGACTTGCAAAAGTGTACAACACAGTAGTCCTAACATTCACAAGTCTCTTGCTTCTCCTAACTTTAGTATCCAACTTTCTTCTCTACCCCTTGCAACTTCCTCAAAGATTAACACTTGATTTTCTATAGATGCTTCTTCTTTCTACTAAAAAATTATCTTTAACTTCTTCATATGTCGCTCCTTGTCCTATACCTTAAAATGCCAAATGGTATTGTGACTTTAGCAATTTATTATAGTCTAAGTTGAGCTCTTGTTTGTGGCATTCCAGAGCTAATGCTAACTCACAAATCTTTGCATGGAAACTTCTATGTTTTAAATTCCCTCAATTGGCAAGAGACTTAGGTTTCTTCAATTGTAGTCTCCCTCATGCTCGTGCTACACTCACCCTAAGCATTTTAAACACCTCTTATAAGAATATATATTTGCTCATTCCCATTGACATGCCATCTTTGGTCACCCCCTTGATTGAAATGTTGTTCTATTAAAACTTGACAATTCTATGAATGGTATTTTTAAATCAATTAGACACGTTACAATCAAACACGTTACAATCAATCATCCCTGAAAAGAAGGTTGTCTTTTTGTCTTTAATCACTCAAGTTTTAAAACTAACTACTAATTGATAAGTCAAATACAAGAAATTCAAGACTAGATCTATGAACTCAAAGCATTAATGCCACCATTAGAGACACTTGATGTCAAACTATTAGGGGACCATGCTTCATAATAATAACAAAATCCAACAATGCATAAAACTTAAAAATGAAGTTTGTATTCGAATCTCTATGCCTATTCTTAAAAATGATGTTAATTAATATCATTATTATTCTAAACTTATGATTTATTTAATATAATTATTATTCTAAAAGAGCGAGAAGAATTGATGTTTAATGGAGATGCGGGGAATCGAACCCCGTGCCTCTCGCATGCGAAGCGAGCGCTCTACCATATGAGCTACATCCCCAGACGAGATATCTAAGCTTTGAAGCACAATATATTGCTGTATACACACAGTGGAAAAAAAACAAAATATACACATCACAGCGTGCAAACTTTATTGTTGCTATTTCAAATTACACATTTCACGTTGTTTGTCTTGTTTGAAAGCCTCTTCTTTTAATAATGCATTAATATCAATTGAAAATCAAAAAGAAAGGGGATACATTTTTTTAAACAACAATAAAGTTTAATTAATTAAAAAAATAAATTAATGAAACTAATAATTTATATAAAAAATAATATTTTGTAAATCATAATATGATAAATAAAGGAAATAAATTTATTTTAGATTAGTCATATAATTATAGAGTAAAAAATTTAAATTATTTAAATTTTTTTCTTATAAATTTTAGTATCTCTTTATTTTCAATTTTTAATATCACAAATTAAGCTCTCTAATTCTTTTATAAAACAATATTTTGAGAAAAAGAAATTTGAATATTTAAGCATTAAATAGTATAACAATTCATTAAAAAATATTATGAAAATATTTTCATACTTTTTTATTTATTTAAGGGGTAAACGCTTTTGAACAAGAGTTATGGACCGGAATACAACCATTCAACAATACCACCCCAATGGGGTTTGAACCTTGGTGGCAAGAACAACAATGACACCTTAAAACCATCACACCATGCCAATATCAACATTTTCATACTTTTATTTTGATTCACAATTCAATTTTTAATTTAAACATTTTTAAATATAAATCTCTTATTTATACTTATAGTTCCATCAAATTATGTTCCTCAACAACACCCATTAGAAATTGTGTTCATCTCCATTATATAAATTGTTAGTGCATTAAAAAAAACATCTTTATGGTTATATAACCATCCAACTAAATTATATTAGTGTATTTTAAGTGTTGTGTGATTCTGCAATTTTTTTCTAAGTGACGAGTTTAAATTGTGAAAAAAAGAAATGTATGCTTCCAAGCTCATCACAATTCTAACATTTTTCATAACCACACATATTAACTGCAAACATTGCCATGTCTTCCTTCACACATTCCAACAATTACATTCTCAATGAAAATAAGTTGTAATAAGGAATGTGTGAATAAGGGTACACTTGCTTGAGACACTGAGAATGAAAATAAGGGTAAAAAGTAAAATTATCCTGACATTAAATATTTTCTTTAACAAATTGGGAATCATACAAATTTTACAATATAAAAGTGTTTTAGGATATTCTTATAGAAATATTTTTAATATATTATTGTAAAAGTGTTTCTAATATATTATTGTAAATAAGTTTATAGGATATTGTTGAGGATAAAAGTCCTTTTTTTGTATCCTTACCATTTACTTTTATGTCATTTTGTGTGGATATTGTAAATATATAGTTTTAGCACACAATTTGTTTCTTTTGGTATAGTAGTTGATCTTAATCTTCAATCCATCACTATGATATGCTTATTCCATCACATCATATCAAGTTTACAAAATTTACCAAAGTTTGTCTCCCTAGACTAGGCTTTGTCCATGATCACTATGATTTATCGTGATGTTCATCCATAGAGCCAGTGTATTTGAAGTTTTGGTTAAGCATTGCTTAGATTTGTTCCAAATTTCTTGTCATTTTTGTGTTTAAAAGTCATTGCTCAAAGTTCAACCAAAATTGCTTCATATTTGTTAAAGTTTGTTTGAGTTTGTAAGGATCTTGCAAATTTTCAACAAAAAGCAACAAAGATTCAAGCACAAATATTCAAAAAAATTGCTTCTTCATGTGGCCATGGGTTCCTCACATTTGTGCTTGAATCTTCGTTGCTTTTGTCAACCTTTACAACAAAAATGATGCAATTTTGGTTGAACTTTGAACAATGACTTTTAAACACAAAATGGCAATAAATCTAGAACAAATCTAAGAAATGGTTGACAAAAACTTCAAATAGATTGACTCTATGGATGAACATCACTATAAATCATAGTGATCATGGACAAAGCACTCTTGTTCTTGAAAGTAAAAAATATACCTAATTACATCCTCAGGATAATAAAAATTATACACAAAAGAGCCACTTCTATTCTTTTCCTTTAATGCACCAATAAAACCCTCAAGGTTATGGTTCCTTAGGCGTATAGTGCTCAATTTTTATGGTGCAAGAAGTTGCCCCAAGTCCTTCCATCCTCCCTTTTCCATTACAAAATCTGCAAACGTTGTCCATTTAGGGAAGAATGAACCCTTTCTCAGTGTCTCAGGCAAGTGTACCATTTGAGCTCCTCCCAATGGTTTCATGATTTCAAGGAAACCAATCCTTAGTGGCACATCTCTTGGTAATACATATGGATTCACATTTGTGCTATAAACCCTAAAAATTGTTGTACCGAGATATGGGATTATATCCCCCCAATTGTGATTCAAATTCAGATCTGTCCTCCTTTCCCTAGGCCTCAATAAATCATGGATCTCTTTGGGTTTCCTTGGTGGGTCATAAACCAAAAACCTCCTCAGTTTTGATGCAAAAACATTATGGAACACCACATAGTAAAATTTAGGGTGAAGCCACAATAGTGGTTTACAATTTGATGGAGGAAGGAAAATTGAGAAAAAATGACCCCATGGCAAAAAAATTGGTTTTAGGGGTTCGCATGAACCTACAAGTTCGATCGAACCATAAAGGGGTTCGACCAAACTAGGGTTCGAGCGAACCCATTATTTATTGGGCCCACATTTACCGTCCAAAAAATAAAGGAAAAATGCATATTAAAGGGGGTTCGAATGAACCCTAGTTCTAGCGAACCCCCCTGGTTCTAACGAACCCCCCTTTTCCCTAATTTTTTAATTTTCTCACACAAAAAACTTAGATTTTTACGCTTTGAAGCTCCGGTTGAGGATGAAAATGGGGGAATATTTAGAAACCAAACTTGGAATCAAGTAGCCTTTAGAACGAGCTATCCAATGAATATAATTTTAATATGTTTTGGTTTTATTATCTTTTTTTTTTTTTAGTTTTATTAAACATAGGTTTTTCATTCAAAAATGAAGGCCTTTGTTCTGCACATGTGGAAAAATAGCATCTATTATCAATTTTTTTTTTTTTAAAATATGAGTGTACCAAATATTGAAGTCCTTGATCCAACAAAAAAAAAAATTGAATTTCAATATATACAAAAAAAGTTACGCGTTATACGGTCACGCTATGTGTGAATTGTCATTGGTTTGACTTCGAAACTTGATTAAAGAAAAAATATTCAATAAAAAACTATCTAACCAAGTGGAAGCACTAGATATCAGAGTCAAAAATTTAAATTCAAAAGAATTGGAATTTTATCCTTTATGGAAAAAAGTTATGCATTATACGATGTGCGTCACTTTTTAAAAATGTTGTTTTCTGAAAAAAACCAGTTTTTGTGGGAGATGGAAAAGAAGTGCAATCTAATTCTAAAAAAATTGAAAAAAATATTTTTAGAATCCATAGACAAAATGTGATGAGACTCTAGTTTGCATCATCTTCAAATTGTTCATGGTTTAGCCGCTATAGGTGCCCGAATGTGAAGATTTAGTTAAAAATTAAAAATTCAGTGTCTAGTTTGGCCAAAAATTGTAAACCACTATTGTGGGATCACCCTTTAGGATCATCTTTATCGAGGAATTGGGTCCAACATTGGACACAAAGATCAATATCATCCTCCTTTTTCTTCAATATCATATCCTTACCAAAATTCTTTTCTCTCTTATACAAGAACATATGCATCAAAATAGAATACCACTAGAATTTTACCTAGTCCTTTCCACCTTTTAATTCAACCAAACCCTTGTGGATGTGTTTTTCCAAATATGTGGCCAAATATGAGGCTTTGTTGGTTGGTTTAAAATTAGCTTCAAAGCATGGTATTAAGATGTCAAAAGTTTTGGGTGATTCTGAATTAGTGGTTTCCCAAGTTAGATCCAATTTTTTTTTTTTTTAAATAAAAGGCTTAAGCAATATAGGAATGCAAGTTTGGGATACCATTGAGGATTTTGATGCTTTTAACATATGCTGGATAGAAAGGGGAATGAATGTCAGGGAAGATTTGTTAGCCAATATTGCTATCAAATTAGATGATGTCACTTTTTATGGAATTTCAAAAATAGAAGTGCAAACTTTGCCTATAGTTCCTAATAATATTTGCAACTGACAAGTATTTGATGATGCCAATGATATTTTGAAAATTTTGCATTGTACTGATCAATAAGAAAGCCAAGAAATTGACTTTGGTGCATTGGTGGTAGAAGTTGATGGCAAAGAAACGCTGTTTGGGAATGAAGTAACCCAATTGTAGACCAATAAGATTCCTAAAGGATTGGTTGCATTGGAGAGGGACTTCGATGGCACTGATAAGGAAAATGTTAAACAAACATCTTCTCATAAGGAAGATTTGGATGAAATTAATCTTGAACTGAGAACGCCCCTAAAAAGGTGTACATAGGCAAGAAAATGAATCCTCACGTCAAAACCATGTTGATTGCCCTACTACGAAAATATAGACATGTATTTTCTTGGTCATATGATGACCTAAAAGCTTATAGGGAAGATCTATTTTAGCATGGAATACCCTTGAAACCAGATGTCAGACCATTTAGGTAGAAGCAGAGAGCAATAAACCCAACCTTGCAACCCAAAATGAAAGAAGAACTCATGAAGCTAAGGGATGCCAAAATTATCAAGCTTATAAGGCATTCTTCATGGGTTTCTAACTTGGTTCTAGTTAGGAAAAATAATGGCGACTTGAGGCTCTGTGTAGATTTCAAGAATTTAAATGCGTCATCCTTGAAAGACAATTATCCATTTCCTAACATGGATGCTATACTGTAGAAGGTGACAAGGTGTGAACTGTTATCCATGATGGATGGGTTCTCAGGCTATAACCAAGTCATGGTGAAGGAATCTAAACAATACAAGACTGCATTCACTACACCATGGGGAACCTATGTTTATGCGAGAATTTCATTTGGCTTGATCAATATTGGTGCAACATTTCAAAGAGCCATGGATATGGCCTTTGCTGATTTTATTGATCTATTCCTAGCTATATACAAGGATGACTTGACTACACACAACAGGAAGGAAGAAGATCATTGTTCACATTTGGAGAAGATATTGATTAGAGCTTTGGAGTATCTGATTTCCTTGAATCCTAAAAAATACATTTTTGGGGTTAAGGAAGGTAAGCTGTTAGGGCATATTGTCTCTAACGATGGGGTCATGATTGATCTTGAATGTGTGGCAACAATTGACAAGATTCCATAGCCAAGAAATGTAAAGGGAATCCAATATTTCTTGGACAAATCAATTTTGTTAGAAGATTTATCACAATTTTTACTGAGATTGTCAGGCCAATTTCCAAAATGTTGAAAACAGGAGAGAAGTTATCATGGAAAAAAGAACCTACTAAATATTTTTAAGCTATAAAGGATGCCATCAAGGAGGCTCCTATACTCAAATCCCTTGATTATTTAAAGGAATTTCAATTATTCACTTTTTCTTCTTTCCATATTGTGGCAAGAGTGTTATTATAGAAGAACGACGAAGGCTTTGAAAAACCTATTGCTTTCTTTAGCAAATCATTGCAAGTTGTTGAGCTTAAATATGATGCCACATAAAAGCAAGCTTATGCCTTTGTTAAGGCTGTAAAAAAAATTAGGACATATTTGATGGGAGCAACTGTGGTAGCATATGTCCCAAGTGCAACAGTCAAAGATATTTTCACCCAGTAGGAGACTACATGGAGAAGATGCAGATGGATCAACATGATTTAAGAGTTTAATATTAATGTGTAAATTACAAAATTGGTAAGAGGCCAAGGTTTGGCTAAGTTGATGGATGAGACCAACTTAGAATAATCAAACTAGATAAACCAAGTGGAACATAAAATGTTGCACCCTTATGTGATATGTAGACCCGCGAATGGTACAAAAGAATTGTGAAACACTTGCAGACTATGCAATGCCCTGAAGACATGCCTAATAATGAGAGAAATCTAAAATTGTAGGCTATCAAATACATCATTATTGATGGTGAACTCTAGTGGAGAAGCCCAGAGGGTGTATTGTTTAGATGTGTAGATGAAGATCAAGCATAGGAACTTCTGAATGAAATACATAATGGAGCATACAAAGGTCACTACATGGTGAAGACCACTACTCACAAGATACTAAGAGTAGGATTCTAGTGGACAACTATTTTTTAAGATGCTCATATATTTTTTAAGAAGTGTGATGCATGTTAGAGATTCACTAGTAAATTGAAATCCTCAAGTAATCTACCTCTTAGACCCATTTCAGTGCATGCTCCTTTCCAACAATTGGGTGTCGATTTTCTTGGGGAAATTTCAGTGAAATATAGTGGGGGACACTCTTGGATACTTGTTGCAATAGATTACTTTATGAACTGGGTAGAAGCAATTCCCACAAGGAAAGCAATGAGTAAAGTAGTAACTGATATTTTGATGAATAACATGGTGAGAAGATTTGGAGTCCCACAAAAGATCATCTCTGATAATGCCATGTGCTTTAGATCATAGGAGTTTACTGATTTTTGTAATAAGCATGGAATAAGTATCTCCTATTCATCTCCCTATCACCCTCAAGGGAATGGAAAAGAAAAATCCAATAACAAGAGTTTGATGAAGATCATCAAATGAGTAATTGAAAAGAACAAAAAGGAATGGGATTTGAAATTGGCGCTTTCAATGTGGGCTTCCAAAATTATAGTCAAGAAGGTCATTAGGAAATCACCATTCAACCTTGTGTATGGTGTAGAAGCAAGGATACCCCACAATAAATTGTTAAAAATGTTCAAGTTTGTTCAGGAGTATGACACAGATGTTTTGTGATGAAATGCAACACAAAATGGAGGAGTTAGTTGAGCTCGATGAAACTAGAAGAGAAGCTCATAAAATAAATGAAAAGCTATAGCTTCAAGTCAAGCATCTTTATGATAAGAAGGTTGTTGAAAGAAAATTTGAAGTGGGATGCATGGTCTTGATGTGGAATGCAAGGATGGAAGACAAAGGAAAACATGGGAAATTCGATCCTCTATGGCTTGGCCCATACTTGATTGCAAATTCACATGGAGAGGACTCATATTTCTTATAATCCTTAACAGGGGAAATTTTAGAGCTGCTAGTACATGGGCAATTCTTGAAGCCCTATTTCTCTTGAAATAGGTTATTTTCCATGTACATTGCATAGTCCTATAATTAGTGTATATAGGTTTGGTGTGTTTACTTTTGGTTGCGTTTTCTTGCCCTGTTCTTGTAAGCTCCTAGTTTTTTGTTTCTTTGTGTCAGTCTGCTTCAACCAAGAGATTTGAATTCTTGCTATATCCACTAGGGGTATGTGTCCTTGATCTAGAGCCACTAGTGGAGCTTCTTAAATTTTGAAGAAATTCTATGTTGGCTCCTTACCTGGTCATGTTTGATTGCCTTTGTGTCCTAGGGTAGGGTTTAAGAAGCCTTCATTTCAAATTTTATGGTCTTAAACCCTTGGGTGTTCTAATCCTTTGTTGACTTGTTACTCTCGATTACCAATATTTTGAGTTACATCTTGATCCATCAAAATCATTGTTATTACCAACCCTTTTGTCTAGATTTGTTGGCCATTGACTACATTCCCATCATTTTATTTCTCCTATAGTTGGGTGGAAATATTTCATGTTGAAAGAATTAAGTCTTAAGTCTATACTCCTGAGGGTTAAGTCCCATTGATTTAGTCAGGTTCCCATTTTAAAACTAACCTTTTATGCATGTGTATATATTGCTAGCTATCATATCAAAGGATTAAATATTGGCCCCTCCCCGCCAGTCCTGCAAGATTAAAATAATGGTTTATAGAATGCAACAGGGTCAGCGGGATATTGACACGTGTATCATTGTGGGTGTGGGGCCTAGTCTCCACTATTGAACCCAACACTTTAAGGTTTCAATCCAATGGATATGATATAATGTTGAGATTAAATCGTAGTTGTTCCCTCCTCACCCAATAGGATTAAAGTAATGCTTTACTAAAAGAAGTGGGGTTAGTGGGCTACCGCCATGTGGATTTTCCTATCATTTAGAGAGAGAGAAGGTGGATCCCATGAAACTAGTGAGTGGGTATCTGGTTGGAAAAATTTCATTGGCTAATAGATTGGTGAATGATGGCAATGGAAATTAAAATCTTGTTCACTCAATATGAGTTGTCTAACATGCCATCTCACTAGGAGATTGATGGCTAATATTCAAATTTGAAGATGCGAACATTAGAGCTGTTAATGCATTGCATGGGCGAGCAGTAATGGTAGAAATGACCTCCAAAGCTACCCAATTTTTCCCACAATACACATAAATTATTGGATTTTGCATAATTGAGAATTGTGAAAATTTTTGGAGCACCTAGGAGATTGAGAAGAGCACTTTAGAGTTCAACATAGTCAAAATTAGGGTTTCTTGTGAGTAAAAAATCCCTAAGTAAAACAAACACAATTTTCTATGCTTTATCCAAACTATCTTGAATTAGGGTTAATATTCACTATGTTTTCCAATTGAATTGGTTTGTGTGCTTTTTTAATTGCCTTATTGTGGTTTTAATTTTCTGTAAAGAGTCAAAATCTTGTCAAACCCTTTGCAATTGCACCTTTGAGTTGAGCCCTAGGTTTTAAAATGAAAAGCTAGGTTTTGAACCTCTCACTACTGAAACCCAATATTAGTTTGAACATACATCACTACCAATGGCACCTAAAGCACAAGTTTTTGGTTCTGAAACCACATCCACACTTCTCTCCTAGGACATTGTCGACCAATTGAAACCCTCCACCAACAAAAAGGTCGAGGGAAGAGCTTTGTTTTATGGGACTAGAATTAAGGAAGGGTTAATGGAAAAGTAATGTTTCATCAAGGATGTTGAGTTTCCCTTCATTAGATGGAAATTGTTCCAACACTAGTTCAAAAACATAAATCTTGGGGTTCCTGTTTGTAACCCTTGGAGATTGGACATGGGAAAGGTAGTTGTCCCCAATGTTTACATGGATGTAGACCTACTGAAAGATATTGCTGCAAGGTATGACCCTATTTCTAGAGTGGTCAGGGCATTTGATTGTGTTGAGATGTTAAAGATAACTCGAGAGGAAATTTCCATGATCTTCTAGCTGCATGAGTGGAACAAGGATACAATCCCTATTGATCTTGATGTCTTTAGAAAGGAATATGAGAATACCAGGGTGTTGCTCAGAACAACAATTAAACTTTTCATAATTCAGTTTTCTAGGTTGATTCATCAACAAATCACTCTTTGTTAAAAAAACTTTTGAATGAATACCACTATAGTTATTTTGTGATGAGTTTCATTCTTCTCATGCTCCAAGTGTAGGGTATTGCTAAAGAACTACCAACCTTTCTGATACACTACATTGTTGAGTAGTTATATGAGAATTATCTGTTGTTTACAATGTATTTAAATACTAGTCACATAAAATCTTGAGTATACATATTGGGATCACCCTTTCGGGTTTCATAGAGCCCAAAGTGTAGGAGTAGAAGTTTTGTTGCTTTTAATCATTCATTGGCCAATACCTTTAGATTGCTAATTATTGGAAATGGAAAAGTCCATAGGAAATTTTGAAGGTAAGCTTGGTTCTTTAAAAAAAACCAACACATCCAATGTTTCTTTGAGAGTATTAATTCAATTTAGGTATTTCTATCGATCCATAACACAACTAATCCTCTTAAGGCACCTTGTGTGAGAGAATGTAAGAATTCCATTATTCCTTTTACTAAGGACTCTTTGTGCCTAATCAATAGTCAATTTTGTTTCTTACAACATGTTGATATTTCCCTCATAGGAGTCTAAATGATTCTTTATCAAGAATATTTTGTTAGGGGTATTTAGGCCCCTAACATTCCACAATAGGACTCTCATTACTCTCGAGGAGAGTAGTAGGCTATCCTCAGTTGAATATTTTTATCCAATGTAGATTGGATCCTAGCAGCTATTTCATCCTAGTTTTTCTTTATTTTTGGGAGTCTATCTCTATTCGAGGGTTTTATAGATGTCATTTGAGACAATGGTCTAACTCCTTGTGAAATGGAGAGTGTTTGGAAGAAATTGTAATACAAATTCTTGTTTAGTGCTTCCTCTACCAATTGATCATGAAATTTAGAGCCTTCTTGTAGAGCAAGATGATTTACCATTTTTTTCATTTTCTCTTTTGAAATTATCTTTTGGGCTTCTTGAAATCTTTTGTTATTTTCCATTAGCAGGACTTTGTCATGGCTACCAGCGACTTTTAAAGAGGATTGATGTTGAGAAGGGGTTTTATATGGGTATCCCATAGCCAAAGATCTTTGTGGGGCATTTGAATCATGAGGGGTTTCCTTAGAAAGGCCTTGGTCTACTGGAGACAATTGTGAATCATAAATATCTGAACTTCCCCCTCTTGGCCGAGATGCTAAGAATTTTTGTACTGCTACTATCACTATTACACCTAGGAACTTCCATAACATACTACAGATACAAAATACATTTTTGTGGATTTTTTTGGGGTAATGGTAAGGGTAGATAAATTCATGAGCGAAGAACCCTAACTAGTGTGTCCTTGGCCAGAGTTGAGTATTTGTTGTTACCCTATTTTGACAACATGGATACCCACTATTATAGCCTTCTTGCTATTTGTTAAGTTAATTATATTGGCAGATAAGATAGTCTATGAAGCCATCTGGGGGAAAAGTTTTGATGAATGATGTTTCCTCTATTGTACCTAGATTTGGGTATGAACAAAAGCCATTGGTGTGGAATGGAAAAATTTCCCTGTAATAACTTAAATTTCCTTTTTGTTTGATCTGCTTTAGCACACCCACTAACTTCACAACTAGATTTTGACTAGGGGGGAGGAGGAGAAGGAGTTTGGAAAATATGAGGAACATGGTGTTGGTGAGGGGATTAGATCAAGCTTTTGGTCAGGAAAGAATCTTGCAATGATAACTGTTTGGGAGGAGGGCAATGGGTAGTGTGAAAATAAGTCAAAGAAGTAGAATTTTTGTGGGGCACAGAGAGGTTGGATGGGCAAGGGAATGACAAGAGGAACAAAAAGAAACAAGATTCACCAGTTCAACCTATTATTTCCAGACTCCTCTCTTAGAGAGGATGACTAAGGATTTGGGGAGAGATTTCTTAGAATTCAAGAAGACATAAATTCTAGGTGGTTTACAAGAATATTTGGAAATCTCCTAATCAATAGTTTTGAAAATGCCAATAGAGTTACCTAGGGATTCGAGGATTTTTGGGTCCCTGTATTCAATGGGTAGGTTTTTTAGTTGAATCCAAAATGGTATATTTTGATGCAATATAGAATTAGGATTGAAATAGTGGGTCCAGGGTTGGAGGTATAAGCCTTGACCATTAAAAAACCACACTTTTTCTTTGAGGGCTTTATCTCAGTCTGCTCTAAAGTTGAAAATGACAACAAAGTATCCTAGTTTTTCATGAATGTGGAAAATTATTGAGGCCCCCAACCATTGATCCTGAACCCATGCTTCTAGAATATTAATGGAAGGGGTAATGTTAAATATCTTACCTGTGAGTGCATGAATTTTGAGGATGGACATGGCGTGAAGCAAAAAATATTTTGATATGTGCACTTTATATACCAGTTGATTTGATGAAGGCGCAAATTGTGACAGATACTTTGGGAGCCCAATTGCTTTAGAGGTTCCTCTACTCTAATGATGGGGCATGGAGATGGTTGTATAATAATGGGTTGAGTTTTCTCATAGGCCATGCTTTAGGGGATTTGAAACCAATGGTAGAGTGTTGGGAAAAGTGGCGACATAGTCTTGTTGCTCGTGTTGGGAGGAAACTGGAGTTGCAGGGAACATGTGAGATATGGAAACATGTGAAGTAGAATATTCTAAATTTATTGAAGATTGATGACTATAAAATCACATTATTAAAATGGATGAGTTTTATGGAATCAACCTTTAAAAGTGAAAGCCTCATGTTTTAATAATGCACTAAAGTTACAATGAAGCACTTAAACTAGTAAGGAAGTGACAAATTACCCAAATGGGTAGGCCATCTATTAGGATGAGTATTGGATTGACTAACAACTTTTTATTCACATCTACTAAATCCCATTCAAACATATTAACAATGTTGTGACAATCACAAGTATTATCATATGTGCAAATTTTTTCCTTGGGTAAATTTGTTGCACATCTACAAATGACACAAATATGTAAGGAGTGAGGTCATTCCCCTCAAACTTTGATAGATCAAACTTCTTTGGATCAAGATATTTTACATTCTTATGAGCTGAATTTGTTTTTGATTGATTAAGTAGGGAAAGGGCCCTGACCCTTATAGAATAGTATAACAATATACATAACAACACCCAATAAAAACAAAAACAAAAGGAATCCAACTAGAAAAGCTTCTCCAACCCCCCCCATCAAAAGGCTTAACCAATTCTTGCAGGATCAAACATTTCAGCCCTATTAGAAATATCAAAAAGATACATACTATCCATATTTAGATCACAACACTTAAACCTATAATACCAAATAATACTTAAAGTAATGTCCATGCATAAACTAGAACTACTAACAAAAATATAACTAGAAGTTTGATAGTTTAGGAACCAAAGGACAACACTAGTAAAAGCACTGCTAGGAGTAGCACCAAAATAAAGGATTCAAGCATAAACAAAAAGAAAAATAGTGACCAAGGTTAAGCATCTTCGATCAAACTCTAGGCTTTCAGCAAGTCATTGACAATGTCTTCCACTTTCTCTTTTGGCTCCATCTTGCTTGATAAGTCAACAATCTCATCCATTGACTTTTTCTTTTTTTTCTTCTTAATTTTTCCTTGAACCGAAACCATAGCCATAATAGCCTTCTTCATAACCCCATCCACCACCCTGCAAAGACTCTTCACAGCTATTTCAAGAGTTTGGAATCTCCTTTCCTTATCCTCCTCTTGCATCATCTTTTCTAGCCATTCTAATCTCTCCTCCATCCTCTTGATTTTAACATTATCAACTCCATATATCTTCTCTTCCTCATGTTGTTTTGTTTCCATCACTTCTTGATCATTGATTGCATTAACATTTTCCTCCATCCACTCATTGTTCTCTTCAACCTCATGAATTTCCTCTTGTTGTGACTCCCCTTCCACTTCCTCATTGTCAGAACATAAGCTGAATTTGTTGTCCATAACAACTACACCTCATTAAACATACAAACATATTAATAACAACAAATTCAATAAATAAAAATCTCAATAATAAACACATTAATTACACATAATATAATTCTCCATATAAACATTCAATACATTGAATACAATGTTCCTAAAAGCGAAACAACATTTCCAAAAACTCCCTAATTAGTGATTGTTTGATAGAAGAACAATCTTAAACATTTAATTCTAAATGTAAATTACTATGGAGACATTTTTCATTTTAATTTTTGAAGCTTAGGAAGCATATGCCTTCCATCCTTTGGGAAGGATAAAACTACCATAGAAGATTTCTATGATGGCCTTGTGCCACGTGTCTTCCATTGGAGGCTAAAGTTTGAGTGTCTCTTGAGCAACTCTTCACATATATTTCATTTTTTGGAGATCAACATGTTGTATACAGAGTTATGCGCCATTCCAAAATTTGTAAGCTTTATTTAATTTGGTCTCAAATTGGGGCAAAAATTAAGCCGGTTCAACCATTTAGCATACCTATGGTATTTCCAAAATTGTTTATGATTCGAGTAGGTATTTTGAATCTTTAGGTGTTTAATCAATCAATATATGTATTAACGTCCCATGTTTGACAAGAAATTTGAGTCACTTTAAGTCATTCTATTATTTTTAGATTTCTTTGAGGTTTCTTTCATGTTTTCTTTGGTTTAAAATTAGCAATCATATTTTGGTGTGCAATGGGTATGTTGAAGATGTGTAGAATGTTAATGAAGAAAAAAAATGGTTTATTTTTTTGTACATTTGTGCGGTACATAAGATCAATTAATAGATCATTTAGAAAATGATTTTGTTGATATATTATTATTTTTTTTTAGATTTTTAATATATAATAATATTAATATATATTTTATGTATTTAATATTTTTTATAATTACTATATTAAGATTGAATTATGTTATATTATTAATGATTTAGTTAGGCATTATATTATATTATATAATGTAATTATATTTACTTATATTGCAATATAGTTATATTAAATTAAATTATATTTATACTAACTAATGTTATATTATATAAATATCTATTATATTATGTTATGTTATAATAATATTTATTATATTATTATATTGTATTATATTTTATTTATATTATTATGATATTGTATTATATCATATTGTTAATTGAATTGATTAGGATTATGGGTCAATTAGGATTAAGGGTCAATCAAGGGTGGTATTTTGTAAGATTTGTTTTTCACTAATTTTTAGGATAAGGGTTGAAATCATATAAGTATTATATATTTTTTGTCTAGAAAAAGGCTCATAGCCTATATATATTGATATAATAATATAGTAATTACATTGGGAAAAAATTATGGCCTTTGGCTAATGCGATGGCATACACAAAAGGACAGATTTACAAAGAAATATGATCAAAGGTTGGTGGCAAGTAATAAAATAACCCGATCACTGAATCCCAAAGTCATTTCAGAACTATGCACAAGGAGTAAATCAATAACCCAAACTCCAACCTCCGAAGTCCTTTTGAACTTCGCAAGTCATAGATATCACTTGAATAATACTTCAATTGTTATGGCAACCCTTAACCAAGATCCAAACCCTGAACTCCGAGGCAAGGGATAAATGAACATCCCGAACCCCATTCATCGAAGTCCTTTCAAACTTAGATCGCTGATCCTCAAACTCTAAGGCAAGGAAAAAATGAATGACCCAAACTTCAATCTCCGAAGTCCTTTTGGAATTCACAAGTCAGAGATATCACTTAACTAATGCGTCAAGTGTTATGGTAACTTGCAAGTGAGAACATAGATCCCAAAAATCTGAGGCAAGGGATAAATAAACATCTCAAACTCTACTCATCGATGTCCTTTTAGACTTAGATCATTGATCCTCATAATCCAAGGTGAGGAATAAATGAATGGACTGAACTCTGATCTCCAAAGTCCTTTCAAATTCCACAATGTTGAACAAGACAATTGAGAGGGGGGATGAATCAGTTGTACCAAATTTTAACCTTTAAAACATTCACCGAAACTTAGATCAATCACAAATTCTTTACTCTACTAAAATGATTAAACATTAAGTGTAAAGGAAAAAACTAAAAAGTATCACACAAACATAGTAACACTAGATTTATGTGGAAAATTCAATAAGGGAAAAACCATGGCGAGGATTAGCTCACAATATAAAGAATATCAAAATCGATTACAAAGGCTCACTGCCAGAGTAGGCTCACTACCAAAACAGGACTAACTGTCTGGATCAAGACTCACTATCCAAAAAGGGTTAACCACCTGGAGGGTTCACTACCATAGAGATATAAAGAAGATAGAAGAGATATGTTACATAGAGAAGACAATCTCAATGCAATAGAGATTTCCACCACAATTCACTCAACCACTTGCAGACATGCATGGATGATAGAGTACACCTTCAACTCACTACATTCAAAAACTCAACATTTAGAATTCACATTGATCTACCAAACTCGCATTACGTACACACTATCTTGTATCTATTTCACATCTATCTAGCTCTATTTCTTCACACTTATCTCTTTGTACATCTTTCACCAATAACTCATCTTGTATTTATACCATCTTCAACTTTGAAACATATCCAAAGTTGTCCATCCATCATTTAAATTCAAATTAGGTCAGCACCAAAAAATTCTAGGGTGGAATTAGAATGCCCACACACACACTTGATGAAATTTGAAAGTAGTGTTTAACATAAGGTTTTCCAAAATAGTGTAAAACACATATAACAATTAAGCACACACAACTCTCAACAAGATCCAATATTTTGAGGCAACAAAATTATCTTCAACATGATCAAAATAGCCAACTCTAGAATTGCAATACATAAGAATCAACCAAAAACAAATTCAGACCAACTACATTTCTCCCGAACCTCAACTAGATACACAGAAAACCATAGTTCACAACTAGTGAACATAACTTGCACTGTACAATGAATCAAAAGACCAAAATCTAGATATAGTAGCTTCCAACAACCATGATCAACACATCTAAATCACACAAATATAGGAACAACTCCTAGAGAAAAACCCAGACCAACCACTAAACACCTCCAACCTTTCTTCATTACAATTTTCTCAATATCCTTGACATATACAACCAATAACCTACATCCATGACATCAATGATAACAACAACTAGTTGATAGCCAGTTAACTAGTTGACATTAATGACAACACCTTCATTCTTGCAACAATTTCCCCATTTGTCATTGATGGCAACACATGATGTGAAAAACCATCAAAGACAACACTCTAGCTCTGAACACACTTTTCATGATTTTAATTTCTATTTCTCCCCCTTAGTAGATAATATTTTTGACATATTCCTCATTTAACATCATCCTCATCTCCCCCTTTGACATTAATGGAAAAGGAAAAGGATATTTTACATTGATTTCTCCTTTGACATTAAGAACAAAATACTCTTTCAATGACAACACATGACACTACCTACTCCCCCTAAGAGGTTGCCACCAAAACATCAGACTAGAAGAGAGATAGATCCATAGACCCACCATACTGATACATCTCCATATGCATCTAGTTCAAAAAGGAAGGGGAAATCACCCCTAACTTCTCCTGAAGATACTCAAAAGTATCTTTAGGAAGAGCCTTCATAAATATATCAGCAATCTAATCCTTCATAGGAACTCCTCAAACTTTACTTCATTCTCCACAACCTTCTCTCTCAAGAAGTGATACTTGATAGATATATGCTTTGTCCTTGAGTGCATCATTTGATTCTTTGAAATGTTAATTACACTTATATTATCACAGACGATAGAAATATGATCATCATACATTACTTTGATATCTTTCAATGTATGTTTCATCCATAAAAAATGTGTATAGCAAGATGTAGCAGTAATATACTCAACTTTAGAAGTAGATGAGGAAACTGAATCTTGCTCTATAACTAAGAAGGAATGCACCACCACTTTTCGGCAAATATGGTTGTCATTGCACCAAAAGCTTCATTTGTTAATACCCAATACAACCGTTGGAATTATACAAGATCTAAGATCTAGAGTAGGCAGTTAAACCATGTCACAAAGCCCAAGCACCATGTTGCCGAGGAGACCAAGGTCGACACCTTGCAACAATCCCCTAGTGCAAGCAAGGGGTTTGAACCTATGACCTCAGCTCTGACACAATTTTTTGCAAAGACGATTATCATTGCACCAAAAGATCAACTTGTTAATGCATGATATAGTCATTGGATTTATACAAGATCCAAGATCTATAGGAGGAAGTTAAACCTTGTCACACATCTTGAGCACCATGCTAGCCCAGGCCGAGGAGGAGACCAAGGGTGACACCTTGCAACACACTTGTACTTTTTCTATAATATACACAACCAACCCAATATGCATCTGTATAAGAACTTAGTGTAAAGTCAATATCCCTAGGATACCATAAGCCATAATCTAGAGTGCCATTCAAATATCTAAGTATTCTTTTAATAGTAACATGTGTTTCTTTAGGATCTTCTTGAAATATAACCACAAGAAATATTGTATGCATAATATCTAGTCTAGTAGTAGTCAAATACAATACTCCACCAATCATAGATCCATATTTTCTCTAATTATCCTTAGCTTTACTTTTGACCACTTCTCTATTCTCATTGAACTTGTTTCTAAATATACACTTTGATCCAATTATGTTTTTATCTGTCAGTCTAGGGACCAATTCCAAAGTTTGATTCTTCTTAATCTACATAAGCTCTTCTTTCATAGCTTCCATCGAATGCTCATTTTTACATGACTCACTTATAGTCTTTGATTCAATCTCAACAAGTACACAAATTTATCTCACTAGTGACAACTCTACTTCTTCTCAATACTCCTTTTGTCTTGTCTTTAATGATTTGACTTTATAAATGATTTTTCTACACATATTTTGGTGTCTTAGGGGACACCACCAAAGCTTCTTCTTCATTTTTCTTCTCTTGCTCATCCTTCTCATGTTCTTCCACAACTTCTTCAATCCTTACGTAATCAGGTTCACCAGATACATGTCCATCAACTTTAATTAAATTCTTCATTACTTCATCAACCTTGAAATTTTTTCTTTCTACAATATTTATTAATCTTTTATTAAAACATATGTAAGCTTTTCTTTTAGTGGAATATCCAAGAAAAATTCCTTCATCATTTCTAGCATCAACTTCCCTAAATTTTCTTCATCCTGTCTGATATAACATTTGCTTCCAAATACCTTGAAATACTTAATAGTAGGAATTCTTCCACACCATAGCTCATAGGAGGTCTTAGTACTGTTTTCTCTTTCTTGAACTTGATTGGATACATAAACAACAATGTGAATAGCTTCTCTCCAGTAAAATTTAGGTAGACTGGCCTCAGTAATCATTGAACTAGCAGCTTCTTGAATTGTCCTGTTCTTCCTTTCAACAACTCCATTCTATTGAGGAGTTATCAGAGCAAATAACTATCTTTTTATTCCACGAACTTCAAAAAACATGTTAAACTCATGGGAGGTGAATAGACCTTAAGTATTTTATTCTCAAATTTACTTCATTCTCAACCATAGCTTTGAATGCCTTTAATATCTCTAATGCATCAAATTTTTCTCTAAGAAATATAACCAATGTATACCTAGAGTAATCATCAATAAAAAGCATAAAGTACCTTTCACCTTGTAGAATTCTCACTCTTGTAGGACCACAGAGAACTGTATGAATTAAATCTAGTAGTCTAGTAGTAGATTGTTCCTTTGATATGAAATTGTTTCTTGCTTGCTTTCCAAATTGACAATTCCTGCAAATAGCTTTAACATGCTTTGTAATCCTTGGTAAATCTCTCATTACTTGTACTACACTAATCCTTGCCATATTCTCATATGAAACATTCTCTGATGCCATAACCAACTGTCAATAAATTGAGCCATAAAGCAGTGTCCATGAACACCCTTAAGTTGATATATATTTCTTTCAGTCTTCTTTCCTACAACAATCACTATTTTGGATCCTTTCCTAATTTCACATCTCTCATCCTTAAATACAAGATTATATCCCTTACTACACGTCTGTCCAACACTTAAAATATTATGCCTTAAGCCCTTTCCATAGTAGACATCATTAGTATTATGCTTTCCATCAAAACTTACTGAACCTATACCACAAATCTTAGCACCAGTATCATCTCCAAACACATCTAAGCCCCCATTAGGGTATGTGCAGGATCATGATGGGAAAAAAAGTGGCAATATGATGGGTATGTGTAGGGTATGTGGCTGATGACTTTTTTTTACCTAAAATTGATGAAACGAAAAGGGTTTTTCAAGGAAATTCTTAACTTTCCACCAACATAAATTATGCTTTACTTTGAATTTAATAAATAATTATTATTCATTTTCTATTTGAATTACGACTAAAGTCTTGATTGATAGACTGATTGAAAAAAGTCTATAGATTTCAAACAATATCACATTTTTTGAATCTGAAACATGTGTCACATTCTATGCTTCGCATACTATAAGATTAAAAAAAATGAATTTCATGAAGTTTTGACCAAGTTAAAGTGGTTAGACATATGAGTTTTTATATTTTTTAAAATTTGTAATAAAAAAATTATAATTAATTATTTACTTGGAAAAAATTACAAAAAAATATGCATCACATCGAGACATGAGTACTCTACTTATATCTAAAATATTATAAAAACATATTATCATTTTATTGTGGTTAGGGTTGTTAGACAAACACCTACTTGTTATTTTTTCCCTAAAATTTAAGTACTACTGCATTGAAATTTCAAATTTTCACCAAATAGATTTTTTTTTCTTTTTAAAGTCGAGTAGTTTTAGAAACTACATTCAATTTGCTACAAATTATATTCTTACATATTTTTGAAATAATATAGATAATGTATTCAAATTTTTATGTCAAGTTTCCTAACTTTGATTTTTTTGAATTTTTTGCCACTTAAGGGCCTAGTTTTTCCATGATGATCCTGCACATACCCATCATATTTTTCAAGTTTAAAAAACTTACTCTTATCACTGGTCATGTGATGTGAACATCGATTGTCAACAACCCAATAGTTCTTTTCATGTTTAGCATGTAGGATAGAGATTACAGTACCTTCACTTTTCTCCTTCTCCAGAGGGTATTCCTTCACCTACTTTTTGGAATTAGTATAAGTATGCTCATCTTTTATAGCTAAGAAAAAGCATTCATTGTCATTAGGATCTCCATAATTAGATTCCTCATCAGAAATACTAGCATCTTCATTCACATAATATGCTATGTTGATCTTCTTACCTTTATTTTCTTTGTTAAATCTTTGTTTATTCCTCTTATCTCTTTCTAGAAATCTCAAAGAATAATAACCTATTCCTCCACAACTAAATAATTTAAAGGGTAACTTTCCTTCATACTTATTAGAGCCTTTCTTCATCCTTCTCACAAAATTAGCTTCTACTTCATCAAGATTCCGTTCATCCAGATCTTCAGCTCTTGTATCCTTTAATGAAGTTTATGATTTGGATCCATTTCTCAAATTTAGCTTTCTTATCTCATAAGATGCCAGAGTTCCTAATAATTGATCTTTAGTGTAAGTCTTGTAGTCTATATGTTCTTCAATAGCAAATACCTTTTCACTATATGCATTAGGGAGAGTTATAAGAATCTTCCTTACAATCTTGGATTCATCTATTGTAGCACCAAATCCTCGCATTCTAGCTACTACCTCATCCAATCTTTGTACACAAGATTTAACATTTTCATCTTTAGACATATGTAGGAACTCAAACTATCTCCAAATTCTACAACTTTGATTCTTTGACCCTTTCATATCCTTCATGCACCTTTCCTAAAGAATTCCATACTTCTTTAGCAGTCTTCATATTTTGAACTTTAATAAACTTGGAATGTGTAAGACTATTTTTCAAAATGAACTTCGCCTTATTGTTTGCTTCATGCGCCTTGATTTCATTAGTTGTACTCAGACCATTAACAGGAGGAGTGTAAGTAGTTTTGTAAGCTTTCTCAACATCATGTCCACAATACTCTAGATATTCTTCCATTAGTATTTTTCAGATAGCATAATTAGTTCCATTGAACTTCAGATACTCAAAAGTAATTTTTCCTACCATCCCAGGTCTTCCTTAACTCGTTAAGCTCTTCTCTAAGGAAACAAGCTCTGATACCAATTATTGAACAAGACAACTGAGAGGGGGGTGAATCATTTGTAGAAAATTTTAACCTTTAAAACATTCACCTAAACTTAAACCAATCACAAATACTTTAATTTGCTAGAATTATTAAACATTAAGTGCAAAGATAGAAACTAAAAAGCATCACACAAACATTGTAACACTAGATTTACATAGAAAACCCAATAAGGGAAAAACCATAGTGAGGATTAGCTCACAATGTAAAGAATATCAAAACTAATTACAAGGCTGATTACCAAAGTAGGTTCATTTCCAAAACATGACTAATTGTCTAGATCAAGACTCACTATCCAATAAGGTTTAACCATTGATGTCAAGTAAGGTGGTGATGATAGAAACCAACACAAATAGATTAGAATCAAACAAGAGACCAGCCCTTACAACCCTACTCAATCAACCTTTCACCAACACACACCTAGAAGCTTGTAGCCTACAAAATCTTCCTTTTCTCAACATCTTTTAGAGAAGGTCATACAAAGACCAAATAAACACCAAATAAGACTCACATCAGGGTCTAACACAACATATAAAAATATTTCAAGAGGTTTCTTTGTAACAATATGGTGAAACAATAGACCGCCCCTAGTTTTAGGCCACCAAATAGCCCTCTTTTGCAAAGGAGGTACCCCCAAATCAACTAGTTATCACCAAAAATAAATTGAAAGTCCTTAATTGTGTAACAAAACATCAAAATCCCCCATCATCAATCAGGGCCTTGACCTCTAAGACACCTTTCTTCGAAGCCCTCACTTTTCATACAATTACCAAGGGTTTATTGTAAATTCTACTTCTCAGGCTTATCTAACCCAAACAAAGTCTCCAACACTTCAAAAATACCCTGTAAAAACTAAATCTACCATCACATAGATATTTCCATCATCATTTTATCAAAACCCAACTTTAACACCCCATTTTCACTAGGAAAATTCGTTGCTTTGCCCTAGGGCATCACCCCAAATCCCAACAACCTATCTCCTCTACCTTCAAAACCATAAGAACATATAACCTACCATGGGAGAAGTCATTCCAATTACATACTTTTATAGTAGGTGGAATGACTTAGTTCATTATTTTAACTTCAATCAACCCTTCACTAGTTTCCTACAGGCAGTTTCAAGAAAATGAAGAAATTTCCCTCAAATCTAGATATTAGACTCTCAAACTAGATGAAAATGAGAGAAAATTCATGATACTATATAATAAAATGAATTTTAGAGCACTTACAAATGGTATGGAACCGTACAGTCCTTGAAAAGTTTAGAAATATAGAGAAATTGTAGAAATAAATGTTGTTATTGATATAGAAATTTCAATAAAATCTTCACTTCACCAACCAATTATTGAGCCTTTTAGAGGATTTATATAATTTATTGCACAAAATATAAAAATATTTCAAGAGGTTTCTTTGTAACAATATGGTGAAACAACAGACTGCCCATATTTCAAGAGGTTTCTTTGTAACAATACGGTGAAACAATAGATTGCCCCTAGTTTTAGGCCACCAAATAGCCCTCTTTTGCAAAGGAGGTACCCCCAAATAAAAAAATTATCACCAAAAATCAATTTAAAGTCCTTAATTGTGTCACAAAACATCAAAATACCTCATCATCAATCAGGGCCTTGACCTCTAAGACACCTTTCTTCTAAACCCTCACTTTTCATACAATTACCAAGGGTTTATTGTAAATTCTACTTCTTGGGCTTATATAACCCAAGAAAAGCCTCCAAAAATTCAAAAATACCATGTAAAAACTCAATCTACCATCACATAGATATTTCCATCATCATTTGATCAAAACCCAACTTTAACACCCCATTTTCACTAGGAAAACTTGCTGCTTTGCCCTAAGGCATCACCCCAAATCCCAACAACCTATCTCCTCTACCTTCAAAACCATAAGAACATATAAAATACCATGGGAGAAGTAATTCCACTAACATACATGCTTTTACAGTAGGTGGAATGACTTAGTTCATTATTTTAACTTCAATCAACCCTTCACTAGTTTCCTACAGGTAGTTTCAGGAAAATGAAGAAATTTCCCTCAAATCTAGATATTAGACTCTCAAACCAGATGAAAATGAGAGATAATTCATGATACTATAGAATAAAATTAATTTTAGAGCACTTACAAATGGTATGGGACCGTACAGTCCTTGAAAAGTTTAGAAATATAGAGAAATTATAGAAATAAATGTTGTTATTGATATAGAAATTTCAATACAATCTTCACCAACCAATTATTGAGCCTTTTAGAGGCTTTATATACTTTATTACATAAAAAATAAACTACCCAAATGTCTATAACTACTCTTCAAATTCCTATGACCCTCGAACTTCCTAAAAGTTGCATTTTCAATTTTTTGCTATGACAACATTTCACAATTTTGCAACTTTTTACATTTTAACACAAATGACTCACATATCACCTAATTACATAGAAAGTGGTCTCTATAGACCTTATTTAATGTAAATAGACCCTATTTAATGCAAAAAATACCACTAACACCTATACCTAGCATATCGACCTCCTATTGTAGACTTTATTTGCTTGGTGCTCCTACACCATACAACCCCCTGAAAAAGACTCATGTCACATGAGTATTGTCTTATCTCAGTTCCTCCAAGCTTTTCACATATTCTCTAGTCTAAAAATATTCTCCACTAGTTCAAACATTGAAACCTTATATCATACCTTGCATTCTTAACCTTTTTTGCACCTGGATATGTCTCCTTCTTTGTGTTTAGACCTGATGATGGTCTTTTACTTGTCCCTTGATCAAAAAATGATAGTATTCCTTCATCCATGCTTATAAAAAAACCCTTATCATATGTTCCTTTCACCAAATTTCCTTGTGTCTCAACTTCATGCTTATATCTACCCTTAATTCCTTGTCCACTCTATCCTTTCATCACTCTCATTAGACCCTCTATCCTATCAACATCATATACCACTGTACCATCATACCTACAACCCATTGTACCTAAAAATCATACTTGCCTTGTAATCCTACTCCCAACCAATGGATACACAATGGTCCCTACCATGAAATTATCATACCAATTCAATGTCAACTCATCCTTCAAATTTGATTTTTCGTTTACACCTACTGTAAGAGCATTCTCAAGCCTTGAACTGACTATAGTATCCATCCCCATATCTTTGCTCTTAGCCTTTACACATTCCTTCCTCCCAAACGTGATTACCTTAGCCTCTTTACCCTCACCTTTTTCCTCTTCCACAAGTGGAGTCAAAGTAAATGTATGCCCATCCTTCTCTATGTTGTATGTATTTTCTCTCCCATCATATAATGCATGCTTGTGAAACTGCCAGGGCCTACTAAGAAGTAAGTGGTAGCAATCCATGGGTAATATGTTACAAACTACCTTGTCCTTGTAGCCACCAATTTGAAATTCTACATCTTGTTCATTAAACAAAACTGATTACCCATCACTCAACCAAGATACCTTATATGGCAATTCATGAGGAATCTTTTGCAAATTCACTTTACTAACCCTTTCACTTGATACCATATTCTCAGTAGAGCCCAAATCAATGACAATTTTGCATACCTGGTTCTTGCACTTACATGTGGTTTTGAAGACAGTTTTTCTTTGCAATGGTTCCCTCTCCTTTGTTTCCTTAAGTATGGTTTTCCTCATCATCAATGTTTCACCAGTTTTAGGAGCAACAAGATAGCTTGGAGAATTGGTACTTTCACACTCCTCTTCTTGTACTATTTGAGCCCTCCTTTTAGTCCTCCTTTCACCTCCACTTGATGAAGCACCTAGTTTTTCAAGGAATTTGAATGATGGATTCCCAAATTCATTACAATTATAACACCTTCCTGTAAAGAAATTTGAACTTCTACCACCACTAAATCTACCTCTAGAACCCTTAAAACCTCCTCATGCATCAACATCTTACTCCTTACCTTTACTTGCTTCTTCTTGTTCCTCATAGGGCTGCTTTGATGTGGGGATTGATCCTTTCCCTCTTGGATTATTGACTCTACCTCTAATAGAATTATCTCGTCTTCTTTTAATCTTTTCCTCCACCCTAATAGCCAATTGGAAACTCTCTTCAATAGTCTTTGGGTTAACAAAAACCAATTCATCTTGTATATTGATTCTAAGGCCACCTAGATACCTAGCCACTTTTTCAATTTCATCTTCATTTCTTCCTGACCTTATACTTAGCTTATAGAATTCATTAGTATAGGTCTTGACATCTAAATCCTTTTGCTTCAAACCTTGTAATTTCTTACATAATTAAACTTCATAGTCTTTAGGAAGAAATTTACCTTTAAGTTTTTCTACCATCTTGTCCCAATAAAATATCCTTGATTTACCTTTCTTTCTTCTTTTAGCTTGCTCGTAGTCCCACCATAGAAGTGCATGACCTTTGAGTTTTTTCTTTGCTACCTTCACCATCTGCTCATCAGAAATAGCTTCACTTTCAAAGTGGTTGTCCATGGTTGCAATCCAATTTCAATACAATCTTCACCAACTAATGCTCAATCCTTTCAGAGGATTGAGCATTACATAAAAACTCAACCACCCAAACATCTATAATTGATTTTCAAATTACTATGACCCTCCAACCTCCTAAAAGTTGCATTTTTCAATTGTTTGCTATGACAACATTTCACAATTTTGCAACTTTTTACATTTTAACACAGATGACTCACATATCACCCAATTACATAGAAAGTGATCTCTATAGACCTTATTTAATGTAAATAGACCCTATTTAATACAAAAAAGACCCCTAACACCTATGCCTAGCATATTGACCTCCTATTGCAAACTTTATTTGCTTGGTGCTCCTGCACCAACCACCTAGAGGGATCACTACCACAAAGATACAAAGAAGATAGAAGAGATATGCTACAAAGAGAAGATAATCTCAATGTAACAAATATTTCCACCATAATTTGCTCAACCAGTTGCAAACATGAATAATAATAGAGTACACCTTCAACTCATGCATCCAGAAACCCGACATTTAGAATTTGCATTGATCCACCAAACTCACATCACATACACATTTCTCATATATATTTTGCATCTATCTTGCTCTATTTCTTTGCACTTATCTCTTTTTACATCTTTCACCAATAACTCATCTTGTATTTATACCATCTTCAACTTTGAAACATATCCAAAGTTAGTCATCCATCATTTGAATTCTAATTAGGTCAACACCAAAACATTGTAGGGTGGAATTAGAATGAGGGTGACCCAAACACATGCTTAATGAACTTTTAAAGTAGTGTTTAACACAAGGTCAACCAAACTAGTGTAAAACACATAGAACAATTAAGTACACACAACCCTTAACATGACCCAATCTTTCCAGACAATAAAATTATCTTCAACATCATCAACACAACTTAACTCTAGAACCACAAGTCATAAGTGTTGCAAGGTGTGACCCTTGGTCTTCCTTCTAGCACTAACACTTGGGTTTGTGACATAGTCTAACCACCTCCTATGGTTCTTAACCAAAGCTTATATTAGGCATTGACAGGTCAATCTTTTGGTGCAACAGAAAGTCCAACAATTGGTATCAAAGCTAGTCACAAGTTCAAACCCCACACTTGTGTTGGGGGGGATTGTTGGAAGGTGTGACCCTTGGTCTTCCTTGCAACACTAGTGCTTGGGTTTGTGACATAGTCTAATTGCCTCTTGTGGTTCTT
The DNA here is from genome assembly GCA_007258455.2 of Sequoia sempervirens. Lineage (NCBI taxonomy): Eukaryota > Viridiplantae > Streptophyta > Pinopsida > Cupressales > Cupressaceae > Sequoia > Sequoia sempervirens. The sequence goes on from VDFB02168118.1 coordinate 20,566,502, forward strand.
AACCAAAGCTTGTATTAGGAATTGATAGGTCGATATTTTGGTGCAATGGCAAGTCCAACAATAAGACTCAACCAAAAATAAATTCGGACCAACTACATTTCTCCTGAACCTCAGCCAGATACACAAAAAACTACAATTCACAACTAGTGAACATAACTCGCACTGTACAATGATTGAGAAGCACAAAATATTGATATAGAAGCTTCTAACAACCATGATCAACACATCTAAACCACACAAACATAGAAGCAACTCCCAAAGAAAAACCCAAAGCAACCACTGAACATTTGCAACCTTTCTTCATTACAATTTTCTCAATATCCTCAACATATATAACCAATAACCTACATCCATGACATCAATGAAAAAAACTAGTTGATAACCACTTAAAAAATTGAAATAAATGAAATTACCTTCATTCTTGCAACACACAAGTCAAAGATATCACTTGACCAATGCTTCAAGTGTTATGGTAACCCGCAAGTGAGAACATCAATCCCTGAACTCTGAGGCAAGGGATAAATGAACATCTTGGACTCCATTCATCGAAGTCCTTTTAAACTTATATTGTGATCCTCAAACTCCAAGGAAAGGAAGAAATGAACATCTCAAACTCTATTCGTTGAAGTCCTTTAAGACTTAGATTAGTGATCCTTGAACTCTGAGACAAGTAATCAATGAATGACCTAAACTCTGATCTTTGAAGTCCTTTCAGACTTCACAAGTTGGAGATATCACAAGTGACCAATGCTTCAAGTGTTATGATAACCTGCAAGCAAGAACACTGATCCACAAACTCTAAGGAAAGGGATAAATGAACATCCTAAACTCCGTTCATCAAAGTCCTTTTAGACTTAATCATCAATCCTCGAACTCTGAGGAAAGGAATAAATGCATGTATACCCTACAACTCCTTTTTCTCTCTTCAAACCTTGCTTTATTGCATTAATCAATGAACCCTAGCATTGCATGATTTGATTGAAACCCTACCTCCAGCATTCATCATGAGCTATCCTTGTAGCTGAGGCATGAGTGTCCCTTTGAAAATATCGATTCACTACTCTTATTGTAATGCTATTCTTTTGATGCACATTTGAGACCCTAGGATTTTGAAGATTTGGTGATTCATAATCACCACTCAAAGATCACATTAGCAGGTTTTGAGGCCTACAAACTCACTTAACCCTTATTGTTGCTACTATCTCAACATACATGGAATCAAAAGGAAACTTTCCAACATGAACATCTATATCAATGCACTAGGTGTCAACCACACTAGAGCATGAACCTTTGAACACTTTTGCTAATTCAACTAGTAGAAAAATCCTACCAATTGACACTATGTTCATACAAGCAACAAAAAAATTCCCACCCTTACAAAAGAGTAACCCCTTATTAGAATTATTACTCCCCAAAGCAAAAATGATTGAAAACCATAGCTAAGATGGCTATTAAACCTGTATATAGAATTATCAACCTTTCTGACAACATAAGCATATATGATAAGAATACTTGAAAACTATAAATGTATATTACTTGTGCTTTATCCAAGAAACTATCAAAACATTAGGAAGCTACACTTTCTTTTTGAATAATATTCCATAGTGACTTCGTTATATTATTTGAGGTAGCATAATATAATATTTCATAAAGGGTTTGTGATGTCAAGCAAGGTGGTGATGACCAAAACCAACTCAAATTGATCAGACCCAAACAAGAGACTAGCCCTTTCAACCCTACTGACTCAATTTAACACAACCTCACACCTAGTTTCTTGTAGCCTCTCAAATCTTCTTTTTCTCAATGTATTTTAGATAAGGCAGTACAAAGACAACCTAGACAACTTCTAAGATACTCTTAGGGCCTAACTCAACATTTCAAAAGGTTTTATGAGGTTTCCTTTGGAACAATATGGAGAACCAATTGACTGGCCCTATTTTAAGCCACCAAATAACCCTCTTTTACAAAGGGAGTACCCTCAAATCATCTAATTAACCCCAAAACTCAATGAGAAATCCTTAATTGAGTTGCAAAACATAAAATTCCACCATTATTCATTAGAGCTAGGACTTCTAAGATACTGAACCACAAAACCCTCAATTTATATGCAAATGACAAGGGTTTATTGAAATTCTTAACTCCTGGGCTTATCTAACCCAACCAATGCCACCAATAGTTTACAAATGGTTTGCACAGACTCAAAAAACCCTTACATAGACTATTCCTTCAACATTTTGTCAAAACCCTGTCTCAACACCCCATTTTCACTTGAAAGACACAAAAATCTATCCTAGGGCTTCACACAAATCCTAACAACTTGTCTCCTTTTCCAACCAAACCATGGCAACACCTAATTACTAATGTATTGGACCCATTTCATGAGTTACAGTAGCCAAAAATATTGGAATGGGTCAAGTTCACATTTTAAGAGATTATCAAACCCTCAATACAGGGTTAATAGGGCTACCACAAAGAAATGATGAAATCTCCTTCCAAATTCAATCTCAATACCTCAAACCTGAAGAAAATGGAAGTTACATCATGCCTCTATAGAAAAAAATGAAATTCCAAGCAATTAGAGACTGTACCAGACCATGCAACTTCTAGAAAGTACAAAATTATAGAGAAAATGTAGATAAAAATGTTACCTTCGATATGAAATCTTCAATATAGCATTCAACCACCCATCCTCAACCCTTTTAGAGGATTTATATACTAATTATATTCAAATTCTACCCACCCGACAACCATAACTGACTTTTAAACTCCTAAGACCCTTCATCTTCTTGAAAAGTTGCATTTTTACAATTTGTTGCTATGACATCTTTACATTTTTTTGCAACTTTGGACACTTTGACACAAATGAATCACAAGTGACCCAATAACATGGAAAAATGGCCTCAATAGACCTTATTAAATATGAAAAAACCCCAAACACCTATACTAAACATATTGACCTCCTAGTATAAAGCTTACGTGCTTGGTGCTCCTGCACCATACAACCCCCCTGAAAAACGACTCATGTCACATGAGTATTGCCTTGTCTCAGTTCCTTCTTACTTTTCACATAATATTTGGTCTATAAATCTCATCCATTGTTTCAAACACTAAAATATTGTATCATGCTCTGCATCCTTGACCTTGTTTGCACATGGATATGTCTCAATCTTTACAATCAGACTTGATGATTGTCTTCTACTTGTTCCTTGATCAACACCTAATGATGTTTTTCCCTTCATTCCTTCAAACAAAAACCTTTCAAATGTCCCTTGAAATAACTTACCCTTTATCTGAGCTTCATGATTATATTTTCCCTTTGTTCCTTGTCCACTCAACTTCATTTCATACTTAAGGGCTTCAACCTTTGGAACCCCTATTCCACCTTGCTTACCAAGCTCATGTTTCTTTGTTATGGTAGAATGTGACTGCCTTTCCATTCCTTTTGTAACTATAGGACAAAGAACCGTCCCAATTAGGATTTCATCATCCTTCACATTCACTTTCTGCACATTCTCTCTATCCCTTCTATTAGTTGTCCTCTTGCCTACAACTATTGTTTTGAATGCAAATCCTCTATTTTTGTTTTCCTCAAGCCCTATAGATCCCTTTTGCGAAACAAAATTACCCTTGTTGTCTTAGATTGAATCTCCACATCTCCTTGCAATGGAGTGAGTGTAAACCTATTCCCATTATGCTCAATTAGGTAACTTTTACTTCTGCAATCATATACAACATGCTTGTCATACTGCCATGGTCCTCCAAGCAAGACATGGCAACAATCCATTGGTACAACATCACAAACAACACTATCTCTATACCCTACAATACTAAATTTAACAATTTCTTACTCACAAACAAAGATATATTGACTATCATTCAACCATGAAATTTGATATGGATTCTCATGAGGAAAATTTTGCAAATTCAACTTCTCTATCATTTCAATTGAGACAATATTTTTAGTGCAACCTAAGTCTATAACTACCTTGCATACCTTACCCTTGGATTTACATGTGGTCTTTAATAAGGCTCTTCTTTGCAATGGTTCCTCCACTTTGGATGTCTTCAACAATTTTCTTCTCAGCATTAAGGATTCTCCTACCTCTAGAGTAGCAAGTAGGCTAGGATAGTTTTCACCTTCACTTTCTTCTTAGATCAATTACACCCTCTCATCACTCCTTTCACCACCACTTGATGAAGCACCAAAATTTTCAGGGCACTTGTATGATGGATTCCCAAACTCACTACAATTGTAGCATCTTCCTACAAATGTATTTGCACTTCTTCCACCACCAAACATGCCTCTAGAGCCCCTAAAACCTCCTCTAGCATCAACACCTTTCTCTTTACCTTTACTTGCTTCTTCTTGTTCATCATATGACTGCTTTTATGTAGGGAATGGTCCTCTTCCTCTTGTATTACTACTTCTGCCTCAAACAAAATTATCTTTCCTTCTTTTGATCTTTTCTTCCACCCTAATAGCTAATTGAAAATACTCTTCATCAGTCTTTGGGTTAGTAACAACCAATTCATCTTGTATATTGAATCTAAGGCCACCTAGATACCTAGCCACTTTCACAACTTCATCTTCATTTCTTCCTGACCTTATGCTTAGTTTATAGAATTCATTGATATAGGTCTTAACATCTAAATCCTTTTGCTTCAAACCTTGCAATCTCTTATACAATTGAACTTCATAGTCTTTAGGAAGAAATTTACCTTTAAGTCTAGCAACCATCTTGTCCCAAGAAACTACCCTTGACTTACCTTGATTTCTCCTTTCAACTTGCTTGTATTCCCATCATAGAAGTGCATGACCTTTGACTTTTTCCTTTGCTACCTTCATGTTCTACTCATCAAAAATATCTTCACTTTCAAAGTGGTTGTCCATGACTACAATCCAATCAAGTAACTCTGCCTCATTCAAATTTCCAGCATACATAGGAAAATCAACCTTTACCTTATGTGAATCACCTTTGACTACCTTAAGTAACTTTTCCATCCTCTAATCTTCAGGGTCTAAATCTTCATCAACATCTTCATACTCTTCATCTTCTTCTTCATCTAATTCACTCTCAACTTTCCTTGTTTCCAAGGAAAAAATATTTTCCAACACAACATTATGAGACTCCAAAAGCTTGGCATCTTTCTATTTTAACTCTGGAAACTCTCTAGCAACACCAACATTCTTAGGAGGCATCTTTACAAGTTTTGTCTCTTCAACTTCCAATTACTTTTCTTCAAATCTACAACTATTCAATCAAAAATATCTAATCCCTATTTCTTTGATACCACCTAATTTCAAGCAAGGTGGTGATGACCAAAAACAACTCAAATTGATTAGACTCAAACAAGAGACTGGCCCTTTCAACCCTATTGACTCAATTTAACACAACCTCACACCTAGTTGCTTATAGCCTCTCAAATCTTCTTTTTCTGAATATCTTTTAGAGAAGGCCATACAAAGACAACCTAGACACCTTCTGAGATACTCTTAGGGCCTAACTCAACATTTCAAAAGGTTTTATGAGGTTTTCTTTGAAACAATATGGAGAACCATTTGATTGACCCTATTTAAGCCACCAAATAGCCCTATTTTACAAAGGGAGTACCCTCAAATAATCTAATTAACCCCAAAAATCAATGAAAAATCCTTAGTTGTGTTGCAAAACATCAAATTCCACCATTATTCATCAAAGCTAGGACCTTTAAGATATTGAACCACAAAACCCTAATTTACATACAAATGATAAGGGTTTATTGAAAGTCTTAACTCCTAGGATTATCTAACCCAACCAATGCCACCAATAGTTCAAAAATGGTCTGAACAAACTCAAAAAACCCTTACATAGATATTTCCTTCAACATTTTGTCAAAACCCTATTTCAACACCCCATTTTCACTTGAAAAACACACAGATCTTCCCTAGGGCTTCATACAAATCCTAACAACTTGTCTCCTCTACCCAAAAAACCATGGGACAACCTAATTAATAATGTATTGGACCTATTCCATGAGTTACAATAGCCACAAAGAGTGGAATGGGTCAGTTCACATTTTAAGAAACTGTCAAACCCTCAATATAGGGTTAACAAGGTTGCGATAGAAAAATGAAGAAATTTCCTTCCAAATTCAATCTCAAGACCTAGAACCTGAAGCAAGTGGAAATTAAATAATGCCTCTACTAAAAAAAATAAAATTTCAAGCAATTAGAGACTGTATGGGATTGTACAACTTTTGGAAAGTATAGAATTATAGAGAAAATGTAGATAAAAATGTTGCCTTTGATATGAAATCTTCAATACATCATTCAACCACCCATGCTCAATCCTTTTAGAGGATTTATATACTAATTTAATTTAAATTCTACCCACCCAATGAATATAACTGACTTTTAAACTCCTAAGACCCTCCATCTTCTTGAAAAGTTGCATTTTTACAATTTGTTGCTATGACAACTTTACGTTTTTTGAAACTTTTGACACTTTGACGCAAATGACTCACAAGTGACCCAATAACATGGAAAATGGTCTCAATAGACCTTATTAAATATGAAAATCCCCCAAACACCTATACTAAACATATTGACCTCCTAGTAGAAAGCTTAGGTGCTTGGTGCTCCTACACTAGTTTGATCACAACCTATATTGCTAAAAGATCAGCCAAGCAATTTCCCTCCCTATATATGGTTTAGTTGAAAAATTTCTGGTCTATCTATTAATTTCCATGCTTGTTCCAAGATCTATTTTATTTTCCAATCGTAAAGCTTTCTTTCTTTACACACATTGACAATGAACATTGAATCTCCTTCAATCTGTAATATTTTAACATTTAAGACTGGCCAACTCCAGAACATGTAACAAAGCTTGTGCTTTAGCTAAGTTATTTGTACTTGATGTGAAATTAATTGAATTTTCTGCCCTAAGTGAACCATGTTGATCTCTAATTACAATAATTTCCCCTAGTTCCCTAGATTATTGTGCGAAGCACCATCAAAGTTTAGTTTTAAAAAGACTGGCGGCAAGGGAGACCACATCACCTTACTTCTATCCACCATTTGAAGAACACCTTAATGCAAACTCCCTTTAAAAGGTAGAACGAGATTTTTCTATTGCTGCAATATTTTAGAATCCCATTCTGAGAATAGGGAACCAACATGTTTTGTTCTTTGAACATATGCATTTACTATTTTAGACATTGAAGATTCTATTTTGCATGTTATTTTCTCCAACTTCATTTTTTCACCCTTGAATATTTGTCTCTCTCTCCCACCATAAACTCCACACAACCATTGATGGGATCAATCTCCATATACAAGCAAATAAAGATGATTTGTACAATACTAGACAACTTGTAAAAAATTCCCACAAAGACCTTGGCAATGGCGAATGCTAACTTAATTTTCTAGTGATGAATGTCCAATGAGAGGATGATTTACCTCTTCCATAGTCTCATTACATAACATGTGCCTAAATTGATCTACAATACAAAGCTTGGACAGTCTCTCACTTGTAAGAACTCTATTTTTTATGGCCAACCATGAAAAGCAACCTGCTTTCAAGAGAACTGAAGGATTCCAAAAAAAGACATTGCTCTCTGACTATCAACAAAAATACCATTACTAATGATAGCTCTATAACCCAATTTAACTATGTATTCTCTAGATTTGGAAGGCGCCCAAATTACCTTGTCTTCAACATTTGAAACATACACATGTCCATATTTTAGAGTAGATTCTAAATTTTCCTTTTGCTCATTTGATAGAGCAGTATTGGAAAAATCCTTCCAAAATACTTTCCCAGAGTATGCATCCATAGACTGAAAATAATTTTTAACTTTTTCACCCCAAGTAGCAGTTAGAATGACTTCACATGCTTGAAAGACATGATTTGAATCTAGAGGAGGGTATCCATTCTAGGAATCCTTCGAAAAAATTGCATGCTTTCCATTATGAATTTCCCCAGAAAGGTAAGGAGTAATTACCTTTCCTACAATGTAAGAGAAAATTCCACATTACAAAACCTTGAGGAGGGTTGGAGACTATGAATATTCAAATTGGGGATGGCACATCTAGGTAATTTGTTTGCATAACCCTACACCAGTTAGCATGACATTTAGGATACATATGTCAGACCAAACTAACCCCTAAAGACATATTTCTAGCCAACAAATTATGTATTCTAGCCCCACCTTTCAGTTTCTCCACACACATATTTTCCAATGAGATTAGGGGGATCTTCTTTTTATTATCTATATTTACTTTCCATAAAAATACCCTAATTAATTTTTCAATTACCACTATTACTAACTTAGGCACTTTCAATACTGCCATATAATAATTGGGAATTGTAGAAAGAATTGACTTGACCAACAAAATTCTCCCCCATAAAGACAACCACCTACCTTTCCAACTTGCAATCCTTGATTGAATGCTTTGGACAACCTTATCCCAATAGGAAACCCTACTTGCACCAGTGAAAAATGGAATGACAAGATATTTAGAAGGAAGATCTTCTATTTTAAAATCCAATAACCTTACAATCTATTCCTTTAGACTAGTCGATATATTAAAAGTATAAATCTTTGATTTTTCTACATTTATCTTCTGACTAGATGCAATGGAATACTTATCCAAGATAAGTTTAACATGTTTAGATTCTTGAAGTGATTCCCAAACAAATGACAATGTGTCATTTGGGAACAAAGAGTGTGTAACTGATATATCACTAGTAAGAATAGCTATACCTCTCCACATGACCTTATTATGAGAGCTTTGAATAGTTCTGCTAAGAGCCTCTGCTAGGATAATAAAAAGAAAAGGTGACTATGGATCACCTTACCTAAATCCTTGGGTGGAACTAAAAAATCCTACTGGTGCACCATTAATGAGAATGAAAAAAATTTCTCCTGACAAATAGGACATTATCCACTTACACCATTTAACATGAAAACAATTTTTTTTCAAAACTTGCATTAAAAATGATCAATCCACTCTATCATATGCTTTTAACATGCCAAGCTTTATTAAAAAGGATGAAATACTAGGTGTGGATATTGAATTTAGAACATCATGCACTACCAAGGCTCCTTCTATTGTTTCCCTACTAGGAACAAAACCTCCCTACTCTTTTGAGATTATACCAAGAATGAGTGGAAGCAACCTCATGTATATGGCCTTTGTAAAGATATTGTAAACTATATTGCATAATGATATAGGGTGGAATTCATAAAATGAACTTGGACTATTGAATTTTGGAATCAGAGCTATATGGGTCATATTAAACTACTTAAGTATGGTACCTGATGTTCTAGACTCTTCCAAGAACTTCAAGAGATAATTTCTAATAAAATTCTAACATTTTTGAAAGAAAACACCAGCAAAACCATTACGGACAAGGCCTTATTAGGTGCTAAGGAAAAAAAACTGATTTCAACTCTTCCAATGTGAAAGGCCTCAAAACCTCCTCATTTTGAACTTGGGAAATTAAATTAGGAATTGCTTGCAACATCTTCATTATCTCTTGATCAAGACTAGAAGAATGCCCAACCAGTGCTGAAAGTAAATTTGAAAAAAAATTAACACTTTCATTGTGGATTTCATCTTCAGTAGATAACTAATCCCCTAAAACACTATCTTGAATTTTAAATATTGCATTCTTAGCTTTCTTAATTTGAGCAGAGATATGAAAAAATAGTATTTTTATCCCCCTCTTTCTACCACAACTCACGAGATTTTTTCCTCTAGTAGATTTTCTCATGCAACACCAATTCCTCCCATCTAGCTTGTAAACTCTTTTTCACTTCATATAAATCTAGAGTGAGACCTTTGGAAATAATTTGGTCATTTACAATTGCTAGTTGTTTGGAAATAACATCTTTTTGATGATTTTTTTTTTGAAAGTATGAACATTCCAGACTTTTATTTTACATTTGACAAACAATTTTTTTTGAGAAACTATGAACATACATGACCCTTGCATATACGGAGCTTGGATCAACCAGCTTTCCAAAAGAGACATAAAATTTGGATCCCTAAACCACATCGACTCAAACTTAAAAGCTTATTGGAATGTAGGGGAAGAGCCTTTAGCATTGATAAATAATGACAGAGGAGAGTGATCAGACCCAAGCCAGGGTAAATTTTTTGAATCTACCATATAAATTCCTACAAAACAATTTGGTGATACCAAAAATATGTCTAGTCAAATAGTTATCTGCAAGAAATCTTTCCTCCTATTTGTCCAGTTAAATTTCCCTTTCATGGATTGAACATCTAAAAGAGCATTACTTTAAACAAAGGAATTAAAACCCTCCATTGTTTTCTGAGGAGGTATGATTGCTCCCACCTTTTCATGAGATGAGAGAATTGCATTAAAATCTCTAGCAACAACCACTTTCTCATCACCTACCTCCCCCAAGAATATTGCAATTTTATCCCATAATTCCTTCTTCCCAGCAGTTGAATTCAGAGCAGACACATTTATCAATAGAAAGTCTAAATCAAAATGTGTGACCCTTAATAATTTATAATGTGCATGATTGGAAATGGATACCACTGACACTGAACTTGATCTCCAAAGTTTTGATAAGCCCCCTAAGGCCCCTTGTGCTTGAGAATGAAAAGACTTCCACATATCCCATTTACTTTAATGTATGATTCATAATTTTCATCTGATAACTTGGTCTCTTGCAATATAACCACATCGGCCCTACAAGCATTTAAATGTTGCTTAATCTAGGCCCTCTTGTTAGGACATAATCTTCATAATGAGCAAGGAGAGCAGCTAGCTCCCCTCAATCTCTTCTTTATACTTCCATCCAAAGTAGTTTTGTGACTTGCCTCAATCTGTTCTTGAATGTTTGTTGCATTATATTTATGCCCCTTTTACCTAGATACTTCTTGAAAAATGATGCCATAGGAGTCTAGGAAATAGAAAATTCCTTGGAAAAATCATAATCACTTGCTTCTTGTTAGGAACCATACCCTATACTATCTCAATAATAACTACCTTACCCTATACTACTTCCACAATAACAACTGCCTTACCTTGTACTACTGCCTCATTAAAAACTACCTCCCCCCCACCCTTTATAATATCTACTAGTGATTCAACTTCAAGAGTTGAGAATGCATCATGCTCACCCAATACCACACCATCAACCCTCCCTTATTCTATTCTAAATTCCTTTGCAATTTCATCAAATATCTTGGAACCTACCATAATGGAAATATGATTTTCCAACTGTTCAAGATTACTATTCTCAACCAACTCTCGATTCTCAAAAATATCCCAATAGGATAGACTATTCTTACTCCCTATGGGTTCACAATCCTTAGAAGTGGAAGTTTCTAATGAAAGTAAGGAAGTCCAATTCAACTGGCTATTCCCCTATTTTGTAACTATGGATGATGTTGAATTCTCTCACGTTAATGAAAAGACTAACCCATCTAGTTGTGTTTTACTAGACAAAGAAATATGTGGTAGATAAAAATGCAAAACCTTTTCGGAAAACTTGAGTACTAACTACATACTACCCTCTTGATGCCTCTTCTAATTGAGTAGTGATATCTAATTTTGACCCAATGATAGCTCTTGAAGCACAACACTATGGGCCCATTGTGGTAGGGTTTTTCTTAATACAAGTCTTTGACCCTTATCCAAAATATTGGGCCCATTTTGACCCAAGCCTGGGAAGCTTGCTTGTTCCTACTCTTTCTCCATTTCTAGAGGCACCAATGACACAACCCACTCATGCTCCTTACTTGACAATCCTCTGAAAATAACTTTGGAGCTATGGGCTTTGTCCATATTATCCCAACCATAAAAAATATCATGCTCTTTTTTTGCAATTAGATCTTAGATCTTGGGGGCTTGATCATCCTCCTTCACCTTTATTGTCTTATCTTTCTAATAGTTGTACAATTAGACCTTACTTGACGCTTGTTTGACTACTTTAGTGTGAGTTTGATCATAGGGATCATCCTCTCACTAAAGTGGGGTCTAAATGTAGTGTCCAAAAATATACACCTTTACATTTTCACACTATGTTTGGGTCCCTTAACTAATTGGGCTTAATTAAGCCTCTAATTGGCCCAACTATGCATTTAAAAGACTAATTAATCCCATTTTTTGAAAGGGAAACTTGTATTAAACAATTGAAAAAATTAATTAAATTTCCTTGAAATTGGTGTCCTAGGTTTGGGGCCTAGGATCCATTCGCCCAAGGGTGAATGGGCACCCTTTAAGTTTAGGATCCCAATTTTTAATATGCTTTCGGAAACATTTTTATGATTCAAATTAAATTTTCAATTGTCGGCCTTTGATGCTTAATTTTTGGGAAATTAGAAAATTACCTATAAATAAAAGTTCTTTTTATCAATTCAAGTGTTAGAAGCAAGCTAGAAAGATTATCCAAATTTCACAAGAGCTAAGATTATTATCAAAGGTGTTCAAGAGCATATTTATTAATTATTTGTTTTTGCATTCAAGATCTCAAGCATCATGTCAAAGTTATCATCAATCATGCATGTTTTTGGAGCTAACATTGTGATGTAGGTTTCAAGCATTCGAGTCAAGATTCAAGCTATCAAATAAAGCACCCAATCAAGCCATTTCATGCAAGATAAAAGACCTTGGAGAGATGTATTAAGTTTAAGTCCTTCAAGAATCTCAATTCAAGGGTTTGGTGAGTTGCAAAAAAGAAATTGTTCATTCATCATTCCTTTTGTGTTTCATTTCATTACAAGGTTTAATTAACAAAATGGGGTTTGACCAAGGAAAAACCCCATTCACCCAAAACAAACAATTTTTTCCTCTTGTGTGTGTTGTAGATCTTAGATTGAAGAAGAATTGAAGAATCACCAAAAGTGCAATTATGCAAAGTTGTTAAAGTTGTCAACATTGTCATCAAGCCACAAAAACTCACTTACAAAATTTAATTTTGACTTTTTGACTGTGAAATCCAGAGGAATTAGGAGTGTCAAAATAGGAGCAGAGGACTATAAAGCATATTTTCAATCCTTGTAGCAAGATCCATTCACCCTAGGTTGAATGAGTCCCAGGAGGATAGTAATATCAATCAGGGAGGCTCCCAAAACTAACAACACAAATCCAATACTATTCAACAAGTATTTGAAACTTCAAACCCTAAAAAGGGCACTTCTTCACACAAACACTCTTCTCCTCTACTAGGTCTGTAGACCTAAAAATATGAACCTAGATCACTCTAAATCCTCTCAACCAACCAAATCCTTATGGTTTCAGACACCCATTAAAGCATATCATAACATGCCACATAATCCCATGTAACTCATTTGGAACATCACTTTCAAAACATGACTTCTATGCTAACCTAGGCCTTGAATTAGGCCACTTTTGCAAAGAGACACCCCTTTAATATTGATACCAACCCAAAAAACCAATGGGGAAGCACTAACCTATCATCAAAACTCCAGATTTCACAATTTGTTTGTAGGTACATGTTCTTCAAAGCACTATACCAAGAAACCCTCATTTCTTGTAAATTACATGGGGTTTTATTGGAAAACTACCTTCTTGACCTTACCAAACCTTGAACTAGTTGAAACACCCTTATTTAAGCCCACACATTCTTAAAAGTTCTATAAATCTTGTTTCCTCCAAATATTTCATCATACCCTAGCCCTAAACCTCCATTTTCATGCTCTTTTCCACTCAAATTCATCAAGGTCAGCAACTCAAACCCCACTAATCCTTTATCCCTTCAAAAAAAATTCACCCTAGCATCTAAACCTAACTTACTAGACTCATTCTTCTGAGCCACAAAGTTTACAATAGGAGGAATGAGTCAAATTTCCATTGAGAACTTCAAAACCCTTAATTCTACAAATTCATTCCAACCTTTGGAATTTGGCAATAAAATGAGTTTTATCCAATCAAACTCCTCCTAAATGGATTCAAATGAAAGATACACTAGTCCTTCACAAGTTTCTACCAACTTTGAAGCATGATGTAGTAGTATGGGTCCGTACAGACCTAGAAATGAAAAGAATACACAAAATGCCTTATCCATATAGCATACCTATCTTCATGTCTCTGTCCTTGCCTTTCTACTTCTCTCACCCCATCCTTTCCTTTGAATTTATGCACCAAATTCATTTTCCTCAATTTTTTTTCATTTTTAGACCTATATACCATTGTATTATCAGTCTTAGGAGACTTTTCCTTGCCAAGACCTAACTGCCCCAAAAATTTTGCAACTACTATAGGACACAATATTATACCAACCTCAATTTCATCCTCTCTTCTCAACCCATCTTGCTTCATCATCAATGATTCATCCTTGACCTTCTCTAGGTAAATCTCTGACATATTCTACTCATTATTTCCCCTTTCCAACTATGCATCACCCCTAAAAACCTTTGTCCTAGCATCTACAACTTGTGTCAAGGCTGCATACTCCATACTTTTGTCTTTTTCAATCTTCACAAACTCTTTCCTACCCATCATAATCACCTTGGCTATCTTGATCTACTCCTTAGCTTCTTCTTGAAATAGAAGCAAAGTGAATGAGTTCTCATCATAGAGTGCATGTTTTTCAAATTGCCATGGTCTCCCAAGAAAAAATGCAACATTCCATTGGTAGAACATCACAAAGTACCCCATCTCTGTACCCTCCAATCTCAAACTCAACTAAATCTTTCTCATTGAACAAAAGTGACTGATCATCATTTAACCACGACACCTTATAGGGTGTTTCATGAGGAAATTTCACCAAACTTAACTTATCTACCATTTCTCTTGATACTATATTATTAGTGGAGCTTGAGTCTATTACTACCTTGCATACTTTACCTTTGCCTTGCATGTGGTCTTGAATAGCTTTATCCTTTGCATTGGTTCTTTCTCCTTGAAGGCCTCCAAAAATTTTCTTTTCAACATCAAAGATTCACCAACTTTTGGTTCAACAACATGACTTGAAGAATTGACACTTTCTCCTTCATCTTCTTGCACAATTTGGACTCTCTTTTCACCTCTTCTGTCACTCCCACTGGAAGTAGCACCAAAACTTTTAGGAATCTTAAAGCATGGATGAACAAACTCACCACAGTTGTAACACCTTCCTAAAAACATATTAGAACCTGTTCCTTTATCGGTATATCTGCCCCTAAAATTTGTTCTTCCATCTCTCCATCCACCTCTAGATTCAACCACTTGTTCTTTACCCTCACCAACATTTTCTTGGTATTGATTAGATTGTTTTGGATTAGAAAAAGTTCCTCTACCTCTAGAAGTACTACCTCTTCCTCTTATTGTCTTCTCTTGTCTCCTCTTCACTTTTTCTTCTTCCCTTATAGCCATTTGAAAACATTATTCTATTGTTTTTTGTGTCATCACACTTATTTGATCCTCAATATTATACATCAGTTCATTAAGATATCTTGCCACTATTTCTTCCTCATCTTCCTCGTGTTTTTCCTTATACTTAACCTATAGATATCCTCCTTGTATACTTTCACATCTAAGTCCTTTTGCTTAATATTTTGAAGTTTTTTAAGAAATTGAACATTATAATCACTAGGAAGGAACTTACCTTTGATTTTTGTCTTCAGTCTCTCCCAAGAAGTGATCCTTGTGTTCCCCTTTTTCTACCTTTCATCTTGGACAAAGTTCCACCACAACAAAGCATGCCCTTTCAACTTGGTCTTAGCCTTCTTCACCTTGTGATATCCATCTACTTCTTCACTTTCAAAGTAATTGTCCATGACTCATATCTAGTCCAACAAATCTTCACCATCTAGTTTACCTCCATATGTAGGGAAATCCATGTCCATCACCTTTCACAGCCTTCAAAAGCCTCAGCATCCTCACATCCTCTAGATCCAACTATTCCTCTTCACCAGAAGTTTCTTCCTCTTAAAAATCACTTTCATCCATGTAAAACCCAACTTTAGACTTCAATGCAGCCATCTCCTTCTTCAAGGCTTCTAATTCTCTAGTCTGTTGATCAATTTTCCTAACAACAGTGCTTTCCTTAGGTAGCATCTTAACTCTCGCAATTCCACCATTTTCCTTGCACACAAAATTTCAACCTTCTCCCTCAAGAGACCTAATTCCTATGATCTTATACCAATTGATGACAATCAAGTAGGATTCCAAAATAATCAACACAACACTAACATTATTCAACAAGTATTTGAAACTTCAAACCCTAACAAGGGAACTTCTTCACACAAACACTCTTCTCCTCTACTAGGTCGACAAACCTAGAAACTTGAACCTAACTCACTTTAAACCCTCTCAACCAACCAACTCCTTATGTTTTTAGACACCCATTAAAGCATATCATAACATGCCATAGAATCCCATGCAACTCCTTTGGAACATCACTTTGGAAAAATGACTTCTACGCTGACCTAGGCCTTGAATTAGGCCACTTTAACAAAGAGACACCCCTTTAATCTTGCTACAAAATTAAAAAACCAATGGGGAAGCACTAATCTACCATCAAAACTCCAAATTTCACAATTTATTTGCAAGTACACATTCTTCAAATCATTCTACCAAGAAACCCTCATTTCTTGTAAATTACATGGGGTTTTATTGGAAAACTAGCTTGTTGACCTTACCAAACCTTGTACCAGTTCAAACACCCTTATTTAAGATTGCACATGCTTAAAAGTTCTAGAAATATTGCTTCCTCCAAATATTTCATCATACCCTAGCCCTAAACCTCCATTTTCTTGCTCTTTTCCACTCAAATTCATCAGGGTTAGCAACTCAAACCCCACTAATCCTTTCTCCCTTCACAAAAAATTCACCTTAGAATAAAAAACTAACTTACTAGACTTATTACTCTGAGCCACAAAGTTTACAATAGGAGGAATGAGTCAAATTTCCATTGAGAACTTCAAAACCCTTAATTTTGCAAATTTAAACTATCCTTAGTAATTTGACAATAAAATGTGTTTTATCTAATGAAATTCATCCTAAATGGATTCAAATGAAAGATACAATAGTCATACACAATTTTCTACCAACTTTGAAGCATGATACAATAGTATGGGTCCGTATAGACCTATAAATGATAAGAATACATTGAAATTTATTGAAAAACAGGGGGAACTTTTATTACTCTTCCTTCACAACCCTCAAACAACCATTTACATCAGTGGATTTCACATATTTAAACATTTCCATCCAAGAAAAAACTGACTCAACAACCTTCAACTAACTTTCAAACTACCCTTGACTATTGGGGTTCACAAAGTTGCATATTTTGTAATTTTTGATGACAACATTTTTCTCTTTTTTGCATTATTTTACAAATTGACTCTCCTAACCACCTAAAACATTAGAAATGGTCTATTTAGATCTTATTCAACCTGAGAACATGGCCTCACACAAGAAAAATGACATCTCAACCCCCTTGACAACTTTTGTCAAAATTGACAACTTTTTAACATGATTTGTAACTTTTACAATATAGACCCAAAAGACACCACATTTTGGAAATTACATAAAAATTTACTCAATAGAACTTATTTGAACTCAAACACTAAAAAAAACCCTAGAATCATCTTTTTATTAAACAACTAGAGAAGATTCATTGAAATGATTGGTGCTCGTACACCATACACCTTGCCTAAAATGGTTTCCATGTCTCTTTGAAATTGATCTTAACTGTTCCTCGTTTGAAAGATTCATTTCTTTGACCTGTAAAAGATACCTTGACTAGTAAATTCTAAAAACTTGCTTTGTTCTTATCATTCTTATGCTCTTGGCCAACTTGATAATGCTTCTCTTGATTTGTTGAACATCATCTAACCTCTTTTCCATCCATGATTAATAAACATACATGAACTACCCTCTGCCTTGTCCATATAACATACCTATCTTCATATATTTATCCTTTCCCTTCTACTTTTCTCACCCCATCCTTTCCTTTGAATTTATGCACCAGAATCACTATCCTCAAAACGTTTTCAATTTCAGACCTATATACCACTATATTATTAGTCTTAGGATCCTTTTCCTTGCCAAGAATTGACTTCCCCTCAACTTTTGTAGCTACTATATGACACAATACTGTACCAACCTGAATTTCATCCTCTCTTCTCAACCCATCTTGCTTCATCATTAACCTTCTCTAGGTCAATCTTTGACATCTTCTTCACATTATTTCTCCATTCCAACTATGCATCACCCTTCAAAACCTCTGTCCTAACATTTGCAACTTGTGTTAGGGTTGCATGCTCCATACTTCTATCTTTTTCAATCTTCAAAAAATCTTTCCTGCCCATCATAATCACCTTGGTTGTCTTGATCTGCTCCTTAGCTTCTTCTTGCAATGGAAGCAAAGTGAATGAGTTCCCATCATGTTTAATCTAATATGTTTTATCCCTTCCATCATAGAGCACATGTTTGTCAAATTGCCATGGTCTCCCAAGCAACAAATGGTAACATTCCATTCGTAGAACATCACAATGTACCCTATCTCTGTACCCTCCAATATAAAACTCAATTAAAGCCTGCTCATTGACTAGAAGTGATTGGTCATCATTTAACCATGACACCTTATAGGGTGTTTCATGAGGGATTTTTGACAAAATTAATTTATTTACCATTTCTCTTGATACTATATTATGAGTGGAGCTTGAGCCTATTACTACCTTGCATACTTTACCTTTTCTCATGCATGTGATCTTGAATAGATTTCTCCTTTGCATTGGTTATTTCTCCTTGGAGGCCTTCAAAAGTTGTCTTTGCAACATCAAAGCTTCACCAACTTCTGGTTCAACAACACGACTTGAAGAATTGACACATTCTCCTTCATCTTCTTGCACAATTTGGACTCCCTTTTCACCTCTTCTTTCACTCCCACTTGAAGTAGCACCAAAATTTTTAGGACACTTAAAGGATGGATTACCAAACTCACCACAGTTGTAAAACCTTCATGAAAACATATTAGAACCTCTTCCTTGACTGGTATATTTTCCCATAAAACTTATTCTTCCACCTCTCCATCCACCTCTAGATTCAACCACTTTTTCTTTACCCTTACCAACATCTTCTTGGTCTTGATTGGACTATTTTGGATTAGAAAAAGTTCCTCTTCCTCTAGAAGTACATCCTCTTCCTCTTATTGTCTTCTCTTGTTTCCTCTTCACTTTTTCTTTTTCCCTTATAGCCATTTAAAAACATTCTTCTACTATTTCTGGTGTCATCAAACTTATTTCATCTTGAATATTATACCTCATTCCATTAAGATATCTTGCCACTCTTTCTTTGTCATCTTCCTCATGTTTTGTCCTTATACTTAACCTATAGAAATCCTCGGTGTATGCTTTCACATATAAGTCCTTTTGCTTATGATTTTTATTTTTTTTAAGAAATTGAACATTGTAATAACTAGGAAGGAACTTATCTTTGAGTTTACCTCCATATGTAGGAAAATCCATTTTGCTATGTCCATCACCTTTCACAACCTTCAAAATCCTTAGCATCCTCACATCCTCTAGATCCAAATCTTGCTCTTCACTAGAAGTTTCTTCCTCTTCATAATCACTTTCATCCATGTCAACTCTAGCTTTAGATTTTAATGCAACCATCTCCTTCTTCAAGGATTTTAATTCTCTATCCTACTGATCAATCTTCCTAACAACAGTGCTTCCCTTAGGTAGCATCTTGACTCCTCTAATTCCACCTTTTTCCTTGCACAAATTTTTTTAACCCTCTCCCTCAAGAGACCTACTTCATAGGATTTGATACCAATTGATGACAATCAGGTATGCTTCCAAAACAATCAACACTTGACACCAACACTATTCAACAAGTATTTGTAACTTCAAAGCTTAACAAGGGAACTTCTTCACACAAAAACTCTTCTCCTCTACTAGGTCTGCAAACCTAAAAAGTTGAACCTAACTCACTGTAAACCATCTCAACCAACCAAATCCTTATGGTTTCAGACACCCATTAAAGCATATCATAACATCCCATAAAATCCCATGCAACTCCTTTTGAACATCACTTTGAAAACATGACTTCTATGCTAACCCAAGCCTTGAATTAGGCCACTTAATACAACAAGAAATCCCTTTAATCTTGCTACCATCCCAAAAAACCAATGGGGCAACACTTTAACCTACCATCAAAACTCTAGATTTCACAATTTATTTGTAGGTACATGCTCTTCAAAGCACTCTACCAAGAAACCCTCATTTCTTGTAAATTACATGGGGTTTGATTGGAAAATGACCTTCTTGACCTTACAAAACCTTGGGACCAGTTCAAAAACCTTTATTTAAGCCTTAAAATTCTTAAATGTTCCATAAATATTGTTGCCTCCTAATATTTCATCAAACCCTAGCCCTAAACCTCCATTTTCATCCTCTTTTGCACTCAAATTCATTAGGGTCAACAAATCAAACCCCACTAATCCTTTCTCCCTTCACAAAAAATTCACCCTAGCATCTAAACCTAACTTACTAGAATCATTCCTCTGAAACACAGAGTTTATAAAAGGAGGAATGAGTCAAATTTCCAGTGAGAGCTTCAAAACCCTTAATTCTACAAATTTAGACCATCCTTTGTAATTTGACAATAAAATGTGTTTTATCTAATGAAATTACTCCTAAATGGATTCAAATAAAAGATACACCAGTCCTCCACAATTTTCTACCAACTTTGAAGCATGATGTAGTAGTACGGGTTCATACAAACCTGCAAATGACAAGAATACATACAAATTTAATGAAAAATAGGGGAAGCTTTTATTTCTCTTCCTTCACAATCCTCCAAAAATAATTTACATCGATGGATTTCACATATTTAAAAATTTACCTCCAAGAATAAACCAACTCAACAACCTTCAACTAACTTTTAAACTCCCCATGACTGTTGGGGTTCACAAAGTTGCATATTTTGCAATTTTTGATGACAACATTTTGCTCTTTTTTGCATTATTTTTCAAATTGACTCTCCTAACCACCTAAAACATTATAAATGGTATATTTAGACCTTATTTAACCTAAGAACATGGCATCACATAGGAAAAATGATATTTCACCCTCCTTGACATTTTTTGTCAAAATTGACAACTTTTTAACATGATTTGCAACTTTTACAATATATCTACCCAAAAGACACCATAGTTTGGAAATTACATCAAAATGGTCTCAATAGACCTTATTTGAACTCAAACACTCAAAACAACCCAGACTCAAATTTTCATGAAACAACTAAAGAAAATTCATAGAAATGATTGGTGCTCCTGCACTGTACACCCTACCTAAAATGGTTTCCATGACTCTTGGAAACTAATCTTCAACTGTTCCTCCTTTAAAAGCTTCATTTATTTGACTTACAAAAGCTACCTTGACTGGTAAATTCTGAAAACTTGCTTTGTGCTTACCATTCTTGTGCTCTTGGCCAACTTGATAATGTTTCCCTTGATTTGTTGAACATCCTTTGGCCTCTATTCCATCCATGATTAATATAGAACCTACACCAACTGCCCTCTGCCCTTTCCATATAGCGTACCTATCTTCATGTCTCTATCCTTTCCTTTCTACTTGTCTCACCCCATCCTTTCCTTTGAATTTATGCCAGATTCACTATCCTCAATTTTTTTTCATTTTTAGACCTATATACCATTATATTATCAGTCTTAGGATCCTTTTCCTTGCCAAGACTTGACTTCCCCTCAACTTCTACAAGTACTATAGGGCACAATACTGTACCAACCCGAATTTCATCCTCTCTTCTCAACCCATCTTGCTTCATCATCAACGATTCATCGTTGACCTTCTCTAGGTCAATCTTTGAAATCTTCTTCTCATTATTTCTCCTTTCCAACTATGCATCACCCTTCACAACCTTTGTCCTAGCATCTACAACTTGTGCTAGGGCTGCATACTCCATACTTTTGTCTTTTTCAATCTTCTGAAACTCTTTCCTACTCATCATAATCACCTTGGTTGTCTTGATCTGCTCCTTAGCTTCTTCTTGCAATGAAAGTAAAGTGAATGAGTTCCCATCATGTATAATCTGATATGTGTTAGCCCTTCCATCATAGAGTGCATGTTTGTCAAATTTCCATGGTCTCCCAAGAAACAAATGGAAACATTCCATTGGTAGAACATCACAAAGTACCCTATCTTTATACCCTCCAATCTGAAACTCAACTAAAGCCTGCTTATTGACTAGCAATGACTGATCATCAGTTAACCATGACACCTTATAGGGTGTTTAATGAGGAACTTTCAGAAAACATAATTTATTTACCATTTCTCTTGATACTATATTATCAGTGGAGCTTGAGTCTATTACTACCTTGCATACTTTACCTTTGCTCTTGCATGTGGTCTTGAATAGATTTCTCCTTTTCTTTGGTTCTTTCTCCTTGGAGGCCTTCAAAAGTTGTCTTTGTTGCATCAAAGCTTCACCAAATTTTGGTTCAACAACATGACTTGAAGAATTGACTCTTTCTCTCTCATCTTCTTGCACAATTTGGACCCTCTTTTCACCTCTTCTTTCACTCCCACTTGAAGTAGTACCAAAATTTTCAAGACACTTAAAGGATGGATGAACAAACTCACCACATTTGTAACACCTTCCTGAAAACATATTAGAACCTCTTCCTTGATCGATATATCTACCTCTAATACTTTTTTTTCCACCTCTCCATCCACCTCTAGATTCAACCACTTGTTCTTTACCCTTACCAACATCTTCTTGGTCTTGATTGGATTGCTTTATAGTAGAAAAATTTCCTTTGCCTCTAGAAGTACTACCACTCCCTCTTATTGTCTTATCTTGTCTCCTCTTCACTTTTTCTTCTGCCCTTATAGCTATTTGAAAACCTTCTTCTACTATTTTTGGTGTCATCAAACTTATTTCATCCTGAATATTATACCTTAGTCCATTAAGATATCTTTCCACTCTTTCTTCCTCAACTTCCTCATGTTTTGTCCTTATACTTAACCTATAAAACTCCTTGGTGTATGTTTGCACATCTAAGTCCTTTTGCGTAATATTTTGAATTTTTTTAAGCAATTAAACATTGTAATCACTAGGAAGGAACTTACCTTTGAGTTCTCTCTTATGAAGTGATCTTAGTCTTCCCTTTTTTTAGCCTTTCATCTTATACAAAGTTCCATCACAACAAAGCATCCCCTTTAAACTTGGTCTTAGCCTTCTTCACCTTGTGATATTCATCTACTTCTTCACTTTCAAAGTAATTCTCCATGGCTTCTATCTAGTCCAAGAACTCTTCACCATCTAGTTTACCTCCATATGTAGGAAAATCCATTTTTCTATGTCCATCACCTTTCACAACCTTCAAAAGCCTTAGCATCCTCACATCATCTAGATCCAACTCTTCCTCTTCACTAGAAGTTTCTTCCTCTTTAGAATCACTTTCATCCATGTGAACCCCAACTTTAGACTTCAATGCAACCATCTCCTTCTTCAAGGCTTCTAATTCTCTAGCCTGTTGATCAATCTTCCTAACAACAATGCTTCCCTTAGGTGGTATCTTGAATCCTCCAATTCCACCTTTTTCCTTGCGCACAAACTTTCAACCTTCTCCCTCAAAAGACTTACTTCTTAGGCTCTGATACCAATTGATGACAATTAGGTCAACTTCTAAAACAACCAACACTATTCAACAAGTATTTGAAACTTCAAACCCTAACAAGGGCACTTCTTCACACAAACACTCTTATCCTCTACTACGTCTGCAAACCTAAAAACTTGTACCTAACTCACTCTCAACCCTCTCAACCAACCAACTCCTTATGGTTTCAGACACCCATTAAATCATATCATAACATGCTACATAATCCCATGTAACTCCTTTGGGACATCACTTTGAAAACATGACTTCTACACTGACCTAGGCCTTGAATTAGGCCACTTTTACAAAGATACACCCCTTTAATCTTGCTACCATCCCAAAAAACCAATGGGGCAGCACTAACATGCCATCAAAACTCTAGATTTCACATTTATTTGCAAGTACACATTCTTCAAAGCACTCTATCAAGAAACCCTCATTTCTTATAAATTACATGGGGTTTTATTGGACAACTACCTTCCTGACCTTACTAGACCTTGGAACCAATTTGAAAACCCTTATTTAAGCCAGCACATGCTTAAAATTTCTAGAAATCTTGCTGCCTTCAAATATTTCATCATACCCTAGCCCTAAACCTCCATTTTCATGCTCTTTTCCACTCAAATTCATCAGGGTCAACAACTCAAACCCCACTAATCCTTTCTCCCTTCACAAAAATTCACCCTAGCATCTAAACCTAACTTACTAGACACATTTCTCTGAGCCACAAAGTTTACAATAGGAGGAATGAGTCAAATTGCCATTGAGAACTTCAAAACCCTTAATTCTGCAAATTCATAGTGTCCTCTGTAATTTGGAAATAAAATGTGTTTTATCCAATGAAATTCCTCCTAAATGGATTCAAATGAAATATAAAATATTTTTCCACAATTTTCTACCAACTTTGAAGTATGATGTTGTAGTATGGGTCTGTACATACCTAGTAATGACAAGAATACATTGAAATTTATTGAAAAATAGGGGAAAATTTTATTGGTCTTCCTTCATAATCCACCAAAAACAATTTAAATCAATGTATTTCACATATTTAAAAATTTCCCTACAAGAAAAAACCAACTAAACAACCTTCAACTAACTTTCAAACTCCCCATGACCGTTGGGGTTCACAAAGTTGCATATTTTATAATGTTTGATGACAATATTTTGCTCTTTTTGGAATTATTTTGAAAATTGACTCTCCTAACCACCTAAAACATTAGAAATGGTCTATTTAAACCAAGTATTCAACCTAATAATATGACCTCACACAAGAAAAATGACATTTCACCCTCCTTGACAACTTTTTAACATGATTTTGCAACTTTTAACATATAGACCCAAAAGACACCACAGTTTTCCAATTACATCAAAATGGTCTCAATAGACCTTATTTGAACTCAAACACTAAAAAAAACCTAGACTCAAATTTTCATGAAACAACTAGAGAAAATTCATTGAAATGATTGGTACTCTTGCACCAGACACTCAACAGGAGATTTTGGAGACAAGTACATAAAATAATATCTTTCTCAGATTTGTTAGAACTTTCTGGATTCTTCTAGATTAAGGTTTTAAATTGATGTTTCATGTGTTACATTACATAATTGCATTCATTTGGTTTTTTTTCATTCATCTCCCAAAAGTGTGTTTTAGGCTAATTTACCTCATCCTCAATCATAAGGAAAACAACAAAATCTCCCTTAAGATTGGCTTACCTAAGGGTTGAAAGTCAATCTTTCCCTAGAAGATCTCCTTTTTCTAATGAAATAAGGAAGATAGGTGCATTACTCTGATTCAAAACCATCACCTACATTTTCTTATCTTTCACCCTCTATCAAAATTATGGATACTCTTGGTGACCTCTTCATATTAAGGTTTGGTATTTCTTCTTTGCTATTATTTTTTTTATCATTTAACATAGTTTAAATACCATATTTTTTATTTCAAAACATTTAGAATATTTTTTATTAGGTGCACCCCCCCTATAATCCTCTTTTTACTTGATAAAAAACAATTTGAAGATTTTTTTTATTCTCTATCTATCTACTCTTATTGGCTATGTGTGCACTATTCTTGTTTTACATACTTTCCACTTCTTGAATAGACTAATTTTATAAAAGAGATATTTTGAATGGTTATACCCAAAATTTGGGAATAGATCTATAAAAATACTTTGACTAGAATAAAGTGATTTATGATAGTGAACTAGTGTCTACTTTCTAGAGAATTGGTTGTATGATAGATGACTATAGTTTAGTTTTGGGGCTTCCTTGATTTATGGATCTATATTTTGGTTGCAGTGCATGTGTTGCATGTCTCTTTTTTTGGAAGGAGTATGATTTTCTAAGTCTATATATTGTAAAATATCTCTCATTGTTAGGGTCAAAAAGTTGAAGATTAGAACTATGCTCTAATAAAATAGGAATTTTAGACTAGAATTTTCTACTTTATGCATTTTTTGCATTATATTTTTTAAAGGAAGGGTTAGTTTGAAGAAGCTTGGATCTATACACTAATGAAGTTCTATTGGATATGTAAAATATGTGACCCAAACAATTCAATAAAATCATCCAAATTCAACCATCTTTGGATTGTACTCACGTTGAATGGTATTTACCTTGTTATCTTTGATTTGTAATTGTTCAAAGGAGTAAAATAATCTATAATGAGTTCTTAATGTGATGAATGAAATGAAATATTCCTTTAAATCTAGCAGTATGATTAAGTATTTAAGTGTTTTTAATTACAAGTTTATTTATTCTGTAGTTTCTAAAATGTTCTTTAAAGGACAATGAATCTAGTTACTTTGGCTAATATACATTCTTTCTTTCCTGCATACCCTCTCTTATCTTTTGATATTTATTTGAATAACTGTTAGATATAATTAAGTAATAAAAATATGTTAGTTTGTGGTAAAATAACAACAGGCCCCTTGAACATTATAGCCATACATACCACTTTGTAGAACAAACTAGTTGTGACACAAATCCCAAGACCTTAGAAGGTAATTAATCCACGCTTGATTATATTTTTTATGAGAGGTTAGATACAATATTTTTTCTTGTGTTGAATGTGTTAATTTGGCCATCAACACATTTAATACAACAAGACAACATAAAACATACCTGACAAGAATGTTGAACATGCCAGAATATTGAGAGGGGGGTGAATCAATATAAGTTTTAAATTTCACAGTTTTCGAACCAAACATATACTTTAACCTCTACCACATAAGAAATAACATGAAAGATGAAGTTAAAGAACACAATACAACACCAAACTTACCTAGAAACCCCACAAAGGAAAACCATGGTGAGAAAAGTTGCTAGGAGCTACTATCCTAACCATAACCTGAACAATAAATGTCACTTGAACATAACTTAGAAAATTCCATAAACACCCTAAAATCCAACAAACTCCTTTGCAACAAATTTCACCTAAAGAATGTTCACACCCAATACACTCGAACAACTCTGCCATACACTACAACTCAAGAAACTAACATGTGAAGAACTAAACCTCAAGCAACCTTGACAAGAGAAAGATACCAACATTGTCAACATTCCTTCAGATCTGTAAGACTTGAAACCAAACTATGGAGAAATGTGGAGAAATTTTTTTTCTCCTAGACAGCTCTACAATACATAGTTCACATACCGGTGAACACAACTTCTTCTACACAATGATCTAGCACACCAAATATTGAATACTGCACCTTTGAACACCTCTGATCAACATATCTAAAATGCATAGGAAGATCTTCAACCTCAAAGAAATGCGAAGAAACACTTGAATACTACTCTACAACCAATAACACTGCAACACACTATTTCATCTTTTTATCAAATTTTCTCAAAATTACTTGGAAACCAAGCATTAGAGACACATCCTTATCATATTCAGTACTTCCTCATCACCACCAAGCCAACATAGCAACTCAACCATATATCCATAGACAAAATATTATCAAAGCAACACTAGAGGTTGACACTAGTAGCTTACTAATGAAAACATTATGCAACTAGTCAAAGCATAGACAACACCAACATACTCTCACAACAATCTTCCTCCTTATATAGTTGACACCAATGATGCACAATCTTGTTGAAATCAATGACAACACTAATATGCTCATACTTGCAACAACATGGATGTTCATGCATCGCAAAAGCATCCAAGTCAAAGCTTTATAAAAAAAGAAGGTGATAGACTGCTAGCGCTTTGTCATTGTCCCTTATGGAGTTGAAATCATGAAATTTTGATTCAAAAGGTTTTTTAATTGATGCAGAGAGGTGCCTTAAAAATATAACAGTCTAAATGCTCAAGTGTGAAATAGCCATGGGGTGCAATTTTATGAAACTATAGTTGGTATAATAGGCAAAGGAATATATACATTTATCTTTTAGTTTTAATATTTTTTTCATTTTAGCCATATAAATATATCAATATATATACATATATACATATGTGTGTGTGTGTGTGTCTATATTTGTGTGTATTTATAGACATATATATTATAGAAATCGTATACTAAGACATCAACCAACATTGCTTAAACATTGGGACAAGATAGATTGTGGTTACCTGCCAAAATAGTGAAACCTTTTTCATATTTCATAATAACAAACAAATATAAAGAGAAATTTGTAGAGTGAATGCTTGTGCAATGAAGAACAAAATAATATAAGTGCATGGAAGAATATTGTCAAAATGAAAACCAATGAAACTCTTTTCACATTTTGTAGTAACAAACAAATATGAAAAGCAAATTGTAGAGTGAATGTTTGTGTAATGAAGAACATAAAATTATAAGCACATCGTAAAATATCCTTGAAATAAAAACCAATGAAACCGTTTTCATATTTTGTAATAAAAAAATATATAAATATAAAATTGAAGAGTGAATTTTTATGTAATGAAGAACAAAAAATTACAAGAATGCATAGCAGCATATCATCAAAATAAAAAATATGAAACCCTTATCATATCTCGTAATAGGAAACAAATATAAAAAGAAAATTCTAGAATGAATGCTTGTGCAATGAAGAACAAAATAATAGAAGTGCATGGCATAAAATCATCTAAATGAAAATTAGGAAACCCTTTTTCATATTTTGTAATAACAAATATATATAAAAGCTAGTCCATTAAAAGTGGTCAAATCAATCTGTTAACAATAGAATGATAATCTAATATATTATTGGTTATATTCCAAAGACATGTTTTAATAGACCCATCTAATCGACCTTATTAATATCATAGAAGAATTATTTAAAAACTAACCTAAATGTTTATCAAATATTTTAACAAGGACATGCTATAATAGTGGTCTATTCGACCCATATAAGATCAATAATAGGATCGCCTAATGGTTATAAAATGGTTGAACTATTATATGATTTAACAATGGTCAACACTAAAAAAATTACCATAGATGAACCATAATCAGATAGCCTAAAAGGTTATCAAATCCCTCACAATAACAATGCCATAATAATGGCCTATTTGGCCAGAGAATTATCACTGAAAAAAATTAGTAGGGTAGCAGGTATTTCACCAAAAATATGGTTTAACATTGGTCTAATTGATCCAACCATTTAGCAGGGATAAACAATAACAAGATAACCTAAATTATTACCAAAGGTAACCCCATGATATGTTTTGGTAGTGGTCTAAAAAATCCAAACAATTTATAGATAAGTTACAATAATAGGTTAACCTTAATGGTTGCCAAATATTTCATGATGTATTTTGATAGTGATCTAATTGAACTAATTAATATCATAGATTAACACTAATAGGATAACCTACACAACGGTCTTATACTTCACAATAACATGATTTGATGGTGGTCTATTCGACCTAATGTAATATCATAGAGGGACAATAACGTGATTTTAACAAACTAAACTATATGAACTTCCATAATTTGTTGTTTTGAAGCATATAGCCTAATTTAATGAACTATAATTGATCATAAGAAAGTGCAGTACTAGAAATAATAAAGATGGTCATTGTAATAGCTATGACCACTACAACCAATATGATAAACTTTTAAAATACCTTCAAACCCATAATACTTGAAATATTAAAGTTGATTTCAAAGTGCCCATATTTGTTTCACTTATATGAAATCAGAGTTCTCTTCATATTTTTCCAAACATGCATATTGAATGTTTTGAAAAGTATGAATGACTTTGCATGTGTTTCTACCCAAAGAAAAAATATTGTTCATTCTCCATTAACAATAGAATGAAGAATAATATAACAGAATAACAAAAATTCGTCGAATTGAAAAGCAGTGAAACCCTTTTCATATTTTGTAATAACAAACAAATATAAAAAGAAAATTATAGAGTGAATGTTTGTGCAATGACAAACAAAATAATTTAATTGCATGGTAGAAAACCATTGAAATGAAAATCAGTGAAACCCTTTTCACATTTCGTAGTAGCAAACAAATATTAAAGTAAATTGCAAAGTGAATGATTGTGCAATGAAGAATAGAATAAAAGTGCATGGCACAAAATTGTTGAAATGAAAAGTAGTGCAACCATTTTCATATTTTGTAGTAACATACAAATATAAAAAGAAAATTGCAGAGTGAATATTCATACAATGAATAACAAAATAATAGAAGTGCACAGCATAAAATCATTGAAATGAAAACCAGTGAAACCCTTATCATATATTGTAATAAGAAACAAATATAAAAAGAAAATTGTAGAGTGAAACTTTGTGCAATGAAGAACATAATAATACAAGTGCATGGAAGAATATCATTGAAATGAAAACTAGTGAAACCCTTTTCATATTTCGTAGTAGTAAACAAATATAAAAAGAAAATTGCATAATGAAATTTTGTGCAATGAAGAACAAAATAATATAAGCACATGGAAGAATATTGTTGAAAATAAAGACAATGGTACAAACCTTGTGAGGTAATAAACCTCACTTGAGTTCAATGGCTCTTGAAAGCATGGCCAAAATAGAACAAAAATCAATGTCAAAGCTCACTTTGCAAAGTGGAAAGCCGAACATGTATCGATGCTTAACCAAACAAAGACTCTAGAACAAACGCATAGGAAAGGAATGACAATGAGTGGGATATGTGAGAATTTGGATCATTGAATGAACTTTGTCCTATGAATAATGTGCCAGTTAGGTGGAGTAAATGGGAAGGGATACGTAAGGCAAGTTGTTGAATGAAACTAACAAAGAGGGTGGCATGTGATTAATGCTCTAAACTAGACATTCAAAGTGGCCAGGTTTTTCAGTTGCCACATGCTCGTTCGATCCACCACTAGATCCTCTTCATAAAGCCTTCAAAGGTGGACATGACTAATGATTAGTTGGACCCCAAAATGGGCTCGTTAGGAACAATATGGACCAATTGGAGCATGACGCATGGCAGATTGGTCGAAATAGCCAAGAAATAATATTGTCAAGTCCAAGATGGATTGGGTGACGTGGCGAACAATTTTGTTCTGTTTTTTGATCCACACGGTACACCACATAGACCTCAAAAATAAGGAGCTCCACTATGGACCCCTCTCCCCTACTCCACCCTCCAAAACATAAACTAATAATTATAAAAATAATAATAGTACAAAAACATGAATAATATAAAATGTAAGTCTGTCTTTGTCCGATAAAAAAGAAGAAGCAGAACGTACAAATTGTGATTATAAAAAGAGGAGACTTTCCATGCATAATTGAATACACTAGTTTAATTGGTTTAACGAGTCTTCCTGACGTCCGACGATAATGCAAAACACAGAAGTGATTCCAAATACCTGCCCCCATCATAAACAATTTTGAAAATACCAGACGCATGCTACGTGCTTGAAGATCCTTATTCTTTCGCCCGATTTGATACCAAATAAAAAAACCTTTTAGTTTTTGGTATGGCGCTTAACCGCGTATACAACAGGATTCTCTAAGGGATTCTTAATTATATGAGAAAATGGCTGAGTTAGATAGCTGGCACCTTCCCTAGAACAGCTGCTGTTTATCCTCAGCGTTATATATAACACCCAATTCCTCGCCCTACTTGCAGCAGAGAAAAGATGGATATTAGCACAGAGTCTGTGGCTATAACCATAGGAGTTCTGCTACTTGCAACCCTTATTCTCCTCCTAATGAAGTGCTCTGCAAGCACTAAAACACATCTTGCTCCGGGCAGCAAGGGCTGGCCGGTATTGGGCGAGACTCTGCAATATACAGCCTTCCAGAGGGCCAACAGAAGTCGTGATTTTTTCGAGGAGAGAAGAAAACGATATGGAGGTGAGATCTTTAAGACCCATTTGCTTGGGTCTCCTACGGCCGTCCTTAATGGCCCTGCGGGGATCCGCTTTCTCTTTTCCAACGAGAACAAACTCGTCCAAAGCACTTGGCCCTCTTCAATTATCACAATATTCGGAAACTCTTTGTTTGGTAAAGCCGGGGACGACGCCAAAGAGCTGAGGACAACGTTGCTCACCTTTTTGAGGCCCGAGGCTCTGCAAAAATTCGTGGGCACAGTTGACTCCATCGTGAAAGAGCAACTGAGGCGGGAGTGGGTTGGAAAGCAACAAGTGAAGGCCTTTCCTCTCACGAAGCGTTGCTTGTTTGCCGTGGCTTGCGCTCTCTTTGTCAGCCTTGAGGAAGGAGCACAGCAGGACGAGCTTTATGCTCGTTTTCTCGACGTGCTCAACGGAATGATGAAGATTCCTCTGGATTTGCCGGGAACTCTGTACCGGAAAGCTCTAGTTGGCAGGAATCACATCCACCGGATTCTTCAGACGTTGATTGAGAAGAGAAGAAGGGATCTGGCAAGCGGTTCGGCTTCATCAGAACAGGATCTTTTATCGTTCTTGCTCTGCAAAGCAGATGGACGTGGGAATACAATGGCGGACAACGACGTAAAGGATAATATCATGATGCGTTTAATAGCTGGGCATGACACGAGCGTGATCACGGTGACGCTGCTGTTAAAATATCTGGCTCTTAATCAACACTGCTACCGTGAAGTCCTTCGTGGTATAATGATAAGGACGTTCTCCGTTGATATCTGCTTTTTATTTGTTGTTCTAGGTCAAAGTTCATAGAGTTCATACGGTGTCTGTTTAAGCTAAAATATTATTGATATGTGAAATAAATGGTACAGAGCAAGTAGGCATTGCCCAAGCGAAGGAAGAGAAGCAGTTGCGATGGACTGACCTTCAGAAAATGAAATATACATAGAGAGCTGGTCAGGAGACTCTTAGACTTCATCCTCCTTCAGAAGACACGTTCCGTAAGGCCCTCGTAGACATCTCTTATGGGGATTTCATAATCCCCAAAGGATGGAAGGTATATGCTTTCCAAGCTTCAAAAATCTCAGTCAGAGAGAAAATATACATAGCATTTATTTGAGTGCAAGCTTAAATAACACATTTTAAGTTTTAATTTTTTGTTTAGGTGATTTATTTTAAATTATACTAGCTTTTCTATTAAAGTTCATTTATTAGTATGATTGATGAGTCATGGAAAAATGTGAAAGCTTAAAGGGTGTTGTTTAAGTCAAAATTTTATTTGATGTTAAACATTGTTAATCAGATTAAAAAAAGTTTGATTATTTAGAGTTCTGAAAATGGTGTGGTTATCCTTAGCATTTAGGATTTCAATGAGTACTGTTATGGTCAATATCTAAATTGTTTATATGGGGAACATTTTAATTAGATAATGTGTTTGTTGTTTAAGTTTGTCTTTCAACAAATTTGTTAGTATTAATATTTAATAATTTTGAATGAGGTGTAGTTGCTATGGTCAACAAATTCAACTCATAAGAATGCAAAATATTTTGAAGATCCTGAAAAGTTTGATCCATCAAGGTTTGAGGGGAACGGCCCTACTCCTTACACATTTGTGCCATTTGGAGGTGGGCCAAGAATGTGCCCAGGGAATGAATTTGCACGTATGGTAATACTTGTGCTTGTTCACAACATTGTTAATATGTTTGAGTGGGATTTAGTAGATGTGAATGAGAAGGTGACTGTTGATCCAATGCCTGCCCCAGTAGATGGCTTGCCCATTCGAATCCGTTGCCACTCCCTTACTAGTTTAAGTGCTATGTCATAAATTCAGTATATTTGTAAAAACTCAGAGTTTCACTTTTAACAGTTGATTCCTTTAAGATTGTGCATGTCAATGATATGAACTAATAGTTATCACTCTTTAGCTCTTTAAAATAGCCTATTTCCAATATTTTAGTAGATGGAAAATTACTAATCATTATTGGAGGTTTAAAAGAGTTTATTACTAGAAACAACATCTATGGATGGTATTTAATGATTAATAAGTATTAACATTTGTAGTCCTCTTGATTAAGTGTTGCATTTTTTAATTAGTAATGAGTTGGGACATTAGACCTCTAAATATGGATGCCTATTAGCTTCTCAAGTGTACTTATTAGTGTATTTTATAACAAATAGATTTGAGATGGTTTAAATGAACATATATCATGAGTATAAAAAATAAATATAATAACACCTTAAAATTGTAATTTGTGTTATGTTATTATATTGTAAAACATTATTTCACAAGTATTTGATCTACCTTACAACTATTGGACTTTATATTTTATTCTCTAATGGATACAATTAATATTTGTAAATAAATGCTATGTAGTACTTCTATTTTTTTCTTCTTTCAAACACTTTAATGTATTGCACAACAACTGAGCATTAGCTTCTTAATGAGACACATGTAATTTATAATATAAATATGAGAATCTATTTTATGTAGTATTTCTCCATCATAATTAACTTATATACCAAAAAAACATATATACTACAAGATTCACCTAGAATGTAGACAATTGAGCACTAGATCCGAGGTATAGGAGAGATAAGCATGTTATAGTAGCTACAAGAAAAAATATAGCATATATTTCCAAATGAAAATATATTAAACATTCCAAATGGGTAACAAAAATACAATATAATGAATGAGATAATTCAAATTAGGCAAGGGATACAAGAGTGTAAGATATCTTGCTAGATAGATACTCAAGTGTGAACAAAAGGTTATATTTATAGTAAATGCAACTATAAGAGTCCTAAATGGA
Organism: Sequoia sempervirens; assembly: GCA_007258455.2. NCBI lineage: Eukaryota > Viridiplantae > Streptophyta > Pinopsida > Cupressales > Cupressaceae > Sequoia > Sequoia sempervirens. The sequence goes on from VDFB02168118.1 coordinate 20,601,192, forward strand.
AATAATAACATCCAAATGAGAAATATTAATTGGAAATGGTCACATGCAAATGAGGACTTGTAATTGGATACAACCACTAGTATGTTGTTTCCTTAAGGCATTACTTCATTGAGAAGGTTCCAACACCTACATAAGTACAAGCCTACCCAAGTCAAAGCTTACCTTAGCAATTTTATTGTAATACACATGATATAAATTTAGTATAATAGATAATTCATAAAACAATATAATACCATAACATATTCCATAATAATAAATTAGGTGGGTAGTGATGGGCCACAATAATTGGTAGCCAAAAGGAAAGAAAAAGAAAAAACACATGCAAAAACCACAAGCCATAAAAGAGAAAAATGAGGATAATGTAGTAACATAAAAATCAAATAGTCATCCTAAAATCACTATGAGACTAAGAATAAGAGTGACTTTACAAAAATGAGAGACAATTTAAATGTAGATATTCACACATTGAGTGTTGTAATACATCACTTTACAATGAATGATACACCAATTTTTTTAAATAAGGAAGCCACAAATTGTGAGTCTATCGAATTTCCACTCAAGAGGGGGAAACAAGGATGCAATCAAGGTGAAGATCTCTAAAATATACTCACATAAATTAACAAGTTAATTCTAAACTAGAACAAGTGTTGATAATTCAAATAAGGTGATATATATTATTTAAATACAGTAACAATATATTGATGACTCTTATCTATGGTATGAGATCTACACTCATGGGAATAAAAAAATCTTGCAGATAGTGCCAATGGTGGCAATGTCATATGTGAACTTTGTAACTATATAATATGTATCACTTTAGAAGCATGTAGAGGAAATAATAGAAATGAAACATAGAATGAACCCTTAGTACATCTAGAGATGAAGATGCAACTCTATAGGAGTCATCATCAAAGAGAAGATAAATGTTCTCAATAACATCATCAAGATCTTGAGTATGTGACTTTATAAATGTGTAATGTATTATATCTTACACTCACTTTAGTATTTGTCTCCTTGCAATTTTTATACTTAATAGAACTAATAACCATATCCTTTTCCCCCTCACTAATTTTTAAGTTTTTATGTTTGATATTGCTATTTTTTTTTTCATAAATTTCTAACATTAATTCTAGTTGTATTTATTCCAACATGACAATATGGGAATGTATAAATATAAAATACCATAATATCATCCCATCTATTCATAAATTAAAAAAATCCTTAGTCGCATTTTTTATTTCTAAATCCAATTGTAACACCTTTCTTGTTATCTAGTGAATTTGTATTTGAGAAACTAGAACATTCCTTTCTCCTACTAACATTTTTTAAGTTTGTATTTGAAAAAAGGTGCACAATTTAGAACTCCTTTTTAGGATATACTTCTCTTTTTATTATGGAGATCACATTGTTCTTCTACTCACTATGCATGTGTGTTGGTGTATCCATCTCTTTTTTATTTGTAAATAAATTATCTCCATAATTTTATGGATTTCTAATAATTTATGTTTTTCTCCTTGTAATTTTTATACTTATAGAACTAATAACCATATCCTTTCCCCTCACTAATTTTTAAGTTTTCATCTTTGATATTGCTATATTTTATTTTTCATAACTTTCTAACATTAATTTTAGTTGTATTTATTCCAACATGAAAATATGGGAATGTATAAATATAAAATACCATAATATCATCCCATATATTCATAAATTAGAAAAATCCTTAGCTGGATTTTTAATTTCTAAATCCAATTGTAACACCTTTCTTGTTATCTAGTGAATTTGTATTTGAGAAACTATAACATTCCTTTCTCCTAATAATTTTTTTTAAGTTTGTATTTGGAAAAAGGCATGCAATTTAGAACTCCTATTTTAGGATATACTTCTCTTTTTATTATGGAGATCACATTGTTCTTCTACTCACTATGCATTCATGCTGGTGTATCCATCTCTGTTTTTTTTGTAAATAAATTATCTCCATAATTTTATGGATTTCTAATGGTTTATGTTTTTCTCGTAATTTTTATACTTATAGAATTAATAACCATATCCTTTCTCCCTCACTAATTTTGAAGTTTTATCTTTGATATTGCTATATTTAATTTTTCATAACTTTCTAACATTAATTTTAGTTGTATTTATTCCAACATGACAATATGGGCATGCATAAATATAAAATACCATAATATCATCCCATCTATTCATAAATTAAAAAAATCCTTAGCCGGATTTTTAATTTCTAAATCCAATTGTAACACCTTTCTTGTTATCTAGTGAATTTTTATTTGAGAAACTAGAACATTCCTTTCTCCTACTAACATTTTTTAAGTTTGTGGACATGGAAAAAGTATCCCTTTTTTCTTGCTTGATTTGGGATTAACTGATGAAAAATTGGACTCAATGAGGACTTGATTTGGTGTTGTGAGGTGTTTTACACATCCACATTAGATCTTAGGCCCTTGCAAATTGAATAAAATGCATTTATTGATGTCTTGTAAAGGTGTTGTAAGGTGTTGTAACATATCTTCACACTTTTCTAAGACCATAATATCAAAATTCACCTAAATAACCTTACCAAGACCTATTTCAAACTATTGTAAAGTCTTGTAACAAAATTTCATGCTTTCCTAGGCTTGTCATCAATATTTACACCTTTCTTACACTTTAAATAACCCCTTTAAACACTTACATGCCTTACTTAAGTGTCTTATTGAAGAAGAACCCGATAAACATTATTTAAATTATCACAAGTCCTAACATCCAATTAAAAATTACCAAGTGGACTAAGTCACCATTGGTGGCGACTTAGTCCCATTTGGCTCAAAAATCAAAATTAATTTAAAATTCTTTCTAGTTTTTATTACTTAAGACCTAAGGCCGGCCTATGATGAGGTATTTTCAAGAATTAGGGCATAATTGTGTATAAATAAAGGGTTTTCCCTCTCATTTCACTAATTCATTCATTCCATCAATCAATCTTCTCAATCACTCATCATTCTTCTTAAGCAAGCTAGGGGTTTTACATTCTAAGACATCAAGATAGATTTCTAAGACATTCAAGGGTAGATTCTTCAACTATTCTTGCAGAAAATCAAGATCTATCATCATGGCAAGGTAATAACTCCATTATTTCATGCTTAATTACATTATTTATCCATTTTTGTTTAATTACCTAAAAAGGGGTTTGACCAAGGGAAACCCCCATGCCCTAACATTCACCACTTCTTTCTCTTTCATTGTGTGTTTGCAAATTTAGGCACTTTGAGGGTTTGAAGATCATTGAATATTAGGTTGAAGACTTTTTGAAGACCTCTCCTTACTTGTAAAGCCAAAATATCCATTAAAGGTCACATTCAGGCCCAAAAATCAGAGTTTCAGAAGCATGCACCTATCAGGAGCCGAAGTACAGACCGAGGGCTTCTGTTTCCACTTTTGAATTTTCAGAAATTTAGAAGTGGACTAAGTCTCCAATAGTGGTGACTTAGTCCCATTGAACTTTTTTTTTAGAGGGTTTTGTAGATTTGGATACCCATTTAGTCGAAATGGGTTTCTGAGCAATTTTTCCAGAATTGGGACTAAGTCACCCAGATTGGCACAAGTGTCCTAGTTGAATTCTGCATCATTTTCATCAGGATTCCAGACCTTCATGTCATCCTTTTTCAGCCTCTAGGTGCACACATTCTGTTTCATAACTTTCCGACTAGTTTTGTTTGCATTTCTAGGTCATTTATCACATGTTTTCATATCACAATGTGTTTTCCAACACTTCACATTTCTTAGATTTAGCATCAATAAGTCATCTTTCTTTCAGCTTATTGCACTTGTACATCATAGTTAAACACATTACATCCATTTTAACATTAATCTTGAATGAGGACATTGCCCATTTTGGCCCATTTCTCTCCTTTTAAGGTGAAAAGCCCTAGAAGTGTTAGAGAGCATTAGGGTGCCAAAATATTTGTCCACAAAGTTTTTATTTGAAAAAAGGAATTAAATTTAGAACTCCGTTTTTAGGATATACTTCTCTTTTTATTATGGAGATCACATTGTTCTTCTACTCACTATGCATGTGTGGTGGTGTATCCATCTCTTTTTCATTTGTAATTAAATTATCTCCATAATTTTATGGATTTTTAATAATTTATGTTGGAAGGAATTTGTTAATATATTTTAGTGTTATAGTTTAGTGCACCTATAAATCTATATTATTCTTTTATTTATGGTTGTGTGGAAACCTTGTATGATTTCTTCCTCCATTGAAGATCCTTTAACCATAACCTCTTCCTCATCTTCTCAAGGTAATGACATTTTATTTATAGTTTATAATAGATTTAATGTTCTTGTAGATTCTTATATTTCTTCTTGCAAATTCATTTTCTTGGCAATGCGTGGTGATTCATCTTCTAAGACCTTTTTTGTATATGGATCATGATAATGATAGATGCATTTATTGTTATTCTTATATTTCACTCATTTAGTTATTCTATTAAAAATATATATATGTATGATAAGAGAACACACTTAAATTAAATAATTTCTCTATTTTGACTATATGTGGAGGTTGAAAGACCAAACTAGGGCTTAACCATCTTGGAAAGCTCCTAAGAAATCACCCCTTTCCCTTTGTAATGTCGAAAAATGAACACCTTTACATTTTCATACTATGTTTGGGTCCCTTAATTAATTGGACTTAATTAAGCCTCTAATTGGCCTAATTATGCATTTAAAATCCTCATTAATCCCATTTTCCAAAAGGGAAAATTGTATTAAACAATCACAAACATTGATTAAATTTCCTTGAAATTGGTGTGTCTTAGGTTTGTGGCCTAGGACCAATTTTCCCAAGGGAGATGGGCCCCCCTTAAGTTTAGGATCCTTTGGTGGTATTTTTATGATTCAAATTCAATTTTCAATTGTTGGCCTTTGATGTTTAATTTTTGAGAAATTAGAAAATTACCCATAAATACAAGGTTTTTTTATCAATTCAAATGCTAGAAGTAAGTTAGAAAGATTATCCAAATTTCACAAGAGCTAACATTATTATCAAAGGTGTTCAAGAGAATATTTCTCAGACATTTGTTGCAACATTCAATATATCAAGCTCATCATGTTAAAGTTATCAACATCCATGCATTTTTTTGGAACAAACATTGTGATGTAGATTTTAAGCATTCAAGTCAAGATTCAAGCTATCAAATCAAGCATCCAATCAAGCCATTTCATGGGGTAAGTGCACCAAGATGGTTCCCAAAAAAGGGGCTTAAGTGGCCACTTTTTTTCTGAAATCAGGAAATACTGACCTTGGACGTGAAATTGAGGATAGCTACATTCAAAATTTTTTGATGGAACAAAAACAAAGACCGCAGTGCTCCGAGTCTACTTTCTAAACTACTA